>JABSTQ010010864.1:0-600000 GCA_013358835.2 Ixodes persulcatus | reverse complement strand
GCAACATTCTTTGAACGTTCGCTTGCGAACATTCCTAGAATTTTCGCAGGTGAAGCCAACTTTATGGAGCTCTCACGCAACCTGTGGTTCGAAACACCATCCACTATATGCCACTTTGTGCCAAAAATATGCAAATTAAGTGGAGTTTCTGGAAACTTAGCATAAGGGATCAGTTTTATCTTATATGAGTCTACCGAGGAATGTGATCTAAGGTGTAGGAGAAAAGCAGTGGTTTTCAAAACTTGATAATGATCTTGGCACTCACTGCGTATGTAGAGGTGCAGTTTTGAATAGACCCCATTTTTAGCATGTGGGGTTCGATACTATGAAAAAGGTATATTCTGCAGTTGAGGGTGGGATGCCGTGTGTATCTGTTCTTAAGCTCGGAGTGGGTGATTGGTTATGTATGTAGCACATTTTGAATGAAAGAAGTTGACAAGTGACAGGTAGGAGTAAACTGTCATTAGTACATGCTCAGTCTGGTGCGCTGGGAAAGCGGCAATCTTGTTCCTGCGTCTTCTAAAAATATATTTCGATTATAAAATATCCATCGCCCTGTGAGGAGCTTACCACATCCATATATGTAGTACGGTTCATTGGTGCTGTTTCCTAAGGAAACCGTAATGCAGAATCTTCGAAGAAAGGGTTAAAGCGCAGGCGAGCTGGTGAAGAACTTCCATCGTAAACCGGAGACACGGCAAAATAAAAAAACAGACAAAACAACAAAAAGTTGTTGTTGTTTTGTCCGTTTTTTTTATTTTGCCGTGTCTCCGGTTTACGATGGATGTAGAATCTCTGTAAATAAACCTCGGAGAATATTCCCTGAAAGTAGGGATGTACCCACGCCACATTCCAAGGAGATTGAAAGGATGTCCCCGCATAAATTTGCAACATTTCAAGAAAGTTGCAGAAGTTCCTTGGATGTTCTGAGAACATTCTTAGAACCTTGTTAGGATATTTGAATGTTGATTGAATGTCCTAGTAATGTTCCACGTCGTTCTCAGAACGTTATAAGAATATTACTTTGAAAACATTCCCCGAATGTAGCGTAGCGATAAGTGCCTGCGCCACATTCTGACAACGTTAATAGAATATTCTTACGTAAATTTGGAACATTCCAAGAATGTTGCCTATGTTCTTTTGAACATTCCCGGAATGTTATCAGAACGTTCTCGTGCTACGTGGGTACATTATAATAACTCTATGATTAGATCTGCAAGGGCCTGGGCAGGGCAGAGTAAAGCCCCTCTATCCCGGTAAAAGTGGCGCCATTCATTGTTGTGGAAATGCCCTAGACACGTGCCGCGCGCCACTTCTGGGAAGAACAGGGCGCCTGAAATCTAGCTCAGTGCTGCGCTGTACCGCCATGATCTTCCCAAAGGGCTGCACGTATCACGTGCATCGGCGCACCTTGCGCTACTTTTGAAACATGAAGGGGCTTTAAAGAAATACTTCCAACGAAATTTGAAATATACCCGTCGTGTTCAATACGATCCACAATATCCGTAAATGACAATCGCGCGTTTGTATTTTGAGCCTGGTGGCTGTATTTTTCGTTATAAACGGCCCACTCTGGCAAGTGCTTGGAGAACAGCCAGCGGAGACCACGTGACATCCAACGCAATCGTGACGTAGTTCGTCTCGGGACGAGCAAAGCTACGGCGAGGCTGACGTCGAGAGAATGGCCTGGTCGTTCCAGCCACCGAAGCGGCTGCTTTTGTACGAATTTTGAGTGACAGGTTAATCTTCTATAATCTTGTAGGGGGACAATAGCGACTTCTGCGACACACAAAAGGGATTCTCGGGAAGAGAAGAGTTCCTCCTTCCCCTCTTCTCTCGTCGTGGCCGGAGGTGAGAGAGTTACCGTCACTAGCTGTCAAGGTTCCTAGATGGGCATTACAAATGAGGCGTTAGCGACATCCACCAGGTGCTCTCTGCTAATCGTTTAATTCGTTTTAAAATTCTTTTTCGTGACTTTTTTAACAAAATATTGGTGTGTTCGATGTGATACTGCTCCTTTGAACACATATAGACCAAAAAATAAGTGCCGAAATTTCGTTGTAGTATACCTTTAAGGCATGGTTCCAGAGAGCGCCACCTTGGCCAAATGAGGCAACACTGGGACGGCTAAAATCGGCAGCGCCGCCGGCGTACCCTCGCGCGAAATTACGTTATTACCAACTCCGAGCGTTGTGTTGTAACACGCTACACCACCGACCGTTTTAAAAATGTATCAAACGGTACTAAAACGGCTTCGTATATGTATTTATGTACACTGTCGGACACCGTTAGGGAGTTTTAGTGCGTGCCTTCCTCGACAGCTTGAGACAACCCAAAACGGGAACTAGCAGAGCAAAATTGAACGCCCAGATATTGTCACGAATGAAAAGTGATGAGGCGGCGAATGACTGAGTAAACTGAGCGTTTAATGGGGGCGAACTTGTGCCAAAAAATGAAAGGAAAAAGAAAGATAACAACAGAGCGTCGCGGGCGTCGAAGGCGGCGAAGCAGCAAGATTGAACGCTGAGGCGAAACTGACTTCGGCTCGCCACGCGGAGCCCCTTATGTACATGCGTGGGCTTCTAGAATAATCGGCGTAGAAAGTTCGACGCGTAGAACATTCGCACCTCGAACAAGCATCAGGATTCTCGAATTTGCCAGAACACTAAATGCAGGGATAAACAAAAGACACGTCGCTCCCAGGAATCGAACCCTGGCTTTTCGCGTGGGAGACAGGTACGATAACCGTTAGGCCACGCGCGCGCTGCCTACTTGGCCAGCTGCGCGCGCGGCATTACTCCCCCCTTTAAAAAGTGCATCGCCCCGATGCAACACAAAACAAAAATAGAAAAGAACGATAAACAGAAGAGTCCTTTGGAGCACATAAGGTCCACAGTCCTATCGAGCGTAGTACGGCTTCATGCGCACGACGTGGACGACCTCAGGCCGTGGTGGGCGGCGTGACGATGTTCGTGTTCAGTCGGGCATCACCTCGTAGTTCAGCTCGCCGAGGCGACGAAGTACCTTGTATGGTCCAAAGTACCGTTTCAGCAGTTTCTCACTGAGGCCGCGGCGACGGATGGGCGTCCACACCCACACCCTGTCTCCGGGCTGGAAGCGGACGTCCCTGCGACGAAGGTCGTAGCGGCCCGCGTCGACGCATTGCTGGTCTTGAATCATGAGTCGGGCGAGTTGGCAGACTTCCTCGGCCCGTTGAGCAACCGCCTGGGCGTCGTCGCTCTCATTGTCAGATGGCTCATGGGGTAGCATGGCGTCCAGCATGGTCGTTACCTTCCGACCGTGTACCAGCTGGAAAGGTGTAAATCCAGTGGTCTCTTGAACCGCCGTATTGTAGGCGAACGCGACGTAGGGCAACACCTCGTCCCACGTCTTGTGCTCTACGTCGACGTACATAGAGATCATGTCGGCGATTGTCTTGTTGAGTCGCTCCGTCAGTCCGTTCGTCTGCGGGTGGTATGCAGTGGTACGACGATGGCTGGTGTGACTGAGCCGGAGGATTTCTTGGGTCATCTGTGCCATGAACGATGATCCGCGATCTGTAATCAGAACTTCGGGAGCGCCGTGCCGGAGGACGATTGACTCGATGAAAAACTTGGCGACTTCCACAGCAGTCCCTGAAGGAAGGGCTTTCGTTTCGGCGTACCGCGTGAGATAATCAGTGGCGACGATTATCCAGCGGTTTCCCGACGTTGACGGCAGAAAGGGGCCAAGTAAATCCATTCCGATCTGCTGGAACGGTGCGGTCGGGGGAGCAATCGGCTGCAGGAGACCTGCCGGCTTCGTCGGCGGTTTCTTACGTCGCTGGCACTCGTGGCACGATCGGGTGTAGAGGTGGACGGCCTTGGGGAGCTTTGGCCAGTAATACTTTTCACGAATACGGGCCAGTGTTCGGCTGTAACTGAGGTGTCCGGACGTCGGGTCGTCGTGACATGCTTAAAAGATCTCCTCCCGAAGGTCGGTCGGGATTACCAGCAACCATGGTGTGTTGTTGTCCCCGAAGTTCTCTTTGTAAAGCACACCTTGTCGGAGGACGAAGGTTGGCAGGGCTCTCGAGAAGACACGGGGGACAGTCCCCCCTCGTCCTTCGAGGTGCTCGATTAGCGCGCGCAACTCAGGATCGTCTCGTTGACGTCGTGCCATGTTGTCGGTATTCACTGCGCCTAGGAAGCACTCGTCTTCGCTGCTGCCGGAAGGCGTTTCGACGGGGGCTCTGGACAGGCAGTCGGCGTCGCTGTGCTTGCAGCCTGACTTGTAGACCACAGTCATGTTGAACTCCTGCAATCGGAGACTCCATCGAGCGAGGCATCCTGACGGGTCCTTGAGGTTCGCAAGCCAGCAGAGCGAGTGATGGTCGGTGACTACACGAAACGGGCTCCCGTACAAGTACGGACGAAACTTTGTGATTGCCCAGACGACCGCAAGGCATTCTTTCTCGGTCGTGGAGTAATTTTTCTCCGCCCTGGACAGTGTCCGACTCGCGTAGGCGATAACTCGCTCGGTGCCTTCTTGCATTTGAACCAGTACCGCGCCAAGTCCAGCGTTACTTGCGTCCGTGTGAATTTCGGTTTCCGCATCCTGATCGAAATGTCCAAGAACAGGAGGAGTCTGCAGTCGTCGCTTCAGTTCGTCGAATGCCTGCTGCTGCTCTTCGGCCCATTCAAACTTCTCGGCGTCCTTTGTGAGGTTTGTTAGCGGTGCGGAAATCCTTGCGAAATCCCGAACGAAGCGCCGATAGTAGGTGCATAGTCCAAGGAACCTTCGCACGGCTTTCTTGTCTCTCGGCGCTGGAAATGCTGCGACGGCGCGAGTCTTCTCTGGGTCGGGGCGAACGCCTTCGTTACTAACCACGTGACCTAGGAACTTCAGTTCGTCATAGGCGAACCGACACTTTGATGGCTTCAGGGTGAGTCCGGCGGTCCGTATGGCTTGGAGAACAGCTCGGAGTCGTCGCAAGTGCTCGTCAAAGTCGCCGGAAAACACTACGACGTCGTCGAGGTAGACGAGACAGCTCTGCCATTTCAGTCCTGCCAGTGCGGTGTCCATTACACGCTGGAAAGTTGCTGGCGCCGTGCACAGTCCGAAGGGCATCACCTTGAACTCGTACAGTCCATCCGGCGTGACGAAAGCTGTCTTCTCTCGGTCCCGTTCGTCGACCTCGATCTGCCAGTAGCCGCTCTTCAGGTCCATCGATGAAAAGTATCGGGAGTGGCGCAGCCGGTCTAAAGTGTCGTCGATACGGGGGAGTGGATAGACGTCTTTCTTCGTCACCGCGTTCAGCTGTCGGTAGTCCACGCAGAATCTAAGCGTTCCGTCCTTCTTCTTAACCAGTACGACTGGAGACGCCCACGGACTGCTTGATGGCTGGATTATGTCGTCGTTCAGCATCTCTTGAACTTGCTCCTGGATCACCTCCCTTTCTTTAACGGAGACTCTGTACGGTGATCGATGCACAGGGCGCGCGTCGTCCTCGGTAACGATGCGGTGCTTCGCAACGGCTGTTTGGCGCACCTTCGACGACGTCGCAAAGCAGTCACGGTATTCGGCGAGGAGGTTAATCAGCTGCCGTCGTCTCGGGTCTGGAAGCTTAGGGTCGATGTCGAGCTGCGCTGGCGACGTACTGTCTTGCTGAGGTGGCGAGGATTCGTCAGTAATGACGGCAATTTCGGCGGAGTTTCGGAGTTCCTCGACGTGGCCAACGGCTACACCTTTTGTGAGGTGTTGCGTTTCATTCCGAAAGTTCGTCACGAGGACCACAGTGCGGCCATCCTGAAGTTCAGCTACTCCTCGTACGACGCCTATCCCTCTTCCTAGAAGCAACTGGAGGTTGCCTTCCAGAACAACTTCGCCGCAGGTAGCTGCATCAGTCACGACGGGTACGACAACACTTGATCGCGGCGGAAGGTTCACGTGGTCGGTAGAGACTCGGACGGCAGCTGACGCTGTTTGGGGTTTCTCTGAAGGCAGAACAGGCCTGCGCAGCGTCAATCTGTTCTCACCAAGGTCGATGACGGCGCCGTATTCACACAAGAAGTCCATTCCGAGAATGACGTCCCTCGAACAGTCTTGCAGAACGACGAACTTCACAGGGCAGGTTTAACCGTGTATCTCAACGCGAGTGGTGCACCTGCCAACAGGTGTGATGAGATGTCCACCGGCGGTTCGTATCATGCGGTCCGTCCCACGACGTCGTAACTTTCCGAAGGCGGCGAGTGAGCCTCCCACTCAGGACTGAGTAGTCTGCTCCGGTGTCCACGAGTGCCGATGCTTCGAGGCCGTCGATAACAACGCTTAGGTTGTTGGACACCGTTGCATGGGCGTCGGTGCGATGCGGGGCGTCAGGAGAGTGGGAGCGCTCCGGCGTTCTTGGAGGCTGTTTGCTTCCGTCGTTTTCGGCAACGTCACCTCCAGGCGTTGCCGCACTTAGTTTTCCCGGCGACGCAGGGGAGACAGACAGAGCGCGAAGCTTCTTCTCCTCGGTGGCATCTGGATCGGCCCGGGCACTTAGACGCAAGACTTCTTCGACGAAGCTTGTCACACTCTCGTTGGGGCCCTGCACCCTTGTTCGAAGAAGGTCCTCCGCTCGCTGTCGACGGTGGTAGTTGATGAACGTCCGCTTCAGTTCGGCGGCGCATGGCTCCCACGAAGTAAAGGAGGACTCGTGGTTCTCAAACCAGTTCCTCGCGGTGCCTTCAAGCGCGAAGTAGAGGTTCTGAAGGCGGTGCTCATCCATCCATCCGTTGTGGCGGGCTACACGTTCATAATGATGCAGCCAGTCCTCTACGTCTTCGTGAGCTTCACCGTGGAAGGGCGTCGGAGTGCGGGGGGTGACGGGCAGGATGACGACGGGTAGCGTAGTCATCGTCGCGGTCCGCTTCTTTGATTTCTGCAGCAGGGGTCCAAGTTCCGGGAGAAGGCCTTGGTTACGGCGACTTGACCGGGCCTTGGTCTGGTCTTCTGCGAAGGGTAGCCTCCCGGGGCTGAGCACGTCACTTGGCCGGCGTGTTTTCGGAGGGGTACGATACACGGGCATAGAATGCAGGTACCCCGCACCTCCACCAAAATGTCACGAATGACAAGTGATGAGGCGGCGAATGACTGAGTAAACTGAACGTTTAATGGGGGCGAACTTGTGCCAAAAAATGAAAGGAAAAAGAAAGATAACAACAGAGCGTCGCGGGCGTCGAAGGCGGCGAAGCAGCAAGATCGAACGCTGAGGCGAAACTGACTTCGGCTCGCCACGCGGAGCCCCTTATGTACTCAGTACATGCGTGGGCTTTTAGAATAATCGGCGTAGAAAGTTCGACGCGTAGAACATTCCCACCTCGAACAAGCACCAGGACTCTCGAATTTGCCAGAACACTAAATGCAGGGATAAACAAAAGACACGTCGCTCCCAGGAATCGAACCCTGGCTTTTCGCGTGGGAGACAGGTACGATAACCGTTAGGCCACGCGCGCGCTGCCTACTTGACCAGCTGCGCGCGCGGCAATATTACGGAAGTAAAAACAAATAAACCAAAGCAGTTTTTTTTACGTTGTTATGCCCGCGCCTCAAAATTGCAAAAGCCAAGACTTCGTCGAGCTTCCCTCCCCTACACAAGCGGAACCTTCCCTCTTACCCTCACCCACCCTTTTTTTTCTTTGTGAACATGGGCGTACCAACCGGGGGGGGGGGGGGGGGGGGGGGAGAGCGCTTGCCCCCCCCCCCCCCCCCCCTTCTCTGAAACAGCCGCCACGGGGCAGGGCAAACATTGGCCGGCGGCGCCTTTCGCCATACTCTTTCCGCATGAATAGCTAACCTCATTTTGGTGATCGGCTTGTTTCCAGTCCCCTCATCGTCGTGTTGAAGACGATTATGGTGTCTGAAGAATGTGTTTTTTTTTGTGCAAGCTGCTGTAGTTTGGACGGTGTCGTACGCAGTTGCTCGTCGCAAGTGGATGCTCGTTCTCATTGATTGAATATGCTGTTCTATTTTACATAGAACACAAATAAACACCGCATGAATAACATTTTCTCGTAGGTTAAGTACATTTTATTGCGAAAGCATTAACTGTCCCATGGAGCGAACCGACATCATCAGCTTTGAAGCCACACCAAACGGCCCCTTCCCCTGTCCCAATGTCGTCTGTAGCAGAAATCTGATGGATAGTCTCCCATTGGCTCTCGTGCTCTGTAGTTCCAAAAAAGAAAAAAACAAAAAAGAAATCCTTCAGAGGAGCCCTCTTCAAGGCGGCGCAGCGCACGCAGCGGCCCGGTCGCCGGTAAGAGGTGCGGCGGTGCGGGCCTGCCCACAGGCCTGCCCTCAGAGCCCGCCCAGGCAAACTCCGGAGAGGGCGGACGGCCGATAGCGCTGCGCGGCCACTTCACGAGAGCGCGCGCTCGGCCGTCGGCCGGCGAAACGTGGCCGTCCACGCCAATACGCTGCAGACGAATTAAGCGAGCGGAAGAACGACATTGATGCTTTCGCATTCACAACTCATAAAAAGTGCTTAGGTGTCCTTGGACTTTTTTTTTTTTTTTTTTAATGCGAAAGCATTAATTGTCCCATGGAGCGAGCTAACGTCATCAGTTTGAAGCGCGAAAACGGCACCTAGTTTCCGCAATCCCAATAGGAGCGAAGTAAAGCTGATCGATTTTGCCTTCGGTTCCATTGGCTCGCGCGCGTCGACAGGGCTCCCATTGGCGGCTGCGCCCGTCAGTTTCCACGACCGCTCACCCTATGGCGCTGCGTGTCCATCAGCGCGCCGTTAACACGTAGCTTCCAAGGTCAGCGTGCCTAGGGGAGCACGCGCGCTGACCGGCGACGAAAAGTACGCAGCAGACGAAAATGGGAGCGGACGAGCGGCTTGCATGCTTTCGCATTCACAACTCATAAGACGTGCTTAGGTGTACCTCGAGCTTTTCTTTTTATTTCTTGAGTAGCATGTTTTCTCGCAGCGGGGACGAAGTTAGAACTGCATAGACACGAGCCGAAATAGAGCAACCATCTTGGGCGGCTATGCGATCACGCTAAAGGCGCAAACGACAGTCTGCTCTGCAACCGGCGAAGTGGAGAAAACGCTCACTTCGGTTTTCGGTAACTACGATCAAACGTCCTTCGATCAACTTGTCCGTGGAGCAGAGAGCAGTGAGAGTGTCAAAGTACTGATCTGACTCTAGAGTCATCGCATCGAATCCAAAGACAACGCCGTGCTTCGAGCACATTAATTCCAAACATCGAGTCAAATAGCTTATGCAGAAATCCATCTCAAGTCAGACAATGTGGACGGAATGCTTATTTTACACGTTTTATGACATTTATTCATCTCCGACGGCGTTGTAGTTTCCACGGCCTCGACGGGAACCTGCGGAGCTTCACGCCTGCTAAGCTTCCGGGGCTGCGACAGTATGATACTCGACAGTGCCTACAGCTTCGACGTTTGGTCTTCTGCGACATCCGATAGCAATATTAAGAGTAAAAGACCAAAAACGCACGAGTCAACACCTCCAAAGTGACGTGTGAACAGCCCCACGAGCAAGCAGCCTGGCGATCGAGGGCCTTGCCAATGTTGAAAATATTTTGAGCTAGACGGCGCAACGTGTCACACCAAACTTGATTGCCCTGAGGGGTGCGCCACACTTCCTTTGTTTCGGTAAGTACGTATTAAAGCGGCTGCAGTGAGGCGTTACGCCCATACCAGGGAGGCCCGCAGCGTCTCTTAGGTGGAGAATCAAAAAGCTCGAGGTACACCTAAGCATTTCTTATGAGTTCTGAATGCGAAAGCATGCAAGCCAAGCAGCTCGTCCGCTCCCTCTGTCGTCTGCTCGTCCGCTCCCTTTGTCGTCTGCTGCGTACTAGCGCGCGCGATTCGGGATCTCGGAGGCCATGTGTGATCCCAGTTGAAAATTTTCATTAGATTCCAATTGGAATTTCCAATTGGTACCAGTTAGGTTTTCGGAACCATTTGGAACCCATTAAGTTTCCAACTGGAAAATATTTTTCCAATTAGTGAACCCATTGGCCAGTGTGCTTCCAATTGGAACCCACTAAAACCAATTGATTCCAATTAAAACCAGTTAGAATTCCAATTGGATCTAATGATAATTTTTAGCTGGGATGGTAAGAAGTATGGACTCGGGATTCCGACGCGGTGGGTGTGAGGAAAAATATATTGTTTGAAAAGAATCGGAATAATAACGTGATTGTAACCACGAAAAATATATACACAAAGTCAAGTCTGGGGTGTTCTGCTCACTCGCCGCCGCACTTCTGGTGTTGTCGGAACCTCGGATGCCCTAGGCGTTTTCCGGATGGCGAGGGCTCGATGTTCGGTGCCGGCGGTGGTTCCCCGGCAAGCCTGGTTGGTGCCCCCACGGGCCTCAGACGTCCGTCCGGGACATTATTTGGCTGCTGGGGCCCCTCGACATTGAGCTGTGTTCGTTCCTTCGGTGTCCAACCTCAAAACCGCACTGCACGAGCTTGCCTGAGCCGTCCCATCTGCGATATTGTCTTCCTTTTCTTCTATGTCCTGTTCACATCATCACACCATGGCGCAGCGGCCAATGGGAGCCCCGTCGACGCGCGCCAGCCAATGGAACCGAAGGCGAATCGCTCCTATTGGGATCGCGGCGGAAACTAGGAGCCGTTTTCGCGCTTCAAACTGATGACGTCAGCTCGCTCCATGAGACAGTTAATGCTTTCGCATTAAAACGCTGGATAATAAATAAATAGAGGGGAACGACAGGAAACACAAGTTCCACACGAGTCGAGCACGTTCAGGTGTTGCGCCAGTGAGGTACAACACTCAATTGGCACGAAGTGAATGCTGGTTAAGCTCACGCGAGCAAAATGAGACAGAAGCTAGTGGATGTTTAGGCTGTCTGCGTGACTTGGCAAGTTATACAACAAGGGACGTCACCTCACTGAGAGCGCAGGAAACTGGATGTCGGTTTCGGCATCACCTTCATTTGTCATTTTGTCATATTTTGAATTTAGTAATATTAAATCGCACAGCGTAACGAGTAACAGATGGATATTCTGAATATCTGTTTACTAGTTTGGGCAGCTCGAGAAACCGCCGGAGCTTCTCTTCAACCTCGCGATCAAAGAGGGGAGACCGTTGCGGTACTCTGATTCACCCAGGGCTTTTCCACGCAGAACAGGGCACCGAGGCTTTTCCTTCGGGTGTATGTGTGCGTGTGGTTTGAGAGGGGGCACGGGAGTATTTATCTGTCGAACCGATTCGATCCAGGTTGTATCGAGCACCAACAGTACTCGGAAATTTCGCATCGTTCCTCGCGCCGTTAAGCGCACTTCTCACCGCGCACAAGTGCACTGCAGAGAAGTGGCATCCGCGGAATGGACATTGCGATCCTGCGTGTGTCGTTTCTCCGCAGCGCAGTGTCGTACTTAGAGGCAGAGTACTCCTCCGGAGTGTTTGCCACAAATATCTGCGTCAAGTTCGTAAAAAATAAAAAAAAAAGAAGCCTAATTTCGGTGTGACAACCTTGCAGTAAAATTTGCAATAAAGGACGGCTGCTATCACGCAAGTATTTGAGCACGGGGCAAACTGCTATGGCCGGGCAGTTGTGTGTGCGAGTCATTATTGGTAAGGATTTTTGTGTCCGACGGTGTGACGTCACGTGAATTTCTCTAAAACATGACATTGACGTCGTGCAAAAACACACTTCGGGATCCGCGGCGAAACAAACCAAGCCGTAAAACAAACAAAACTATCGTCGAGAGCATTTTTAATATACTATATGGGAGTCTGAAATGCCGAGACTCGATCTAAAATAGGTCGTAAAAATCGACGCCTGCACGTAGCAATTCTTTCGTCAAATGTGTATTTCACAGGTGGGTTTTATCTAGTAAAATTACAAGGCGTAGCTCGTTTTCTGTAAAAAATAGGGCAGAAAAACTTGCCAGGATCAACGGCTGATGGCGACGCAGACGACCGAGTCGAGTAGCGGGGCGCGTTTGGCGCATGTATGAAAAAAACCCTAAAAAGAAAAAAAAAGTTTTTTTTTTTTTTAACAGTCTGTTTGGGGCATTGTTTAGAGCAATATTGACGGCGGGAGATTCATTTTAAATTCTGCGCGCAAAGTCCATGACGTCACGGAATGGTCATACATTCTTTCCACCTCCACGAGATGGTCATACGCTCTCGCCACCTCAACGTGATGGCCAAGCCGATCCACCTCTCCTCCACGCTCCCGATATGCTGAGAGAGAAAACAAGTGGAAAGGGAGGCGACCACCGACTAAATCGCGTCTCGCGCCGCCAATATTGCTTTAAAAGATTTTTTTTTCGCGTAAATTTAATTTTTTGACACGCGTGTCCCAACCAGACTGTCTAATATAACTTTTTTTTTCAGTTTTTTTTTAATAGATGGTGCTACCTCCTTGTTATGACCTGAGCCGTATATGCTAAAAGTTCGGCCATTAATTGGTAAGAATAGAGTGAAAATAAGAGCACGTCATTGGCCGAAAATGTTTAAATGACCTTGAACGCGTTGATTGACAGCACTTGTGACCAACCACCAGCCACGAATGTTCCCCTAGCGGATGCAATAAGCTTAACTTATATCCTCCAACCACAATTAATGGTAACGATGCATTCAACTATTTCATTTCAGCACGAGTTGAAATTTGCGATCCTTCGTAACTAAAGCAGCAACGCGCGTGACGTCGTCACGGCTACGATCAGAATGCACTCAATATTTCATTTGATTGCAGTTGCAACCGCGACCACGAAGGAGTAGACGGTAAAAACCGCGGACTCCGCTCCGTGGCAGTTTTGATCCAACCCCGAACTCGTACCCCATGTTCGCAGTTTCACCTCATGTTTCAGGAATTCTGGTCAGTAAACACGCCCAGCACCTTAAAACACCCTATTTCCATCAATATCTTACAGTTATCCATTCATGCACTTTCAGCCTCATCCAAAAACAAAAAAATACCTGCTCCGCGGTACGTGCCTCCTTCAAGGTCATCTCAGGTACTTTTAATTCGCAGGATCATCACGGGGGGACAAGCGGCGCTGGCGGCGCCTCTGCTTTTGCTACTCCACCATAGGCTCCACCCGGCTCCCGCTGGCTCCTCTCCTCCCAGACCGAACTCTCTCCACATACGGCTTTGGTTCCGACTAAGTTCCGACTAGCTCCGACTAAAGCCCCTCTATCCTGTTGCTTGAGTTCCGACTTGCTTTTAAAACTATCGAGACTGCCTGCGACGACCGTGGTCTATTAAAATCAACATATCCTTGTAATGTATTTTTCGTTTAAAAATAAATGCGGAGAATGATAGCAAAGTAAATTACAAGTAGCGCTAAGACAAGCACAGACGAAGAAGTGGACCGGACAGGAATTCTTCGTCTGTCCTTGTCTTAGCGCTATTTGTAATTTAGTATGCATAACCAACGAGCCCGCCAGAATATTTTGATGATAGCAAAGCTTGAAGTAACAAAGATAAAATAAAACGCGGTTGCATAACGACAGCGCTCTTGCTGCCGACGAATTTCGTCTGGGTGTCGTCTGCCTTCTTTCGCCGGTCGGCTACACCTTCCGACGCTGCTCCCGACGCCGTCTATTAGCACATGCACCAAACGCGTCCCGACACTGAACTCGGTCGTTTGCGTCGCCGTACGCCGTTGACCCTCATAAGTTTCTCGTCCCTATTTGTTACAGAGATCGCTACGTGCAGGCGACTGTTTTTACGGCCCATTTTAGATCGAGCCTCGTCATTTCAGACACCCTATATATATACACAGTAGAGTGTAAAAGTTTTGCGGCTTCGTCTCGCGTGTACGAATGTGTCTCGTGCCAAAAAGTTTGTCTTGCATAAACGAGCCAAGATGTGCAGTGTCTATTTATTGCAGCCAGCTGCCAGCAGCCAAATCCAGCGTTTGTATTTACAGGGGATCGATGACGGACATGCAGACCACATGAGACACATCTTAGCAGTGGCAACACCTTGTACACTTTGTAACGCAGTATGGCCCATGTGATATCGAGAGGCGAAACGGGCATCTCGCAAGGAGTCGGTGTCGTATCCTTTTTCACGTCCTCTTTAATATGTGCAAACAAGAACAGTGTTGCGTGAAACAACGTTTTAGGGACACGTTTTCTTCTGCACCAACGAAGGAACTTTATGCGTTAAGACTGGTTCGCCTATTTGCGCATGAGCGTCATCGACCGCGTTGCAAATGCCGCTGACCACTTCCAACGAGTAAAGTTCCTTGATGCGTTTGTGTTGCAAGTAACGTGAAATGCACCAGGCCCGTGCTTGGTGCGGTCCCTAGAAGCGAACTGCGACGCAACACTCGCACACTCCCGCAACAGTGGCTATTGCAACTTGTAAAAAACGCGAAGCGTAAACACTGGCACCATCTATGGGTAGCCCTGGAACACTTCCGATCTGCGCACATTTTACTCGTCAATCTTACACCTCGGTTTCGAAATAATTCTCATAAGCGACCATTTTTCCCAGATAGGGACATCTCGCAAACGCTGCAAAACCTTCAGTCTAGTCATACGGAGATCGCAAGTCTTCCTGGACTACATGCTAGATGGCGCCACTGTGTTCTCTCGTGGTATAGCTGTCGCAACCGGTTGGAACGCGGTCGATGACTACACACGCAAATGTGTGCACCAGCCTTTGGATGCACCGTAACGGGAAATCATTGCATAGTTGGCTGAATGGGGAACCATGTCTATAGCATTGCATCGACCACGAGAGGGAAGTCGACCACTGCGCCTACCGGAGGAAGCGTGAGAACCACGTCCCCCCCGCTAGTGGCGGCGGCTTGTGCCGTGGAGAATAACGGAGTCGCTCCGTAGAAGACACGAGCTGGGCTTTCCCGCAAAACACGCTTCAGCAGTGGGCACGGCCCCCGTTTTAGCGAGTTACCGAGTGCGTAGGGTGCTCGGCATATTCGCGGAGCAACCTACGCACTCTCCTCGACGCTGTCTCCGGAACAGTTCCGCAGTTTTCGTGACAATGGGAAAGCCCGATGTCGGCAACCGCTGAGGCGGCAACTTGGAATGGGGAGGGAGGCATGCGATAGAACCCCGTGACTAGCTTCATTCCTGGGATGCCGAACACTCGAGAAAAACGGCTAGTTGGAAACACATGTCTAATGCATGGAAGCAATTTTGAGCACAACACAACAAGGGGTGAAAACAAACAAAAAACACTACAGGATTACATTCGATTGATATATTTTCGCTTAACAGAATGCAATAGATTTTTTTTTTTTTTTAAAGTGGGCGAAACTTAGTTCGGGCACACAATTTGAGCACGCATTGGACAAAAGGGCCGCATCAGCATTCGGCGTAGCGTTTCGTGCTGCATCCGCTTCGTGTCCAAGAAGTGGAGACCGCCAATGGTGCTTGCTGATGGGGTTTCGAGAAGGGTCTATTCTTTTCTGACGAATGCACTTGGAGTGTTGTAAACACTTTACTATATTGAAAAAAAAAAAAAAGTCTTTCGTGGTAATAGATAGAAGTTGACTTGGCACCTTCCATCTCAGCCATCTCTACAACGCTTTCCCATACAGGCCCGACGAGCACTGACGGAGTGTTTCTTCCAGACAGGATGCTTCCGGGCGCGTCGGAACAGCCCTCTCCGTTTTATTCCAAAAGCGAGACAGGGCCTTTCTTGCCAGAGCCCACTCAGCCTCGACGCTTGCACCTTGTCCGTGTCATCTGGCGGGTTACCCTGTCTTCGGCACAAATCGAACACATTGGACCCATATCACACGGGTCATAGCGTGCTATGCTGAATTCCTCTTGACTTGGCGCGACACCACAAAAGTCCTCGAAGTACAGTGTCCGAGCTGCTCGTCAGCGGTGGCAATGAGCCGGCGCACAAGCGGCCATTGCACCGTAAAAAAAGAGACGCGCCATTGTGGGTGTAAATAGCTCATCCAGTATAGCTTGCCAATTTTCGATCTAAAGTTGCAACGACCTTTCGGATTTATGCGGCCACCGTAGAAGCCCGTCCTTCGTCCTAGATCGTAATCTTTCGCTACAAAACTGTTCATCATCCCGGGCTGATTCCAAACCACGTTGCGCTGCATGTTGTCAGTAGATGACAGTTGGTGCCAGCCTTTCGAATGCCGGGACCGACCTTGTATAGCGATGAGAAGCAAATTAGTGAACCCAATGGAGGTTTTCTACGTTTCGAATGAAGAGGCCGGGGCACCAATCCAGTACCACATGAGTGTCGGGTGGCCTTCCGGAGTGACGCAGCGACGTGCAAAGTTCACGTGAGGCGCTCGCAGCGCTCAACTGGCTGGGATGGCTGGCATTTGTAGCACGTCCACTCGCAAGTAACAAAAAAAGGCGAGGGTGTCCTGGGTAGGTCTTGGAATTGCTCTCTAAAGGTAGACATGACCCACATAGAAAGGAACGTTTACATATGGAAGTAAGAAACGAGTAACCAACACGCCTGCCTAGTCTCAACAACGCAAACGAGCGAAAGAGGGTGCCTTCATGCGCGCACATGAAGGCTCCCTAGCTCATCCCAATGCCCGATACTTTGGTACTGCCCGTGTAGCGGGGCTGTGCCGGTTTGGGCTCCTGACTCCCTGGAAGAACTTGTTGAACCTCGCTAAAAGCTCGATTGCGCGTGTCTTAATAATAAAAAAAAAAAGCGCGAGGTACTCGGGCCGCACCTTTTGCCTCGCGCTTCCTACCTTCTGGCTTCGCCCTCGCGGGTGCAGCTGCCCGAAAATCCTGACCGATATTGAGGCTCCAGAGAACAATGCGGTGGTTTGCCGAGCAGAAGCTTAGGAAGTTCGAAGAGGCAAAGCGCTACGCGTCACCAACTGCGAAGGAAGCGATCATGCTGGCATCTCGGGTGGCCTAACTCCTCGTTGCGAATTCTGCCTCTTTTCTTATCCATCCAGCCGCCACACTTTGTTCGCAGAAGCACCAATTGGCGCTCGGAGACTCGTAACACGGCGTCGGAAGCTTCCCCGATTGCTCGATGGCATTTTCTGGCGCAGTGCGACGAATCGACTACATTTAACTTCCTCCGCACAATTTCCCATTTGTACAGCACGGTCGCGCCAACCCAACACCTTCGAGACAACAAGGCCTCTATTGCTCGAATTTTGACGTCACCTACCGGAGGCTAGCGCCGAACGGAGGTTGTACACCAGTGCTACGTCTGCGTTCGGTTAAGGCTCGTGTTCACTCAGTCGGAACACGAGACGTCCCAGCCAAATGGGGACGTAGAGCTCGTGTCGAGTCTGCATACCCCGCACTGGCCTTCTGCAGGTGACGTAGAGAATCAAGCACTGCGACCTTGTTGTCCATACAGCGTGTTCCCGAGCACCAATCGAAAAATTCGAAAGAAAAATAAACCAGTGAACTGAATGCAATGAAGCTTTTACTAGGGCGGCTTTAGATGGTGCATTTATCATAATCAAATTTTATGAGTGCTGATTTAATTTGACTAAAAAAAAAAGCTCCCCCCCCCCCTATTTGCATAAGAAGAAAAACGAAAAAAAAATGTTTGATTGATGCCGTTACTCACAGACGGCACGACATAAAGCAGAAACGTGAAAGATTTTTTGAGATGAACACACGAAATCAGATCGGGCAGATCTGAGCATGTCTGGTACCATCTTTGAGAAGCAGCGTCAACCACACGGTCTTTGCCGTTTTCGTCATTGTATCATAGAAAATGACAGGTTTTTTTTTAGGCTCAAATATTTTTTCGTAAAACCTACGCTCAATAAATTTGAGTAGGATAAATGCACCACCTAAGACGCCTCTGTGAAAAGTTTGAATGCACTCCGTTTCTTGGTCTATTTATACGAAATTGTTTACGCCCGAAGAGCGCTCGGAAACACCCTATAGGAGGTGTTAGCGAACCCCCTTGCCTACCCTCATTTGGCTGAAGCAGGACCTCCGACGGAGGGGACGAGCTATTTACACCCGTATGCGCGCCAACGTTGCGTCTACAGTGTGGCGCGGCGGCCGAGGCACGAGAGCGTTCTTGGAAGACATGGAGTCGTCGCGGCGCGGGGCCGCTCAGGGCTCGTCGGAGCAGGGCGGGCCGGCCAAGGCCACGGGGTGTCCGTCTAGCGTGAGTGCCGTCAGGCATCCCACGAAGCCCAAATAGAGCGGGGCCGGCAGGCCCGGCGGCAGCTTGGGGCAGCCGCCCACCCAGAGCAGGCCGTCCGTGTTGAGCTGCGTAGCTCCCGGCGTGGCCGTGGCACTCAGCGGCTTGCCCACGTCCACGGTGAGCGTGGCCAGCCGGCCCTGGCGCTGGAGGCGCGCCGTGTGCCAGCGGCCGTCGTCCAGGCGCGACTCGGACCAGAGTTCCGTCCGCTGGGCGCCCAGGTCAAAGGAGACCAGGAGGCGGCCCTGGGACAGCGCCAGGGCCAGGTGGTCCCCGCGTCCCCCCGTCCAGAGCAGCAGGCCCTGAGGTTCCCTGCTGCGGAAGCGAACCTCCACCTCGTTCTCGGGAGCGCCGCTGAGAAAAGGCACGGGAACAATGAGCCCTACAGGAAGCAACTGAACCGCGGGATGTTGAACGAGGATGAACCCAAGTTTTGGTATTAGGGAGTTTTAGGGAACCGTTTTTGCACATCCGATTTGGTACGATGGACCCTCCGGTACGAGCTGCGCATATGCGAGTCTTGTGTGGTAGCACATGCGCAGTTCGTACCGCAGGGTCCATAGTGCCGTATTGGATGTGCAAAAACGGTTCCCTAAAACTCTCTAGTATATTCTGCCGGTCCACTCTTACACTATACTACGCGAATGACAATTCCCGTCGTCTCTACCGTTGCCTGACAGAGATGCGTAGGCGACAGAGGCACGTGCTGTTTGTCCGACCCGAAGGCTCTGGCCAAGAATACTTGCCACTATTTCAGAATTCAGCATCCAAGTTTTCAGTTAGTTGACAGTTTTGAGGAGAGTGTTTCTGTGAGCTCCAAGCAAAGAGTGTTCTTCTTTTACTCACCCTAGTGGCTCTTCTTCTTCACCAGGTTCCCTGTAAAAGAGGAATAGACAGTTATTCCAAATGACAGACCACGACAGAACAGGAAGGTCTATTCATTTTCGGTTAGGTGTGCGCAGTAGAGAGTAATCCTCTGCGCAGGAATGCGCACCTGGAGCCGTGCCTGAAGTGAAGGAAGCTAGTGCCGGCGAAGGCGACTGGCCTGGGCTGGGCCTCGTCGAAGGCGAGCTCGCACAGGGCGCCCCCGAAGCCCGCGGGGCACGAGCACGAGTGCCTGGCGAGGGCCGGCAGGCAGAGGCCCCCGTTGAGGCAGGGCCCCGGCGCCGGGCCGCAGGGGGGCCCCGCGAACGAGGAGACCCTCTCCGAGGCCCTGGCGCGTCCCACCAGGTCCGTCCAGGCGTCGCCGTTGAGCACCAGACGCTGGAGCGCGCCGTCCAGGCCAGGCTCCCGGGGCCCGGCTTCGGGGCTCAGCGCCGCCTCGGACGGCAGGCCGCCCAGGTACAGAGGCTGCTCCAGGTTTAGTTCGCTCAGCGGGCCCTGGTGCAAAGGGGCAAGACACCGATGCATGTGCGGTCTGACGATCGAGAGTTCTTGAGCAACCCTTGTCTTCCTTGACTGACGACCGAGCAACTACTCACAGACTTTATATTATTGCAATAAAGCAATACGGAAATCTATCTTTTTGTAAAAAAAAAAAAGAGAGCATTGTAGGGATTGTTTGGATCATAGTTGCGGATCAACAGGAGGCTTAGATCTGCTAAAATAGTGCTCAAATTGGGAAACACCCGACATGGAGGCAAACGAAAAAGAGAGCTGTACAAGGATCATCAGCACAGTTTTTTTCGAGTGAATTGCTGCTCGGATAACAAATACTATAATTATAACTATTGGTATTCCTAGCTCATATATAGTATATGTATAACGACGGAATTTCTGGAGCCAACCACTTTCTGAAGCGTCTATAAGAGAGCGCGACAGACTTAGCAGGAACTGCGAAAATCTTTAGTTAAATTCTTTTGAATTTCTGTTGAAAATTTTCTAGGATCGTATTGAATTTCTTTTTAAACTTTTTTGATGTTTTTTAGACTTTATTTTGACAACTTATTTAACTCCTAGTTAAAATTGGCCACTTAAATTTTTTAGAATTTCTTCTTACATACATTTTTTAGAATTCCTTCTTACATAAATTTTGTTGACTTTCTTTGGACGGAACCGCAGATTAACGTTTAAAAAAAAAGACACTCAATTTTTTAATATATATATTTTGAGTTTGGTTAGGAAATAGTGTTCCTTTGGTACATACACATGCCACATACAAGCATTGAAAACAAACACAAACATCATGATCGCGAAGCACTCAACACCAGAATCACAGTACCGTTAACTGCTCCAGAGCCTTATATATAGCCTACATATTGAAGGTAATCAGTTGGCCGGTGACCACCTCAGCTCTTACTAAGGTTCCAAGTGTCCGATCTCCTTCTCGAAAGTCTGTCAAAGGGAAAACAGTGTTTCGAAGTTCGTGGACTCTATCTCTTAGTAAAAATCATTGGTACAACTAATAATTCCGCGTAGTCGCTAAAACAACATCCACAGAAACGGCTCCTAGAACAAATGTTATCGCTTCTCTGCATAGCTCCACTCAGGACGAAGCCAGTCATGCAAGGCGGTTGCTCCACTTTAAAATAGTTATTTTGCTTTACTTTACTAGTTGACTAGTCGAATAGGGTCAATAAAGTCACGATAGTCACAAAGTGAGAACGGCAGGGCGTGTTTTTCGAACGCCTGGCCTCCAGCACGCGCCCCATGCCTTCCGTCGTGCTTTGACTGCGCGCTCGAGCTCAAGGGGCGCGAGACGTCGAAGCGTTGTCAAGGATAGAAGGCTCGCGCTGGAGGCAGGAGAACTGAAGCTCCTCCCTGCGGTTCTCAACTTGTCAGAGACTATTGAGAAACTTAGTGACTTTTGACATTTAGTCTAGATGTACCATGTTCAATAAAAAGTCAACAGAAAGTCTGTAGCGTTTCTATTGACACTGGCTACAGAAAGTCAACTGAATATTTTCAACACAAAGTAAACAGAACGTCCTGCAGTGTTTCTGATGACACTTTCAACAGGAAGTCAGCAGAAAAAGATCAACGTAGAGTTAATAGAATCTCAACAGTTTTTCTTTTAACTCAGGAAGAAGAAAATCATGAAAAAAGTTTCAACACAAAATCAACAAACTTTCTGTTTACCGTGTCAACAGGAAGTCAAAGTCAAAAGAAAGTAATCAGAGTGAACATAAAATAAAATTATAAAACATTATGAAGAAATAATGTCAATAAGTTTTCCTTTTAGAAAATATCCTACAAAAAAACGTCGTTAGAACTTCTTTTTCATTTTTTTATAAATAAGTCTACAAAACAAAATCTATTGTTTTTCCCTTTGAATTTCTTTAGAAAATAACCTACAGAAATAAGTCATTACAACTTCTTTTTAATTTTTTTATAAATAAGTCTACAAAAAAATTCAGTATTTTTTCTTTTGAAAGTTTTTTGACAATAATCAAAACAAAGTGCGTTTCAAAAGGAATTCAGTAGGATCCCGGAAAGTCAATAAGAAGTCTAAAAAAATTAAAAAGAATGTTGAGACCTGTTTTCGTAAGGGGCACTCACTCGGGTCATTAACGTAACCATAAAATTCCACGTTCATCAATACCATGTCAAAAGATAATGTAAAAAAAAAAGCACCGATGGCACGTTTGCACGCATTAGGGAGTTTTCGCAAACCGCTCTCACACCTACGCCAACCTATCCGCACCGCTACTGCGCCTTCGCAAGGCTAGCCTTGACTGAAGAAACCCGGATCTCGTAGCGGGTTGCGGAGAGCGTTGCGGGACGGCAGAAACGATCTAAGAAAACTCCCTATTGTGTCGCGCAATGTCCTGAGAGCAGAAGCAGTAAAAGTACCCGAATGCTAGCAAATTTTCGCAGATAGTTTCCGCCGTCTTGCAGTGCACTCTTCGCACTTCGCTACGTGGTCCGGAGGAACTCTGCAGACAAGATTGGCAGCTCGCATGCGCAGAACCGACGTCTTTGTTGCGCGTGAGGGCGGAAACAATCTATACGAGAAGTCGTTTTTTTTTTTTTTTTTTTGGGGGGGGGGGGGGGGGGGGGCGGCCAGTCCGGCGAGCGAGACGAGGGAAGCAGCTCACGCTCGACTCTCCGTGCACCGTGGGCCCGTCGTCGAGCTGCAGCGAGCCTTCCTTGCGAGTGCGCGTCACCCGCACCGCGTGCCACTCGTGCATCTTCACCTCGTTCGGCGACCTGCGTGATTCACAAGAGCGCAGCCTTGAGCGCAGCCTTGAGCGCAGCCTTGAGCGCGGACATCAGCGAGGGGTTTTCGGCCTGGCGGTAAAAGAGCCTGACTCCTCCTCGACACGCGAAAGCCGTGCACTTTGCAGAACGGTCACAACAGAGCCGTATACTTACACGAGCAGTACAAATCCACTGGAGCGTGAAAAGGAGACAAAAGAGAAACATTCAGGCGGAGAACAGGTCACTGAGTATGCATGAACAAAAATAACGGATGATCTAATCGTTTTGATATTTGGCCAATTACTTCTTCGGGTAAGTGCCAATAGGCCTTGAAAACATCTACAGTTAGTTTGAGAAACCACAGTCTAAAACGTGATTACGACTTCTCTTTTTTTTTGCGCTACTTGAAGTAGAGAATTGACCCTTTGCCTGTAGATATATAACAAGGAGACTATCTGAACTGTGACACAAGTGCTTACGACAAGGCGCAACTGAAATGGTGGTACATCAGTTGATTGCACTCAAAACGCTGATGTTTAAACCAGCCTCGCTGGTGAGACCTTGTCACATGGCAACGTCGACAAAGGCATGTAGTACCAATATAGGCTGTAATCCTGCTGATGGCTGCCGGATACGTCATCAGTAGTCTGACTGTGTCTGCCCCATTCTCAAAACGAAGATGTTCGAACCAGCCTTATGGTCAGGTTGGTCAGATCGTGTTACATGTCAACATCAAGAAATTCGTAAAGTGTCAAGATAGGTTGTCGCCCGACTGATGGCTGTCGGATACACTTATCGGTGTCTGCCCCGTACTCAAAACGTAGATGTCTGAAGCAGCCTCTAGCCTCCACGTCGAGCAGTCTATACGTGAAAGGGGCGGCGCAGGCGTACTCACGAGACGTTAGCAGCCCCGGAGCCGAGGTCGTAGCGGAGCTGCACGCGCCCGGCCACGAGCCTGAGCGCCAAGAAGTCGCCCCTCCCGGACGCTCCCTGTCCGTTGTAGAGGAGGAGGCCGTCGGGGGCCCTGGCGAGGAACCAGAGCTCGAGCGAGAAGGCCTGCCCCACGTTGTGCAGCCTGGGCAACTCCAGATAGCCGTCCCCCGAGAATTCTGGCACGGCGGCCCGGCCCTCGCAGAGGCGTCCGCTGCGCCCGGGAGGGCAGCGGCACGAGAAGGCCCCCGCGGGTCGGCTCATGCAGGACGCCCCGGCCCCGCAAGGGTCGGGCTCGCAGGCGCGGCGTCTGGGCCGCTCACACTGGGCGCCCTGGGGGAAGGGCAGAGGGATTATTGGGTTGATTGACTGATTGATTGGGGTTTCCATGAAGAAGGGCTACTAAGGAGGGATTATTGGGCTTCGCCACACTGGACTGGGGGCTTTCGCAGATGCAGGGGCCTCAGTCAAGCTTTCATGATATCCATTTCTTCTCTGCACCTTTAACGGACTTCTCGGGAAAAGATAATTACACTTCATCATGCTGACAAAGATCGGGGAGCATAGCAGGTGTTGCAAGAAGCCCTTGCTGCGTGTGTGACTTCACGTGACGACAAAAGGTCACACGACTCGTGGTGTCGCCTGACATCATGACGCCCCGTGACACCGTGACGTCAGTCATGTGATGTCATGTGACATCACGACATCAGTCTTTCGTTACGGTTTTCTCAGTAAGGTAGTCAGTTGGGCGAGTTGGTACTGATTGAGCGTGGTTAAAGTTGCGCACAAAAAGACAGGAACCGAGGAGAGAAACACGTAGACGACGGACAAGCGCACACTCACAACTCACATACATGTGAGTGCGCTTGTCTGTAGCCTACGTGTTTCTCTCTGTTCCTATTTTTTTGTGCGCAAATTTAACCAGGTTTTGTCAGAATTCGGCTGTTTAAGCACATTGTACGTTAATAGACAAATAAATGAAACAGTAAATGCACCTTAACCCTGCGGAAAAAGTCAGGAGGCAGAATCTGCATCCTACATTGAGCTGACCTATAGGTGTTCATCTATGGCATTTTATGGCACAGCTTTGACTTCGTTGCGTGTCGGGCCTCAGCTCACCTGCAAGCACGGGAAGCTTTTGTTCTACGCGCTGCGAACTATACGGTGGGCATACACTGGTCCGCCTGTCCCCCGTCTATTGTAGGGCTGGCCACTACTACCTTTGCCTGGTTTCGGGTTTATCACGGACGCCAATGGTCACCAGACCTCGGGTTCTAAAGTAATTTCAGTGCGAACTGGGGGATCGGTGGCTGAGTGGGCTAGCGCACACCAGCTCGGAGCACGTAAAGCGAAAGCTCGCGATGCAGAACCCAGAGGTCCTGGGTTCGATCCCCACCCCTGCCCGTTTCGATCTGGATGAGCATCGTACCGGCGTGCGGTCGTGTACCACTATTGCGTGGTGCACGTTAAAGACCCCAGGCTAGCGGTTGTATCGCACTGGCTAAATTGCTCATCTACAGCGAGTGACTCTATACAACTTTGAAATGGCTGACGAACTACACGCTGTATAAATATCCAAACAACCCTAATTATTTTTACAGTGCGAACTACACTGGCGCACCTCAGTGCTATTAGTCAGCACTGAAAATAGTGCTCACCTTGCTCATGCAGGTATAAGTGTCAGCTAGAACATAAACACAAAGGATAGAAAGGGACAAACACACTGCTGACTAACAACTAGGCTATAATTACTTTTCGTCTTTCACCCTAACTACTTCCTCTTCCTCGTGCTCAACCCCATGTACTTTGCCTTCAAAAAGCTTCTGTATGAGCATAGTACCGGCGTGCGGGCGTGTATCACTACTGCATGGTGCACGTTGAAGACCCCAGGCTAGCAGCCGTACTGCACTGGCTAAATTGCTTATTTACAGTGTATAACAAAGTCGCCATGTTCTCGCAGACTAACCTCCTGCTGTATACACAACTAATGACTAATTTTTTCAAAAAGTTTTCACGCGCACCACTTCATTGTAAATAAATTAAAAGCAAAAAGAAATCCACCCTCACATTCACCACATTTCACGGAGGCCTGAAGCATCGCAGATATCGTGTTTCTATATGTCTTTGAGTGCAATCGAACTTTTGCTAACACACTCCTCTGTTTTTTGTTCTATCGCCAGGGCCTCAAGCACTTCGCGTGCATACTGATTCTTGTTTCGTGCAAGCACTGGTAAGTTGTTGAGCGCTAGCTGTGCTGCATTTACACGCACGGCAATGAGCTGATAAATGCCCTGCTGCTATGGTCTTCACAGAGGCTGCGTGTTCTTGTGTTCTGTCATTAACGCCCCGGCCCGTCAGGCCCATATAGCATTTCCCGCAGGATAAGAGAATATGATATACGACCCCTTTTTCGCACGGGGCGTATTGTGTTTTGTGCTTCGTGTTGCATGTTTTCTTTTGAGTAGATGTTTGGTTGACTTTGCGGCACTTGGAGTAGGCTTAGTTCGGTGCCGAACATACGACTTGAACGCCTTGTCTTCCTCCGATCTTTTTTTTTTTTTTTAATTTATGGGTAATTCTATGAATATAGGGAACTGCGGCACCTTTTCTTCTAGTTCCTGTATCTTCTGTTTCTTCCGTGTCTGGCGATTTACGTTTCATGTTTTTGCAGATATTTTCCCATATGACTCCCAAAAGGCCAGCTGGATATCCGGAGTCGAGTGGTCGGGCGATCTGTTTGGCAAAAGTTGGCCCAACTTGATGACAACTGGATTTGTTTAGTGCCGACACAAAAGCCGAGTAGACGACACTTCTCTTGACAGTTTTTGAGTGTCCCGGTTCGAAAGGTAGAAAACTCTTACATCATCGGGGTTCGTACCTCCAGCACACATGATGCCTTTTGAACTCTAGTGCGATAGAAGAAAAAGCAGATGAGTGTGTTAGCAATACCTCGATTGCACTCCAAGACATGGAACAACAATATCTGCGGTGCTTCAGGCCTCCGTGAACTGTGGTGAATGTGCGGGTGGATTACCTTTGACTTTTAACTTATTTACACTGATGTGGTGCGTGCGAAAGCTTTTTGAAGACAAAGTACTCGGCGTTAAAGGCGAGGAAGAGGAAGTACATAGGGTTAAAGACGAATAGGAATTATAACCTAGTTGTTAGTCAGCGGTGTGATTTTCCCTTTCTATTCCTTGTGTTTGTGTTTATATTCTAGCTGACACTTATACCTAACATGTGCCAACTAGCTCAACTTGAGACTGTTGCTCATGCAGCGCTGATTTTCAGGGTTTACATATTTCTTTAAAAAAAATCCGCGAATGCTACACTAATGGGGCCTGCGCATGTGGGATACGGCTTGGGGGACGCAATATAATAATGTGGAAAGGTGAGCTATAGTTGGCACGTAGACAACAGATTTAAACAGCGCACAAGCACATCTATTCTTCTCCGCTTGTGCGCTGTTTTAATCCGTTGGATATAATATAGATGACTAATAGTAAAACCTGTTTAGAACGAACCCACGTACAGCGAATTATTGTCGATATCGAACTCACGGAAGATTTACATAAACATGCATGTAAAAGTGTTTTTTATAACGAACAACATATTGGCTATATCGAATTTTTTCCCCCCGGGAAGGCTTCCAAAAACGCGCAAACATTCGTCGTCTAGCCTGTCCCTTCCTTCCCCCTCCCCCCTCCTAAAAACTAGGAAAAACATAGAATTCCAAAAGCTCAAGTTGCGAACAAAATTGAGCGAAGAGAAGCGATTCAGAAGAAGAAAAAGCTAAAAAAAAAACACCTTTGCACCCATCAAAAAAAAAAAAAAAAAGAAAGAAACTGTTCAGCGCGTTGTTACAAGGTGGGAGCGAAGAGGTGAGAAAGAAAGAGAAGCTCTCGGCCTTACAACGAACTTATGGTGGAAGTTCGTTTTAAATGGTTTTTGCTATATCGAATTACTTGCTATATCGAACTGATCGTAGCGTTTCCTGCTGTTCATTATAAACGGGTCTGACCTTCACGATGAGTTGGTTAATTAACTAAAGTTTGTTAATTAACCTTTGAATTATGGAACATAAACATATGGTTCCATTTAGAACCTTGCTGAGCGTCATCGAAAACCACTAAATGAGTAAATAAAAAAAAGTACGAGGCGCGTGGGAAGCGCGCTGGTGCGCTAAAGAAACTGGTCGTACAACAGGCGCAACGCTAGTGATGCGATTTTTCCGTCTCTTATCATGGGCGTTTTGGCGCCGCCATCATGGCGCCTTTTGTGCGGTCCTTAGCGGGCGCTGGAGCGTACCTGAAACCCCGGGGCGCAGAGGCAGGTCGAGTTTCCGGGCCCGTGGTCCAGGCAGGTGGCGCCGTTGAGGCAGGGCCCGCAGGGAGGCCCGCACTCGGTGAGTCCCTTCACGCGCAGCACGTCCTTGGTGGCGCCGGACAGCTGGAGGTCCCGCTTGCCCAGGCGCAGGCGGCGCAGGCAGCCCCGGAAGCCCTGGGCCAGGCCGCCCAGGTTGTCCAGGACCCCCGCGGGGGGGCCCAGGCCCCGGGGGCCCGGCACCCACCCGACCAGAAGGTTCTCGGCAAGGTCGAGGGACTGCAGCAGGCCCCTGGAGCGGCCCCGGATGTCCGCCTCGCCGTCCAGCGTCAAGAAGCCGTCCTTTAGGTACCTCTTGGCCACCACGCGGTGGAAGCGCCCCAGCGTCAGCGGCTTGGGGGCTCTGCGAGCGTGGGCCGACCGGAGGAACGCGTCTTTGAAGTCGATTCGTACTAGGCAGTGACGTAGCTAGGGCAGGAGCATAAAACTTTAGCACCCCCCCCCCCCCCCCCCCCCCCCCCCCCACCCCCTTCCCCAGAAAGAAATCTCTGGCTACGCCAGTGGTGCCAGGCATAGTTTTAATATGTCTGAGGCAGCTACAGGGGTCCCTATCGTTTCGTTGAAACACGTTTTGTCGAATCGTCGAGACACCTTTCGTGGACAACTTTTCATGGGCACACGTTTCATGCGACACATGGTTTGTTGACACTGTGGCGTTTCGTGAACACACGCTCCTGCGACGTTTCGTCGACAACATAATCTTTTTTTTACTAAGTGCATAATGAAATTTTGAAGTCGCTAAAAACTAGCGCGTGTCTCACTGAGGCGTGTTTACCCCAGCCCTGGGCCACCCCCCTAAACCAAGCGAGACGCAAACAGCTGGGTTGTATTCGACAAAACGTTGCAGGTGCGTCGATGAAGCGAACGCGGGAAGCCTTTCGATGACACGAAGTGTCGATGAAACGTCGCATGTCGGCGGAACGATCTCTCAATGAAATCTCGTTCGGTGAACTGACTACCACCGCAACTACAGCTAGGCTGTTTAAACGAAAATGTACAGGTCTTTTTTTACCCCCTCCATAAATAAAGTTTGCATCGCCGAACGGTCATTCTTTGCCCAAATGTAGCGCTAGCGGTCCTAACAAGATGTCAAAATTTTACAATTAACCGTTACCTTATTCAAAGGTGATTTTCTAAAAATTTCAATGGGAAAAGGGCGGCCGACGAAGTCCTCGAATACATGAAGCGGAATTGCGCTAGTTAAAAAAGAATAGACCCCATTTTCCCATTGAAATTATTCAGTAAATCACTTATCACGTTTGATTAAGATAACAGTGCCTTTTGAAACTTTGGCATTTGGCATCTGGCTCGGACCGCTAGCGCTACACTTCGGCAGACAATGATCGTTCGGCGATGCATAGCTTACTTTTGCAGTTAAAAAATCTCGTAATTTTGTTTTTGCTTTGCTTGACGCGTTGTATGTATACGGGAAGAAAAACAACACTTTTTGGGGAGCTTAAAAAACAAAAACAAAAAAAAAAAACAGCCGAGGTTTTGATTATTAATTTACGTAGCGCAAAAGCTGGGTTCATTACCAAAATGTCGACTGCCATTCTGGAGATCCCCAGGAGGTTCTGTTACGTGAGAGCCAGTAAATAAGCTACACTGCGATGTTCGTTTGGGGAGCGCTATTTTGGCTCTTATTGCAGGGCGGACGCCATAGGAGATCGTTACGATTCGGAAATGCGACTTGCTGACCTTCAGATACGGTGTTGGGAAGTCGATATCGTTTTGCCCGGTCGCGGACTGTTTGAGCATTTCTGGCGGGACCGACTAAGACAAGACCGGTTTAAAAGCCTCTTCTGCGGAGTAGTGCAACCGGTCGTAAGCTGTCACAAAAGGGTTAAAAACCGGTCTTGTCTTAGTCGGTCGTGCATGCTCAAAAGCACTAGTGTGACCGGGCCTTTAAGCCGGGGTCACACTGCTTATACACAATACAAAAGGCAGTCCGCATACAGATTCGACCGAGAGTCACCGCGAGATCCGTGCTTTGAATGCCGCGTGGCAATGAGTTCAAGGTGAAACTTGGCACGCGGCATTCGAACCAGGGATATGGCGGTGACTTTAGATGATTGGCAGCAGTGATTCTACGCCCGTAGACAGTGTCGTTCCTCTGAAGCAACTCTAGGCAATGTAGCCACGAGCGCTCTCGGTGCGCCCATCAGAACCACGCGCGAGGACGCGCATCTTCTCTACTTTTGCGCTGCCACGGAAGCGGCCTTCAAGTCGAGGCCCCGCAACGCGACTGTGGTACCGTCGTCTACCACCGACAGTCTTGGGGACTGTCTTGGGGATCGTCTGATCATCTGGAATCCTGAATTTTACAGCGGAGCTGCTAAGGGCTAGTTTCCCCGTGTCCACCAGCAAAGAAAGGAGGACACCGAACTCTGGACAGCTACCGCCATCTATGAGCGACGGCGGTAGCTGTCCAGAGTTCGGTGTCATCATCTATGAGTGACGGCAACGTGCGCAGCAGCGCGAATGGTTCCACAACCGCCGCGAGGCACGCTATCGCCTCAAGCTCCACTTCGTCGAGCGCTTCAGATTCCCTTGCGAAAGAAGAGCAGATCGCTCGCCTGAAAAGCCACCGCCGAGAACAGAAGCTACAGCTCCGCTGCTCTTCCTTCTTCGCCAGAGTGGAAAGGCTGAAAGTTTTTTACATCGCGGGTGAAGTGACATGCCACTCGACTTTTGCGCCGGCCTATAATATTCGCACATTCTGAGCTTGCCCCTCACCCAATGTGGTTTTAGACAACACCTAATTTAAACGTCTGCAGTAGACTATTAGAATCTCCATAGCTTGCCGCCACAATTAGGATTTTCTTCCCATTACCCCTTCGCTTCTTTACACCCCTCTCCTCTGTCCGTGCGAGTCTTTCCCCCGTTATAGACGGATGACGTTGCACACAATTTAAACCGGAGACGAAGGGACGAACCAGCTCGCCTATTTGTTAACTTTGTCCTCAAACATTTACATGAGGGCATTTCCCCTTTTCACCACTAATCATTGCGACGACAATTAACGAAGGGTGCTTTCCGGTGATAGGTGATGCTGACATTTTATGGCGACTCTTACCAAAGGATTCCTCTTTGCGCAGTGCGGTGTTTGGTTAACGAATTGACGGCCTTAGAACTTCTCCCGGTGCCTTATATCGTTTCCAGGAACTGCACCACCCTAAATATCTAGATGAAATTGAATACGAGTGAAAAGTCAAACTTCACGAGAGAGGACATTTTTATTGCGAGGTCAGGTATTCCCGACCTTAATCTTAGAAAGCACTTTAGACTTCTATAAAATTTCGTTTTCAAGTTAATGACGTCATACCCTATATAATCCATAGATGGCATTGTTCGCATCTTTTATTTGCTCTTATTTTCTCCTCGCGTATTACTTTCGATGTGAAATATGCAGAGAGAAACAACGAACGAAGAAAGAAAGCGCGAAGAAAAAATGCGGCGGGGTTGAACCATTTTCGGACTCGGAGGAATTCCGACAGCTCATCTGTTCCGAGCCTTTGAGCAGGCACTTCATTTCTCCGCGGTTCCTCGGTCTCACAAAAGTGTTTTGATCTGTGTGCGCGCTTTTTTGTTTTTTCCTTCTCGTTCGAAAGCGTCCATTTGTATGAAGGACGCTTGGAGTTAAACACAAACTCGACCCCGCTATGCTTCTCAGTTCATTAAAATAATCGTTAAAAAAATGTAAAACCAAATTACTCCCAGTCAGCGTTGCGATTCTAACGACAATAAAAAAGAAAAGAAATCAAAGCATAATTTACCAGAAATATTCGATGCCGTGGAACACTCCAGAAAAACCTTTACACCATTAGGAGGGAAAAACTAACCCACGGGCTTTCTAAAGATATCTCCCTAAACGTTCATTTCCACTATGCATGTTTCCAACGCGCAACGGTTTAACGAAACCGAGAATTCGCGAAATCAGCATGTTCACAGAGTTTGATGCCCGGAACGTGTTGACGTATTGACTCTGGAGAATTTCGCCGAACCTTGTCATCTGCACCGGGAATATCGAGGGTTTCGCATCAAAATGATACGAAGTACGCACAGTGCAAAGAGGGACAGTGTGCCTTATTAATACCACTCGATAAACGCGGTCGGATTGGGTTCACTCGGTTTATTAGGCCTTCCGAACCGGGGTAAAGATCGCGGACGTCAAAGAACAGGCGTATGATTTCGAAGTATTCCGGACCGACTGGAAGAATCTGCCCCGCGCCGCCGACTGCACCTATCTGTACGGCCCGTATCGCCCGTACGCACCGCGCTCCTCCGCCTGTCTCCTCTTTGGTCACTTTGGCTCAAAAAAGAAATCCCTCCCCTTCGGGCCGGCTCCTCCAAAGACTCTCTCCCCCTCGAAGTTCAGTCGTCATAACGACGTCGAGCGGCCATTGCGCCGTCCGTGTTTCTCCTTCGGGTGATTCACAGGCCTCGGTGAGGTTTCGGTAAAATCTCGCTCCAGAAGAAGCGAGGAGCGCGCGCAACCTTTTCCAGAGTCGCGCCACTCTTTCGGTCGCGATCACACGGGTCCACTGTTTCCCGAAACCCGCGACACAAGATTCGCCAACAAGATGCATCGTGCACTCCACGCGTTCGCAATGCACATACTCATTTCTTGTTTATAAATCTGCGCCCCCCCCCCTTCCCCCGGGTGCCTCAGCAATGTAATTCATACGGTTACAAGTATATCTACTTTTTCTCTACGATATTTCCGAAGAAAACACAATTTTTCGAGGTTCAAGTAATTTGCCTTTAGTAAAAGTGACTCACTAATTATTTGACTAGTCATTACAACAACCTCCGACAAAACTATTTGAACGTTTCCAAACCATTTTCACTCCCTTCAAAATGAAGCCTGTTCCATTTCACACACACACAAAAAAATTGAAGCGCGCTTAAGATTGGAGTAGTTTTGTGCTTATTATGGTCATCGCGGAAATGGCAGCTATCCACCAAAATGAGGGAATAAACAGAAGTTTCCGTGGTGATTGTCTTGATGTATATTCCTATACCTGCACTCTGGGAACGACATCCCATTCCTGTAATAGATATATATATATATATATATATATATATATATATATATATAAGCAGCACGGTTTTCGCAAGGGCTATTCCTGTGACACCCAACTGTATGAATTTTCTCACGATCTGCACGCTAACCTTGATTCACATTCCCAAACGGACACCATCTTTCTAGATTTCTCAAAAGCTTTTGATCGTGTTCCTCACCTCCGACTCCTTTCAAAGCTTTCCTGTCTCAATATTGACCCTTTAATTGTGTCTTGGATTCGCAGCTTTCTTTCATTCAGAGTCCGATACACGGTTGTAAACTCGTTAGAATCTAACCTTACTAGTGTCTTGTCAGGTGTCCCACAAGGCAGTGTACTAGGTCCCCTCCTTTTCTTGATCTTTATTAACGACCTTCCAAATTCAATCACCTCTAATATACGTCTATTCGCCGACGATTGTGTAATATATCGCCAAATAAACTGTACTGACGATCATCACCTCCTTCAGAATGACCTCGAAAGCATAACCAAATGGTGTGATCAATGGCTTATGTTACTAAACCACTCAAAGTGTAAATTTGTCTGCTTCTCCCGCAAGAACTCCCCATCTCTCTTTCAGTATTCTCTAGGCACTGAACAAATCGAGTGTGTAAAATCCAGACTTGAGCCTATCTCAAATACTCTACTCAAGATACTGTATTTCAAATACTTCTTGAAGTATCTTGGTATCTTGCAAATACTCTTGATCGAGAGTATTTGATACTCTATCTTAATTACATTTCTGAGTATCTTGTACCCATTATCTCAAATACATTTTTGACATTCGGACATTTTTCGAGTTTTTCGGTATGAAGTGGCGTGGGCGTGGCACGAGCAAACGTGAACATTCTTTCGAGCAACCAAATCCTGGTGCTAGCTCCGGTTAGCTACAGTGACTATGATTGAGCTCGTGAAAACATCGCGTTTTTGCCGATTTTGATTCATATTTCAGCCCAAGAAGGCTCGTACAATGAAGGTTTTCCCTTCGCCTTTCCAACGGGGCCTTTTGTTTCCTAGAGTTTCCACCAAAAGATCCTTGAACAAAAGGGGTGGTTTTAGGGAAGTAATGATTGCCACACTGAGGCTCAACGCAGACCGGGAAACGACCTACGACAACAATGCAGACTTGAGCTTCAAAAAAATAACAAATAGAAGAAAATGAGAAGTGGACACAAAAATAAGACTTTTGTTTTGCTTGTATATTTGACAACGCTACTGCAAAACGTCGAGGTTTTTTTTTTTTGTTTCTTTCTTTGTGTTGTCAGTTCGTCACTTATTGCTCTCGCAAACACTGTCTGTAAGCGAACATTGATCAGCAGAGAAGAGGATAGGAAACGAACTATGAGCAGGATTACCTGTCAAAATGCCAACAAAGCGTCCCCCAACGTTGAGTGCCTTTCTGAACGCAACCTACTCGAAGGTGCGACCACTGCCGTGACTATTATGTAGGCTCGTTTTGTTATCCATTCACTCAAAACCGTATCCCAAGTTCGTTTATAGTGAACTCCCGATATAGGAAATATGAATTGTAGTTAAACGATGCTTCTAAGGTGCGCCGCAGGACGTGATATTTAGCGATGCCACTATTGGCGAGGCGCTTTGTCCCGTTTGTTGTCCCCACACCTTGATGTTTACCCAACACAAGGCCTGTGCACGTGCCCACAGGCCTTGTGGGAATGTCCACGTCGTTTTCTTTAATAGAGCGCGGGGCACAGTGTAATGTAACAATACAAACAGTAAACGAAGCGACGTTAAGTGCCAGATCTCTCCCGAAAGCAGTCGTCAGAGGATGCGAGCTTGACCCACTTCGGCTTTTGTGCTGAGCTGAGGACCGTGCATGCTGCATTGTTCATGCAAGCCAGAGTGGTAACAAAAGAGCCCCTCCTCCCCCTCACCGGAGAACACGAACTCCAGCCGAACGCTGACGCCGCATTCGGTCATGTCAGCTGAGCGCTGAGTCATTGTATTTGTTGTCCCCATCCGTGCAGTTCAAAAGTTAACCGCTTGGGGCGCCATGGGCTGATCTCCTCCCCAATGATGTTTTGTAAGGTTATCAGTGATATTGCCACGGGCGTTGCAGAGCGAATGCGTGTCCGAATGGTTGCCGCGCTTGGTTCTCGCGCGGAGGCTCCGGGTTCGATTCCAGGGAGCGGACTCCTCATTTTATTTATTCTTTCAACTTGACAATCTCGCAAGTTGAAAACCTTGTCGTCTGATCGAGTTACGAATGTTCCACGCGCCGAACTTTTTACGCCGAATGTTCGAGAAATCCATGAGGGTACAAAAGGTGCTCCGTGTGGCGGTCCAGAGTCAGTCTCGCCCCAGCGCTCGATCCTGCTGTTTCGCCGACATCGACGCCTGCGACGCTAGCCTCCCTCTATTTTGTTTTGGGCACACGTTCACCCCATTAAACGTTTAGTTTCTTCAGTTATTCGCCGCCTCATCGTTTTTCATTCCTGACAATATCCTGCTCCTTATAATATGACTGCATAAAAAACCGTACGATGCTTTTTTTTTTTTGTCGTTTTGTGTTGCTGCGTGCTAATAAACCATTCTGGTAAACCAGATTTTCGCAGCTATCTAATTTTCGTTGTCAATGTCGTCGATACAAATTAAGCAATGCGGAAGTATCTTAAAGGTAATTGAATTACATTTCTAAGTATTTGTACTCTACTCAAGATACTTTACATTGAAAGTAACTTGAGTAGTATTTTAAATACTTTATGAAGCAGGTATTTAGTAACTTAACTTAAATACTTTTATTGAGTATTTTGTCCAACACTGGTAAAATCATACAAATATCTTGGTGTTCATTTTTCTCCTAATATGTCATGGTCTCTAGACATTAGCACTATATATGCTGAAGCTTCTAGAACCCTTAGATATATCAGACGATGCCTGCACTCTGCCCTCCTGCCCTACGACAGCAGGCCTACGAGACAGTTGTCCGCCCGAAGATTGAATATGCTGTTTCTATTTGGTTTCCTCATCAACTCTACCTTACTAACACCTTAGAATCTATTCAAAATCGTGCCGCCCGATTCATTATATCTAATTATGAATGTTCTGACAGTGTATCTATCAGCCATGAAGGCTGCTCTATCTCTTGTCACCCTCATTACTCGCCGCAGGATTTCACGCATCTGTCTCTTCCATAAGATCTTCTATCACCACCCTCAACTCAGACAGTCACTGCTATTAGATCCCCATCGTTCATCCCGACGCCTTTTTAACCTCCTTAGTGTACGTCACATCATTGGTTCCACTGTCAGCTTCAACCACTCATTTCTTCCTCTTGCCATAATAGAGTGGAATAATCTGCCGGATCTTATTGTGTACATCAGTGACTCCAATCTTTTTAGAAATGCCGTGTCATCCATATATAATGCCTAACCAGCGCCATGTTTTCTTGTGGGCCACTTTTAGGCCACTTCTTATTCCTGTGTTATTTTGTTTTTATGTATAAAAGTTCTACATGTATGCCTCCCGGTACTGCTACCCCCCTTATGTAATGCCCCAATGGGGCCTTTAAGGGTCAATAAATGAATGAATGAATGAATGAATATATATATATATATATATATATATATATATATATATATATATATATATATATATATATATACCGCACAAATCAAAATCCCCAGCGGTGCACGCGTACATCAAGTTGGGCGTAATTTCCGGAGCTGAAAACCCCTTTGCGACCCCCCGTTCGCCCAGTGCAGCGAAAGGCCAAAGATCACACTCGGTTTATTTATTCATTTACTTATTTTATCATTATTAATTAATAATAATAATGAATTAATTATTACTCTAAACTCATTCGAGTCGCAGCAAGAGTAGACACAATAAAAATACACATGGGAAAACATTAAGAACAGAAATACGACAAGGTACAAATACAATATATCGGTCGCTGATCGCTTAAGGAACGCTTATTATGTTGACACTTTCTGCTTTGCGATTCGCTCTCATCAGCTGCTGCCGCAATCTGATTGGCTGCGGAGCAGTATAGTAAGATACGCGGGACTCACCACGCTTCTTAAGTTGTCAGTGGCAGAAGAGATCAAGTTCATTAGTTACACGATATTTTCAAGGGCGCAACTCTCTTGCAATGGAGGTTCGACTTTTGTACCACCAGCAGTAATTTCTGGCAACTTCATGCAGTATTTGTCCTGAGAAAAAAAAAATAGAGTAAAATTTAAATGTATCGATTACATACTAAACCGCATTTCCGAAGCAGTCGTGAATTCGAATAAATGCTCTTCATTTTCACGTTCATTTTATGACGAGAGCGAGCGCAACCACTGAGCAGTTTCTGTTGCAATGCCAATAGATATGGAGTTTGAATCACGATTATGGAGTCTTTATCTTAGGAGGTCGAATGTTGAGAGTTGTCGGGTTAGACGCATGACGGTCAGCTTTGGGAGGGTATCGTCCAAGTTGTTGCTATTGACAAACTTTCATCGCGTAGTGCCAAAAAGCGACCTCTAGGGTATCCTCCAAATATTTGGTAGGTGCATGATAACTGATTTTATTAAAATCACTGACTAGGCGCATGGTGCAAGCCGTGGCCCGATCTGAGAAGCTCGACCGTATGCGTCTGTGGTCACGCACGCACCAACATACAGCGGCTCCCGAGAGAACATTTCTCCGTTCGACTCGATCGGCTCCATCGGATTACGATACTTGACTCAGGTGCCGCGTCGTTGGCGGAACTTGCCGCACGCTTGCATCAGTTCCGCGCAATATCCAGATTGCCTAACATTGGATAATAACCTCGTGGCTCACCATAGCGCCTAGAATACTGCTCTCTCGTCTGGTTGCCGCATGGCCTCCGGATTTCATCAGTTCACGCCAGCGCGAGGTAACCCTACGCACGAGGGTATAAGAGAGGCGCAAGATCACGAGGGAGACAGGGAGGCGACGCAACAAACCGGCACCACGCTACACATCCATCCATGCATCCATTCTGGCAGGTAGCATAGTTCTTTGGGCCGAAATGTAGTCTTTGTCTGGAAATTTAAGGCCCTTAAACCCGAAGGAGCCAAGGTGGAGCCAAACTTGACCTTCTTTGGCCAGGGTTTGGGTATGTTAACCCTTATTCGGCGAACAATTAAGTGCCAGAGTTAGGTTTCATTGTTGGCTCTTCGCTACATACGTGGCATCTTTGGCTCAAGTCTGGCACTTCGGCGATGATGTGGCGAGCCAAGGAAAAGCCATAAAAATGCCAAAGTAATGTACTCTGACACTAACCTTGGAGCAAAACCGTATTAGGCCTAAGTTAGGCACCTCGGACTGCCAAGTTTGTGCCAAGTTAGGCGCTTTTTTCTGGCGTGCTGCCCGGGCGAGCTCGCTCACCTGAGGAGTACGGGTCCCGAGCCGAGGTTGTAGCGGAACTCGAGGTGGCCTTCTCTTAGCGCGAGCGACACGAAGTCTCCGGCGCCGGACGCCGTCTGGCCGTTGTAGAGGAGGATTCCATCCGGGGCGTCGGCCTTAAGCTCGAGCTCGAGCGAGAGCCCAGTGTAGGCCTGCAGCCGGGGCAGTTCCATGTAGGAGCGCCCGGAGAACTCGGGAACTCGCAGCGCTGGCAGATCCTCCGGGGCACGGGCCTCCTCCGGGGTTTCTTCCTGGGGTTCTGAAAGAAAAATACCAAGACCTTGTTTTATACCCAGACACGTCTTTAGGGGCGTCCTGATACACTCGGAGACAGCATTATCTGGCAATGCAGTAAAATGTATGGGAGCCCGTGCTTGAAAGCTGATCAAAGCGGGGCACGCGCTCTGCTACTCACTTCGGAAATGCCACAGAAAGGTTTCGCTTTCCGCTGCGGTCGGAAGCGGACAGAGCAACGTACTGTCAGAAAACTTCTTATCACGGCGACGACAAAACCGTCCTCTCAGCATGTGCCTAGCTTCACAGTTTCGGGCGTCAAAGAGACTATGTACAAAACAAAAGGCAGAAGAGAAAGCGTTCACGATACCAAGATCGTTAAACAGCACGAATCAGGCCAGCAAAAATAAATGTCTGGCATGTGCTTTCCTTTGTCATTTAAACCATCAGCAGATGACGAAATGGTACACCGATACATGCAACGCGACAGGATCAACACGCCGAGAACTCACGGCCACAGGGTACACTCCTCGTAGCAATTATCCACGCATCTCTACGAAAAAAGAGTGCCTGACACGCCAAGTCCGAGGTTTCAGGCTAGGAGTTATCTGATAGGCAAATCATCGTGTGCTACCTGGTTCGAATTCAGCGTGTCACTGAGCAGTTGACCACTTCGTGCAGTTGTGAGGTACAAAGACGCTTACCATCAGTGGCTGCCGTTGGCCTGGTGCTCAGCAAGGGCAGGCCCACCGAGTCCTGCGGGTCCTGACCGAGCGCAGTCCTCTTCGGGCAGAGCCCGGTGTGCCGTGGAGCGTCGCACGGGCCCTGCCGTTGGCGAAGGAGCGTCCTCGCAGGGTCCAGGCGCTCGCAGTGTCAAGTTCCGTTGCAGGCGACACACGAACTGGCGCAGCTGGCAGGCGGACGCGTACGTGTTGCCGTCTGAACCGCACACGGGTCCGCCGTCGTCGGAACCCCCGGCACACTGCTCGCAGGCGCCCTAGAGGTCCGCTGGCCGAACTGCAGCCATCGGCGCCCAGGCGCGCGGACCGGTCGGTGCACTGATCGCACTTCATGCCGTGCACGCCGTGCTTGCAGACGCAACGACCGGTCATCTGCTCGCAGTCGTCCCGCACGGAGCCCAGAGCGCTGCACTGGCAGGGCGAGCAGCCGTTGACGCCGTCGGCGATGCGGTGCAGGCCCCAGTAGCCTGGCAGACAGCGGTCGCAACGTAGTCCACCCACGCCGGGCTTGCAGGCGCACTGGCTGCTCAGGGCGTCGCAGGTGGCGGCCAATGACCCCAGACGGTTGCAGTTGCATACGCCTGCGCGGACACACCCAGAGGGGGTCACCTACGCGAAGGTTCCGCCCATTTCGGTCATGTATTAATTACCACGGTGCACCGTGAAAGAAGGTGAAGGGTGATACACTAAGAAAGAAAAAAGATGAAAGGGGAGAGAGTCTGCTTTTCGCTCCAGTGTGAATTTATGCATGCTTTGTCCGCATCGAACCATCACTGCCACTGCTGAAGTTACAGCTGTTGAACAGGCTCTATATTTCATGTCGTTGTTGATTGTCTTCCACGCCTAACAATCTCAGGGTATGTCCAACCGCGTGCATCGTTCACCACGAGGAGTATATCAGAAACATTGCGCGTCGTGACCCGCGTTTCTCAAGAGACAACAATTATACAGACGGTTTGAACGCCCTCAACCGCCATTACTGACCTTCCCTCGCCTCACTGAAACGTCGAGTTACCGAAACTATAGCGATGACCAGTCCCCCGAAGTCAGCGTCGGGGAAAGGCACCGTGATGTCTAAAATGACAGTTTCGCGTGACAAGAGCGATGAAGTGAACCGGCTGGAATATTAGGCAAAATGTGAAGGTCGTGAGTTATGGTCTTTGATATGCTTACTGGGACATCCGGCATGGTTGACCCCCAGCGCCGGCGTCACACCGTCGGAGCAGCATCCGAAGGCGCTCTGGGCGCACGTCTTGGGGCCCTTGTTGGCGGCTCCCTTGAGGCAGGCGTCCGGGCCGTCAGCAGGCCGGATGTCCTTCTGCCGCCGGCAGGCCTCCTGCCTCACGTGGCAGCTGCTCGGGTACCAAAAACCGTCGGAGGCACACACCCGGATCACACTGGGACCGACCTCGTCGCAGTGAAGCTCGCAGCGGCAGTCGCCTCCCGGTCCGCACACGGCGCCGAAGCGACAAGCGCCGGAGCAGCCGTCGCCGCTGCCCGTCTCCAGGTCTTGTTCGGCGGCAGTGCAGGGTCTCGGAGGTCCAAGGTCTCGGCCCTGCTTGCAAGAAGCCCTCCGCAACTGGCACTCGTTGGAGTACGGCTGGCCTTGGGTGTCGCAGACGGGCTCCAGAGCTTCGGGACAGTCCCGCGGACAGACACAAACTCCGCTTTCGCAGCGGGCTCCGAGGCTGCACTGTACGCCTTGGCACGTGTCACAGGGTCCCCTGGATGCGAGTGCTAGAGCCCGCTGCTGCCGGCAGGACGCCCTCCGTAGCTCGCACTCGTTGGCGTACGTCAGCCCGTCCGAACCGCATACCGGGTCATCGAGGGGTGTCGGACACGGCGGCGGACAGGTGCAGCGGGCCCCCTGGCATATGCCGTAGAAGGGACACTGGCGACCGTCGCAAGGATCCGAACAGAGCCCAGGATGTGCGACGGTCACGGCGGGCAAGCCGGTCCCTGTGGAGGACCTCTGGCAGGTCTCGCGACGTAGTTTGCACTCGTTCGGGTAGGAGATGCCGTCGGAGCCGCAGACGGGCTCGAACTCTTCCGAGCAGGGTGGGCAGTGGCAGGAAGGGGCGCCGTCCGCAGCGGGGGCGCAGAAGGCTCCCTGAGGGCAGTGGAAGCCGTGGCAGGGCGCGCTGACGTCGCAGGGACCCGCGTACGAGACGCGGAGCTGCTCGTCCGCTCCGAGGCAGGCTTCGCGGCGGAGGTGGCAGGCCGAGTCGTAGCTCTTGCCGTCCGATCCGCACACGGGCCGAAGGACTTGTTCACAAGGGGGCGGGCAGGCGCACGAGGCCTTGCCGAAGCGGTCGATGTTGCAGTCGAAGGGACACTCCAGTGCCCCGCACGGGTTGAGGCCCTGCGAGCAGGGGCCGGCGTAGATAATGCGGATGGAGCGGTGCGAGCGGCATGCTTCCACCCGGAGCAGACACTCGTTCGGGTAGGTGCGGCCGTCCGAGCCGCACACAGGCCGGAGGTCGCCCGGGCAGGCGCCGTTGCAGCGGCAGATCGGGTTCCGCTGCTCGTCCAGTTGGCACACTTGGGAAGCTGGACACTGGACGCCTTGGCACGGATCTGCGTTGCGGATGGCAGGGGCGCTTTCTGTGAGGCAGCCGGAGGTTGTTACACTCTTGTATCGGTATGAAACGAAAAGATATTGTGAATTCGTTTCCCGCTCTTTTATTAGGCAAGAGGAACGTAGAGTGAGTTCCAGGACGAACAATTATGCACACGATTTCCTCGTAATCAGTTGTTCCAAGACAGTTGCCGTAAAAGACCGTACGCAAAGGTGTTCTGGAAGGATAACTTATCATGCAGGGACAAGGGTTCCTACATGCAGTGGAGCGCTGATGTAGCGCTGTTCACGTGTTGTAAGCTACTTATTGTCTGCTATGAGCAACCGTTTTGACGGTGCGGTACAAATATTGTGAACGCTCCCGTCAGCACGCGCTTAGCGCAAAGTCAGCTCTGTGCTTATTAGCGGCGAGATGTTTTGGTGGCGCCCTCCTATAGTTCCCTCTCGTGACGTCATTTCCTTGGGAACAACAATTTTGATGGTGTTTGTAATGAGCATGGTGGAAGCTTGACATCATTCCGCTCTTAAACCAACGCTGCCAACACCGCCAAAATTGAAGTTCTTGCATTACTCTTATTTCCGCCGAAGAGAAATCCTTTCCTGACGTCATAGTCAGCATTTGGCCAATCATGGAAGGCCGACCACCGCGACGCTTTTGATCGCGCACGCCACCAATAGCGCTCGGCTGCATGTGTGAGCAGGCCTTGACTCAGGTCGGCTTTATGACACCTATTTTCTAAATAGACCTATCTCACCAAGCGTTCGGCGCATGCTTGAAGCCGCCATGACTTCAGTTCACAGGAGACAGGCGGCAGTGCCCGAGACGGCTCCTGCCGTTCTGTGCTGTGGACGCGCAGAGCTCCAGCAAGGTTGTCGCACGTGCAGAAAGGCTAAAGTTCCCTCGATGCATTGTGGCAGCGGTGGCGTAGCCAAACTAGCTAGTGACATCAGTCTATTGGTATATTATAGTGAGACTGGCGAATTCTGTAACCGTGCCAAATGATCGTGTATAAAAAAAAAGGGACGTATTGTTTTAAGCAATGATAGAGTGCAGGCGAGCTGGTAATGAATCAACATCTTGTAGACACTGAGTATTGTTGAACAGAATGTTAGGGCACAAACGAGCTGGTGGTAATTGCACATAGCACATATAGTAAAAACACCCCGAGACTGGGAAATGAAAGGACGGACAAATACATATCTGTGATTGTCCGTCCTTTCTTTTTCCCAGTCTCAGGGTGCTTTTAACATGTATTTTTGAACGATGTAAAGGGTGCGACGAGTGGAAGGATTGAAAAGGAATTGACTGTAGAAAACAAGAAAGTCGGAGGGACTGGTGCAATGAGTGATGCAGAACTAAAGTGTTCTAAGAAAAAGGTTTAAAAAAAAAAAAATGAGGATGGATACGCAGTTCCTTCGAGCAGGGGGAACGAGAAGGTTAAAGAAAAAACAAGCGTCAGGTTACTCGCGGAATTTAGTAACACGCCGTCTTTTATGAAAGAATTAACTTTAGCTGTTGATTCGCTCAAACTCGTGTGCTTACCGCGGCGGATGTGTCCGTGGTTGCAACACGTACCACGCAAGCATCTGCTATCCCGTAAAGTTTCTTACCTAGCGACATTTGTTCGGTCGTTGAGCCGCCACTCGCCTTGCATGAGGTCTTCGGAGGACAGCATTCGCGACAAACAGGGCGAAGTTATTCAGTTCGCTACTCCCTCGCAAAAAGTTATTGTTTTTTTTTTCTATCTTAGAATACTGTTTTTTTTTGTTTTTTTTTCATTATCCACGGAGGTTGCACCACTACTGCTCTTGACATCTGCGCATAAATCCATCCTTGCACATTTGCACTTACAATGCGGTACACGTCGCACGTGTTCGTCCGCCACTCCCCTGGAACTCGTCTGGCGGGACCGTGGTTTCGACGGGAGGGCTTCATGCTCGAATTCTCTCGAGATCGACCCGACGGCGTCGGGACCATAGCTGGACAGTGGCGGCTCGACTCCAAGACGCTAACTAGGCTCGCCTGCATGCAGACCACGTTTCGGAATCCTCCGCTTGAGTCGAGGGCGGAGAACGATTTTCGCGCCGCGACGTGCTCACAAGATGCGTTGGCTACTTCCGCCAAAATCTGCAGACTCCCTTTTTTTTTTTTTGCGTCGAAGTTAATGTTTCCAAGGACTCGCGTATACCTTCTGCGAGTGCTTAAAAATGTATATCTAAAAATTGCGTAGCGAATTGCTGGAGAATTGTGTGACACGCGAAGCTTTCTGGTATCGCTGCGGAATGTTGCCGAGCCCGGCGCCTGTATACGCTCATGGCGCTCCTCATAAGCTAACTTAAAACGTGGCATATACCGTAATTACTCGAGTAATAGCCGCACTATTTATGAACAAGGCCCTTGCGTCTACACTCTAAAAAAAGCCCGAGTGTCTACTTCCCGCACAACACTCGGAGAGCCAATCAGCGCAACTTACGGAGGCAGCTGAGCGAATGACGATGCTTTAACATATGTTTAGACCAAAAAAAACGCAGCAAACGCAGTCTGAGTTGTGACATTAAGCAATGTAAGCGTGACGTTTTGCATTGCTTAATGTCACAACTCAGACTGCGTTTTTTGGTCTAAACTTATGTTTCGGCATCGTCCTTAGCTGAGCTGCCTCCGTAAGTTGCGCTGATTGGCTCTCCGAGTGTTGTGCGTGAAAGTAGACGCACAGACTTTTTTTAGAGTGTACTTTCCCCACAGAAAACATAAACAGCCAATCATTGCATTGCGCATAAATAACATAGCGAATAACCAGATCGAGAACATGATTCTCCATGCAAATGCAATCTTCACAAATGGTATCTTCGAACGAAGACGTTATCTCTGTCCTGTAAACAGGTGGAATCATGCTGTCGATCGCGGTGATTGGCAATCTGCGTGCTCCGCGGAAAAGCGAACCCTCAGGTTTTTTTCATAAACAGTGCGGCTATTACTGGACTAAATACGGTACATTTGATAGCAGTTCCTGGAAAAAAGATACTGGCGCTAGTCTGGTTTTAAAGCCTGGTGATTTTCCAGAGCCTTCCATAGTCACCAGAATTAGCCAATCAGCCTTGATCACGTGACCTTTCCACCCTCCAATCAGCGTCCAGCTTCGCAGTCAATAGTTTTGGGCTTCACTAAATCTGGCGACACCCCTCGACGACCTAAGGAACGTTTCACGTTAAAGCAGCGTTTTGCTCGCGCTTACCAGTGGCTTCGCCTTTTGCTTAGTTCCGTTTCGAGTTTTGACCAGAACAAAGAGCGGAGCGAGAAAACTCGATGCCCACCTTTAACGAAAGAAGCCTGAAAGGGCTTCATGCGATCGTGACTTTGTTCACGATGAAGTGAGCAAGAAAGTTATACACTCTCTGCTAAAGCGCTATGTTCACGTTTTATCCAAACCGACGCGTGTCTTTTCAATAAAAATAAATAAAAAATCGACACTGGATACAATAAAAAGGGGAACATGCATTCCCTTAATGAGGTGTCGTCTACTCGTTTAGTATATTTAAAACTATTGTAGGTACGTTTTTAATTGGGATCTCTACATAGCTGCGACATCCAAATATCGTGGATGATATATCATTCGCCCCCAAAAAATCGCTCACGATGCAGTACGTTAAAACGAATGACAAGTATAAATTTAGCTGTGAAAATTCGTAGACTTTGGGAAAGTACGTTCTTCAGTTGCTTGATACATCATTGTAAGAACAACCTAAAAAGCACGCTTACGACAACACCATCGGCGGCTTGTCCTAAGAGCAGCCAGGAATAAAAATTTGTTGGCGACCGATGGGATTATTGGTATGGAAATGCGCTAGCATTAGTTGTTCCTCACCCCTTTTTCACCACTTTCCCTTCGTGTATGACCCCTTCCCATTCGTTTATCACCGCATCCATGTCACTCGTAGGGGGAACTACATCCATCGTTTTAACTACACACGCACGTCACAGCCCACGACCGCTACTACGGAAACCCAGAGCGAGAAACATCCGGCGACGGCACAGCGGCAACTGAGCACGCCTGAATTTCACTGCGCCGCGGCACCTCCTCCTCTCTGACTCCGCGCCAGCTGTGCTACGCTCCTTTGACGAAAACCCGGCGGTGTCTGTCAGTTTGTCAGCGCCGGGAAGAGAAGGAGAGGGTGACGCGTGCTGACGTCGCGCTTTGGGCTTTTAGCCCCGAGACGATGAAGTAACGCCACCTGACGGCTTCTGTCGTGACGTAGAGTAGCAATGATCACGTGACCGCTGCTGCGCTTCGTTGATAGCAGGTTTGATTGGCGCCATCCGATTGAAGCGTTGTCTGCGGTCGAAACGTTGGCTATTCATGCTGCCTTCCCACTGTCTCTTTTTCCCCACACTAAAAAAAAAGAAAGACACTAGCGTCTGCTAGTTTATTTTTTTGCAGAACAGGGAGGCAGCCCATAACTGCAAACAAGAGAGGGAACCCAGCGAATGATGAAGCTCGGAAAACGATTAGATCCGAGAAATGCAATCTACGCAGGGACAGTAAGCAGGTGAAATATCATGCTCATCGTTGCATCTTTCGGGTTTAATTTTATGACGAGCTTTGTCGTTGGAACTTGGCAGGGATCCATTCGTTGTTCACAGTCATTGGTTGACTTCATGTTTTGCCAAAAAGTTAGCTCACAAACATTTTTTTTGTTGGGTGTGGGTTTTTAATGCCTCGGTTTACGGATCTGAAAATAATCATTAATGTGGTAATTTGGGCCAGTTGGTTCATGATCGCAGACAAGCGCCGAAAACATAGACAGGGACAAGAAGTTGTCGTAAACACTGGCGCACTCGCAACTAACATTTATAGAAAAAAACAAAAACAATGACTAAGCCGGCTACACCGGTTGTAGCCCTCTATCAAGAAATTTATATTTTGTCGTTAAGGCTATGGATCTGTCACTTGTACACCTCGTGCCTTTGGCTTTAAGCTCAAACGCCTCGTGTTGCTCCCTTGATACTTTATCTGGGTATCTGTTCAAAAAATGTGGTGTCATCAAGTGACGGGGAGCAAGGGCAGCGGCATGCAGTGCGTGGCCAGATGTCCTTATGGGGTCGCTCGTGTTGGCGCGTCATGTTCACCGGCGCGATCGTTAAAACATCGGCCTGTCTGACCAATGTATAAAGAACCGCGAGACATTGGGATTTTGTACACAACTCCCGTCATGCATTCTGTGAATGTTTTGCGGTGTTTTGAAATTTGAAAGGCTCGAAATTTACGCAGTGAAGAGCCGAAAAACACGCTGTTGCAATTTTTATTATATTCTTAGGCTGAGCCTTACGTAGGATCACATATGCTGGACGTACGAGCCATGCTCCAAGAGGGACATTCTCCCATTCAGCACCGCCCAGTTCAAGGCTGTGAAACGAGAGGTTGCCTCTATGTGCTGTGAGGCGTCTCTGAAAAAGTCTTGTGAGCACAGTGCACAAGAGAGCTTCGAGAAACAAGCAGCGCGTTTGTAAATTGCTGGTCCCCCTCCAAATGTTCTGGTGGAAGTACCGGAAAGCCTAGGCATAAAGATTAAAGGGACACATGGGCAATCTTGTGCTCCAATATACTCCATCGAGAATGTTTGGAGAACCTATAACTTCTGGGGCCTACCCGCGAAAAGAGAATGAGAAGAACAGCTCGTTAGATGAAAATATTGGTCACGTGTATAGTTAGCGCCCCTCTCCTGATTAGTGCACCGGGGAGTCTGGACTCCGGACCAGAGTTGCGAGAGAGCTCGAGTGCCGCGTGGGAAAGGTGCGGGGAGATCGATCAGCCCCAGCGTCAACGCCGGCTCCCGAACGCGCCGATCCGACTCGCCCATACGCCATGCTCTCCTGCAGTTCGCTCATGCGGTCAAGGCTACCGGCTACGCTTCAGAACTGGCACACTTCAGTCATCTTGGTGCTCAAGATCCTCGATGCAGGTCATCTAAAACGCTTTATCAGAAATCCCAGCAAACGCTTTTCTGGCCTCCATATATGTTAAAAGAGGTCAGAGCAAGACGATATTAGGGACTTTTAGCAAACCGTTACCGTGTTCCGCGTACCGCACTACTGACGCCTTTGAAGCATGTTTTTAAGCGCGAGCCCGAGTGCTACCATGACCGCGGGGCGCGCGCTTAAAAGCATGCTTCAAAGACTCCGGGAGTGTGGTATGCGAAACATGGTAACGGTTTGCTAAAAGTCCCCATTACCTTGGCTTCCCTACACCGTATGCAAAGTTCAGGTTTTCGAATCGTAGCGATCGTCAATTGCGGTCCCTCTGCACTAAGCACCAAAATGGCGGCGCACACAAAAAGGTCGGGGAATGAAGTGCCGATACCTTAGCTTCGTTAGTAGCTCTCGGTGCTGCGATCTACAGCCTGCGCCAGACGGCTCGTTAGATGGACGTCTACGTGAAGGCGACCTACTGCATCGGAGGACGTCGACTTCCATTTGGCGCGTACATAGTTTTCCCACCGATCTACATACTCAGTCGACCTATCCTGACGAGACGAGTCAGGAGTCGGGAATCCGATAGACGATTTCTTTTCTGCTTACACCGGTGAAATGACATACTTAGGCGATACATAATAATAATAATAATAATAATAATAATAATAATAATAATAATAATAATAATAATAATAATAATAATAATAATAATAATAATAATAATAATAATAATAATAATAATAATAATAATAAATCTTTTTATTTCCATCGATTGTGATGGTGGGACCCGTGGAAAAAAGCCAGCTTGACTGGTCCTCGGGCCCAGTGGTCGATCCCTGTTCAGTCGAGAGATCTCTGAACTTCTGTATTGAAACCCAAAGACGACACAGGGGAAGGAGTTACAAGCTAGATCAAGTATTTTAAGAGTCAGCTTACGGTAGCTTTTTCACATTGCAGAGGCTCAGAATTCATCTGGACGCAAGGAAGCCCTACTGGCGCCAGCGTAGCTTTTCGAGTCTCGAGGGTGGACGACAACAAGGCTGGAAAATGTGACGGTCGGTGCTACACTGGGTAGGCGTTATATGAGTCAGTACTGGAGGCCTTCTTTCAGGTATTTGTATACAGGTGTACGTGTACAGGAGTTACCGATTTTCATATAAGCCGTTATTCGCCCCCTTCGTGTCATTCCCATTGTATGACATACCAATCAGAAGCTCAGGGATCGAAGAGGGTCGCTGCTTGAACACGACACGTGCACCTCTCTTAACCTTTCGTCTATGCGGCTATTATCTTTTTCTTAGCTTCCTGCAATTACGAGTGCGACTAACCCTCATCGACATCATTCTCGACCCACAGGACAAGCAACATGTCTGGAAGGACCGTGGTTGAAAGGGTACTCTACCCTGCAGACATGGGTGTAGGTTTTGAGATGCGTGAACGACGTAGCGACCGTCAAACAGCCCAAAATAAAGAACGTAGGATTACATGGCGTCGATGCCGCACGGTCGGTAAGCGTTGCAACGGGGAAGAGGGGTCTACCCATGATTTGTTTTTCAATCTGGGAAGAGCTAAAAACTTTTTTGGGGAGTTCCAGGGGTATCTGTACCATATGTTAGTGTACTTTACGTAGACAATTCTGGGAATGGGGAGGGTTGGAGGGTCAACCTGGAGGGTGTAAGGGGTACGTGTCACCGGCGGAGAGGGTGCAGCAAAGGCGTACCACAGGGTCCGGTGAAGCGGTGCTGGACGTCCCTCATAGCGTTGCAGGAGGCCCGCCGCAGCTCGCAGCTGTTGGGGTAGTCCCTGCCGTCGGAGCCGCACACGGGCCTGGACCCGCGGGCGTCCCCGTACGACACGCACTTGTCCGGGCAGACGCAGTCGGCGGCGCGGCCGTCCAGCGTGGGCCGGCACTCGGCGCCCCACTCGCAGCGCTTCTCCAGGCACGGGTCGACCACATCTGGCGGGAATTTGTAGCAGGCTCGGCACAGGCACGCCAGCAGGCATACGACGCAGGGCACGAGCTGGCCCAGCAGCAGGCTGCTCGGGGGACCCATGGCTCACACGCAGGGACACGCGCGCGCTCGCTTCCGCTGCGGACGGGGATCGATGCGGAGCGGGCTTGGGCGCCGCCAGGGCCCGCCACGGTGCCCGAAGCTCACCCCCGGGCTCGGCGGGGCTTCGAACCCCGGGGGGAGAAGCTCAGGAGGGACGAACGGTCTGGCGCCAGTTGGTTACATATCGGGACGAATTGTGGGCTTGTGGCCGCGTGCACTCGTCGAAATGCCCGTGCGCCTACATTTTAGCAAAACACTTCCTATAATCCCAGATTGCGTCTACATGGATACGACAGTAGGGCATCGAATTGAGAGAGAACCAGTCACACGCGCCCGGATCCCCCTGCTTCTTCTCGTTCGTCACAATCGTCATATCTTGATTTGACGGTCGTTGCCAAGCATCCGCGACCGAAGGTTCACGCCTCCTGCTTCGTGACTAGCTCTTGGGCATTTTTATTGGCTAGTTTCGAATTCAAATCGGCTACATAACAAGGCTGCAGAGTTTCTGATTTGTGACGTCATTTACCGGAGGCGAGCGCGGACCACCGATTGGTCACGATCCATGCGTCAGCACACAATCTCATTTCATTTTTTGGGGGTTTTATATTTTGATCTAGGTAACGCCCTCTTCTCCAACCTTCGCGTTCAATCGCCACCGCGCTATCGGCACATTCGGGCGATGCGCAGTTTATTTATCCGGGCCTAAAAACCGGGTGTCATTTCCTCTGTCGGACCCAGGGGAAAAGCGCCCCGTCATTAACCCTGGCGGGGAGGGAAACCCGACGAACTTGATGGAACTCACCGCAGGAGCCCTGGTGTGCGACGGTGATCCTCTTCTGTCGGATGCAGGCGGTCATGCGCAGCCTGCACTCGGACGAGTAGGTGAAGCCGTCCGAGCCGCACACGGGCGCGAACAGCTGGTCGGCGCAGGACACCCGGCAGCGGCAGTACGCCTGGCCGCGGTCGCTGTGACACTCGGCGCCGAAGCGGCACCGGGTCTTCGAGCACGGCCCGTGGTCCTGCGCTCCTGCGTGCCGAGGAAACGATGCAAGAGCCACCTGAGTGCCTCGGCGCTAAGCCACGCTGCTCATACTTCACGCGGAAGACATTCTCTGCAGACAGCATGACAGGATTACCCGAGTAGAGGGCCCCTGGAAATCGTCTTGTAATTCTAGCCAAAGCGTAACGAAAGCACGCTCCGGTACAATAGGCACCGAACTCGCGCCTTTAGCTTTCACCCCCATGTCGGGAAACGGGATTGGCAACCATTTGATTATCAACCAATCAATCGAGCAACTGGAAAATCACCGACGGATCATGCCATTCCGATAATTATCAGTAACATCGGGCTAGCCCCCCCCCCCCCCCCCCCCCCCCCGACGTGGTGAGCATTGTATTAACGTTCCGCGGCCAATTATATTGTGGCCTACACGAACGCTCGAAGCAAGAAGCTCGAACTTGATGAGCCACGCCCCGCATTTCTTAAGATGTCAACGAGTCTAGTCAACTTTTGAGGATGAAGGGGAGGAAACTCCCCCTCTTGTCGCCCCATCACCCGTTGAACGGTGCCTCCGCACTGGCGACGAGACTGGCTGGGACGTTTATACTGTTTCTCATGGGGCCCACCAGATGACACTACCGGGCCGTCAAGCAATTTCGCCCGAATTCGCAGGACTGCGTCTACCTGGCGCCCTTATCAAAACGCCGCCAGTTCGTTGAGGGGTCTCCAAGGTTTGTCCACGATTGTCAGTCGGTGTTATAGGCTTTTGCACAGGGTGTAGGCAATTCTGGAAAGGGGGAGACAACAACCTAGAAGACAAGGCTTGCACCTTCCAAACGTCATCACTAGTGGTAAAGCCCCGAAAAAAGGAAGTTTTCAACATTGCACATACGCCGCGAGAAGCAGTTCTCATAAGATTTGCTTATCGGAGGAAGAAACGATGCCTTTGGCGTTTGAAACGTGTACGTCTTGGTGAGCATATCTGACCTAACATGCACCTACGTATAGATCTTAATTCTCTACCTAAAAAGAGAAATTAGTAGGGCGTCGATCAACAAATTTAACCCGATTGATCACAACCTTTTACTCGATTAATTAATCGGTTTCGTTGATTTCCAGGCATTTTAACGAAGGTCGAAATGTGCCCCTTGCCTTTGCTTCATTCTTTTACGGTATGATAGACGGCGCAATGAGTATATCCTTAATAAGGGATCAACTCCTAGGTGTCTTTGACAAAGTAACAAAGAGCCTTGCAGCTGTGGAACCAAGGAAGTTTGTTGCTACGCGAGAACGAGCCCTATTGCTTGCTGTTTTAAATAGTCCCTGCTGCGCTAAACAAACTCGGTGTTGAAGTAGTCGGTTCAGATATAATATTATCTTCTTGTTTCGGGTTCCAAACATCGCCCCTGCAGCTTACATCGCATCCAAAATGCACCTACAGTTTGCCCTTCATGCTGGTATACTCGTCCGCGTTTGCGCAGTGCCTAATCCTGAAACGAGTAAAAATAGCGCAGGATAGGCCCTCTGTGTTGTCGCTATTTTTGTACGACTGCTCACGGACTTAGGTAAAATCTGTGGTCGTTCCTTTTTTTTTTCGATTCCAGTTTGCCAGATAAAGAAAGCGTTGAATGTTTTTTGTTTCTTCTTTCTTAGTTTCAGTTTTTCAAAATTGAAGCGATTAACCGGTTAAAGCATTTGATCGCGATTGAAGCATTAATCAATTAATCGGAAGGTTAATCGATCATTGCCCAGCCTTGGCGAATTAGTGGTACTCCGCGAGGAGCCGGGCTTTCTTGACTACGGTTCTTCAAATAAAGACGAGTATAGAGGATCCGGGCAGCGGCGTCTAGCTTGCGTCGGTATGCGGAGAGCAAGTCGTCTGCTTCTTGCGCAAGGGTTGCGGTGACGTCAAAACGACGCCGAGTTCTGATTGGCTTTGATTGGAGGGAGGATAGTGGGTAGACCTCAAAGCTAAATGCCTTGAGGTCTACCCACTATTTTGTTTCAATCAGCCAATGAGAGCGTGGCGTTCTGACATCGTTGCAACCCCTGTGCAAGAAGCAGACGAACTTTCGCTCCGCATTGCTGCCAGCGAGTCCCGCAGCGTCTCACAACGAACGCGACAGTACGTTGTGTGAACTTGAGCGTGTTGGCCACTTGGGGCGGGTCGGGGATCCACTGTAAGTATGACGTCATGCGCAGGCATCATCATCTAGCTGGTACTCACCTATGCCTGGGTCACTGATGTTCAAATCACCGACGGCTTTATTACCTACATTAGTCATAAGAACTCAATATCCCCACTGTCAACGCATTATGTTTTTTGGTGACAAAATAAATACAATTTCACCACTCTTTTCCCATTTTTTTTTTTACTCGGGAGAGCAGTTATGTTACGCATAGAGCCACTACATAAGCCACGCTATAGAGTATCGGCACTCCCCTGCTTTCTGATGGGCGCCGCCATTTTGGTGCCTAGCTCAGCGCGGGCGACCGATCTCACCCGGAGTTGCGCGACGCCACCGCTGCCCGCGGTGCATTCTGGTACCTGTAGCACTCCCCAGCGTTCCGACCGCGTCAATGCGGGTTGTACGCCCGGCGTTTGGCATTTTTTGGGTTAGCGCGAGACTTGTAATCGGCTGTTTACTGCCGGTTTTCAATGGGTGGCTCCACCTGTTGTGTGCCAGGGTGTTATGTCTTCCCGAAAGAAAGCAGCCCCCGAAAAGAGTGACTAAGAAAGATAAACAGAGCCGGACAGAGCAGCAGAAAAACAAACGTTTTTCAATTTGTTTCGTGATTTGCTACATAATTTATATTTACCTCATTGCACCTTAGCGAAAGAGTGTAAGTTACAGGGCACGAGACTTAGTAGGGCGTGTCGAAGTGTTCCGTACGTTAGAATCTCCCTGAGCACTCGCTCCGTAGTAGTCTATTCGTTAGTCTATCTCAATCGGGACCTCCGCACTGCTTTGCAGATGTCGTTTTTAAAACACTGTTTGCTCGATGTATTTCGGTGGTAATGACTCATTGCGACGCCATATTTTAAGCACAACTGTGCTTCAGAAGGTCAGGACAATCACTAAGAAAAGACCAGAGATTCCCGACATGCGTCACTTGAAATAAAACAACTTTTCGAAAGCAGTCATTCATTTTTTTTTTCATCAAACGAAACCATTAGAACTCCGCATAATGGAATTTAGAAGTGCAACACCAAACCTGACCTAGATGTGACACACCACCAAAAAGGTAGCAAACGAACCTCACCCACCTCGTGGTGGTCTATCATGCCAGAACTTGGTTTTGATTGGCGTTACTGATCCATTCTGCATTAATACCAATCAAAACCGCAAAGGAAAAAAAAAAAAGCTTTTACAGTCGGGTGATTGTTTGCGTTCGGAGATTTCGCACACAAAATCATACTGAATGCCATTGCACTAGATGTTCACTTTTTTCCAAGTTAATTGAGACGTCCGAGCAGCCGGAGTGCTAAAGTAGGGACGTCGTTGTTTTTTGCGGCCGCAGTAGGACGACCGCAGAAACGCAGTGGGTTCACGCGTTCACGAACACGAAGATGACAAAACGATTCTAAAGCGATAAGACGACTGGAATTGCTTTTCTTCGCTTGCTACCAAACTAAAGCGTCAAAATTTTTTTTTTTTTATAAAGTACAGACATGCAGGAGAATTCAAGCTGATACCTGGGCGTACCAAACGACGATGTACGATAATAGAGAGTTTTAGTAGATCGTTCCGATACCTCCGATAGCCCCGATAACGATACTATGCATGCGCAAGGGAGGCAGTGGCGGAGTATCGTGATCGGCAGTATCAGAGGTATCGGAACGATCTACTAAAACTCTCTAATTAGGATTCCGCGTTTTCGGAGTTTATTTCAGCTGAAATTCGGAGGGTGTTTTTCGGTGTTTATTTTTCGCTGGGGATTCGGAGTTTATTGGAGTTTATTTTTGTTAAAATCCCAATTCTTTGAAATTCGGAGTTCATTCTACTGCGTAAAATTTTAAAATTCGAAAAAAAAAAAAAAATTAAGGTCCGGGTACCATGCCCCGTTGTCCCGAAGGAACCTCGACGTGCTAAAAAGCAAACCCCTTTTTGTCAGTAGTTCCACATTTCAAAGGAAAATAAAGTGGAATCTCCTCGGGACTCTTGTAAAGTTTACTTGTAAAACTCCGTCCTTTATGCTGTTTATTTTGTCGCTGTGACCTCAAAATTCTGAGTTTTTCGGATAAATCCGAATTGACGGAAAGTTTACCGGCGGTTGTTTTTCGGATTTTTTGCGGATGTATCCGAAAACACGGAACCCTAACGATAATGTACTCACACCACAGCCAGCCGGAAAGCCGGAAAGCGATGACTACAAGTAGCATGGCGGCGATACCACCCCCGGTATGCGCGCCCCTGCGCAGTTCGCTTGGTGACATCGGTCTCTTCGCGATCGTTACGATTCGAAAATGCCGCTTCTTGATCTTTTCATACAACGTGAGGAGGCTCAGGCGATAGGGTTCTTCTCTGTCGCGAACTCTTTGAACACTTCTGGAGGACGGAAAACTGCTTTCTGCGACTTCAGGTAAAGCTTCTCGGATAATCGGCAACAGTGATTTAAAAAAACAAACAAAAAAAAACAAAAACAAGATGATTGAAGCGTCGCTACCCTGAAGCGTAGCCTATTTCGCGGATCTAATTACTCAGGAAGAAAAATGTCTTTATTGGTTCATTTTTACAGCGAAGCTGTACATGACTCGTTTGTCGGGTTCTTTGTGTCCGTCGACAGAACAGTAGTCGACAGAATAGTCGACAGAAAACCATCGCGCGCATGTGGTTTTGACACCTGTTTCAATAAAAAAACCGCAAAGCAACTGTCAAAACCACGTGATAGCTGATAGTTATAAGCACGTAGCGCTCCCCGCATGCGTTTCTCGGTAAAGATTGGGGTTGTATAAGCTGCCGCGGCAACGGCAGCGTACGAAGTCTTTCATATATAAAAACGTTTTGTACAGTTCATTTACTTTTCTTTCGTCAATCATTCGGTATAGTCCCTATAGACCCTTTCAGGAATTCAGTCTGGCCACTTTGATCACTATCATCATCATCTGAAAAATGACATATCTGCTATACTAATGGCGGCCTTCTGTTTATTGATGAAGGAACGAGTTGAAGATGCTCCTAAGTAAATGATTCGAGGCCTATACATTCTAGACCTTAGCGTGACATGAAGCAGGAATTGGATGCATGAGCTGCGTAAGCGTTCATTTCTAACTCTGGCCCAGTCATTATGTTAGTAGTACACACTCTGCTTCAAAGCCGCTCGATGAATAGAACTTAATCAAGGCGTCTATGTGGGTTGGTGCTTTGTTCTGACTGGTTGCATTTTTTTGCCATCGACACCGAAAGAGATTGGAAAAGAACTGTACACTGAAGCACACATTCTCGTTTACCAATGGCTTGCGAAAGTGAGGGTGCCCCATTAAATACTGCAGAACACAGGTTCATTGCCGCCATTAGTACGGTAAAAGTTAAAAGTTCCATTTGAGTCACCAGATGGCACTGAATTCCGGAAAGGGTCTATTGCTGTTTACAAACATGAAGTGCCGCTTGCGTCCCACGCGACTTCCGGTTTCACCGTATTTGCAAGCCTGTTGATCTTGCCTATGTCAGCAGCGCTAGAAAGCATAAATGATACACGGACAACAGAGCTGGAGATTTAATGAGGGCCTTCGGCTGTACAATATTACAGCTTGGAGGAGGCAAGTTGGTTTACAAGAATACTGGAAACATTTCAACAGATCTCGCACTCCTCGTTCTTTTTCCGTTCACCTGGAGAATTGGTGGAAAAGACGTTTCATCTACATTTCAAGCAGCGGTGCATGTTAAGGCTGTATTTGTTAATTCTTTCTCTAAACCGGATGTACTCTGGGACCTCAAAGACTAGACTACCACCTGGTGGCTTTTGCCATGAAAACGGTCTATAATGCAGTGGTCAATCGTTGCAGGTGGTACCCCAGTTTCGCTGTCCAACCAACTTCAAAGCTTAAATTGGAGTATTAATTTTTTTCTTTTTTTTTTTTTTACAAAACTTTATATATGATGTCCGTCGAAGTCACAGGGACTTCTGGGACGGAACCGGAAGTAGAATTAATGTTTTTGTTTCCTAAATTATTTTTTTTTTGTAAATTCTTGTTACGTAGTTAGTCATCCAGTGAGTTAGGGTTAAATATGCTAAGTTACCTTTCTCTAGGAAAACCCTGTATGGTACCGCTGTCCAACGCTCGCCTTGCCACGTGGAGCGGGTGCCACGTGGAGTAGACCAAAGGGACACGTCGCAAAAAAAAAAAAAAATTAGAAACAAATTATAGATTAGGAGCTTAGACAGCGCGAGATCGTTCTACTATAACCATATATGGCTGAACTAGTTTACAATGTAGATAAGAACTTCTTTCCAGTGCATTAAGACTGCTGGGGTCTTTTTAACGTGCATCGCGCAGCAGGAATGCGGAGCCTTTTGGCTAAGATCAAAGTGTAGTTCGTCTGCTTCTTTTGCAGGGGTTGTGGTGACATCAGAACGCCGAGCTATGATTGGTCCTGATTGAAAGGTAATAAGTAGACCTCTATGCAGCCTGCCTTGAGGTCTACCCACTATCCTTCAATCAGAGCCAATCAAAGCTCGGCGTCGTTCTGACGTCACCGCTGCGCAAGAAGCAGACGACTTGCTCTCCGCATACAGCCATGTCTCGTTAATACGGCCACCTCCGTTCCCCCAAAAATTGTCCACGAGCCGTCCGTACTAACGAGACAAAAATCCGTGCATTTACCTATTTTGTTCCCGAAACTTCTGTCTATATAACGGTGCATTCATATTAATGGGTTCCATACACGACTGTGCGAGAGCTTACGCCGGAATGACGCTTATTCGTATCAAAACGGGCAAACGTCGGTGTGCTTTGTTGAGAGTATTGTATGACACCTTCATAACGAAACAGGTACAGTAGCATGCCCGCACGCCTAACTATCGTGTGTCCACATTGCTGCAGCCCCACACTGTTGCACATGCACATAGCTTCGTGAAAAGGGGTTAACAAATGAAACCACGCGCTCGCGCATGCAACTTTGGCGGCGCTTCGGAAACCACTCTAGCCACGAAAAGGTTGACGCTTTCTTCTTTAGGTTCAATAATGAAGGCGTAACGGTAAGTATATAGGCTCTCTTTACTTTTACAATGAAACGTGTGCATTTCAATTAAGCTCCGAGTCGACATTCTCTCCGCAGAGTGAGTGTTATACGAGTGACGAATCAGCACTTTATATTTCTTCACCATTCGTGAAAAAAAGTAAATAAAAATACTTGTTTCTTTTTTGTTTTGTTTTTTAGTTTAGAAGTTTAGTTTCAAATATGAAGAATCGAGTTCAAAACGTCGCAGCCTAAAGATTTTTGGTAGAACGGCCCTACTTAGTCCTCGGAAATTACATACCGGGTTGCTCAGAATGCAAATTCCCAGCTCAAATAATTTGATTCTTATTCGTTTCAACGTCACAGCCCATATGTTCTTGGCAACAAAAAAAAAAAAAAGGGGGGGGGGGGGGGTTGAGATTTGTTTATTACTTTTTACCGACTTTTCCGTAGAGCACTAGCGCGTGCCATTCGGTTTTTATTTTAAAACTCACGGAATTACAGCGGCGTAAAAATAATAGCACACCCTTTCGTCGTAGGATAGGGAGGCAGCAGCGCATAGAAAGGTGCTCAATACAGTTCCATACGTAGGCATTTTATTTTAGTACGGGGGAAAAAAAAGGGGGGGGGGGAGGGGAAGTTTTTTTTATATTGCGGTTTATTTTAAAGTTTAACCCGGTTCATGACCGGCGCTTTTATTGACGAAAGGCGCCTATGAGTGACAAGGCGAACAATAAAATGAATAAAAAGAAAACAATTATCCTTTTGGTAAAGAAAAAAAAAAAAAAAAAAACTTGAATTGTCGTGGCTACTGACTGGTTAGGCAACGAGGGCGGGGCGTGGATGAATCTCGAGCATCCCATTATGAGGCTTCGGCCAATGAGGTTGCTGCGACATGAACCGCCTCCCAAAACATCATACAAAAGATGCATACACTGTCCGAGGAGTGCATGGCGGTCGTACAAAACCTGTTCGCAGACATGGTCGAAGCATCTCTGAAGCAAAGATGCTTCCAACATGCTTGGGGTGAAGGTAATTCTGTCATTGTGTTTGTAATGAATGCCACGTCTTTTGCATGATGTGTGGACAGCGCGACTGCGCGCCTTTGGAGGCGCAGATGGACGTCATGTCGAACGCCCGGAAAATAATTTTTACAGCGGAGCTGTTAAGGGCTAGTTTCCCCAGGATCGTGTCCCCCGCAAAGAAATAAAGACACCGAACTCTGGACACCTACCGCCATCTATGAGCGACGGCGGCAAGCCACGTATTTGGTGGCCGCCGTCGCTCATAGATGGCGGCAGCCTTTCCACTCTGGCTTGCCGACTTGCGGCCGGCCATTACTTTCCATTGTATACAGCTCCGATGGTCTTCCTTCTTCACCAGTGTGGAAAGGCTGAAAGTTTTTTTTTTTTTTTTTTTTTTTTTTAAAGACTGTCTTCACGCCTTTTAAACGGGTCTACTCTAGTGTTTCAAATTGACTGCATAAACCCTCTTATTAGACCATTGAAAAAAAACAAGCAAAAAAAAAAAACAATGCGTTGTAATTTCGGCGCCTGATATATATTTGAGTAGAGCCGTAGATTTTAAAGTACAGTTTAAACATTATGCTCGAATTATGCGCAACTTGGAGCAGCGCAACACCGAAGAAAAAACAAACACACTTTATAATGTATGCTTTAGAAGCAGCTGATGCAGCGAAAGGTGCAAGGACGAGCGAGAAGCAATGTTGAAATGAGCACGCGTTCTGTCTGCTTCCTTCTTTAGAAGAGCGGCCTATGGCTACAGGTTTGTTGAAAATTCCCCAACTATGCTGAATGCAAGTTCGTCTGCTTCTTTTGCAGGGGGTTGCTGTGACGTCATAACGACGAGCTCTGATTGGCTCTGATTGATGGATAGTGGGTAGACCCCAAGGCAGCTTGCTTTGAGGTCTACCCACTATCCTTCGATCAGAGCCAATCAGAGCTCGCCGTTATGACGTTGCCAAAACCCCTTCGAAAGAAGCAGACAAACTTGCGCTCGGCATTCTCCGTTCACCCTAGACTAGAAGCTCCACCTTCAGCGCGAGCTTTCCGCCCTTGCCAACACAAGTGTGAACACGCAGGCACGCGCAACCAAAGCACTGCGGAAGCCAGCGAGCTTGCGCTGAAGGCTGCTCATACATCGTACAAAAGACAGTCTGCAGACACGAGTCACCGCAAGATCCGTGGTTCGAATGCCGCCTGCCAAGTTTTTCCTTCAACTCGTTGCCCTGCAGCATTCGAAGCACGCATCGCGCGATGCCTCGCGTCGAATTTCTATGCAGACTGTATTTTGTACGATGCATAAGCAGCGTGATCCCAGCTTAACGCTTGAGAACGCAAGTTCAAAGCCTTAGCCTCCAAGAAGTTTGTGTTTTGTGCCTTTTTTGGCGAAAGATTAAGAGTTTTGTAGAAGCAATAAATGGGAACAAGCAAATCCGTTTAAAAAATAGACCGAAATATTCTTTCGTGCGTTTTGATTTGAACAGTGCTGCATGTGGTGTCACTTTTATACAACCGCACCGCGTGTGCCTAGCGACGCATATGAGACGTGACTACTACCACGGTGCTGCCTCGAGCACGAATTTCTTCGCCGTGTTGTTTTTATTCACCTCGGTTGTACGGCGTTCCACGCCATAGGGGGATCAGTGGCCGAGAGGCTTAGCGCACACCAGCTCGGAGGAGGAGGAAAACTTTATTCAAAAGCTCAGGTCCGAGCCGTCTTAATCGTCCGCACTGGAGGAGGAATCGTATTCTACAACTTGGGTTAGTGTTCTTCGTTGCGGAGGGTCTAGGATCTCCCGCACATGAAGAAGTAGGAGAGGCCAGAGCTCGTTTTGTAGGTCAGGAGGTGGAGCGGCCCAGTTTACCCAGGAGTAGGGGAGGTGGGCAGGGAAGTTCAGAGGAGTGGGGTGAGTGGGGGAGCTTGTGGCTCTTGGACAGAGCCAGTATGTGTGTTCGTTTGATGGGTATCCCCCGCACACCTGACACGAAGGCTGTCCAGGGCGGCCCTGTATGTAGTGATTGTATCGATCGCAGGGTAAGGAGTTAGTCTGTGCTTGGCGAATGAGGGTGGCGTCTGCTCTGTCGAAGATGGTGGAGGGTGATGGTGCACCGCTGGTGCCGAAGCAGCCGGAGATGTTCTCTTCGTTCCTTGTGATTAGAGGCGCGAGCTTCTCGGGGGTTATATGGTTCCGGCCAAGGCTCCGGAGGGCCCGGAGGATTGCTTGCGCGGGCCAGAGCGTACCAGCTCGGAGCATGTGGAGCGAAAGCTCGCGCTGCAGAACCCAGGGATCCTGGGTTCAATCCCCAGCCCTGCCCGTTTCGATCTGGATGAGCATCGTACCGGCGTGCGGTCGTGTTTCCCTACTACGTGCTGCGCGTTAAAAGACATCGGGGTACCTATTGTACTGCACCGGCTAAATTGCTCATCTACAGCGAGTGACTCGTTGCAACTTTGAAATGGTTGACCGATTACACGCAGTATAAATATCCACACATCCCCAAATACAATCCACGCCATACGTAATAAACTTGTTGGGTGATTAACACTTCGAGACATCTTTCCGAAAACCACATAGTGGCGACGAGCGATGCAGGTAACCCAATGCAGGCAACGAGGTTCAAAGTAACGGCGGGGGACGAGCCTAGAAAGATGGCTACGTTCGGGCAAGTAGAACCTTTTGATGATTTTAAAACGAACTTGCTGAGCTAAGAAGAGAGAATTCAAGCATTTTTGAGGGCCAACAAAGTTTCCAAGGAAGTCATGGTAGATGTCGTTATAAGCATTTTAGGTCCCAAGACTTACAAGCTTGAAGAGTTTGGTAGCACCCGAAAACCCGTCGATTAAGAGCTTAGAACTCTTGGGGGCGTTGCGCAGCCACCTGTCCCCTAGAGGAGGGGTCTCTAACTTAATGGAGTGTGGGGGGCCAGATATCCCACCCCCCCAAGGATGAAGGCCAACGGGGGCAAGGGGGGGGGTACTTTGCAATTTTGGTAAAAAAAACAAGAAAAAGCAAGCAACGTTGGTGTTTGACTTTGCAAAGCAGCCGACTTTCCCAGCGACACCCCAGAGATTATTTTTTTTTTTTAGATTATAAGGAACCTTGTGCTTTTTGCTTTTTGTAAGCTCATCGTTTTGCTCTCTTTAACTTTTATTTGCATATACAACTACTTTGGGCCCACACCCGATGTTATAAAAAAGATTTAAAACACCACCATACCGTAGTACTCGCAGTTTTCAATAAAACGAGAGCAAGAAGATCATCGTTATTCTGTCGCACAATTCACTAGGCTCAACAGGCATAGAAAAGGTATCTCTTCAAACGGTAGTTTTTGCTTTCCTGGCGATTTTTATAGCAGCATTATAAGAAAATACTTCCAATTTAAAGGTTAGAAGCCCGAACTCACAGCTTTATCTTTGGCCGTTACTCCTGTTGAGCAAGAGTCCGTGCAGCCGAGGTGCCTTCTTGAGGAAAGAGCTCGCACTCGTATATCCTAGTATAGTGGTATTGCCATTCCAGTTGATTTACATGATAAAAAGCTGGCAAGCAAATATTTCGACAAAACAATACTTCGCCCAAAATAAAACAGAATAGTGCAAAATGCGTGAACAGAGCGGAGCTTCTTTTCGAGCGGAAGTGAATCGCCGATATAAAACTAATATTTATGGCGCATGAGGCGCTCGAGGCATAGGAACCGTTGCTCGCAGCCGCGGGATGCTTGTGGGCTGCATCCCAGAAAGTCGCGTGTTTGAGACCCCTGCCCTAGACCGTCCGTGATAGCCGAAAGGGCTACATTTCACAAGAAGCGGCGACATGAAAACGAATCGATCGCCAAGTACTACGTGGCAGAGTTCAAAAAGGCTCACCGAAACGTGCAACTTCGAAAGCAACCTTGAAGAGGTTTTGAGAGACCGTTTCGCGAGCGGTCTAGCACGCGTCAACATTCAACGCGTCCTATTGACGGAGTACGAGACTCTCACTTTTACGTAAGCCGTCGACAAGGCGCTGTCAATGGAAAGGGCAACAAAGAATGTCCAAAGGTGTGGCGAACGAGGTCGTGGTCACGAGAAGCATCACGAGATGCAAGAGGAGTCGCACGACTTGCAAAAGTTCGTAAAACAGAAGCCGAGCAAAGATGACGAAAACCCCAGCGAATGTTCTCGCTGTGCATCTTAGAAACACAACGCGCAGGCATGCCTGTATCGGAATGTTGTCTGCCATAAATGCAAAAAGCAAGGTCATCCTGCAAAGAGCTTGCAAGAGTGCTCTGAGAAGCGACAAACCTCCGAAATAAAAGCACGAGGATTTCAGAACTTCGGAAGCAGAGGAAAGAGTGCAGGAGTCATTCACTCATGTGATGAGAGGAAACAAAAAAAAAAAAAAAACGCCTTACTGCGTAACTGTCTACATGGAAGGAAGCCATTGAAGATAGAATTGGATACGGGTGCTGCAGTTTCGGTGATGTCGAAGCAGCAGTATGAGCAATTGTTGCCGCTCGTGAAATTGACCGCACCAACAGTGACGCTACGCACATACAAGGGTGATGCCTTTGAGCCACAAGGTGTGGCGATGGTCAGCGTGCAGCACCAAGATTTCGAAGGAACTTTACCACTTCACATACTGCGGGTCGACGGCCCGCCATTAATGAGAAAAGACTGGCTGTAGAAGATCAAGCTGGACAGGACAACGTTCAACGTCATGAAAGTATACGTAAAGAACATGCGTATGACCTTCTAGAGAGGCACGAGTTTGTTGTTCTGAGACGAGCTTGGTTGTAATAAAGGCGATGAGGTACAGCTCCACTTGAAGGAAGGAAGCTAACCGAAGTTTCTGAAGGCACGGAACATGCTGTTTGCGTTAAGGCCAGCTACAGCAGAAGGAGCTAGACAAGTTGAAAGCGTTTGGAATCACCGGGGAACTCTCGCACAGCGGCCACGCAACGCCTGTGGTGCCCGTGATGAAGGACGGCACCATACTCCTGTGTGGCGACTACGAGATGACCTTGAACCAATGTGTGGAAGTCAAAAATATCCTCTCCATAAGATGGATGAAATCCTTGGAGTGGCAGCCGGGGCAAGGGTATTTTCGAAGATCGATTTGAGCCGGGCCTACCAGCAAGTGAAATTCATGTGACTTCTTGACTATTGACACACACCGAGGTCTCTCTGCGGTCAAGCGCCTCGCCTTTGAGATCGCATCGGCACCGGCCATTTTCCAAAAGATAATAAACAACATGCTCAAGGGAGTTGATGGAATAATGTTATCTGGACGGCATATCCTGACAACTGGGAGAACACATGAGGAGTACAACTAGATCCTTGAGCTAGATGGCCTTCATGTGCGCTTTGCTAAGGTGATGCCACCCTTTGTAATACCGCTCACCGACAAACCAGGAGCCATTTTGGTTCTCGGCGATAATCCGAGGGGCTTACAACCCTCCCGGAAAAAAACACCTTATCTCACAAGTTCGGAGCAGCGTTGTGCAATCCACGGAGGGGGGATTAGCGTTTTCCCCCTCGGATGGGAGGACCGATAGACACAAAGGCCACTTTCCAGCGCACGGGGAAACAATGAGAGGAACAAAATGGCGGTGTCCGAGGGTGTGGGAAAGGGAAACAGGCAGTTGGCATTACTCTATGCGAAGCGCACATGAAGGCACCCTACCTTGAGCAACTGCTGCACCGGCTCCGAAAGAGAGGTGTCAGAATCAAGGATAAATGCGAATTTTCAAGTCGGGCTTGAATTTCTTGGAACATGAAGTAAATGGCAAAGAAATTGCCACGTCTACAACGAAGGTGCAGGTAATCGTGAAGGCTCCAAGACTTGAGGGCGCGAAGTGGTTACGGTCCTTCTTGGGCAAGCTCACATTTTGTGGCAACTTTCTTCCAGACATGACTACTATGCTGGCGCCATTAAACCACCTACTTAAGAAGGACGTTGTCTGGTAGTGGAACAGTGCTTTGAATCGGCAAAGAAGCTGCTAATCGGGACTCCGGGTTTAGCCCACTACGAGCCAGATGCAGAAATTCAGGTTACTTGCGACGCCTCCTAATATGGTCTGGGTGCTCTTTTGTCCACTTTATGATAGTGGGGTGAAGCGCCCCATTGATTTTGCGTCGAGGACACCGAGAGCCAGCGAGAAAAACCATAGTCAGTTGGAGCGCGAGGCCCACTATAATCTTCAGTGTGAAGAAGTTTCACTTCTATTTGTTTGGGCGACCATTTGTGTTGTTCACGGATCATCAGCCGTTGCAAACCATCTTCGGTCCCAAGGTAGGAATTACGACTGTCGAAGCGGCAAGGCTTCAAAGATGGGCCACGATATTATCAGCCTATCAGTACAAGTTGATGTAGATACAAGCATGCGAACCACTACGTAGAAGCGGATTGTTTATCACGCCTTCCTGTGCCCATACCCTGAACTGAACCAAGAAAGGACGATGATGACGTCTCTACAATTTACAGCCTCCGCCTCAGCTCTTTTCCAGTAAGCAGCGAAGAAGTGACTCCTGCGGCAAAAGACAAAGAAATCAGTAAATTGCAAGATACGTCATCAAAGGCTGGCCCAAACAGGTTAAAGATCGTCTCAAACCGTTCTTCACGCGAAGACACGAGTTGGTACAACACAAGGATGTTTCCTGTGAGGAATGAGGGTGATATTACCTCCACCCTTGCGTGAACGTGTATTAGACGAACCTCAAGATGGGCATCCGAGAATAGTCAGAATGAAAGAGGTCGCACGAAGTCACGCTTGGTGGCCAGAAATCGATGCAGCCATCGAATAGCGTATCAAGCTGTGTGACGTCTGTCAGAAGCAAATGAGTGCTTCAGGACCATCTCCTCCTCCTCCCTGGCTGTGGCCCACCTGCTCATGGCAGCGCCTGCATCTCAATTTCGCAGTGCCGTTCAGGGAAATAACTTTATCATCTGTGTCGACTATTATTCTAAATTGCCCGAAGTGTTCGTGATGAGCACCAACCACAGCAGAAGCCACCCTTGGCAAGTTGAGAGAACTGTTTAGGCGTTTTGGTCTACCTAATGTGATAGCAACCGACAATGGTCCACAGTTTATTTCGGACAAGTTCGAAACGTTTTTGAAGGAAAATGGTGTGCGGCATGTGAAGACTGCGCCTTTCGATTCATCAATCAATGAATTAGCGAAGCGTTGTGACGTCCTGGAGCTGAACCGGTTGGTATGACATGCTTCCTTGAATACCATCTGAATGTAGAGGAAGAACCACCAGCAGTGTGGTGCTTTGTTTTCTCCTCTCCTTCGCTCTTCCTTTACGCTCAGTTGGTATTCAAGGAAGCGTTTTATCAGGTATACACTTCAAGAGGCCTTGCGAAAGAACGCTTAGTGTCGGCCACTCAACCTTAAGTTGGCTAGTTTTCTGCTCACACAGTAACACGCCACTTGCCAGCATGCTTCAGGGTCCATCGGAACTGCTGCCTGGACGCCGCCTGACTACACGCCTCCACAGTACAGGCAGCTGTCATTAGGTGGTCATCGAGAACGTCAGTTTGCTGTTGTTAAGCGTGTGTATGTCAAAAACTTTTGCCCAGGTGACCGTTTTTTTTTTTAAAGGAGTCATCCTGTCTCGGGCAGGACATCTGTCCTACCGAGCATGAGTGAAAACGTCCGGCGGTGCGCTCAATTGCCGACGACACATTGACCACCTGAGGCTATGCGAGTCTACCGTTCATGGCATGGACGACATTGATCTGGTGCTTCCGTGTTTTAGGCCGTCCGATCGAGTGCCGAAGCTGGCACGTGAATCAGAAACTGTGGACCAAGTGTTAGAGCTGGGAAGTGAACCAGAAACAATAGAAACGGACGTGGGTACCAGCGATCCTGGCCGGGAATTAGAAGCACCACCACTTAGCCGGCCTTAGCGACGGTACCCGGAGTGTACTCGGGGCACGCCGAACTGGTGCCACGATTTTGTTATGTACCGCGTGTCCCAAATAGCGGCCAGGCTCTTTAAATCGACCGCGAAAATTGGTTTCTTAACCTATCGCGTTCTGATTTTGTACAGCGTTGGCCACAGGTGGTGCATTTTTTCCATAAAATTCGCGAAGAGCGAACTTACCTGAGGAAAAAGTAAAAAAAAAAAAAAGTGCTTAACTCTAATAGTAACGCAGCGAAGCCACCGGTCTTCAAACCATAGGGCGCCCTATGGTTTGAAGACCGGTGGCTTCGCTCCGTTTCCGTAGGAGTTAAGCCCTTTTCTTTTTTTACTTTTTCCTTTAAATAAAAAATGCACCACCTGTGGCCCACGCTGTACAAAATCGGAACGCGATAGGTTAAGAAACCAATTTTTGCGGTCAATTTAAAGAGTCTGGCTGCTATATGGGACACGCGGTAGTTAAAAAAAAAATTGGGTTGTGCGTATGTTTATACAGCCTAGAACTTGTTCTGCCTCAACGGGCGACGAGCCTCCCAGCTGTAGATGAGCAATTTAGCCAGTGCAGTACAACCGCTAGCCTGGGGTCTCTAACGTGCACCACGCAGTAGTGGTACACGACCGCACGCCGGTACGATGCTCATTCAGATCGAAACGGGCAGGGGTGGGGATTGAACCCAGGATCCCTGGGTTTTGCAGCGCGAGTTTTCGCTCCACGTGCTCCGAGCTGGTGTGCGCTATAGACGCTTTCAGCGCGCGCCAAATTGAGCCGCCATAGCCGACCTTCTCTTGAAATACCGAGATGCCGAGCCACTGAAGCGGGCGTTGACGAGTCTCCACAAGGGCCTATGATGGCTAGAAGGACGGGGCAGAATCTAAAATGGCAATGACCTGACCTACTGTGGTAATGATGCAGTGGAGCGAACGTAATAAGAAAAAACAAAAACTGAAGGTCGGTTATGGCGGCGCCCATGCACAGCTGCCTGAAAGCGTCTATACTTCGTTTCGCCTTAGGTCCGAGCGCGGCCGATTAATGAGCCGAAGGGCCAATCAAACAGTGCAAAAAGTGCAACGTCATGGCGTGCTCTCTGTAGTTGATAGGAGTAGCCGGTATTCGCCGTGTCTCTGTGCATGCTCCTCCGCCGGCTAGTTCTATCAAGCGCAGAGAGCACGGCATGACGTTGTGCCTCTTTCGCTGTTTGATTGGCCCTTCGGCTCATAACATCGGCCGCGCTCGGACCGAAGCTGAAACGGAGTATAGCCCACTCAGGGGCCCTAAGCTGGACGCTTGGCGAAAACGACGGCGAGAAATCTGGCGGCCGCGATTGGCCAACGCCACACTTGACCTTGGCGCCGGCCAATCATAGCCGCCGAATTTCTTGCCGACTTCTCCGCCAAGTGTCCAGATTAGGGCCCCAGGACGGCGAGCTCTGGTTCGAATGATTAGTGGGTAGACCGAAAACTAGCAGCCTTTGTCTCCCCTGCACTCGAACGCGTTCGACGAGTGCAATGGAGACAAAGGTAGCTAGCTTTAGGTATACTATAGAGCCACTAAATGAGCTACGCTCAGAGTATCGGCACTTTGCTCTTCAATGTTGTTGCGGGCGCCGCCATCTTGGTGCTTGTGCAGAGCAGAAGCGACTGCCGATTGTAATGATTCAAAAGTGTCGCATCCTCAGCATTAGATTCGGTGTTAGGAAGCTCATGTAATATTGCTTTGCTCTGTCGCGAACTGTTGAAACATTTGTGGAGGGCGGAAAAGCGTTTCCTGTGATTTCAGAAGAAACTTCAGATAACTGGAGATCATTATTTTAAGCCCCATGATGGGTAAGTGTCCTTACTCTGAAGCGTAGCTTATTTAGGTCTACCCACTAATCATTCGAACCATGCAGAGCTCGGACTTCCGACGTTCCCGCGAGATCTCGTTTCCTCCTCTCCCTCAGGGTCTCGGGGCGTAGCCAACGTCGCGAAACAAGCAATTTTCTAACACACACACGCACACACACACACGCACACACACACACGCACACACACACACACACACACACACACACACACATGCACGCACGCACGCACGCACGCGCACGCACACACACACATACACATACACATACACGTACGCATACACATACACGCACGCACGCACGCATGCATGCGTTGAAATAACTCGTATTTATTAGACTTCTAGCTCGACGGTGTATTTTACACACGCTACCCCACAGCATTTTCAGGTATGTCAAAATGGGTGTAATCTTGAAAGGGGTATATCCTGGTAGAAAATTCTCGAACATATGAGCCGGGCGACAGCCTCTCACCACGCGGGTGCAACACAAAAACGTAAAAAAAAAGTAAAAATAAACGAAGAATGAATGTCACTGTCCAACCAACGGCTTCTTCAGGCTGCGAAAAGTATATCGATGGCGAGGGTTTATTTTTAAGTTTTATCCGCCAACCAGGCGATGAATGGATGGACGGCTGCCCGGTGTGCCGTTCCCACGGCAGAGCAAACAATTTGCTTGGAAGCGCGATGTTTCGGATGGACACTGCATGCCCCAACCCTTGCCTCTTTATTCCTTTCTTTTTTTTTATCGCTCACCGACTTTTTTAAAGATACATTAAACGAATGCAAGATATACGTTACGCTGTCAACGGGAGGTTTGCCGACACCCATGCCAAAAAGAGTTCCCTCTCATCGATCCACAACCCTGGTCACTGGAGCGAAAAGGAACGCAGAAGCTTAGCCGTGTCCTCAAGGCAAGCGTGGTTTTGGCCTTCGCACTGCGCGCATAGAGCGATTGATACACTTGCGTTCAGTCCGACCGCGAGGGCGATGGTTGTTATGGCAAAGGCTATGTCGGCTGCAACGTAACCGGTTTTTACCCCGTTTTGTTGGAGCCGACGCAGCTGTTGCCATAGCAACCCTTGTGCCCGGTCGGACTCCATACGCACATTCGCGTTTGAACGCTTTTGAGTGCGTTGCGGAGTCCTTGCGGCCAGGCGCGGTCGCTTGCGGTACGACGCGCGCCTTCCCGCAAGGCTCGGTAGCGCGACGCAAGCAAGTAGAGACTCGCTCAACTGGATGGACGGATGGATGGTAATGGCTATACCCTTTGTATCGGGCGGCAGCTTGCGCCACCTAGCCTAACTTTCCGAAGCGTTGCGGTGCGTTCGATCAATCAGATGCCGAGAGAGTAGAGGAGGGTGACGTGTTCGCTCGCGCCACTCGGCCGACTCGGCGAGACGTATCCGGTTCCGCTCGCAGTGCTTGCTTTTTCGTTTTGGGGAGCGGTGGGGACTGGTTTTCCCAAGGCCACGATATTCCAGTTCGACAAAATGGCGGGGAAGCCAGCGGGATTGTCCCAAGATCGAACACTTCGGCGCTGTCGCTGGGCGCCACCATGTTGCCGTGGATTTCGCTTACTATTGGTGAGCCGCTAGTGACGATAGCGCGTTCTTATTAGGGAGTTTTCGTAGACCGCGTTTCCCCCTCCGCTAAGCCCTCCGCAACGAAGAAGCCGCTACTGCGCCTGCGCGCCGATGGCCTTGGCTGTAGAGTTCCGGGTATCGTAGCGGGCTGCGGAGGGCGTTGCGGGACGGCAAAAACAATCTACGAAAACTCCCTATTGGCTCTTCACTGCGGTTGACTGCGTGTCAGCGCAAGTGTGTGCACAAGCTTGGCGCAAGCGCTCTTCGCAACGCAACGCGTCCGCTTGCCGCTACGGAACGCACCGCGCTCAAACGCTGATGCGCGTATGGCCCTTGAGCGTTGGCAGTGCACGCGCGCGATTGGCAGCGGACGACAACGACAAAACACGCCGTGCACATCTTGCGCTTTTTTTTTAAAGCGGTAGCTTATAGGTTTAACCCCGCTCAAGGTCACGTAACGCCCGTGGCTGAAGCCATGGTGGCTGAAGCGTAAGCTCCGGTCGCGTAAGCTCGCAAGCGCCGGTCGCGTAAGCGCCGGTCAAGTAACCTCGTAAGCGCCGGTAGCTGAAGCTGACGGGACTTGACGTTTTTGACGACGTCCTCGACGTCGTCCTAGAGGTGATTCTAGACGTCGTTTCTTGACGTCGTCCTCTAGGGCGTCCTCCTTGAGGTCGTCTTAGAGGTCGTCCTAGACGTCGTTCTTGAAAGAGGTCGTCCTAGACGTCGTTTTGACGCCGTCCTAGAGGTTGTCCTAGACGTCCTTCTTGACGTTGTCCTTGAGGTCGTTCTAGACGTCGTTCTTGACGTCATCCTTTAGGCCATCGTCCTAGACGCCGTCCGTGACGTCGTCCTCGATGTGTGTATGGCTAATTACAATCATTTCATCACTGTAACAGTTCCTTTCCTAACTATTTTTTACTAACGAAGTTCCTGTAAAGCTATCACATTTCATCGCGTTTGGTCTAATGAACAAAGCTGCGACAATTTTTTACGCAGAATATGTATAGGTCTAGGGTTTTATATAAAAAAGTCACATAAGGAGTAACGGGTGAGTAACCCAAAAGTGTAATGCAATTTGCCCGCAAAATCGCAATACGACTCGGAAGCCACTTAGTGCGAAACATTACATTTTTTTTTAAAGATTTTCCTCAAACAGGGTGGTGCCTTGGCTTTGTGATTTGAGGTCGACCGCGTGCTGATATTGAGAGCAGGCCATATGAATTACGCATCGTCAAAAATGTTCTTCCCGACATACGATAGTTGCTTTACCCGTATGTGCTGATGATAACTTTCGGAAGAAAATCGGAAGTGAAGGGCGCGCGTGCGTAGCCGAGATCATTGGCCATGGTTAACGTTGGCCATGATGCGCGAGAGGACGTTATCCTCGAGTAGTTTTGACGACAGTCTGAAATTTGTGAAATTCGAGCGAAAAAAGGTGCGCAATCGTCTCTGTGCATTATGAGTACAGTGACTAGCGATATTGCCGTTCGTGACAATATGAGTAAGAATGCGCAAACGGCGACCAAGCAGTACAGACCACGCGGTCAAGCAGGCAGCAAGTCGAGGTTCAGGATGAAAGTGGAGATGTTTAAATGTGTCTGCTCACCCTCCGCGCGCAATACCTCCCCACCTTCGAAGCACTCACGTTATAGCCGTGCGACAGCCTGGTTTGTACTGCCTGGTCGCCGTTCGCGCATTCTAGGTCATATCGCTAGCCACTGTAGAACTTCCTAAAATAGTAAAGCCAAAGGATAAGGACCCTTTCATGGCAAACACCACCAGGAGGTCTTCCAGTCACACCAGTCTTTGACGTCCCAGAGAACTTCCCGTTCATGTGCAGAGAAATTTTATTAACACTTTGTACATAAATCTACATGTATGGGTCAGTGGGACATTTGTTGTTAAGGAATAAACAAAGCTGGCTTCTCGAAGGACGTGGCATACTGTGAGGCAGCGGTTACGAAAGCGCGATTACGCTACAGAAGAAAATATTTTGCTTGGAGGAGCGGGCCTGCCGAGGTGAGTACGTTGCTCACGCTTCGGTGAGGGGGGCGAAAGACAAGGAAATGTTCCTATTCATAAGGGTCACGTAACAACAAGACCACCTCGGCAGGAACTCTCACCTCCCCCAACCAGAAATGTGGTCCCAACCAGGGGCCACCATGGATGTGGCGCGACGTTGTCGGCCAACCGCCAGGCACCGATTGTGCCAGAGGGCGAATTGGCCAACCGCGAGAAGAAACAACGCAAATCCTCCTTGAGGGCACCGGCCATAGTGGACGAAGTGCTGAATCCGGAGGGTTCGGACAGCGTGGTGAATGAGCCGCCAGAAAGTCTTCGTTACTGGGCAGGCAACGAAGAGGAGCAGCGAGCGCCGAAAAAGCAGCGTCGCCGCCGGCGGCGGTGGGTTCACCCATGCTTACGAGACCGCGAAAGCACGGGACAAGAAAGCTGCCTCCTTCCTCGTCTTCGCTCGTATGACGAGTATGGAGCGGTCGAAGTGTCTTCATTTCCAGCCATGCCAACGATGCTGGATGTCTTCTATGCCGTCGACGCCATTGCCAAGAACAAACAGGAAGAACGCGTACTCGTAATGTAGGCAGCGTCACGCTGCGCAAGAATGTCATTTACGCTCAGCGAAATGCCTCGTTCGGCGGGAGAAATGGGTCCTGGACCTATACGGCTCGCCGCCGCGTTTTCCGCCCAGCGTTTCGTCCCAGCGGCAAAAACTGGGCGGATTCGCTGGCGGATCCGCACGTGTAAACGTACCATTCGACGGGTAGACGGGTCAAAATACCAGCGGATTAGAATCGTGGGAATCAACTGCATCGAGTCCGCAGCGTTTCTTTGGGGCAGTTCAGGTGTGTGTGTGTGTGTGGGGGGGGGGGGGGGGGGCGTTTGAGCAACTGCTGGTGGACGGGACGCCATGCTTGACGTCCAGGCGGTCGCACAGCATGTCTTCCGCGCTGTCGTCGGCGGACGGCAGGCCCGTAGGTGACGAGCACGTGGGCAAGGGCTCTCGGTAAGACGGCGTGGAGGGTGGTTGTCCCTGACCTGGAGTGACGTCGTCCTCATCCGCGGTGACGAAGTGGTCGTAGTTTGAGCTGAGGTAATCGGAGTCGGCGGCGGTGGGGGAGCCAAAGGTAGCGGCCGCGTCCGAGGAGATCTTGGAGACGGGAGCTTCTTGGGGAACCACCTTCTCCGAGGAGCCAGGATGGATGGCAGGCGGAGGCGGGACTCGTTGAAGGACGGAGTGGTCGGAATCTTCCTCGGGACAGTAGGCCATGAAGGGGATCATCTTCGACGGGAGCGAATGCCGGAGAAGAGGGCCGGGGGTAGTCTTGGGTAAGTTACTTTTAAAAAGTAATTCGTTACAGTTAGAGTTACTTTCAGAAAGAAGTAGCTAAATTACCGTTACAGTTACCGCAACAAAAGAGTAACTCGTTACGGTTACAGTTGCTTTTAAAAAGTAACGACGTTACTTTTCAGATACTTTTCTATAACACGAAAAATTTAGGAAAAATTCGAAAACGCCTCTCACCAAGTTTTATTGCATAAAATTAAAAAAAAGTACGCTTTTTACTTCATATTGTAACTCGAAATTAGTGCCTGAAAGTTTCCCTCGTTTGATGGCGAACACGTCCCTGCCCTTGCTGAACAGACCCCGCGCAACCAGAGCGACGAGCAAACCCCGAGCAAACAGCAGTAAAATTTGTCTCGTGTGTTGACACCACGCCGGAGTAGTGGCGCAAATCAAAATACGAAACATGCGCAGTGCGGAGTAGAGGCGCTAATCAAAATACGAAACATTCGCAGTGCCTTCCGAGTGCATTGTTGTTTTACGGTTGATCCATCTGTAACGGTTGGTACCCCAACCCTGGTCCCGGGGTTCCTTTTGGGCGAGAGCGAGTGAGGAGACCGGCGAACACATACAACAAGTTTAATTGTAAGAAATTGGAGGGAGGGTCGGTAACACAGGGGCTCACGCTTTGTTGACGACGTGCTCGTTGACGACAGGCAGGCAGGGGCTCCCGTGTAGAGTCCGGGCTCTTGCGTTGACGACGGGCTTGTTGACGACAGGCAGGCCGGGGCTCCCGTGTAGAGTCCGGGCTCTTGCGTTGACGACGGGCTTGTTGACGACAGGCAGACCGGGGCTCCCGTGTAGAGTCCGGGCTCTTGCGTTGACGACGGGGTTGTTGACGACAGGCGTTCGGGACACCGCAGGGGCAGGCAGACCGGGGCGCCCGTGTAGAGACCGGGCTGGCTGGCGATGAGTCGTCTCAGTTGCGTGGAAGGCGCTCGTCAATGCAATTTCCGCCCCAGGACTCGGCACGGCCTTCCTTCTTTGTTTCCTCCCCTTGGCCGCTCACCACGCGTCAAGTCTTGATCGACGCGCTCGTCCAACTGCCCTCTCGCCGAAATCCCCACCGACGGCCGTAGAGTGCCCCTCCTCTCTTTTCCTCTCCTTTCCCTCGACTCCCCCATTGTTCCCGACGAGCGGGGAATGCGGGAAAGCCCGGGTGGTCCCTCCAAGGTTGCAGGCGCGCTGTTTCCTGTTCTGCCACACCCCGGCCCCGCGAGGCAGTCATTCTCGGAACACGTCAATGTCACACCCCGGCTTCACGAAACACCGGCCTTCTTGGAACTCGCGATCGTCACACTCGCCCCTACTTTTTTTTTTTTTTGAACTACGTTCAAAACAATGTTAATCATCTATCTCCAGAGTCCACCCTAACCACTCCAACCCCTCCTCCAATCAAGGGTTTACATCAATGTGAACGCTCAAGAATTTATAAAACCAGGCAGGTGCATATACAGAAAGATAAACAAATAAATTTCTCCCTCAAAGGTGCACAGTCACAGGGTCGCCACCGGAAGGGTAGCACATTTCCCAGATCTCCTTTTCGACCACAATTTCTCCGCTCGAAGGAGGACGGACACAAGCAGTCTCGATCTCTGGTCGCGAGGCAGCACCCGGGACCTCTAGCATCGGTGGGACCAGAGCTTGTTCGAGCATCTCCCAAGTTTCGGGAGGTATATCTAACCCCGATTCCCCTCTAATCGTGCCTGCGCCGTCTGTCGTCGACCGAGGCGGATTGTCGTCCAAGGAAGTGCAGGATGAGGCTGGAAAACTGTCTGCCAAAGGGGCGCCAGAGGAGGCCGGACGAGCGTCATCATTAGCAAGCTTCAGCCGGTTTACATGCACTGTACTCTCGGCTCCGGTAGCCAGCTCCTTAACTCTTATCGTGACCGGCGTAGCGAGCTTAACTACCCGATACGGGCCCCTCCATTTGGGTCCCAACTTTTGCGATAGGCCCCTCCCTGGGTACCGCACGTCCAGGTAGACGCGGTCCCCCTCTCGAAAGTCTGGGTTTCGTGATCCGCGATCATATAGGGTCTTCCGTCTCTCCTGTGAGCAACGCAACGCCTCGCCAGCGAGATCGTGAGCCGCCTGTAGCCGCAACGCCAACTCCGATTTGAAGTCGTTTAGACTACCGTAGTTTGGCACTCTCGGCGCGTCGAGGATCTCGTGGGGTAGTCGTGGGTCTCGGCCGTGGCACAAAAAAAAAAGGGGTCTCGTTGGTGCTTTCATGTTCCGCAGTATTATAGGAGAATAACACGTACGGAATCCAAAGATCCCAGTCCCTCTGGTCCCTGCTAACGAGGTGGGACAGCAGCCCCTTTAGCGTTTTGTTGAGTCGCTCCACAGCACCGTTCGATTCAGGATGGTAAGCAGTTGTTGTTAGCTTTCTAATGTTCAGGATTCGGCACGTCTCCTTCATCAGGCGGGAAACAAAATTCGTCCCCTGATCTGTAAGAAGCTGCTGTGGAGTACCGTGCCGCAGGACTACCTTCTCCACAAAGGCTCTAGCTACCGTTTCCGCCTTCTGGTCCTTCAAGGGCAGGGCCTCCGCGTACTTCGTAAAATGATCAACAAAGACGAGAACATATTTATTCCCCTCTGTAGTGGTCGGAAGAGGTCCCACTATGTCGAGTGCCGTTCTCTCGAAGGGCTCCCTGACTTCGCCGAAACACTCCATAGGCGCTCGCTTCCTCTGTCCCGTCTTCCGCAGCTGACATGACTCGCAGGAATCGCAGTGTCTTTTGACATCCCCCCGCATTCCCGGCCAAATGTACTTTGCACTAATTTTGGCCAATGTCTTTTTGACTCCAAAGTGTCCCGAGAATGGGGCATCGTGATAGGCCCGCAACACCGCGTCAACCAAAATTCGTGGGATTACAACCCTGTCCTGTGCTCTACCTTCATTGTTTCCTAGTTTGCGTTTACAAAGGACACCTACGCTGTTCTTGAAGTAGTCTCGTTCGTCGGCGGTGTCGTCTGCCACCCTGTCCAAAATTTTCGCGAGGTCCGGATCTTTTTCCTGCTCTTCCTTAATACGAGCGCTCTCGATGACCGGCACAAAACTCTCAACGGCGCCTACCGTCGTAAAGGCCTCCCTCGCTCGACTGAGGGCGTCCGCATTGGTGTTTCCCTTTCCTGACTTGTGCTCGATTTGAAAGTCATATTCCTGCAACTGCAGGTTCCACCGAGCTAGGCGAGAGCCGGGATCTCTTACATTCATTAGCCACCGCAGTGGCCTGCAATCCGTTACTATTTGGAAGCGGCGGCCGTACAAATAGCACCGAAAATGGCGCACAGCCCAAACCAATGCCAAACACTCCCGCTCTGTTGCACTGTAGTTTTGCTCGGCTCGGTTCAGCTGTCGACTGGCGTAGGCCACGGGTTTTTCAACTCCATTCTTTCTTTGTGAGAGTACAGCCCCAAGTGCATATTGCGAAGCATCCGTCGCCAGAACAAAGGGTATCTCGAAGTCTGGATAACAAAGCACCGGTGCTGCAAGGAGTTTGTCTCTTAGTTCCCGAAAGGCCTCCTGCTGATCATCACCCCACTGGAAGGTAGCCGACTTAGATGTGAGCACAGTCAGGGGTTTGGCGATCTTGGAAAAGTTATCTATAAACCTCCGATAATAGCCAACGAGTCCCAAAAACTCTCTAACGTCCCTCACTTTCGTCGGCCTCGGGAAATTTCGTATGGCCTCCTCTTTCTCCGGGTCGGGCCGAACCCCCTCCGCGGATACGATGTGTCCGAGATATTTAACCTCCTGTCTCAGAAACTGGCACTTCGAGGGCCTCAACTTCAGCCCAGCCGCCTGAAACCTTCGCAGGACGCACTCGATGTCCCGCAAGTGCGAGTCGAAATCGCGACTGTAGATGACAATATCGTCCATGTAAACATGGCAGAATTGTCCCACCAGCCCCTCGAGAATGACATCGGCAGTCCTCTGCCACACGGCTGGACTGTTCACGAGTCCCATTGGCATCCGGTTCCACTCGTAATGGCCTGACGGAGTGTTAAATGCCGTCTTTGATTTGTCTGTGGAATCCATTTCAATCTGCCAGAAGCCAGAGGCCAAGTCCACGACACTGAAGTACCCCGCACTGCCAAGCTGCGCCAGGGTCTCCTGGATGTCGGGAATTGGGTATGGATCAACTCGCGTGACGGCATTCAACTTCCGATAGTCCACCACGAGCCGAAACGATCCGTCCGACTTTTCAACCAGCAGGGCCGGAGCCCCCCAAGGCGACTTCGACGGCTCCACAATGCCCTTCTCCACTAGCTCCTTCACCTGATTATCCATCTCGCGCCGCTGGGAGTATGGGATCCTGTACGCACGCTGGAACACGGGGGCCGAATCTAAGGTATCAATGCGGTGTTTAATCACGTCACAGCGGCCCAGGTCCAGTGGACCCCATGCAAATGCCGGCAAATGCTGGCGAATCACGCCGATGAGGCGAGCTCTGTCCTCCACAGCTACCCCCGTGAGGTTGAACTTAGTCACCAACTCTTCGTCTGTCGGCTCTGACGGGGGACTCGCAGCACCCACACTCATGACCTGCTCGGACTTACTGACACAGGCTCCATAAAAATAAGCCACTGTTTTGTTTTTGGGCACTATAAGCTCTTCTCGACTTAGGTTAAGCAGGGCTATCGGTACTCTCGACCTGTCATTCACCATCACAAGAGCCTCCCTAGTCTTGACTCCGTGAGTCAGAAGGTCAGCGGACTCAAGCACTCCCAGCTCCTCCTTAGGAATTTCTTCAGCCGCTCTCGCCCAGCAGAGAACCTCAGACAAAGGGGGAATGGTGCACGGGGATGCCAGACGAACCGGGATCCCCGCGTGCGATTTGTCCTGCACACCGCTCTTGATCCCCGCAGATTGCCAGTTCACAATGGGGACCTCTTGACCCGCCACCGTTAGTGCCCTCCGAGTCACCAAAACATCTATTCCCTGTCCAGAGAGAACGTCCTGTCCCAAGATTCCATCAAGAGCGAGTGCTGAGTCGTCAGAGATTACAAAACACGGATGCTCAAAGCGGCAGTTCCCCAAGCTCATCTTCAGCCAGAAACAACCCTTTACTTTAATCTCATCTCCGGTGATGCCGTGAAACCTTTTGTTCTTTTGTTCCGCGCACGGCTTCAGATTTTTGTCTTTCATTTTTCCTAACGCCACCTCTTTTAGCAACGTAACCCGCGATCCCGTGTCCACCAACATTCTAAGAATGCAGCCATTCACTTCACACTCAACAACGGGGCTCGACTCCTCTGAACACCGTACAACAATTATCTCAGACGGACCCGTGTCGCATCTCCGTTCATTCTTCTTTCTCGGAGGGTTAGCATGCGTTTCTTTTTGTACCCTTTCCCCTGCGACCGAGCCCGCGCAGGCCTCCTTTTCTTTCCTGTCCCCCTCGTCCCTCTTTACAAACGGGGCGGTAGGGGGGCTTACAAGTTTTTTGGAACCGTGTCTCGATTACCCTCTACGGACCGTGGTGCCGTCTGTCTATCACACTGTCGAGCAAAGTGACCTGGCTCGCCACACGAGTAGCACCTAGGAGCGCGGCGTCCTCGATTTCCGGATCCCCCGCGAGGCCGTTCCTCTCTCTGCAGAAACAGTGTTTCGAGTCGAGCTAGTCTTTCCCTCAACTCGTCGATTTCGCTGGGCTGTCCCACCATGCGCACCGGCTGAATCCTGGAAGTCAGACTCTCGTTAGCCTCCTCCTGCGTAGCCACCTCGACTGCCTCCTCAAACCGCTCTGGCCGACGAGACAACACGAAACGACGAATTGGGTCTTTTAGCCCCTGAACAAACTGCGAGCAAAGCTGCTCCCTCATCAGCTCCCTGGCAATTTTGGCTCGATCGTCCGTCCCAGGAACTGCCACCCCCGCCACGATCAGCACGCAACGTGTCCGTCCCCAACGATTGAAGACGCGTGGCGTACGTCTGTACGTCCTCGTCGTCTTTTTGACGGGCAGCCAGAAAACGCTGCAACCTTACACCGGACAGCTCAGTGTCAAAACGCTTCAGGAGCGCAGCCCTAAGGTCAGAGAACGTCTTGCAGTCTTTCGCGCGTTCGTCGCGCCATACGAAATCATAAGCTACCCCCGCTACCCTACATCTGGCGACCCCAAGCTTGTGCACCTCTTTCCATGATCCCATTACTGCTACCTGCTCCACCATATCTACAAAATCATGTACGGTTACGCCTTTCCCGTCCCCAGTGAAAACCGGCACCATACTGCTTAACGCCATAATACTAGGACCCGAAACGGCTCCTGCCTGGTCCGTCGCCATACTCGCCAAAATTAGTGGCCTCCGCACTCACTCTCCACCCGGAAGGGGGTGCCCTTCAAAGTTCTCAGGATCCCGTCCGATAACCCAAAAGCTGAGGTATCCCACCGCTGCCACCAATGTAACGGTTGGTACCCCAACCCTGGTCCCGGGGTTCCTTTTGGGCGAGAGCGAGTGAGGAGACCGGCGAACACATACAACAAGTTTAATTGTAAGAAATTGGAGGGAGGGTCGGTAACACAGGGGCTCACGCTTTGTTGACGACGTGCTCGTTGACGACAGGCAGGCAGGGGCTCCCGTGTAGAGTCCGGGCTCTTGCGTTGACGACGGGCTTGTTGACGACAGGCAGGCCGGGGCTCCCGTGTAGAGTCCGGGCTCTTGCGTTGACGACGGGCTTGTTGACGACAGGCAGACCGGGGCTCCCGTGTAGAGTCCGGGCTCTTGCGTTGACGACGGGGTTGTTGACGACAGGCGTTCGGGACACCGCAGGGGCAGGCAGACCGGGGCGCCCGTGTAGAGACCGGGCTGGCTGGCGATGAGTCGTCTCAGTTGCGTGGAAGGCGCTCGTCAATGCAATTTCCGCCCCAGGACTCGGCACGGCCTTCCTTCTTTGTTTCCTCCCCTTGGCCGCTCACCACGCGTCAAGTCTTGATCGACGCGCTCGTCCAACTGCCCTCTCGCCGAAATCCCCACCGACGGCCGTAGAGTGCCCCTCCTCTCTTTTCCTCTCCTTTCCCTCGACTCCCCCATTGTTCCCGACGAGCGGGGAATGCGGGAAAGCCCGGGTGGTCCCTCCAAGGTTGCAGGCGCGCTGTTTCCTGTTCTGCCACACCCCGGCCCCGCGAGGCAGTCATTCTCGGAACACGTCAATGTCACACCCCGGCTTCACGAAACACCGGCCTTCTTGGAACTCGCGATCGTCACACATCCGATTAGAAAGCGTTTGCACAGAAAAAAAAAAAGATCAACCGCAACATAGATAGTGCTTTAAGATTCTAAAATGTAAGTGTTCAGTCACAAAGTACAAGTGCGTGCGTAAAGATAACTAGATTTATTTTTTTTTTGCATCACATCTACATGTGGCTAAATTCAGGGTCGTGACTCGCGAGAAAGAACGTATTCACAAGTTTGTGCAAGGCCAGCGTGACACTCGAAATGTCGAAACAGACAATTTGGAAAGTGCAAGGAATATATCTAGATTGTACTCTATCCATGACTCATAAAAAAAAAAAAAAAAATACTGGAAAGTAACGACAAAAGTAACGTCGTTACTTTCATCGTTACCTGTGAAAAAGTAATAGAACTACCGATACTAGTTACATTTTCAAACAGTAACTCGTTACAGTTACAAGTTACCAAAAAAGTAACGAAGTTACAGCAACGCGTTACTGCCCAAGGGCCAAGACTGGCCGGGGCGTCTCGGGGCAGCTGCGGCGTACGTCTTTCGTTGCGTGCAGTTGTTGGTCGCCTGGCAGCGGCTACACCACAATCAGGGCGCCGTGCAGCCAGCGGTGGGGTGGCCGAAGACGCCACACCGGCCACAACGTGGGGTCTTGCAGGTCGGACCGATGTGGCCCTCCTGCCCGCACCTGCTGCACACGCGTCGGAAGCCGCGGTAGTCCACCATGACGCGGTGACCGTGGACAATAATGAGGTTGGGGACAGGCTTCGTCATCTTTACCTTCACCATTCTGGTACCGTCTTGACGTCGGGGCGGGCTCGAAAGGTCGCGTCGGTGATCGCATTCACCCTTCCGTACGGGCTGACAGCCTGGACTAGGGCCTCTTCCGTAGGGCGGCAGGCGATACACAGAGACGTGGATGACGTGGGAACCGACCGGTTCTAAGGACACGGCACGTCACGAAGCGCGAGGGGGCCTTTTGCTAAAAGACGGTTGGTCACAGCCATGCTGCTGACAGCCACCAGAAACCTCACACGACCCTGATGCTGGAGGTACTGTAGGCCACTGGGACCAGCGGCAACTCGGAAAGTGTCCATCCCTCCACTGCCGCGTTGACAGGGACACTAAACATAAAACGCTGGGTCTTTGGTGTCGAGGTCGAGGACGCCACGGCGCAAACAAAACCCCGGCGGACCATGAAAACACGCGACCCCGGGGATACAAATACGTGAAAATGCTCTAAAAGAAAAAAAAGAAACAAGACCCACTTTAACACCATTGCTTGAAAAGTTTATGAAACGTTTAACCACCAATCCTCCAGGTAAACGCAAAAAAACAACAACAACAAGAAGAAAACGAAGAAGCTCGAGATCTGTTAAAAATTTTCGAATATTCTTGTAAACCAACTTGTCTCCTCCATAACGTTAAATTAGCCGAAGGCCCTCGTTTAATCTTCAACTTTGTTGTGAGTGTATCATTTATGTTCTCTAGCACTGGTGACATAAGCAAGCTCGAGAGACTTGTAAAGACGGAGCGACAGGAAGTCACTTGGGAAGCAAAGGGCAGTTCACGCGTACCGTCAACGCAACTGCGAACTTGATTGAGAAGTGCGCAGCTGCGTCGGGGGCAGGGACCATCAAGCGAAAGATCTCGTCGCAAATACTCCTTCGCCAGTGATATTCAGATGTGACCATGCTTATGCTCATACTGATTATGGATATGCGGCGACAAATTTCTTGGTAACGTTTCACTTCTGGGAGAGCAAGTCGTCTGCTTCTTGCACAGGAGTTGCGGTGACGTGAGAAATCGCTCCCTTGCCCGTTTCGATCTGGATGAATTTCGTACCGAACACTTTCGTGTGATCACTACGGCGTGTGTTAAAGACCCCGGTAAGCGGTTATGCTGCACTGGCTTAATCTCTCATCTACAGCTGAGAGACAGGTCACCCGTTGAACCACCAACTTCAAGATTGTCTAAACATACAAGTAACAAAATTTTGATCTTGTCGCCAGTATTGCTACCCTCGCCAGTGATGTACCTATCTGATTATGCTCGAAGAAAAATTTCTGGGTAACATGCATTCCCGACGTCACGACCGGGATTATCAGTTGCGGACCACGGCTTCGGTGGTGTGTGAAAAAAAGCACGGTCGAAGCTGGCAGTCATCGCGCTGTTTAACTAGCATGTCGAGTGGAATTCTAGTTATGTCATTCTCGCAAACTTCGACATAATGACATCAGCTTACCCGGTGGGATGGCTCCATCAGACTGGTGCTCGTCGGAGTTGTCTGAAACGAGAGGAAAGACGGGCTATGAACATCATGTAGAAACTCTTAACAAGCGGGGCGACTTTAGAAGTATGCCCAAGTCGTCGATGCGAACAAAAAAGGTACGAGGAGAGCGAGTGCTTCTTGTGCAGAGGTCGCGGTGACATCAGAGCGACCCCGAGCTCTGATTGGCTTTGATTGGAAGGAAAGTGGGTAGATATCAGTGCCGGACGGATTGAGGTCTACCCTCTATTTTTTTTTTTTTATCAGCCAGTAAGAGTTTGGCGTTCTGACATCATTGAAACCACTGTGGAAGAAACATACAAACTTTCGCTCCTAGGCTCGCGGGGAGCCAAACACAAAGTCATCCTAGAACATTTTAGAAGTTCCGACGCGCTCACGTTGAAATCTACGGTCGCATTGATAAAGTAGTCGATGCGCCGATAAGCACGACGAAGAACGAAGAACGAAACAAGAACCGTTAACTTAACAAGTCACGCCCCGAGTTCGGCAAGCTGTCGGCGGATCTTTATCCATCTGAAAATCCTGTTTATACATGTAACGTAGACATTTTCGTCCCTGTCAACACACGGCGAAGCTTCACTAAAAGCACCTACTGAACCCAAACGTGAAGCTGTTAACTTTTCTTACACCACGCGCACTACTTAATGATGTTATATAAGGCGGCGGATTCGAGTCCAATTTTTCGACAGTAATTAAAAAATAAAAAAAGGGAGCGGTGACTTTGCTAACGATTACTCCTGAAGCTAGATCGATCACTAACGGGCCCACCCGAAAGGCGATGTTTCGGAAATTCAGTACTTTTTTTTTTTTTTTTCTAAACTTGAAACTCTATGTTGCTTTTTTCTCTCTCTTCAGATTGCTTGGCTTCCAGCGGGTAATTATTGGGGGTTCAGTCCAAGGATATTTATCTTGTACGCAACCCGAGCGCACGAGCGGCTCGGCTGGCCGTGAACTTCGGAGGAGCGGAAGGTGACAGCGTCGCCGCGGGTCTTTAGCGAAACATGCTCAAAAGCTTCGGGTGCTAAATGAAGAGGAAAAACGTACTTCTCCGGCGGTCGGCTTCAAAACGAGCCTCGTTCCCGACTCTATTTTTTTCATTTAATACAAAATCAAAGAAGTAAAAAAAAAAATCATTAATGTGTTTTGAGTATATATACCATGAGGTCTCCAAACGTTCTGTCTAAGGAGCCGGATTTAGGACCTGTCGCAGTCTCGAGGGAAAATAGTTAAGACAATATAAAAGAAGAAAGGCATAAGCATTTCAATATAAAAATTAATCTAGAGCCAAATTAAAATTAAAATAAGGTGGATAAATGCTATCACTCTCGAGCATGCGTGGTGAGGAATCCCCATGCCACGGTTCGACAGCAACGTTCGCTGACGAGCCCCGTTTCTTTATCGTCCATTGGTCCGATGCGTGTGGCTCTAAAAGCTTACAGGTTCTGGCGCATCGGTAGTTTAGCCCAATGTTGCCATAAAAAGACCATTCCGAGCTAAAAATACGCTTTGCGCGTTAGGCTCGTCGACATTTTAGGCGCTATAGAGTAGAAACAACATCATCTGCTTTAGGTTCTTATTTCGAACTCTTTTTGTTCGCGTTCCGCCAGTGCTGCGTCCGCCGATGTGTCTATTTAGGAGCGGCTTCGTTGCCATGGCGACGGTGACTATAGCAGACAAAATTCACGGCGCGGAAGAAGACGGCGGTGTGGCGACATCAGGTGCGGGCTTTTACTTTCTTGCCGTACTTTTCAAGAGGCAAAACGTGAACAAAAATAGTTCGAAGTAAAGACTTAACACAAATGGCTGACTTTCTTCAGTGCCTCATAGTATTTTGACGAATCTTAAACACAAAATCATGTCTTTTGTAGCTATCCGGCGGCCATTCTTTGTTGTTGTTTTTTTTTTGTTTTTTTTTCCTCCGGAAAATCGGGCTAAAGTGTTAAAGTGGCCAAGTTCCATCAAGGCGTCCTTTCCACGTCTGCAAGGAGTGTCTGCAGAATGTTCGTCGGTGATGCCTTTCCTCAGAACGTCGGCGGTACCTCTCGAGCGTCCTTCGCCCCGCTAGCCAAGAAGGAGACGGCGCGAGCGAACCCCAGAGGAGGTGAGTGCGGCCGGGGGGCCATTGAGCCAGGGCCCGGTGCGCGCGTGGCGGGCACGGGCCATTCAGGAAACGGGCCGCGGGGGCCGCCAATTGGCATTTATCTGTTCCAGATGCCGCGCGCCGTTTCCGGCGAGAGCGCTGTCCGTATCGGGTCGTCCTCGATTGCCGCTTCCGGACCTGCCCGGAAGCCCGGGTCTCGGCCGCGGCGGCGGGCGGTTCCGATAAGCGACGGGCCGCGGTTCCACGTGAGGCCCTGGCCGCTGCTAGGCTGCGATCTGTCACGCGTTGCAGCGCCGGGGAGGGCTCCGTCTTCATTAGCCCAGGGGGCCCCGAGGGCTCGGTGTAGCGGCCCACCGGAAAGCGAACTCCCCGGTGGCCGCCTGCAGCCCGTCACGTGCGGTCTCAGTCCCTCGATGGCCGTAGCGTGGACCCTGGTTGACTGTGAGCCCCGATCGAGCTTGTGGGTAACGCTGCTGGGGATTAAATTGAATGGAAAACCTGTATTTTGTACAAAAATAAAGATCCTCTTTTATGTCCCTGAGACGAGAGAATAGGGTCTGTGGGGTTGGAAGTTGGGGTGGATGACTGTGGCGCTATTCGATGAATGTATGATTCCCGGACTTCTTGATGAACTCCACCATGAAGTCCAGAATCGCCCTTTAGGGGCTGTTCTTCGCGTCTCGACTTAGCCCAGTCTTCTAGCGTCGTCGGTTTGTCGTGAGCAGGGGAAGTTACCTCGCTGCATGCCGAACTCCGAGGAGAAACACGGACCCTGAATTTCAAAGAAAGGAAAGCAGATGTAATATTAAATGGACGAAGCGATTAGTAAAACATTGAAAGAGCTTGACGTGATCATGGCCGGCATCGGCCTTGAGGTTTCCACGCTTGTCCCTGGTGTCATTGGATATCCGACGCAATTGCGTCCCATGAATCGCGCGAGCGTATGAGGCGCGCCCCTGGTGGCAGCTCCATGGCGGTGTCTGTAGATGGGGCGCCATTAATGAGCACTGAGCTCGCATGCTGAACAAACAGCAGGGCAACCCGTACGGCCAAAAGCGGTGGGAGCGACGAATGCGGGGCAGTAAAACTGTGCAAGGTGGTTACTCGTTTACGCGGTTGTATCTGCATTTTGTGCTCCGGCACACCCTTGGCAGGTTTGAGATTCAATATTTTTGTAGCTATATACAGAGTCAGCGTCCGACGCTGTGTTTCAGTGGTTGCATTTTGAGTTTCATACGGGCACCCTGCACAGACCTCGGTTGCTCGTGTTGGCGTTGGGCGCACCGTAGCGACGATCGGAAAGATTGTAGGCAACGGAGCGCAGCGGTTGCTTTGACGTCATAGAGCGGGCGGCCAATGACGGTTGGCCGAGTTGAGGGCGTCGGGGGGTATAAGAGGTGCGCTATCACGATGGAAGCTACGAAGCGCGTTGGACCCATCATACGATGATCCTTGGCAATGTGATTACACTCTCGCCATACCCTCGCGCGGAGAGCTGGCTCAGGTGATGAAAGGGAAGCGGCTGATTTGTCCGGCGAGAGCGTAGCTCCCACCCGAGTCTCAGCTTAGGGGCGAACGGAGTGGGGTAGGAATGGCTATTAGTGCCATCGGCACTTTCATCGCATTTGAGGAAATATCTGAGCCAGGCGATTTTGTTTTCTCGCGGGGTGATGCTCAGTCAAAAGCCTCGTAACAACGGCGAAAATGGATAGAGGTTATATAGCCTTTCGTTTCTGCGAGATGCACTTAGAGGAAGACTCGTGGGCAACTCTTTTCCGCATCATTCGTCCCAAAGGAGGGCGACGAAGACCTGGCGGTTTTGAAGCGGGAGGGCGGGGGGTACACGAGCGCACGAAAGCGCCCAACTGCGCAAAGAAGACGTCTCCCAGGAAGCCGCATGTCATCGCCGAGGCAGCAACGGTAGATCGCGCGCATAAAAGCGACGAAGCGTGCGACGAATGCACTTTCCCGTCGAAGACGTCCACGTTGGCAACAAAAGTGGCGGTTTTCGGAACGCCTCTTCTTCGCCCAAAAGTGCGTCGGGAGCAAAGTGGGGGGACGTGAGGACATTTCAGCGAGCGGTCCCCGACAAGAAGGCTGCTGACAGCACCCGCGGCATCGGCAGCGGGGGCTGGAGGGGGGAGCGTGCGGCAACGCAGCCCAGACAAGCCACAGGCGCGCGTGTCCATTAAGCCCGGAGCCTGACGGCGGATCCTGGGACTCCTCAGCGCGGACGTTGGGTCGTTGCCGGGCCCGCAGATTAATTAAGAGGGCCCGCCATCTGTCCCCCCAGCCGCTCCGCGTTCGCTTTTTAATTAGAACGGGCAATAAATAGCGCGCAATAATTAAATGGCCAGAGAACAGCCCATTCGTTACGGAATAACAGCGCTCCGCCCGCGCCTCCTCGCGGGCACAGTGTCCCGCCCGCGTCGACCCGTTCCCGCGGAGCCCGTTGTCAAGGAGCACCGGTGCGAGGTACGCCATCGATGCACGGGACGCCTGCTCGATGCATCCGCGGGCTCGATGCGGTCCCCGAAATTACTCGCTTTCAAAATTAGGATTGGTGTGTAGGCCAAGTTCGGAGATTGTGTCTCGCATTTTCGCAATGTGCCGTAGAAGGTAGATAGAGTAACTCTGAAGCAAAACGGCTCGCGTGCATACAAAATACGAGGTGTTCGATGCCGGCATGATCGCGGAATGACCTGCTTGCGAACAGGCCTCGGGCATGCTCTAAGCGCGTTTGTGTTTTTGTATGACGGGTGTGACAGACATCATGCAAGGAAGAAGCAAGCCTCAGAAAGAGTTCGGACTGTTTTTTTGTTTTTTTCTACGATGTACGTATTAGCAGTGTGATCGCAGATTTAAATTTAGATTTTCTTATATAAAATGTGACAGACGCCCGCAGGGCAAACCGAAATTGCGTTGAAACGTTTTTTTTTTTCGTAACTGCAATGAAAACCCTGAGAGTCGTTAAGGCTGTGGTTTGGGCGAGGTGGTTGTCAGCCGAAATATGGAACTGCTATTCGACCCTGTGTGTTAGCGTCCCGTCTGTAACCGTGAGCGCATCTTGAGGGGATGTCCCGCACAATACCTGCCTTATTCTTCTCTCGTGACGTGTACGCAGCAAAAGGTGCGTGGAATGGTTTCGAGCCAGGCTCAAATACAGAGAGTGTCTGACGCGTGTTTCTTCCTCGTATGACTGTCACATTGGTCATACAACAAACTGTCCGCAGACATGTTCTAAGAGGTGCATATATCTGCGAAGCAAAGAGCAGGTAACTTTGGTGCAGCTGTCAGACTTGGGCTAGGTGGCGCAATCTACCGCCCATTACAAAGAGTATAGCCATTAACATCCATCCATCCATTCATGCAAACGTGTCTTGTATCTTATATGCCCCGAACGACTATTAGTTTTGTTTTTTACGTAGTGTCTAGAGTACCGTCCGACGGCACTCTTGCAGAGCGTTCAAGTGCCGTCCAACGGTACTCCACTCACGCGTTCAAGTGCCGTCCGAAAGTCTCGTATAAAACGAGTTCTCAAAACGAGTTTTTCGAAGCTGTGTGTAGCTTAGTGGTAAGAAGTTTGTCTCATACGCAAGCGATCCCGGGTTCAATCCCCAGTGTGCGCTTACTTTTTTTGTTTTCTCGAACATTTTATTTTGCCGACGCATTTGGCGATATTTACATGTATTTCTTTTTTTTTTTTTTCGACTAACGCAGGAAAAGAACTGAATGTTGTTGCCGAAATTTCGCTGAACGAAATGGTATAGGAACTTCGTTTCCGGAGGTGCACGGGGTAAAGCGGGGGCTTGCCGGCCGGACGCCGCGAAGTCGGTGTGTACGACGGGGCCAAATGGGTCAATAGTTTTGTAACTAGCAGCCGCATACTGTCGCCGCGAAGCGGCGTGAACGCAGGCGGGGGGTGGCTTAACACGCTCCCCAGTGATACACGCGCCGTCCGACTCTCTTTAGGACGGCACTTGTAGGCGCGATTGGAGTGCCGTCGGACGGCACTGTAGACACAGCCTTTTTTAATCCCATAGAGGCATAGAAGCTCTAAATGCGTGACATTTCTACACCAACACGCCGTTTACCAATAAGCCCTCGTTTGGCCACACCGGATGGGGGTACTGCGCATGCGCAGAAACCAGATTCCCGCGCGATGAACCGTCTGCGCAAGCGCAGTGCTAACAGCAACGCCACCGGAGGGACGTGACGTCAGACTGAGGTGCCGTATATATGTCCTCTGTGACTCATCTTGTCACGTGAGCGTCAGAAAAGCGCGTGAGCGTACGTCACGTGACCACGTGACACGACATCCGGTAACGTGACGTCACAATGTCACGTGATATTACGGTGTCACGTGCCGTGACGTCGCCTAAAATCAGAATCTCACGTGACGTCATCCAGACGACACTCGCGGAGCAGACGAACGCGCTAAGGCTGCGTTCAGACTGGCGTTCGAATCGCAACGACGTAACTTCAAAACCGACTGTTGCTGTATAAATGATACGCATCTAAAAAGAGGAAAAAAAGAAACACGCGTAAATATTGCAATTCAGTCACCATAACGCACCCATCAGGCTGGAATAAAAATGTCTCGCCACATTAGCTAGGCGAGCGTATGAATGACGCCGCTTCCATCGGGCGGTCAGTCGTAATATCGCCGTTGTGAAGCTCGCACGGCGTTTGAGGAGGACGACGCCCGAGTTTTCATTTCCGACGCCCCTTTGTCGCCTTGGCGCGAAATTGGTTCGGGGGTGAGGCGGGGGGTCCCTTATCGGGATGCCGCCGCAGCCACGAGCGGAGCGGTCCGCCGTCTGCGCTACGCGTCGCTCCGGCACGCCGGGGGCCGCACGTGGAACGCTACAGGGTGCATAGATTACAGAGTGTATTCCAACCACTCGATCGGGCTTACGCGGTTTATGCGTCGCGTTTGCAAAACGGCTAGAAACGCGTTCGAATGCCAACTCCGGCGTTCGTTTTCGAGGAGTGAGTAGAGACAAAGGCTTCGTTGTTCCACCCACTAATCGTTCCATTCGAGGCTCGGTACTCCGACATCTTCTCCTCTCCCTCAGTGTGACGAACGCGGCGATCGTCTGGAAGCGTCTCCGGCTCTCCGCCCCCTTTTCTTCCTCGCCGCGCGACGACGCAACGCACGCTCACTTCCGACCCGTCGGCACGGGAGGCGTCCGCCATGAAATTGCGAACGCTGTTCATGATTTGAGCCGGTCCCTCTCTTACATTTAGGCTCTCTGGGAGACACCCCCGCACCTTGCCCGCAAGGCGTTTTACCGTGCTGGCAATTAGACGAACGGTTTCGTAGGGCAGCCTCCTCCCCCCGGCGGAGCTAAGGTGGAAAATACGCGCAATCTTTCGCGCGTATCGCGTGCCTCATCTTGACGCCGAGGGAAAGAAAGATAGTATACCACCGGAGAGAGAGATACATCCGGGTGGCGTGGTGGAGGTCGTAAATGTCAGATGTAATGGTGTACTACGCGAGCAGCGCGTTTCAACCGGAGTCGTTTTGAATTGCGCAGCTCGAGCTGACGACCGGTTGCGTAAAAGTGGTGCGGTTAAAAAGCCTAATTCGATGTATTCATTAGAAACATGCGAACGACCACACATTGTGCCGCAATGGGCAGCAGCAACTGTTTATAGATATGCTTTTGGAGATTTACTTTTAGTCCGTGTGCTTTAGGAAATTCGGTTTTAGTGGAATTGTCGTGGGAGATGCGTAAAAGGCGCTTACGGCGCTGCCTCTTGTGTGTGATAATCCGGGCCCGGCAAACTTTGTTGTTCTCCAGCTCCGCAGCCCTCCGTCTACTCTGCTCAGCGCAGCGCGCTTGCCTGACTTGCCTCAGAACTGCGAAGAATGACTGCGTTTTAGGAAAGGGGAAGGGAACTAAGCGGCCGTCGTGTGGACGGGTGGCAGGCCGCAGCACGTCCAACATCTCGATACGGCGGTAGCTCAAAGGGCGGGGGGCGAGAGGGAGAGGAGGCGTTACTTGTTGCGTCATCATCTTGCCTTCTCGCCCGCGGAGGCGCTGTCGCTTTCTTTCCGCGATTACGTGGGTTTTTGCGTACGAACAACACCGGACTTCACCCGGAAGGGGCACCTACGGCTACCGCTATAGACGTTTGTAATCATGGCGCCTTACTGGTTTCGTATTCGTGCAACCATGTGCAGCGTGCGCTTGAACGTAGCTTTGGCAAGCTTGTAAATACACGCACTTGCCCGCACGAACAGACGCCCTGCTTGCAATTGTCTATAAAAGAATGGTAGAACACGCGAGAGAAGAGCTTGTCCTTGAGGAGGTCTGCGCTTCGCCAGAGTGTTGTGGCGCCATGCGGGGAAGCCGTTGTAACGAACACGGTGCGAAAGCAGCAGAAAAGGAAGCGAGCGAGCGGTCACTACAGACTTTCTAAGCGCTCTTGAAAAAAAAAAAAAAGGGGGGGGGATTTTTATAAATAAATCAATGAACGGAGTGTGGTGAAAATTTTCTCAAAGGCATATTTAGGTGGTTTATTTATCATACTCAAATTTTACGAGTGTACAGGTTTCAAGAAAAAAAAATGTTTTTGTTTCTGCACAGGGGGGAAAACGGCAAAACCGTCTGGGTGACGCCGCTACTCATGGTCCTGCAAATGCTCGTATCTGCTGGCTCTGCTTTCGGGTGTTCCTCCCAAAGAAGCTTTCACGTTTTTGCGTCCTGTTGTGCCATTTATAAGTAGCATCGTCGAGCAGGCAGCTTTTGCCGTTTTCCACCTTGTGCACAGGAAAAAGCAGGTTTTTCTTTTTAGGCTTAGGCTTTTTTTCCCCAAAACCTACAATTGAAAAATTTGAGTGCGATACATTCACCACCTAAAGACACGTTTGTTAAAAGTTTCATTGCACTCCGTTTTATTCATACCATTTTTTATAGCTCTGGGAGACTCCCTGTAGATAAAAAAAAAAAAAAACAAAAAAAAACCACCAAATTGGCGAATACGTGAAACTCAAAACGTCTGAGGCAAAAACAAATGCGTTAATTGTTAAACATCCCGATTAGGAGTCCGAACATCATGTTAAATTTATGGTTTTGAAGTGCCCACCTTTAAAGTATAAACGTTGGACTCTATGAACGAATAAATGTTCTTGGAATGTTGCTCAAAGGTGAGGCAGCGTACAAAAAAAAAAAAAAAAAGAACCTCCCAGAAGGTCTGCGCGCACATTTGAACCATCCGCCCAAATGATCTCCAAGACGCGGAGGTGGGATCAAAGCTAACCGCAAGACGGGTGACACTTTTCCTCCCGGAGTGCATGAAAAATGACGTCGTTAGCGACGTCTTACGGTGGTCTTCTACGACGCCAGTATAGACTGGATAAAACTCTGCACGCGGCAGAAAATAAGAAAGCGATCGAGTCAGGTTACCCGAACTCCGACCTTCGAGATCAAACTCTTCGAATATTCAAAGTTTGAGTCACTGGCTGGACTGCACGCTCGACGATTGTTCGACCACGAGTTCAAACTTTGCGTACCCCAATTTCAAAAGCATTGAGGCTAAAGTGAAAAAAAAAATTAAGGCTCGAAAAGTGGACAAGAACTGAAAAGAGAGGGACACTTATCCCTCAAAGCTGGAATGGCACTGTCCATAAGATAAAAATAGGCCAATGTACGAGCGCACGTGCACGTATAACACTGAAAGTACGCAGTCACAGCTTGTCTGCCGCGTTTCATTGGTTCGTTCGGCCAAAAGCTGGCAGCGTCATGCCAGACCCCCCCCCCCCCCCCCCCCCTATTTACCGGGCCGAGAAAGGGCACAGCACAGAACGAATTTCCGAGCCCCATTTAGCCAACACCACTTCGTTTTAATTAAGATCGGACGCAGCTGACGCTACCAGCCGATGGGAAGAACTAAACAGCGTCAAAATCGCAACGTCATGGTGGTCGTCAAGTTTCTCAACGTCTCTCTACATCCCCAGTCTAATGACGTACCGGGAAGCTTTTATGCCCGAGTCCTGCTGGAGCAGTGGTCTCAAACTCATTTGAGTGTGGGGGCCAGATAGCCCACACCGGAAAGATCCGTGTGCTTTAGGAAAATTCGGTTTAGTGGAATGTCGTGGGAGAGCGTTAAAAGGCGCTTACGGCGCTGCCTCTTGTGTGGTGATAATCAGGGCCCGGCAACCTTTGTTGTTCTCAGCTCCGCAGCCCTCCGTCTACTCTGCTCAGCGCCAGCGCGCTTGCCTGACTTGCCTCAGAACTGCGAAGAATGACTGCGTTTTAGGAAAGGGGAAGGGAACTAAGCGGCCGTCGTGTGGACGGGTGGCAGGCCGCAGCACGTCCAACATCTCGATACGGCGGTAGCTCAAAGGGCGGGGGGCGAGAGGGAGAGGAGGCGTTACCTGTTGCGTCATCATCTGCCTTCTCGCCCGCGGAAGCGCTGTCGCTTTCTTTCCGCGATTACGTGGGTTTGTGCGTACGAACAACACCGGACTTCACCCGGAAGGGGCACTTACGGCTACCGCTATCGACGATTGCAATCATGGCGCCTACTGGTTTCGTATACGTGCAAGCATGTGCAGCGTGCGCTTGAACGTAGCTTTGGCAAGCTTGTAAATACACGCACTTGCCCGCACGAACAGACGCCCTGCTTGCAATGGCCTATAAAAGAATGGTAGAACACGCGAGAGAAGAGCTTGTCCTTGAGGAGGTCTGCGCTTCGCCGGAGTGTTCTGGAGCCATGCGGGAAAGCCATTGTAACGAACACGGTGCGAAAGCAGCAGAAAAGGAAGCGAGCGAGCGGTCACTACAGACTTTCTAAGCGCTCTTGAAAAAAAAAGGGGGGGGGGATTTTTATAAATAAATCAATGAACGGAGTGTGGTGAAAATTTTCTCAAAGGCATATTTAGGTGGTTTATTTATCATACTCAAATTTTACGAGTGTACAGGTTTCAAGAAAAAAAAAATGTTTTTGTTTCTGCACAGGGGGGAAAACGGCAAAACCGTCTGGGTGACGCCACTACTCATGGTCCTGCAAACGCTCGTATCTGCTGACTCTGCTTTCGGGTGTTCCTCCCAAAGAAGCTTTCACGTTTTTGCGTCCTGTTGTGCCATTTATAAGTAGCATCGTCGAGCAGGCAGCTTTTGCCGCTTTCCACCTTGTGCACAGGCAAAAGCAGGTTTTTTTTTTTTAGGCTTAGGCTTTTCTTCCCCAAAACCTACAATTGAAAAATTTGAGTGCGATACATTCACCACCTAAAGACACGTTTCTTAAAAGTTTCATTGCACTCCGTTTTATTCATACCATTTTTTATAGCTCTGGGAGACTCCCTGTAGATAAAAAAAAAACAACAAAAAAAAAACACCAAATTGGCGAATACGTGAAACTCAAAACGTCTGAGGCAAAAACAAATGCGTTAATTGTTAAACATCCCGATTAGGAGTCCGAACATCATGTTAAATTTATGGTTTTGGAGTGCCCACCTTTAAAGTATAAAAGTTGGACTCTATGAACGAATAAATGTTCTTGGAATGTTGCTCAAAGGTGAGGCAACGTACAAAAAAAAAAAAAAAAGAACCTCCCAGAAGGTCTGCGCGCGCATTTGAACCATCCGCCCAAATGATCTCCAAGACGCGGAGGTGGGATCAAAGCTAACCGCAAGACGGGTGACACTTTTCCTCCCGGAGTGCATGAAAAATGACGTCGTTAGCGACGTCTTACGGTGGTCTTCTACGACGCCAGTATAGACTGGATAAAACTCTGCACGCGGCAGAAAATAAGAAAGCGATCGAGTCAGGTTACCCGAACTCCGACCTTCGAGATCAAACTCTTCGAATATTCAAAGTTTGAGTCACTGGCTGGACTGCACGCTCGACGCTTGTTCGACCACGAGTTCAAACTTTGCGTACCCCAATTTCAAAAGCATTAAGGCTAAAGTAAAAAAAAAATAAAAACAAATTAAGGCTCGAAAAGTGGACAAGAACTGAAAAGAGAGGGACACTTATCCCTCAAAGCTGGAATGGCACTGTCCATAAGATAAAAATAGGCCAATGTACGAGCCCACGTGCACGTATAACACTGAAAGTACGCAGTCACAGCTTGTCTGCCGCGTTTCATTGGTTCGTTCGGCCAAAAGCTGGCAGCGTCATGCCAGACCCCCCCCCCCCCCCCCCCCCCCTTTATTTACCGGGCCGAGAAAGGGCACAGCACAGAACGAATTTCCGAGCCCCATTTAGCCAACACCACTTCGTTTTAATTTAAGATCGGACGCAGCCGACGCTACCAGCCGATGGGAAGAACTAAACAGCGTCAAAATCGCAACGTCATGGTGGTCGTCAAGTTTCTCAACGTCTCTCTACATCCCTAGTCTAATGACGTACCGGGAAGCTTTTATGCCCGAGTCCTGCTGGAGCAGTGGTCTCAAACTCATTTGAGTGTGGGGGCCAGATAGCCCACACCGGAAAGATCGAGGGCCAACGTAAGAGGGGAGGGAGGGGGGGGGGGGGTCTAAAGATTTTAAAGAGAAGAGACCGCTTGCGCAATGCTTTTTGTGAACTCACAGTTTTTTCAGTGACATCTTTAGATTTTATTTGTCTATATGTGACTACTTTGGGCCCTGACCTAATGTGATAACAATAACTAAAATGACACCACGCCGACAACGTGCTGTCATTTTTAATAGCAGAGGAGAGCAAGTACAGTGTCGTTTCCCGTTGCTCAATTCACGGAGGAATTAACCAAGCTCAACATGTTTCTAACAAAAAAAAATATTTCAGCAGTTTTTTTTTTTGCTTTTTTGACGATTTTTATGACAACACCCTGAAAAAATACTTGTCTTTTAATGGTGATATTTTTCGAAGGCGAGAATACCGAGATCGTATCTTTATCTTTGGCAGTTGCTCCTGCTGATCAAGAGTTCGCGGAATCGTTGTACATTACAAAAAGCTGGGAAGCATGAAATAAAGCGAAACAAAGGACAAATGAACACAGATAAGTATAAACCATGGGAATATGTTAAAAGAGCAGAGCTACTTTTGGAGCGAAAATGAATCGGCGAGGATAGATATGGCGCATGTTATTTCTAGCGCTCGAGACACGAGCCGAAAGTCGTAGCCGGTTGTCTGCGGGCCGCGTTCCAATGAGTCGCGGGCCGCATGCGGCCCGCAGGCCGCGTGTTTAAAACACCTGAGCGACAAGCAGAAACAAACGACAGCGACAAGCCTCAAACGCATGCAGCATGCTCGCGATGGTACCTTTGGCAGGCGTTTAGTCGTTCGGTGCTCGTGAAGTAAGCACGAGCGATTGCAAGCCTGCCAAAGATACCCTCGCGTGCATGATGCTCAAGTTTCAGCATAGCCTCCTTTATTCTACAAAGCCTGTCAACTCGCGAAAGACTCTTGTTTGAGGATTTTCGCTGTCGTTTGTTTCTGTTTGTCGCTCTAGTGGGACTCGGGCATCAGCATATATGTTCGCGGTCGACTGCGCTCGGACATTTGGATGAAATAAATTATAGAGTAATCAAAGCCCGTGAACAGCCCACACCTTCTAAAAACTAAAGCCTGGGCGCTTCGTTTTGTTACGTCAATTACATCACTGCTCCTAGGTCAAGCGAGGAAAGCCAGCAAAGCGTTTTCACCACTGAACATCTGCGACGATGATGACGAAGCACTCCGAATGGCCTGGGCAAATACTTTTTTTTTTATGCACCGTTATTTTGGATGCGTTCCGTCTGAGCGTCAAAGATGGAAGGTGTGTTATAGGTTGTACCGACTAAATCGCATAAAATGTAATAAAAAAAGGAGATTACGCGACATGACGACGCAACTTTATCAGATTGCAGGCGGTTCGCAAGTGACACAAATCCAGACATTAGGTGCGGAATCGGGCAAGGTAGAAAGCCGTTCGAAATGCGGAGACCTGACGCTTCCGTATACTCACTGCGTCCGTCGGCGACCAGAATCTCTACTGTTTTCCTGTGTGCGAATGTGAGGATCACTACTTTATACACTCTAAAAAAAGCCCGTGTGTCTACTTTCCCGCACAACACTCGTAGAGCCAATCACCGCAACTTACGGAGGCAGCTCAGCGAATGACGATGCCGAACGACGATGACGAACGACGATGACGAGTATGAGTTGTGACATTAAAGAGCCTCTGACACGCCCAAAAAAAAATGTTTTTTTTTTTCATGCTAGGCGTTAAAATGGCATATCAGGACATTACAAAAAAAATTGTTTCACTATAGAGTTGCGTAGTTTTTTTTATAAAAAATAGAAATACGAGGCCCAATTCAAAGTTCCCGCCGTGCACTGTGACGTAACAGTGTGCCGCAAGGTGTCGTATATATATATATATATATATATATATATATATATATATATATATATATGAGTGAAGATTGACAAGTGCAGCCGTAGTAATATTGTGAACGAAGAGGGGAGAAGGTGATTATTGAATTTATTGCATTAAAGTTAGGGAAAGGGAAAGGGAAAGAGAGCTGTCGAGCTTTCCCTAACTTTAATGCAATAAATTCAATAATCACCTTCTCCCCTCTTCGTTCACAATATTACTACGGCTGCACTTGTCAATCTTCACTCATTCCCATTATATACACGGTGCAGCCTGTCCCTATGGGGAGGAGTGATTCCCTAGATATCTAGGAAGACGGGCCCTTTCCGACATTTGCAAGCTGAGATGACGTGCCACGTCACTACCGCAATTCGGAAATAGCGCGGGCCTTAAATCAGCAACGGTTGTCGTCTCCCCAGTTAAGCGAATTCGAAACTAATAGTACACAGAGAGCTGGTCAAAAATTGAGTCCGCCGAAACCATTGGCCGGGATGGTCTAATCGGTTAAGGCGTCGCCTCGGACAAGCGAAGGTTACGGGTTCAATCCCCGTTCCTGGCCCAGTTTTTCGCCAGCTCTCTTTCCCCTTCCCTTTCCCTAACTTTAATGCAATAAATTCAGTTAATTGATTGATCGGTTTGTGATATAGTATGGTATATATCTATATAGATATATACCATACTATATATATATATATATATAGTAACGGAACCACGACTTCTTTGTAAATCGATATACTATATATATATAAAACCCGAGGCGGAGGCAAAAAGGAAGTTGTCTCATGACTACATTTTGTTACGTTCATTTATTAGATGATTGCCTTCTGACACCTGGTCGGTTAGTCACATTTTGTGTCGCAGTTGCTTGGTTCACTCTCTTAAAACTATCTTTTTTATGTAAAACGAACGACTGCTTATGCACCGTCACTCATTTTTGTACGTTTGTTTAGGTACAAAAGTTCCCGTCCAACCTGTGTTGGGAGGTCGAGAGCGCAATGTTATTCTTAATTTATCTTTCAGTGAACCACCTGGAAGGCGTTAGGCATAAAACACTACTTCACATATTTTCTAGTTGCTTGGTAAGCGTGGACGTCAAAATATGTTTCATATTAAAACATGTGCGATCGCAGAGCAGTGCTTTGATTGTATAAAGAAGATCAAGCTAAATAATTGTGGAAAGGGTGTAGTCACTGATGCTTCCCATCACTGTTTTCTGTCTTAATTTATTAGCAAACCGTAAAAGTCAAGAGTTGCATATGGACTTCTATTTATAAACTATTTTAATTCAATTAATCACGTCGTCGTCATGGACGGGTAAGTGGCATTCGTACAATATTTCCGACCGAAGAATACTGGCCGCTCTACCAGCGTGTCGGCATGCAGTGCAAAGCCCAGCGCCCAGCCGACTGTCAGGTTCCCGTTCGCTGGCCTAACTACAGTGACGTCTAGGAGCTAGCGGGCGTGCAGCCTTTGGTTTCTAGGAGGTGTTGAAACCGCTGATTTCCAAGTGATCACGTGACGTTAAGATGGCTGCGCCCAGAGGTACGTGGGCCAGACGTGACGTGACATCGGGTCACGTCGCGTGACCTGATGTCACGTGACCTATATAGAAATTCAACTTCCCCGCTAGATTTAGCGGAAAAACTGAATTGGTGTGTAGGTCTGGGAGGCCCCATAATGCAACACTGCGCGCGTTGCATTGTGAGATGTCACAGGCCACGGCTTCACGAAATGAGGCTTCACGGAATCCGAAGCAACTTTCCAAAAAAACGTTTCACGTTTAAAAAACAAACAAAAAAAAACCATCAAAGATGTCGGCACGAGCGCTCGTCTTCTATCAATCTGATCCAAAACAAAGGAGCAAACCATGTTTGTTGCCTCGACAGCCGTTGCCTTCCGATAGAGGCACGACTGCTCGATCCGAGCGCGCTACGGGCGTTTTGGTATTTTTGATGACTATCTTTCGCGAAAGCCACTGTAAAATAAAACATGCTTAGATATATAAAAAAAAGGCTGTAAGTACCTTGGATCAATGAACACCGAAAAGAATAATCCGATCAATAGCTGTGGGACTTGAAAAAGAACGTAGGCAGATTTGGAACTAAAGATATTTAATGCAGAGCGGTGTGCGAAGCGGGAAATCTCGGCGAAAAAGCGAGAATAATAAAGAAAATAGCGAGAGCGTGGCGGGGAGATAATTAAGCGAGGGCGCGATCAGAAACGTTCAGGAGGAGCCTTAGCAAACAGATGTTGCTGTCCGGCTGGGACTAGAGAACAAGAACGGAAAATATACTTTCGATCGAACTCTAAAAAATACAGTGTTCTGTCTGCACATTTCAGAACGGTAGATTTAGATTTGGGTGCAGGTTTGTTCAAATAAACACCCCAGAAGAAATAAAAAAAATAAAAAAAAAACAATGCAACAGGATTGACGAAGGATGAGCCGAACGAGCGTCTTATCGGGATCATTAAAACGAATCCAGATCTCTTCATCTAAAGCGTCCAAAATTGATTACAGCGCTGTAAAACGAGGCGGCAAAATCGACGACCTCGTATAAAAGCTCTTTCACCAAATATGCGTTGAAGTGGTGGATTTTATCTGGTAAAATTTCAAGGCGTATCTCCTATTTTGTGTGTGTGTGTGCGCGCGCGCGCGTGTGTGTGTGTGTGTGTGTCTGTGTGAAAAACGAGACCAACACAGTTTTTAAAGTTAACGGCCAACGTGTTCGCAAACTACCGAGTTAGCGAGTTGTAACTTCTGGTCTGCTCGTCTGCTTGCAGCGCCTATCGGGAGATGGGCGCAGCGAGCGGACAAAATCTCTTTGTTACGTTTCGATGGCCCGTCAGCGGAAGGGCGGAATCGCTAGAAGCCTCAGAACAACTATATTAGTCACTGACGCAACGTGGTTATTGTATCCCGTAGCTGGCACTGTCGGGACAAATTTCACACTTCGTTGTCTTCTGTACCCCAGTCGTAACAGTGCCCCGAAATATTCCTTCCCTAAAGCACGAAACAACAATCAAATTGTCGTCAAACACGACCCTTTCCAACTACGCAACTACGTCACGTTCGCTCCTTGCTTCTCCGATCGCCCGAAAAGAAGCGAACTATAGAAGGATATTGAGCCAACGTCGCGGTGTATAGTTGGTGGCGAACTTTCCTCCGCTTCTCGTTAATCAGAAACGATGAGGCAAAAAAGAGAAGCACGGCGGACTTACAAGTGGTGTGTTCTCGAGCGGTGGGCGCGAAAAGTCCGACACGGCGGACCATACCGCGCGGTCTCATAATTCGGCCGATACGCGGCCTCCTCCGTTCATCGAGGGAGGTGGAAGGAACGGGGAGCCCCGCGTACTCCTCGAGGAGAGCCCACGCGCCCGCTGGCGTAGCCAAGCCGGCCGAAAGGCTCCCAGGGTCCGAGTCGGAAACGAACAGCCAGTCGCGGAACGGAAGCACACGCCCCAGCGGTCTGGAAGAAAAAGTCGGGCCGGCGGAGGGACAAAGTTTCCGCTCTCCGCGGTCGGTCGGCCGCCGCCACCGCCTTCCGCAGCGGAGGTCCAACTTTTGGCGGCAGCTGGGGACCTAATGAGCTGCACCGGCTTGGCCTCGTTTGCATAATCCGGGTCTCGCGCTCGGGCTCCCCTCATCGACGGCGGCAGCGGCTGCCACGGCGCCCCTGCGGCCGGCCGGACCGGGAGGGACCAGGGAGGGGGCGTCGGGCTGCTTGCTCGACGCCCTTGTCCTCGCGGCCTGTCCTTGGTGCCTCCGGTCCGGAAGAGGACAGGAGGCAGGAACAGCTCGTTGGGCGCAGATGCAAATGCCGACACGAGCCGCGTCTGGATGCTACGCGGCTAGGATCCGTGTTCCGCCAACCCGGGGAAGGGCTTTCTTTTCCAGGCTATTTGCAAGTCTTGCCGTCGCAGGCCGCGCTCCAAGAACTCTCGCGCCCTGGTTCTGTTTGATGCGGAAAGAGGGAAATTATCGGCTTGTCTTGCCTTCTCATTGTCTTCTCACACCCATCCGTCTTAACCATGGGTTCGTTCTTCCCGTTGGGAATACGCGGGTCTCGCCTTGTACTGTTTTGAATATCCTCCTTCTGGTTTTCCCGCACGTTCTTTACAAGGACTGACGTAATTACTCGAGTATTCAAGCCGTTCGCGGTGTTAACTTTGACGTGAGAGAGATGTGTCGCACGTATATTGCCTGTTGTACCAGGACGCATGTTGCAGCATCTCTAGATCACGCTGAAGTAATTGTTATTTCAGTAAGCACAAATGATCTTTCTTTTCTTGTTATTGCCTTATACAGACCACCCAGTGCAGATTTAAATTTGTTTTACAATGAGTCTTAAAGTGTACTAAGAACGTTCTACAACAACGACCGTGTAAACATCATTGTGGATCTAAACATTGATGTAAGGAACCAAAGGAAGTCTGGGGTTGGAGACTAGACATATTGTCTGGCTATGGTTTACAGAACGTAATCCGTGATTACACCAGAGAAGAGTATCTAGGTGACAAAGTAACTAGAAGCTGCATAGATCACGCGATCATCCGTATCAGTGATATGATAACAGTATCCGGTGTTATCAAAAATAAAGTCGCGGATCATTAAACCATATCACCCGTATTCACCAGGCGCGACTAACTAGCGCCGTTTTAAGGTTAGTAGCACGACTAACTAGTCGCGAGCTAAACGGGAAATCCGCGACTAACAAGAGATTATGTTCTGCGGTATTCACGAGCGCGAAGCGAGCGGGTGACTATCTAGTCAGAACTAAAACGCGGAAGTGACGTAAAAAGATAGGTCACGCAAATGCATACTTAAACGCCACTGCGTAAATGAGTATTTTATCGTATAAAAACGAATATTTAAATGTTTATCAGGAAGAAAAAGATACAATAAGACACATTTTGTCCGAGACAGAGTTTTACAAAGGAAAATTTAAAAACAACGCCAGGGAGAAACACGGAAGCCGCATTGCCAGCGACATAAACAAATATGGAAGCGCCCGTAAATGCGTTTTTTTCTCGTCGTCCAGCGCCCTGCTGAGATCTCTTTAGCGGTATCTCTGACCGCTGAACATGGCTATTTACGCATTATTTGCGCCTCCAATTCTTTCTAGATGGGTCCCCCAGCGTTCCGAGACAGTAAGTGCTTTGTTAGCGCTGGCGGTCAGCGGTGATACGAGTCGGCCATGGCGCTGAGCCGCTAGTCGCCCGCTAAACACCGGCTAAACTAGCCCTACCCCATGACTAAGATTTGTTAGTCGACTTCTTAGTCGCGCGGGGCGACTAGGCCCTAAACACGACCGGTGAATACCAAGCGCTCACTTAGCGGCGACTATCGCTCGCCATGTGATCATTTTAGTCGATGACGTCACTAGTCAGTGGTTAAACAGGCGCTACTCGCGCCTGGTGAATACGGGTGTCTATGTTTTACGTGCCGATTCTGCCATGGGCAATAGTGATAGAGATGGTTTTAGAGGCGTCCTAGATTCCAAAATAATAGACCAACTTATTTGTGAATATAACTGGGACTCCTTACTGGTTCAAGACCATGTTGCCATTTACGAACTGATGGTGGATAGATTCAACCGCATATAGAGTAATTCTAAGTGGAATTCAAGGTTAAAACAACGAAGACGAGAAAATAACTGGATAAATAATGACATTTTAGAACTGTGCTACGCAAAAGATAAATCGTGGAACCGATGCAAACATTAGCCGAACGACATTCAATTACAAAGAGAATTCAGAAATATGAGAAATAAAGCGACTGCAAAAATACGGTTAGCGAAGAGAAACTACCACAATATCGAGTTCCACCGGTCAAAAGGAAATGTGAGAAAAACGTGGGAAGTAGTCAATAAGATAATAATAAAAAAGCAGAAAAGAAAGCGTGGATGACGTTAAACGCACACAATTTGGCGGAACAGATTTTGACACCCTGAGTAATCAATGTAATTGTAGCTTCGTGAAAGAAATACAAGATTTGCGGAGTGAAGCGCAAGAAACCGTGCAAGTATCTGACAGCTTAACTATAGTCCGTTGCAACTCAAGAAGGTAAGGCGAGGGTAAGACGGGCCGGGGAGGAGGAAGCAGACGGAACGCTAGAGAGAGGAGGAGGTTTCGACCCTCTCCTCTCCAGCGTTCCGTCTGCTTCCTTCTCCCCGCCCTGCCTTTCCCTCGCCCTACCTTCTTAAATTGCAACGAACTATAGTTCCCCAAACCCAGCCTATTTGCCGTCCATTACTAAGCAAGACCTGAGTGACACATTAAAAAGGATGCCACTCACGAAGCCAGAGGGATATGATTGTATTCAAAATAAGATATATATATATATACCATAATTTTGATAAAATAAAAAAAAAGCTTACTTTTCGTATCAAATAGAATTATTGAAACTGGGGGAATACCATCAAAAGTTGGTATCAAACACTATAGCATTTCTAGAAGTTATATCCCAGATCATGAAAAAGTTTGTGTTTAAAATTATGCGATCGTGTTGCGTAAAAAAAATCTTTATTAAATAGCTTCCAGTGTGGCTTTAGACAGGAAAAAAAAAACAACTTTCTTGCTGGAGGATTTTATTGGCTGCATTTATGAAGAAAAAAAAAGATAATATTCATAAAGTCCTAGAACTTTTTCTCGGCCTAAAAAAGCATTCGATACAACTGATCACAGGTTGTTAGTAAATAAACAAAAAAAAAAGTATTGGCTTCAGAGGACCTCTTCTTGAGCTTTTTGAGAATTACTTCCATAGCCGTACGCAACGTGTACGGATAGGGGGTAGCATTAGTGAAACCTCGTCCGTTGCTTCCGGCGTAGGTCCTCTGCTATTTAACATTTATATAAATGACTCGGATAAATTTTCTCTAAATTATCAGTTATTCCAATACGCAGACGACACTGGAATTGTATTGGCACATAAAAATTACGAAGATGAAATTCTCATTTTTCAAAGTGACATAAACAAATGAGTAGACAGGTTCTCCCGGAATACTATATTTGTAAGCAAATCCAAGACCAACTTAATCCGCTTCCGGACACACAAAAAAGAGTAAACGTTTTACATCTTGTCTACACTCTAAGAAATGCCTGCGCGTCTACTCGCCCGCAAAACAATCGAAGAGGCAATCTCTGCGATCTACGAAATCAGCTCAGCGAATGATAAGGCGGAACATCAGTTTAGACCTCAAAATGAAGTATGCGCTGTGGCATTACGCAATGCGAGCATGACGCTTTGCATTGCGTAAAGCGCGATCCAAACCAACGCGTTTTTGTGCGCGCGTAGGCCGTGCGCTTCCCGGAAATTGCGTATTTCGTGACGTTTTTACTGTTTCCGGTGCGCTTCCTGAGTCACGAGCGTGCGCGTTGGTTTGGACGGTGCGCTTTCGGGCGAGCGGAGAGCACCTGCGCCAGGCGGCGAAGAAACGCGTAGCCGGAACTGGTGCCTTCACCCGATTGGCCGGGAGAGGATATGGGAGAGGAGCGCCCTACTACGTCACAGCGCGTTTTCGTGCGCGTTCAGAAGAAGTTGAAATCATCCAACTTTCTTATGTGCTTCCGGAAGGCGCACGGAATCGGCGCGACGTTATGAAATACGCAATTTTCCGGGAGACGCACGGGCTATGCGCGCACAATAACGCCTTGGTTTGAATCGCGCTTAAACAGCGCAGACTTCATTTTGAGGTCTAGACAGATGTTCCGCCTCAGTGTACGAAGCACTGAGGATGTTACGCCTCAGTGTACGAAGAGTGTACGAAGCACTAAGAGTCTGCCCCTTGCGCTACGGAATCACTGTGTATGGCTCCTATTCTGACCACGCGACAGACAGACAGACAAAGAACTTTATTGAGGTCCTGAGAAGCGCCGCCCTTAGAGCAGCACCGCGGGCCGCTCCCACGTGGGAACGGGGAGGCCTGAAGAAACAAATAAATAGACGAATATATAGAATTGCAGATAGTATTGCATATGGTTCGAAATTGTTGAACTCTTGACAATGGTGAAATATTGACCTCTACACATATTGCAGGTTGAGGAATTAAGGGAATTTGTAGTTTAAATGAAATATTATTATACTAACGATTTCAAGTATAGAGTCAACAGACAAAAACACCTGACACATTCTGAAACCTCTTACATTCCTATGGTATACACAAATTACGGAAGGCGTCTAAGGAAATATTCAATTCTAGTCTACTTTAATAAACGTCAGGAAGAATTGTACGACTTGCCGTCTCTGAAAGACACGAAACAGAAATTAAAGGAGTGGTGCTCTGGTTATGTTTGAAGTGTATGCTTACTGTCCTTTCATCTGCTGTTATTTTTACCAGTGCTGCGTTAACATTGTATAGCCTGTTCTGAGCAAAATGTTTGTATTGCCATCGTTTTACTTATTTTGAGCACTCTGTTGAGTTGCCACGGTCCCACACACAAGCCCTCACGCTTTTACGCAGGCCTTCGGTCAAATTATGCGCAAGAATTATTCAAGAAACGATTTATTATTTATTCTTATCTTAATATTTATTTATACTAAAAAATTCATTCCCTTGTGCTTTTCTTTCTTTTTTTTTGCGTTTGTTGTTGTTGTTGCTTGGCGGAACTCGACAAGGGCACGCTACGCGGTCGCCAGAAAAAAAAAAAAAAAAAAACAGAACGAATGAATTCTGAACTTGCATAATTTATTTATTTATTTAGTAATTTATCAATATTGCTAACCGTCTTCTTGCAGGTTGTCGGTCACCCTAGTCATACATCATACAAGAAAGGGGAGGGGGTGTTTGCTGCGAGACACGATGAGAGGATTATTTGAGGACGCGCCTGACGTACGCATGATACATACATACATACATACATACATACATACATACATACATACATACGCATGATTCGAACATGTCCACAGGCAGGATTTATGTGACCGATATGGCAGAACAATTTAACGAGGAAGAAACGTGCCCCAGGCAGTACAAAGCGCGACACTGTTAGCGCGAACAAGCGATCGTCGGTTTTTCCAGTTTTTCTCTTTGAAACCAAGGGATGTCATCCAAGTTATTATTTCTACGGAAAGAGCTCATTTAGTTGTATAATCTAAGCGATAAAATTTCGTCCACGCCACTACTATTTAGAAGTAAAATGCAAAAATTCGCCGATGTTGTGTTCGCGCCAACAGTGTCGCGATGTGTACCTTCAGACTGTCTTCTGTGCGATGTGTTAGCAGTGGGACTAACTTGAGTACACACTTTTGCATGTTGTACATATTGAACGGAAGAAACGTCTGTTTGACAATAAATAAAAATCATTGTAAGGCTATATGTGAAAAGACTGTAATTGCGCAGACAAGTTGGTGGTGGCTAATCATGTCGTTTCACACCTGAGACCTTCGGTGTCTGTTCATTCGACGAACAGTATTTCTCCTTTTCTGCACCAGACTCTCAGGTGTTAAACGACATGATTTGCTATACGTGTAATGAACCACGAATACGCCCCTCCCTTCTCCTTTTTTTTTTCACAGCGTGAATAGTCCACTGTGACATTAGTTTACTATTGAAAAAAGTATACTATCAAGAACATCAAGTTTCATTCCAAGTTGTGACCAAGTATTATTAAATTGAGCGCAATCAATACGAACCTGTTCAAGAGTTTGCTTCATTTCCGCAAACTACAACTTGAATTATTAATCTGATTCATGTTATACCAAAAATAATTGACACACTGAATGCCACGTCAAGCCTCAAGTTGTGCAGAAGTGCCTTGCACTGCCGCGGAATGCTGCAAGCGATAGAAATTAGTAGATTTTATTAAATCTGGATATTATAGGTATTACCGTTCGACATGGCTAACTACAGGCCACTTGCTTTGAAAAAAATGTCGAGTTAAGTTTTGATGTCGCGTTTGTGTTTCGCGATCATTTGCATTTTGTACAACCTGCGCGCACGAGCAGCTATTCTGTCCGTCACAGTGACGAACCGGAACCGAACCAAACCGGCACCGAACCGAAAACCGGAACCGAACCGTTATTTTCGGCCGAACCGGAACTGAAATCAACCAAAACCTTCGCCGCCATCTTGGAACTGAACCGGAGCTGAACCGGAAAAAAAATATGACGGTAGCCGGTTCAAAACGGTTCACGGTAATTTTTTTTTCCTTTTTTATTTGTATCACAAAATAAATATTGGAGAATAAAAGAATGGCAGCTGTATTTTATGTGTTGATGAAATGGTGATATACAGAATTGCAATGTCTGAGAAATTCTGAATTCTCGTGTTTTTTTATATTGGCACTACATTAGTCATGTGTCACGTGGTCACGTGACGTCATGGTGTCAAGTAATGTCACGTTACGTGGCCCCATGGCGTCACGCGACGTAGTCACGTCACTCACTGCGTCAAGTCTATTGAAACTGATAGTCACTAGATTTATTAGCGTTGTTGAAACCGTGATGTCACATGACATCGACGTACTCGATTGTCATAAGCCCGAGTTTATCCTCGCGGTCAGCTTTCTGTGGCAATGCAGTCAATGCTAGGGAAGAGGGTGCACCAACCGCTGTACACGCGCTTTCCTCCTCTCTTCGGATTGCCACAGAAAGTTGACCGCGAGTCTAGTGCTCGGGTTCATGAGAATCAGCATCATCAAACATTCGGGTAATGGCTCGTGTTCCATCAAAGACGAGAACAGCCGAACTCTAACAATGTATGTAGCTCAGCCCGCGCTCTGTGCTTTGCCAACCCCAGAGCATGACTATGATGAACACTGACAGTATTTAATTAGCGTCTGACCATGAGGCTGCCTGTTCTAATAGTGAGTTGAAGAGGAGAAAGCAGGCATTATTTCTTCTGCCTTTGCCATTGAGCGGAGAGGAAAAATAGTGGATGTTTTTGCAAGTTATCGACGTCAGGAACTAGCTCTTAGCGGTATTTGCTGAAAGTATAAAATAGTCGCACGATCCATTTTACATGTACACGTCATTGAGGTACCCAAACATCGACTGGTGGCAGCTGATAAAACCTCTTTGCTCTACTGACGTCTAACCCCCGGTTAGCTCAGTTGGCAGAGCGCTCCACTGGAAATGGAGAAATTCCGGGTTCGATTATGGACCAGGTGGATTTTTTCGGTCGCTCACCAGTCACCTAGCTGTGTTTGGAGATTTGTGTTTGTCCTTTGTCCCTCTTGTTCCCCTTCTCCAAGGATTATTTTCGTCACTCTTGTCCAGCTCGCTCGCACCTTTGCATTTAATTGCATTATAATCATAACCTTAAAATGCAAGAATTTCACCCTTGTTGGTGTTAGACTGGTGGCAGCTGATAAAACGTGTTTGCTCTACTGACGTCTAACCCCTGGTTAGATCAGTTGGCAGAGCGCTCCACTGGAAATGGAGAGGTCTCGGGTTTGATACCCGGAGCAGACGGATATTTTCGGTTGCGCACCAGTCACCTAGCTGTGTTTGGAGATTTGTGTTTGTCTTTTGCCTCTCTTGTTCCCCTTCTCCAGGGTTTATTTTCGTCATGTTTTCGCTGTTTGCCGAACTGCCTCAGAAAGTGTTCTCCCAGCATAGAAGCATTGAAAGGACTAAATGTGGCATCAATCCGACGTTGCATACAAAACTACAAGTGTGTACATGAGGGATATCTGAAAAGAGAGATCCTAGTGGCCTCAGAGGGACAGCCGAACGTTGGCAGCCACTCTAAGTATAAGAGGAGTGTCGTTCTCAGGTTCTTCCCCAAGCTTCGACCACCTCCATAATTTATTTAAAATTCACAGTTTCTGGATGCAAAATAAAAGTAATGGAAAATTATTCTTAACGAGAGACAGAAATATAATTGTCGAATCCTAATTCGTTCGTGACATTTTGAAAATATTTTTGCTTTTACCTTAGTTGTGTCGTCATCATGTATATTGTAAAACATATTTTTGTAAGCTATAATTCACGATGTATATGACGACGATAGGCCTATTCCATAACTTTATGCGCCGCAATTAATTCCTTAGGTCAAGGGCACAACTACGATCCAACTTTTAAAATTGCGACGCAGAGTTGTACGAATCACGGGAATAAGAGACGACCTACCACACTTCGTGACAACAGTTCGATTCAGGTAAAATATATCTGGCTGAGGTAAACAAATTGATGTTAAATAGTATAAACACGACGTTTTGTATGTTAATCTAGATTTTCTTCTACTGCTTCGTCGAAATCAAATAACGCAATTTCTTATTCTTGGTATCTGAAAATAACAGTTGATTGTACGAACGCTTGCCAAAACACGCGGAAAATGTATTATCAATTTATCGATTCGAACCGGTTTGAACCGGTTTGAACCGTTATTTTTGCTCCCCGGAACTGAGCCGGAACTAAACCTAAAGCCGTAAACCCGAACCCGAACCGAACCGAAAAAAATTTCGGTTCGACACTCTGCCGCTTATCCCACTTACAACGACCGGAGATCTGCTGCGGCTCTCGATAACGCCTAATCAGCTGTGTCTGCAAGTTGATTGACTGACGTAAGCGTCAGACTTTTTGGGGTTTATATTTGTAGAATATCCTAAATCTGCTTTCATAATTGATGCTCATAAGCCATCGAGTTTGTGGTTAGGTTATGCGGAACACGACGAAATTTCATAGGAGTCCACCACCATTGAAGATATTCTATGCGATATATAGATTGTCTTCTTGACTTTCATCACTTCTATAACAAATGCCGAAGTTTATTGTTAATTTTTCTCCAGCCATCCGTGCATGAATATAAACTCGCCAGGTTTCACGGTGGTGGAAATATGTATTTTTTATTTTGAATTTGGGCGCGGTTCGGTGTTAATGTCCTCAACACGAAAGCTCCAGGAAAAACACACTGCACATAATCAGGAACAAGAATGCGCGATGATAACATGAATTGATCCAGTTTTTCACAACACTGCTTGCGACGCTAGAGGTCGAACGAACAATCTATGATAGCTACTCATGTTAGGGTCACGCGGGAAACTGTTTTGCTTTGCTTCCGCCACCACCTTCGTTCACAGTGTTGAACGAGAGACGACCAGGTAGACTTGTAGACTCCGAGCAATCACATAATAAGGCCTTCTTTCCCGCCGTGCCGATAAACCCCGGAGTGATGAAAGTAAATATGCAATGGTGTGGCCTACGAAAGCGGAGCAGTAGCATGGATGTTGGGGATAGACCGAAGCGCACCCCAGCAATATCGTAATATGTTGACAGTTTGTTTACTCTATGCGGAGAGCAAGTGGTCTGCTTCTTCCGCAGAAGTTGCGGTGACGTCAGAACGACGCCGAGCTCTTATTGGCTAATTGAAGAAAACAAAATAGTGGGTAGATCTTAATGCTAGATGCTTCGAGGCCTGCCCCCTATTTTTTCAATCAGCCAATAGGAGCTCGGCGCCGTTCTGACGTCACCGCAACTCCCGCGCAAGAAGCAGACGACTAGCTCTCAGCATAGCTTCCAACATATCCAAACGCCTCAACTAACTTAAGTAAGAGCTTGATCTATAACGAAACCAAGAAATCAATGAGGAGTGACACGTTCCAAAACACTTGTCTTGCATTAATAGGGTAAATGGGCGGATATAATTTCCTAGGTAATGTAAACACTACCGATATGGGTGGCGACAGAAACATACCACATTCCCTTTGGAATTGCTTTTTTTTTTCTTTTTGTGGTCCAGTTTTTTTTTGTTTTGTTTTTAAATTTGGTAGTGCAGTGTCTCTTAACGTGTAATCTCATATTCATAGCTAGTTACGTGAAGTGGTTATAAAAAATACTGTAACATAGTTATGACTTAATGAAGTGAAGTCGGACTTTTACGGTTTCTTGAGGCACTACGTCTCGGTTGGATGTTCTCCCGACCAAGAACCTCTACAAATATTGACCTGCCTAAATTAAAAATTTATATTCATATACAAAACCCTTCCCTAGGACCCCAAGTTTAATGTCCGGGGCTATGAAGAATACGTACTTGATTAGCTTATCGTATTCGCTCGTTTAACACTTAAACACAAAGTAGGTCTGATTTTTCCGAAGTTGTGTTGATGTTCAACTGATGTCATTAAGTCTGAAATACAATGATCGAACCTTAGCTTCAGCCCGGCCAAATTATTGAACTTTGCTGGCCTCTAATCTCCACTGAAGAAGCTGTTTATTAAGTTTTTCAGACGATATTCTAATGCAGCTGGTAAGCTGGTGGACACGAAGATGGATAAATTCAGGGAAGTCCTTTTTTGTTCTTAGAAGAGCCATGACCTCAGCATCATTTTCTTAGTCAGGTACTTCTTTCTTGGTCCAAAAGAAGTTATAAGGAATTAAAGTACAATTCGGTAGTATAAGGACACAGGCTTTATTCACGTCCCGTGTGATCTAATCTAGACCAGGAGACGTTATCTTCCGAGATGATGACAATGCCAATGAAAGTGACAATTAAACTGGAAATGATGATCTCTACTTTCGTGTTCATTTTTTTTTTGTCCAGTTAAATAAGTTGCAGAATTCATAAGGAATTTCTCATTCATGCACGTCTCTAAAGGGAACCATTTCTCGAAGTGGGTACTTTTGAACAACGAGCTCTTGGAGAATCTCAGTGATATATTCCCCAACCTTGTGAGGTCCGTGACCGCAGATATTCTGCCACAGAGTTGTTGTCTCAGCAAATTGGTCAACTGGGCTAGTTTGGTCATAGTTTAAAACGTATAAAAGCGCCGAGAACAACAAGGATCCAAGACGAAGTAAGGAAACACAAGGCGCACTCGCATCTGTTGTTCATTCGGAAATACGAACAAACAGCAGTTGCTAGAGCGCCTTCTGTTGCCTTAGTTCGTCTCTGTGTTTGTCGTTTTCGGCGCTTTGATAGTTTTCAGACATTCAGCTGTCGGTGTCGATGTTTTGCAACCTGCTTAAAGGAGCAGTGCAACGATATTCAATAGGAATGTTTTTCACTTTACACGAGCTTATTGGCACTAGTGGGGCTCGAGGACAGTCGCACGCAACGCCACTGGCCAAGAAACGCCTTTGTTGCGGTGTAATTTCGAGGACAAAAGCGATCATTTTCATTCAATCTCTCCTTCGCAAAATTTGATGACGTAACGTGGGGATCGCAGTACACCCATATGACGATATTTGAATGCGGTTCATAGATTGGTCCCGAGCATTCCGTGGGCACTCGATTTGGGCTCGTGATAATTACTAGCTCGAGAAGCATTCGGATAGTGGCCCGTGTCCAATCGCTGCAACGACGACAATAGCCGAGCCATAACAATGTCTGGAACTCAGCGCGAGTCCTGTGCTTTGCCAACCCCAGCGCGTGGCTATGATCAACATTGGCGGCATATAATCGGCTCCAGACCACGTGGCCGCTTGTTCTGGCTGCGAGTTGAGGGGGTGAACGCTGGTCGTTTTTCTTTAATTTTTTCTGGGACTTCTATTGCGTGGCGGTATTTGCGCAAAGTACAAAAATTGTTGCATCGCCCCTTTAAAGGGTAACTGCAAAGAAAAATAAGTGTTTTTTAAACAGCCTAATTGGGACAAGCATGGCACAAAACAAATCTTCCGCGAAAAAACAAATTTGTTCTAGCAATATTTACGCCACAGTACGTAATTTAGCCGGGGTCACAACTTCTCCACATTTGAAACTCCCGCTCTTTCGTCGCGCGCGGAGTGGCTACACTCCGTGACGTATAGCAGCCACTACGTGACGTATAATACCAACTTTGTGGCGCGCGATTTAAAACGGACGAAATATCCGCAAACTAAAATCAGTCTCGCGCCATAATTATTGCTGTAAAAATGTTTGTTTTTGGCGGAAAAATTGTTTTGTGACATGCTTGTCCCAATTAGGCTGTTTAAAAATATACCTTTCTTTCTTTGCAGTTACCCTTTAAGTCTGTGGCATGTCTAGCCACATTGAGCTTCCTTATATTTCTATGAACCCGGCAATATCTTTGTTCTGCTCTGTGTTGTATGTCCCGCTGTTTTACATGTTAGACAATAATTGTTTTGAAGGTGCTGTATTCGTATTGCACATGCCAACTTGTTCTTGACAATAGAAGTAGAATCATTTAACGCGTGTCAATATTTTCAAACTGAAATACGTTCAATGGGAAGATTAAACAATACTGTTTTCGAGCTTTACTAGCTGGTTTTCGCTCCGGTTCAAAACTAACCTAGCACGTGAGTGTAAGAAAACAGAAACGTCATTCTCGCTGTAATCTGTAAAAATTAAATATGTTTTGTTGCAATGCGTTTTGCGTTTTTAATGGGACACATTCCGACTAGTGGCGCGAAACTATCAATAGCACTTACTATCGATAGTGGGAAAAAATATAACTATTGATAGTACTATCGATTGTCATCTATCGTGACGCTATAGATGTACTATCGATAGTCGACTATCGGAAAACTATCGAAAGTCGTATCGATAGAATATTATCGTGAAACTATCGATAGTACATAAAATTGAAAGAATAAAACACGGAGGACAAGCACAGGACAACCACGTTCTTTCAATTTTATGTATTCATGTTCAACCCGCTCGCCTTTACCAGTCCTATCGATAGTCGATTATCATGAAACTATCGATAATATACGGGGAGTGACCTTAAGGCATTTGGCACGCCTCGAAAAATTCGAATCAGGAGCGTACATACTTGAGAGCTCAACTCAGAGCTGGTGAAATCTTAAAAGTAAAGCAAAAACTGCGGCCGTGGATTTCCTATGTCCTATATCCACCAGCCTGATCGTCGCCTGGCCACTGGTTGGCGAGCTGCATTCTTTAAAAATATTTCTTTAATGCGATTTTTAATAATAACAAACACAAGCGCGAAACAAACTTCCGAAAAATCCTGATGCTAATTGCTTTCTCTAGGTAAAAAACAACAACAACAACAAAAAAACTGAATTTATTTGTTATTTTGCAAATGTGGACACACTAAACGCGAATCCCGATATTTCAATCCCAGGGATATAAAAATATGTGCACAGGGGAAGTAGAAAAAAAAAGAACTTTTTCTGTTCATTGTAAGAGAATGCAACTCTGTTTAGTTACCCTTCTATCCAATGTTCTGCCCACCCCGCGTTGTGTGCCCGTGCATACGTATCCGTCATCATCCCATTTCTAGGTTGTGCTTTCATTTTTCTAGCACTCGATACTGTTCTCAAAGTCTACTTTGGATGATATCGATAGTCAACCGAGATGCAACTACCGATAGTACTATCGATGATAGTATCGACAAGACCTAACTCAACGTCCGTCTACTAGTGATCCAAAACTATAGATCGTCCACTATCTGTAATTTTGACACTATCGACGGTTTTTGGGGGAAAAATACTATCGATAGTATCGATTTTTCGAGAGCGCGCACGAGTCAGCGTTCTGCCGGAGCTCGTGTACCATCGGCGAGGTCACGAATCCCAGCCGAACTCGAGTCCAATCTTCGCACTGCTCTGGCCACCGGTAAGTGACGTCGAAAGCGCAGCGCTAAGGCCTTGTAATTTAGAACCAGTCATCATCGTTCGCTGTATTCGATAACGATCAACGCGTCGGCGAATACTCACCAAAGTCTACCAAAGTATGTTGCGCTATAAGAACGAGAGCCGCCCTTCTCGTATACATCATACAAAAGACACGGTGTACACTGCACCCATGGTGACAAAATTATTCGCGCCTCAAAGAGGTTTGAAGCATTTCTGCTTGATATACTGAGTGTCCCAAATAGCGGCCAGGCTCCTTAAATCGACCGCAAAAATCGGTCTCTTAACCTATCGCGTTCCGATTTTGTACAGCATTGGCCACAGGTGGTGCATTCATTTTGTAAAACTTGCAAAGAGTGAACTTACTTGAGGAAAAAGTAAAAAAAAAAAAAGAAAAAAGGTTCAACTCCTTCGGAAACGCAGCGAAGCCACCGGTCTTCAAACCATAGGGCGCCCTGTGGTTTAAAGACCGGTGGCTTCGCTGCGTTTCCATAGGAGTTAAGCTTTTTTTCTTTTTTACTTTTTCCTCAGGTAAGTTCGCTCTTTGCGAATTTTATAGAAAAAATGCACCACCCGTGGCCAACGTGGTACAAAATCGGAACGCGATAGGTTAAGAAGCTGATTTTCTCGGTCGATTTAAAGAGCCTGGCCGCTATTTGGGACACGGGGTATATGTGTGCTTTGATCATGTCTCAAGCCAATTTTTGTCCCATCAAGGTGGCAGGTTCGTTGTACAAGACCGGGTCTGACAGTGTCTTCAGACGGTCCCTTGTGGGATGTATTAGCCGCGGGAGGGCGGCTTAAGCGTTACCGACCCAGGCGCGCGACTCTGATGAACATTGGCAGGACGAGCCGGCGAAAGATCCCCTGACAGCTTGTTTTGGCCACAAGCCAGAAGCGCGGGGTGCCGCAAGCGCTTCTGAATGTGTCACGACACATAAGTCTGCTCTTTTCGCTTCTAATCAAGGAAGAAGGCCGACTTAAGTTTCTATTAATAGCGACTTTTAGCAAACCGTTACCGTGCTCCGCGTACCGCACTACCGGAACCTTTGAAGGATGCTTTTAAGCGCGCGCCCCGCGATCATGGTATCACCCGGGCGCGCGCTTAAAAGCATCCTTCAAAGGCTCCGGTAGTGTGGTACGCGGAGCACGGTAACGGTTTGCTAAAAGTCCCTAATAGAGACTTTTAGCAAACCGTACTATACCGTTACCATGGGCCCGACTCTGCATGCGCGACCGCGTACCGTTCAAAATCCTGCAAAATTTGATTTTAGCATTTTGGTGACTTTCCCGTAGTACCGGAGACAGAGCCGTTTATACTGAGAGAGTTTGGCCTTCTTAAGGAGATTTTGACAGCCTGACAACCACAGCAGCGTAGTCTGACAACCGGGGGATGACTACTTCCGTCCGCCATATTGTGGCTCTGACTCATAGGAACTCTACGCGATTTTCAGGAATGAACAAGACAAAGAAGTAACGCCATATTGTGTTACCGCGAAATCCGCTTGTTCTAGCGGCCAACAAGCTCCGCCCATTGGCCAAACTCTCTCAGTATAAACTGCTCTGACCGGAGATCGACTGGAGCATACCCTGGTGACAAACGTTGACGGAAATAAATAATTTATAAGAATGGTGGCGCAAAAAAAGTGGAATAATGATAAAACTAAGGATCGGCATAAACTCAGGGACTGCTATTCTTGGCATCAGTCGAAGGGCGTACTTGAACTCGCGCACCCTGGGTACCCTGGGCATCGATCAAATCTATGCGCGTGCCTTCTTTATTTCTTCTGTTATTGTAGTATCGCGGGTATTACCGCGTGAGCGGTAAGACGACGATACGCGAGCCTGCCACGCGGACCGGAGAGCAGCACGAGCAGGGACTCTGGAGCATGCTGCGGTTCGAGTCTATTCTATCTTTTCTGCTTTATTAAATACGTGAGTTTGCTGTGATGTAGCGTTGGCCTCCATACATAACAATTGGAGACGAGGCTAAACAACGGCAAGGAGCATGGCAACGAAAGAAACGGACCAGGACCGGCACTTGGACGTCTGGAGGAGTTCGACACATCGAAACCGGAGTCTTGGCCGCAGTACGTTGAGCGACTCGGGTTCTTCCTTTTGGCGAACGGGATCATGGACAACGTAGTGAAGCGGGCCGTTTTCTGCAGCGTGTGTGGGCCTTCCACATACGCCTTGCTTCGATCACTCTGCTCTCCGAAGACACCAGGTGACGTACCTTTTGAAGAGCTGTTAGCCATTCTAACGAAGCACTTCGCACCAAAAACATCGGTAATTGCTCACCGATTTACGTTCAACAAGCGTTGCCAACGTCAAGGCGAGTCCGTGGCGAACTACATCGCGGAGTTGCGTCGCCTCGCTGAACACTGCGACTATTCATCGTTTTTGGATGAGATGCTCCGAGATCGTTTGGTATGCGGGGTCGGCGAAGAAGCTGTACAGCGCCGTCTTCTCGCCGAACCAGACCTCACCTTCGCAAAGGCTCAGGACCTTGCGATCGCGGCAGAGTATGCCAAGAAACGTACGCAAGAGATGCGTGACCTTCACAGCCCGGAGGCGGCTGGAGTTTGCTACATCGACAGAAACATCTCGCATAAAGCGCCGAACAGCTCATCGACGCAAGGCAAGAACCCTGGCAAGGTTAAGACACCTCCAAGCTCAGTTGGCAAATGTTGGCGCTGCGGTGGTACACACGACGTGAGTAACTGCCATTTCGCACACGCCGTTTGCCATTTCTGTGGCAAGAAAGGGCACATCGTACGTGCCTGCCGCCAGAAGATGGCCAAGTCCAAAAACAGCGCTTCGAAAGCGGGATCAAGCCATAAGCTGGAGTTAGACAAAGCTTCCAAGGTGGAGTATCGCCTAAACTTCATTGAGCCGGCAGAGACAGTCGAAGTTCAAGTAAATGGAATCCCCATCTGCATGGAAGTAGATTCCGGAGCAGCTTGTTCAGTCATCGATCCGAGAACAATGCGTCGCCTTGGACTAACCAAGAAGAGACTGATGACAACAGAAATCACTCTCAGGACATATTCTCAACGAAAACTGACGGTTCTCGGAAGTGTCAATGTTCCTGTGAAATTCAAAGGAAAGGAGCACACGCTACCACTGCTGGTAGTGAAAGGAAGCGGCGAAAGCCTGTTGGGAAGGAACTGCTTTCGAGCACTGGGAATCAAGATTCAAGGAATTCATCAACTATCCGAGTTCCAGCCCCGAATGCAAGGACTGGAGAAGGAATTTCCAAACGTCTTCGAGTCAGGACTTGGCGAAAGCAAAGTACCCGAAGTTCACATCGAGCTCAAGCCAGACTCTAAACCAAAGTACCACAAGCCTCGAGCTGTTCCGTTGGCACTTCAACCAAGAGTGGAAGACGCCATCACACAGCTAGTACAACAAGGAATTCTGGTTCCAGTGAGGAATTCTGAATGGGCTACGCCAGTCGTACCTGTGGTGAAGCCAAACGGCAAGATACGACTATGTGGTGATTATAAATGCACCATCAATCCAGTTTTGGAATGGGAAGATTATCCACTGCCAACAGCTGAACAGCTGTTAGGTAAACTGGCAGGTTGCCGGTGGTTTTCCAAGTTGGACCTGGAGCAAGCCTATCAGCAGCTTTCTGTTGATGAACACACTTTTAACCTACTTACACTGAGTACTCACAAGGGACTTTTTAGGGTAACAAGGTTACAATTTGGCGTCGCTACCGCTGTAGCTATTTTTCAACGTCGCATGGAGCAGTTGCTAGCCGGACTACCGGGAGTTCAAGTGTTCCTTGACGATATTCTGATCGGGGGATCCGACTCAAGAGAACATGACCTTCGAGTCCGTGCAGTTCTACAAAGAATCCAAGAGGACGGACTACGCTTGAACCAAAAGAAGTGCACTTTTGGAGTGCAAGATGTGACGTTCCTGGGTTACAAGATGGACCAAGACGGGGTGCACCCAACACAGGACAAGGTGAAAGCAATCCATGATGCACATGCACCTAAAGACAAGAAGCAGCTTCAAGCCTTCTTAGGACTCCTGAACTTTTATAATCGCTTCCTGCGTGGAGCTTCAGGCGTGTTGGAGCCTCTCCAGCGACTTCTAAGGGACGGAGTAAAATGGAGTTGGTTATCCAAAGAAGCAAAGGCCTTCAACGATGCAAAGGAACTTCTCAAGTCTGACAGTGTTCTGTGCCACTATGACCTTAACAAACCACTGGTACTGGTTTGTGACGCCTCTCCTTACGGAGTAGGGGCTGTGTTAAGCCACGCAGATGACGAAGGTCAAGAGCGACCTGTCGCTTACGGTTCACGTTCGCTGACAACAGCGGAAAGAAACTATTCTCAAACAGATCGGGAAGCGCTAGCTGTAGTCTTCGGACTAAAAACGTTCATCGCGACATCTACGGAAGAAACATCAAGATTTACACTGACCACAAACCGTTACTTGGTTTGTTCGACAACAAGAAACCGATTCCGAAGATGGTATCACCAAGGGTCCTCCGTTGGAGCTTGATGTTAGCAGCTTATCAGTACCAGTTATTGTACCGTCCAGGTAAACAAATGGGAAATGCGGATGGTCTCAGCCGACTTCCGCTACCTTCACCCAACTTCGACGTTCCGCAACTGGGAGAAGTTTTTCTTTTGGAAGGAACTCCAGAAGGCTTGGTGAAAGCCGAAGAAGTGGCAAAAATGACGAGGAAAGATCAGGTTCTTTCAACTGTGATGTACTGGGTTCTGTATGGGTGGCCAGAAGAAAAGCCAAATGACCTTTTCAGTACATTCTATAGCCGACGAGAAGAGTTGTCGGTATACAACGGTTGTTTGCTATGGGGACACCGTGTGGTTGTTCCCAAGAAACTTCAAGAGAATGTTCTGAAGATTCTACATGCCTCGCATCCCGGTGTAGTGCGCATGAAAGGCCTAGCTAGAAGCTACGTCTGGTGGCAAGGACTAGACCAACAGATCGAAGAACGGGTTCGATGCTGTACGACGTGTCAGGAGACGCGAAATGAACCGGTCCGAGCTCCGATCCATCCATGGGAATGGACGGTGAACCCATGGTCCAGACTACACGTGGATTTTGCCGGCCCTTTTGAAGGCAAGATATTTTTTTTATCGTCGTTGATTCACACTAAAAATGGGTCGAGGTACGTTTAGTGAAAACGACTTCAGCGGCGGAAGTCATCCGACGTTTAAGAGAACTGTTTGCGACACATGGAGTGCCAGATGTGCTGGTTTCCGACAATGGAGCTGCCTTCACTTCGGCAGAGTTTCGAGAGTTCGCAGACAGCAACGGTATTCGACTTTCGTTTGTTTCACCGTTTCATCCAGCTTCCAACGGTCAAGCTGAAAGGATGGTTCAGGAAACCAAGAAGTCGCTGTCACGCCTGAAGGAAGGAGACTGGTCCACAAGGATATCAAGATTTTTGATAACACGACATGTTCTACCTTCCACTACTACTGGGAAAAGCCCAGCCGAGTTGATGATGGGACGTAAGCTACGAACAGCTTTAGATCTGCTTCATCCATCGTCGGCAAACCGCACAATTGAAAGACAAGAGAAGATGTTCATGGAGCAGAGGAAGGAAACGGTCACTTTTCAGAAAGATGCGATGGTCTGGTTAAGGAATCTGCTGTCGCCCCATCCTAAGTGGTTGGCAGGAAAAGTGATTAAAATTTGTGGACCTCTGTCCTACGAAGTGCTATTGGGAGACGGTCGCAGATTCCGACGACATGTCGATCACCTGCGCCCACGTTGGGAGGACACAACATTGTCCTCGGCGTCCGAATGCGATGCAAGTCTCCGGGAGGAAAGGGGAAGAGACCGTGAAGACGTCTTGGAGACAACCACGCATGCGGAGTTCGGAACAACAATGCCCCATACGAGTGAGTCTTCGGAGGAGCTTTTGGATGCCGAGTCCTCCGAAACACCGATATGCGAACCGGAAACGCTTCCCCGTCCAACAGCTGACGCTGAAGTGCCAACTGGTCGTCCGACGAGAGTACGTCGAGCACCACGGTACCTTCAGGACTACCAAGTGGATTAAGGCACCTACGGACTGGGTGGTGACGATTCCGGGGGAAAGGGATGTAGTATCGCGGGTATTACCGCGTGAGCAGGAAGACGACGATACGCGAGCCTGCCACGCGGACCGGAGAGCAGCACGAGCAGGGACTCTGGAGCATGCTGCGGTTCGAGTCTATTCTATCTTTTCTGCTTTATTAAATACGTGAGTTTGCTGTGATGTAGCGTTGGCCTCCATACATAACAGTTATGTCGTGAAAAGCTGCCCCCGAGTGGGGAGCACCGGTATCGTGCTCGCCACTGAAATGAAATACAAAAATGAAATGGGCTTGGCTTCCTGTACAAGTGTAATGCCCTAATTACACGGGCAGACTTAACCTCGGTTAAGCTCCCCGTAGTCTGCGGCCACTAACCGCAGTCAGAACCAACTATAACCAACACGAGTATCTTGATCCCTGTCGTCAAAATAAAGGCGAGTGTTGCGTGAAAAAGCAGAATAAATATAGAGACATGTTTTCTCGTTCATAGACGTTTGCAAGTACGGCCTCTGGGCGTCGCCATCTTGCTGCTGGTGCTGTTAGATCGTCTGCTAGTCAAGCTAGAGGCACTAAATGAGCTGCGCTTAGAGTATCGGCACTCCGTTCCCCGACATTTTTGTGGGCGCCACCATTTTGGTGCTCGCGCAGAGCAGACGCAACTGCCGATCGTCATGATTCAAAAGTGCGACTTCCTGAGCATTACATCTTGTATAAGGAAGCTCATGTAGTATTGCTTTGCTTTGTCGCGAACTGTTTAAACATTCGTGGAGGACAGAAAAGCGTTTCCTGTAATCTCAGATTAAACTTCAGATAACTGGCAACCGTGATTTTAAGCCACAATATGTCCAAGTGTCGTTACCCTGAGGCGCATCTTATTTAGTGGCACTAAGTCAAGCTTGTCGAGCATTGCTGAGGTGTACCCACGGTTTACAGACTGGCGCCCAAACAAACCGTTTCCCATCCACGGTGGCCAGACTAGCTTTCTAGGCGCGGCTGCGTGCAAACGTTTATAGGCGTTTATAATACCTGTTTTGATAACGCGTCTTGCCCTCTTTATGGCGCGTCGAAGCTCCACCTCCAGCGCGAGACTTCTCGTCCTGAGCGCGGGAGAGTGCTCACGCAGGTACACGCAGCCCAAGCGGGGCGAAAGACAACGAGTGCGTCATGAAGGCACTGATTGTAAAATGCTTTGAACAGATCAGAGCCACCGAGGAAGCCGCAACCCTGCAAAGAAATGTCGACACAAAACTCTGGTTGCCGCCGTCGCTCATAGATGGCGGTAGCTGTCCAAAGTGTTGCGTTTGCCGGTTGTCCGCTTGCCGCCGTCGCTCATAGATGGCGCAACCTTTCGAGCCTTTCCACTCTGGCTTGCCGACTTGCGACCGGCCATTACTTAAAGGGGCGGTGCAACGATATTCAATTGGAATGTTTTTCACTTTACACAAGCTTACTGGCACTAGTGGGACTCAAGGATACTCGCACGCAACGCCACTGACCAAGAAACTCCTTTGTTGCGCTGTAATGTCGAGGACAAAACCGAGTGTTTTCATTCAATCTCTCCTTCGCAAAACCTGATGACGTAGCTCGGTGGTAGCAGTACCGCCCAGTGACGATATTTGAATGCGGCTCATAGATTGGACCCGAACATTGCGTGGGCACTAGATTTGGGCTCGTGATAATCGATAGCTCGAGAAGCATTCGGGTAGTGGACCGTGTCCAATCGCTGCAATGACGACAAGAGCCGAACCATAACAATGTCTGGAACTCAGCGCGTGTCCTGTGCCTTGCCAACCCCAGCGCATGGCTATGATCAACTTTGGCGGCATATAATCGGCTCCAGATCACGTGGCCGCTTGTTTTGGCTGCGAGTTGAGGGGGTGAACACTCCTCGTTTTTCTTAATTTTTTTCTGCGGCTTCGATTGCGTGTGGTGAAAAACGAACGGGTATTTCACAGGTCATTAACGTCAGGGATTCGTTCAAAGCGGTATTTGCGCAAAATACAAAAATTGTTGCATCGCCCCTTTAATTCCCACCAGAGTACAGCTTCGCTGGTCTTCCTTCTTCACCAAAGTGAAAGGGCTGAAAGTTTTTAGGGGCGAAGCTCCTTAGGGGCTAGCCATGTCCGTATGTCCGTCCGCCGTCCGCCGTAGGCCGGCGTCAGGTGCTCGTGCTTCTGCTCGTGAGATCACGTGCTCACGAGCACGTGAGCACATGCTGACGTGCTCGTGTAGGGCAAAAAAAAATTGAAAAAAAAAATACGAAAGAAATTATGAAAAAAGAAAAAGAAGAAAAAAAAGAGTAGGGGGTTCTGAGATGCCATCTCATGTCTTCTTAAAAAAATAAAAAGAAAACCACACATTCTCCTACTGACATGAATGAAAAGGCTCGGCATGCTGCGGCTCGGCGTCTACGCAGACAAGCACCACCAGAGCTTCGCCCCAAGCAACATCATTCACCACGTGGAAATGCGGTCAATTTTTTCTTTTTTTTTCTTTTTTATTGTGGCAATAAAAGAAAAACAACCCCGTTATGCGACGTGTCGGGGTCGTTATAAAAGCAGCTCTCACCACTAATTATGGCTCCTCGGGCAATATTTGCTGCTACGAGTGTTTCTAGATGGCTCCTCCAGCATTCTGAAGCAGTAAGTGCGTCGACAACGTTTGCAATGGCGGAGCACGGACGCCGCCATGTTGAACACAAGGCCCCTCGGCCGCGGTATCACGGTAAACGACCACGATAACGCGTTCCAGGCACGCGACGCCGGCACGAGTCGCGCATACGCAGCCGGGCCCACAGTATACCGGTAGTACGGTAACGGTTTGCTAAAAGTCCCTAATCTTTACCTAACCGGTAACGCGGTAAAACGAAAACGAATTCCTGTTCCGGATTCAATGGACATATCCTGGGCTCTATATATAGTAAAGGCTGAAAAATTGTTGTATGATTTTTTAAAGACCTGAACATATCAAAATTTATAACCTGAGCCCTTTTTTACCTTTACGTCATGAGACAGTCGTACTTGTGGCTTGAATTAGTAAGGGCGGATGGTCGTTTCCACGCGTTTTGTCATCACTCACGCAGGTCGCGAGCGCGCCTACTTTTTGTATTTTGCATCGCGGCTCGCGCATCCGATAAACATTGCCGCCAAGACTATTTGAACGAATGTTCTTTCCGGAATAAAGCCTTCTTGGAAGCGCAGTTGCTCTCGCATCGGTCACTACAGTGGAGATGAAACACGGTCTAGCACGTGCCTACCGGACACAACTGGCATATCGGTTTTCGGCAGTCGGAGTCGGGAGTTTGACTTGAACAGTTATTTTTCCTGGGAGGAATATGTCGAGCGCACTGAACTCGGCTGTGCGGCTAACAAGCTGAAGGAAGACTCCGATGAGAGGGCTGCGCTGCTCAGCTGCTGTGGGCAAGAAACCTACTCCCTGAGAGCAACCCTCGTGAAGCCTCTTCGACCGCCGGTTCTGGATTACAAGGTCATCGTCGACGCCGTAAAAAAATCACATCAACCCGAAGCCGTCTGAACTGTACTCAAGGCACGTCTTTTCGAAACATGACCAACAAGATGGAGAGTCTATCGCTGACTACTTCACCGCCTTACGTAAGCTGACTGAAAACTGCGGGTTCGGCGAGGCACCGTTTGCGCTTTCCATAAATCTGCGCGACCGTTTGGTTTTAGCAATCGCAGACGGTGTGGTACGGCAACGACTGTTAGCGGAAAATAATTTGGCGTTTGAGGCGGCATACGAGCTAGCAGTCACAACAGAAACTACTGCCAAACAGCGAAAGGTCATGAGCAACAAACGGTAAGAGCATGGTCACCGAGAAGTGACCACGATAGTGTGCACGGCGCAAAAAAAAAAAAAAAAAAAAAAAAAAAACACGATAGAGAGAGGGGCCGATAAGGAGCGGGATGGGAAACAGTCGAGTCAGCGTCCCGACTGGCGTTGTTCTCGATGCTTCGGCACTCACGAAGCGAACGCAGTTTGTTTCAGCTGCTCGTTCAAGAGGTGCATTTCTAAAACGTGGCGAACAAAGGAGAAATCACAGATGCAGCAAAACCAATTGGGTTGTGTGTATGTTTATACATACAGCCTATAACTTGGTCTGCCTCAACGGCCGACGAGTCTCCCAGCTGTAGATGAGCAATTTAGCCAGTGTAGTACAAGCCTGGGGTCTTTAACGTGCATCACGCAGTAGTGATACACGACCGCACGCAGGTACGATGCTCATCCAGATCGAAACGAGCAGGGGTGGGGATTGAATCCAGGATGGGTTCTGCAGCGCGTGCTTTCGCTCCACATGCTCCGAGCTGGTGTGTGCTAGAGCCACTCTATATGGCAGCGCGTGTGCGCTAGTCCACTCGGCCACCGATTTTTTTTTATCGCATTGGTTTTGCAACAACGCGTGCACTTCAACAATCCGTCAGTCTTAAAAAGGGCCTCTGGAACACTTTTCAGACGGCTCCATTTAAAAACGTCGCATAACTTTTATCAATTTATACACAGCCTCCAACTCAGGTGTGGGTCGGCCACCGAGTTCCCCTAGAGTCACTAAATAAGCTACGCTTTCAGAGTATCGCATTCCTTTTCTTTGGCATTATGCCGACAATCAGGGGGGGGGGGGGGGGGGGGGGGGAAGGTGCCGCCGCTTTCGATGCACCCTCCTCAGAATTTACGGCGCTCCGTGGGGGCCGCCATATTAAAACTTGATACAGTGTTGCTGCATCTGTAGGTCATCTTTAAGTTAGAGCTGGCGGAGAAAATCTGGCCACGGCGCAACGCCGATGTACGCTGGAAGCTAGAGCCGGTTTGCTTTCGTTGTTTTTGTTTGGTCGGAGAAAATCTAGCAACAACGCACGTTCAACATGGCGCCGGTATGTTTTGGTTTGACGCGGTTTGCGAGCACATGTAGCGAAGACGTGACCGGAGAAGTGCCCCTGTGATGTTCCCGGAAGACGGAAAGTATCATTCGTAATCGTCGTGTGTGCTTTGAAAGCGAAGGGAGTCACAGGGTCCACGAGTGCGCAACCACAAGCCAAGGTTCACGACAGCGCTGCGTTGACTTCGGCGATCTCGTTCTGTTTGGTGCATAGAGATAGGTTTGGTGCAACACGGCGATGCGACAAAGAGTTGAAACGTTCATGGTGTGTCGTGCGGTGCTTGGAGGTAGAAGCCCATACTAACACGAAGCGCAAATTGGTTATTGTGGGGTTGAAAATCAACGGGTTCAGTCCCGTCGTCGTCAGCTGATCCGGTCCAGCTGGTCCGGGAGAACGCAGCGAGCGCTTTTAAAAGTAAATCTTCCTTCGTTCCGTTTCAAAATGTGGAAGATTCTCGATGCATACCGTGAGTAAAAAGCTGCGGGCGTTTTCAACAAAATTACGTCGTCTTAATTGAATAATGGACTCCGGATTGCTGTCCCAGACCTGCCGTTTTTATGCTTTGCTGTTGTTGGCGTTTGCACAGCGACGCACACCGCCCGAGTAGATGATTCGGTCCTGCAAACGACCGGTCATACAGAATTTCAGGGAAACTTAAGTCACCACCGATATTTTCTTGTAAATCTCATGTGAGTTTGTCGCGCTCATCATGCGGTGTGAATAAATTAGGGCAACGTTTCCAACCTGCCTACGGATGCATGTACTGAGACGATTTTTTACGTAGTGAACATAGTGTTTTTTTCTTTATTTTGGGAGGAGGTGTTGATGAATTTATTATGGTGCAATGACTGGAGAGTTTATAAATTGGGGAGAGCGAGCATGCTTTCCCAACTTTTTCTCTTTTCTTTCTGGCATTGCCCCTAGTTTCAAGTTGCAGCTTCAGGAAACATACCTACTAGCAGGTACAAACTGCTCTAAAGCAGGTAGAAGACTGGTAAGTCAGGGCGGTGCAGACTCCGTGTTTCGCGCTTTTCGCAAGGTGACTGGGTAAGTGCTTTTGCGAGGTATGCGGAATACGCAAACGATTTTGTTATGCCCGTCGTTTGCGTCTCTCCAGCAAAACGAATAAGATGATCTACAAAGGCGCAATCACAAGCCAAGATTTACGATAACAGTGCATTTGATTTGGTGGTCTGTGTAGTTGTATTTTACCCTGCTTTCTGCAACACCGTGTCATGACGAAGAGCTGGAACGTTCACGGTTTGTGCTGGGCTACCGGTTGACGCAGAGCCTTTAATACTGCAGGAGAGTTCGGCGGGTGGGAGTGGCTTACAGCCCAAACTCTGTTTTTTTGTTTGTTTTTTTTTTTTTTTTTTTGGGGGGGGGGGGGGGGAAGGTGGTCGGGGAAATCTAAAGCAAGATAAACAGGACTCCGGTTGCGTCTTTTGTTTTAACCGCCGCAGAACCACACTGCGCCGACGGCCCCTAGATGTGCGCCGCTGCGCCGACTTTTGGTTCTAAGCCGTGCTTTGAAACCTCCGCCGCGGACTTCAGTCTCGGTTGAAGCGACGGAGTGGTTCTCCAAGTTCAGAGTACAAGTGTGCCTGCTAGGGTGCGACCTATCCTATTTCGAACCCTCGTCCTTGAGTACCGAGCCTTCTACCAGCTGGCAGGCAGGTAGTCGGTTTTATTTCGGGGATCCACCCATGTCAAATCGCCTCCGAGAAGGGGGCAGGGGGGGGGGGGGGGGTCGACTGGTTGGAGGGGGGGGGGGGAAGCGGTCGCCCCCCCCCCCCCCCTTGGATCCGCCCCTGGGTTGACAGAAGCCCACGTCGCCCGTATCGGCACTGAGTGCACTTGGGCTGTTGTAGTGGCTCTAGGCTGTTGATGCTCAAGCCTTTCTTCCGCGGCTTGCCGCCAGCTGATCCGGCTGCTCGACGGTGAGGAAGCGCCGAAAGTGACCTCTGAAGTAAATGTAAATCCTTGTTCATCCAGTTATCCGGTGTCAAAGTGTGGAAGGTGTCCAACGTGTATTGAGGGCGGGAACTACGAGCGTTTTGCCTTGCTTTCGAAACCGAAACCAGGACAGCGAGATAACTGTTTTGCGTACTACAAAATGATGGAAGCAATAAGTCGTCAAAAACCCGTTTTTAGGGTTTCAAACCAGGTAAACAAGACAAATATAATTAAACTTCGTTGTCTATATGCAGGAGGACTTATGTAACACAACAGTACATTCTCTTTTCAAAACGAAAAAGAAAGTAAAACTCAGTCCGCCATATATGGCAGCAACTTCTTCGCTGCAAAACCTGTGCTGGCAACGTAAGCGGTTTTAATATGGCAGCCTCCACTTTGCGCCGCGTTCCCTTTCCCTCCTTCCCCCCCCCTGCCGACAATACAGTCGCTCTATCCAACAACATTCTGGTTCGCTGCTGCATCATTGGACAGCGGCAGTCACGTGAGTCGCTATCATCATCATCGCGTTTTCTCAACGCCACAATCTTGGGTCGCAGCGGTCCTCTGCTTGCTGCTTGCTGTTCGCTGTTTTTTAGCGCGCGCACGCTGAAGTCCGTCGCTCAAAACGTCCGTTTTCCGTGTTACGTCGAGATACGAACAACACGACCTTGATTCGCTGCCACAGCTGCGGCTGTGGCAGCTGGCGCAGGCGACGGCTACAGCTCGGCTTGGCTCGGCTAGAGTCACTCCTCCGTCTTCGCGTGGACCCAAGATTGACCCCGTAAGTGATGACGTCACAACAAGGCGTCTGGGTCCAAACAAACCGTTGCTAGGGACGTTGCTATGGACTAATGCATGGAGACTCCACATGAGGCTAGATATTTGCTTACAAGTAAGTAAATAATTTTTTGTAAGCAACCTAACTTCTTGATATCGAATTATGAAGATGTTCTTGTCGTCTCAGTGTCGTATCGCAACGATGAAAGCCATTTCTGAAGACTTGCATTCCGCTATGCTTTGGTAGCAGACGACACGATAGATTTGCTGGCCTCTGTTGCAGCGGGCGTCTTCATTGAATTGCGTCGGTAAACGAGCGACAAAAACAAGTGCATCACCATGGCCGTAGAGACCTCCGTAGTGTGCGTTTTTTTTTTTTTTTTTCTGTGAAGAACTTAGCTTAGTTACGAGGGGTGAAAATGCAGTAAAATCAAACAGATAAGTTACGACGACGACCTGAAGTGCATTACCGGCGTAGTGCAGGCCAGCATGAGAAACAAATCGTACGCCGTCGAGGTAAGTCGTTTGTTATTATTATTGTTGTGGTTGTCAGGTTATTAAAGAATTGCATGTCTATCGCAATTTCGCAGTATTTTGCTTTTTTTTCCCCTTGGTATACATAAAATTCCGTGGATGTGCTCTTTTGGTGAAGATCTCCATCGAACCCGCGATGCGGGTACAATCTGTAATGAACTCACCTCATGTTTTTTATCCAGTTCTTTCGCGCTTTGGGGTCTTGCGGAAATCTGAAGAAACTGCAAGGGTCTTTCACCACGCGATGGTTACAACCAGGTATACGAAGCACCCTCGCATAGCGCGAGTCCGCAAACAAAATTTGGGATCTCTACCGATCGCCTGAAGTGCTTTTCTCACGGGTGCAATGCGATCTTTTAGCAGACGATCATCTCGATCGACGCCCGGACTTTCGATAAACCATATTTTGCATCGCACCCCACTATGAATTCTTATATGCGTCTGAAACTCATTATATTTCAAACAAATGCGATGTCAGAATATAGTCTTTATTCACACGATTCAAACGACGGCCCCGGTTTGGCCGGCCGGCGTGCGGCAGACGGCATACTTCTTGCATTCGTCGTCTGTTGCAGGCATCTTGAGGACCGGAAGTTGCAGTCGTAAATATTTCAGAAACGAGCGATTACCGGCACACTTCTGTCGAAACATATATGACATTCAAGCTTTCTACATTTGTGATTTTTAGAAGTTTAAATCCTACTCCTGATTTTTGAACGGTCGAGTTTTCGTAGCGAAACCGAGCCACATGTATTCGTCCATAACAACGACCCTAGCAACGGTTTGTTTGGACCCATGACGTCACACTTACGGAGTCAATGGCTGCGTGTGACGCGCCTCAGGCGCGTCGTTTTGGAGTTTCGGTACTCTGAAAGCGTAGCTTTATTTAGTGACTTTAATTTCCCCCACAGATGCAGCAAAACGTCGACGATGCTGCGAATGCAGCAAAGAGAGAGTACGACGGGTTGTTGAACATCAGTCAAGTAAGAAGCCGCTCCCCGAAATACTTTGTCATCTGTCCATGGTAGTGAATTCGGGAGCGGCGCGTTCGATTATCAGCGAAAAAGGTTTCCAAGATCTGCAAGTAGCAAAACGCGTCCAGCTAGAAGAGGCGGACACACAACTCGTAACCTGGACAAAGGAAGGCCTGGGCGTCCTTGGGAAAGCTACATTACCTGTCAAGTTCAAGGGGAGGAATCTTCATCTGTAACAAACCGAAGCCAAACGTGGGGGTGTCTCGATCAGACTTGTACGTAACGCGTTTAGCGATTTACTTGTGCTTAGTTACTTTATACGGTAACAAAGAAATGACCTGTGGCTACTTTTAGGGAAATGAACGAGTAACTCATTTTCCTTACTTTTGAGAGAAAGTAACGATAAACGGTATTTATTTACTTCCGGAGGGGAACGTGTAAGGTAACTACACAACCTGAATCTCACCCCAGCTCGCGCCTGTATAGTTTTCACAACGAGGAAACGCTGAATACACAATAAAAAGATGTGCGCAGGTATGTCAGCAGAGCCACAGTTATCACCGAATGGACGCGTTAAAAAGCAGTAAATATGAACGACGACAAATACAGGAACCTGCTACCGCTTCATAAAAACGACACATGCGGAGTAACTAGAAAATAGCGCGTCACTTTCGAGCTGAGATAACGCGTTCGTTTTGAATAGCAGTAGCGAGCAACGTACTGGGTTACTTTTTGAGCGACTGTACATGTCTGGTCTCGACCACTGGACGCCGCACAACGGCCATTCATTACGAAGAAAAAGAGAAAAAAAAAAGGCATGGCCGTAAAATTAAGCAGCTCACTGTTCTCGCAATATACGGTCGTGCAATCAAACGATGCATAACGGGGTTGGGGTTGCGAGGGAAAATGAAAACACGTCGGAACAAGGGACGCCTTTTTCCCGGCGGTCTAAAGCAGGGAGAAGAACAAGTAATAAGTGCCAGTTCTATAGGCTTCCGCAGTTCAGCTCTCGCAACTCGGTTTCTGTTCCTCGGCCTATTGTATTAGCTGGCAGCGTCGGGGCGACGTCGGAAACGCCCTGACACCCGATCTCATGCGACGAAGCCAACAGGAAATTGGTTCCTGCAGCAAGCTCGCTTCCCTGCCGCGGCCGCGCAACAGTATATATAGCCGCCGCGTGTGCAGCGCGGGGCTATTTTCTTTCGCGTTAGTGCACCTCTGGAAGTGAAGAAACGCAGCTAATGGCCATTGTAATTTGACCGAGAACGGACGACGAAATCCAACCGATTGCACCGTTCAGAAGACTGGACAAATTTCTGATCGGTGATCGCAATCCGCCATGCCGAGGGAAACCTCCTACGGTCACTGGAAGGTCGCGGTTCGACTGCTAATACAGAACACGGTCTGAAGACGCTGTCTGCTGCGTCTTTTCTTCCTTTGACGGTATTGGTCATATAAAAACTCTCTGCAGACATGTTAACATCTGTAAATTCCGGTTCAGACACTTGCGGTTGAGTGCGTTTGACTGCGTTGCGGCGAGAACCGAAAGCCAGTCACCGGCACATCTGTGCTTCGTATGAAGCGTGGAATCCAATTCAAGGAATCTCTTGGCACGCGCTATGAGCAGGAGGAATGTCCTGGTTTCTCGCTGCCGCAACGCAGTCAGACGCAGTCAAACGCAACTGTCTGAACCAGGCTTTAGAAGCAGACATGCTTCAGACATGCTTGCAGATAATTTTGACATTATCTCTGCAGCGAATACTGTGTCTTTTGTAGGGTACATGAGCAGTGCGGGCGCGGTTTTAGAAACACAGGACGCGTCTCATAAAGGTGATGCCAGAGCCATATATGTATAAAGAGTTTTGTGAATGGGAGGAGCGGGCAGAGCCAGGGCGTGCACCAGACGCGGATAGAGGGCTTGACGTGCTCTCTTGACCAACCAGAAGCCGAAAAGAATCCCTTAGCGGTGGTAGCGAGAAAGGGTTTTAATAAGCGCGTAAGGGTTACATGTAGTAACTCTTCCTGTTTGAAATTATGTGCACGTGATGTTCCGATCATGATCATGCAAGAAGCGAATGTGCCGCTCGGACTCTGTTTTGCTCGGACGGAGTCTGGACGCTCGGACGGCAGATTCCCGGCCCTCGGAGCCTGGCGTATGGACTACGTCGATCGTTCTGCTAGTCACGCACGTTTTTAAAGTGAAACGTTCTTTGGCTAGGTAATTGCTCCAGATTTCGTGAACCCACATTTCGTGAAGCCGTGGTCTGTGACATCCCATAATGCCACGCGCACAGTCAATTCAGCTTCCCCGATAAATTTAGCGGGAAAATTAACATCACGTTACCTACATACCAATTTAGTTTCCCTCTCTAAATGTAGTACTTTTACATCTTCTATATCTTTAAGTATCTTCCGCCGTGATTCTGCATGACCGGTGATCGATACATGATGTGCACCCTATTTTCAGTCACCGAGAGTTACTCCAACGGTTCTGGTTGGCCACATTCGAATTTGTGAAGACGCCCTGGAACACGCCGAGCCCGCTTTCGTCCAACGGCGCCTCCTGGTTTGCCTCCTATACTTCCCAATGAATGGCCAAACTCTGTCTATATACGGCTCTAGGTGATGCTTCGTGATTCGTTCTTGGACCTTTTTATCGCCTAATGCGGCGATCTCATTCGTTAACATGTTTCTTAACAGTGACTATGCAACCATTCTGTTCACTAAAAAGTGATTTCATGAACGCGATCTTTATAGATCTCCCCTTAAGTGAGACACTGTCACGAGTGACAAGTGGCGAGGCCTCGAGAGGCTGCGAAAGTTTAATGGGGCGAACTTATACCTAAAAACAAAATATATATAGTAATTGGTGTAACGGGCATCGATGTCGTCGTCGCACTGTGGTCGAACCTCGGCGTAACCCTTACAAAAAGGTATACTTATATTATAGACGTCTGCAAGCAGCCGCTCTTCGAGAGATAGTCTGGCCACCGTGGATAAAAAGCGCCTTATTTGGGCGCCAGTCGGGAAATCGTGGGTATGCCTCAACAATGCTTGACTATCAGCCAATCTACCCACACCAGCAGCAAGATGACGGCGCCCAGAAGCCGTAGTTGCAATCTGTAGGAAGCATTTAGCTAGAATTGCAATAACCCCTAACATCTTCCCAACGTCGTGATCCTCTTATAAAAAATCAGCCGCAGACATAGGTCTACTGACCCTATAACATCCTGCTATTTACAGCTTATCAAAAGGAAGATTAGGATGGCGATAGTCCTATAACCACTCTCTTTTCCAGATGAATGCAAGTGGTATGTAGGATAATTCTAGAATGATACTGCGAGGGTGATAGAATGTACATGGAACATTTTCTATATGGAAGACAAACGGGATACTGCAAGCTACCGGTACTTTTGCGTGCTCCACGGTCATGAGAATTCGAAGTCAGAACACACGTTAAATGGGGATTGTACTGGAACGATCGACTATTTTAAAGAAATAAGAATAAAAAAAAAGAAGTCGGCGGCAGTGCCTCAACTTGAGTGCAAAATGCACTGCCGACTGGACGACGCACGCGACATCACTCAGCTCCTAAATGCGCGTCGTTGTAAACTAATTGGAACAAGGAGCGACTTCAAAAAATACGCTATATCGAAAAGGAGAAAAGTTATAGTTCAACTTTCTCTGGCATCTTAGAAGTGAATCGAGCACGTTTGTGCAGCTTTTGTCAATGGTGCGGGTGCACGAGCGCTTTGGCGTCCACGACACCAACATGCGGCTCTGACGTTCACGCCGCACTCCGCTGCTCTGTCAGAGTAAGCCGCGGTGTAACACGCGTCTGTGGCAATGATAGTCCACCAGTTCCCCGATGTCGGTACATGAAATAGTCGGAAACAACTCATACAAATCTGCTGGAAGGGCCCCCATTTGCGGTATGGTCGCCGGAAGAAGACCCGTGGGCAGTGTCTTCCGTCTTTGGCATTCCCGACAGTAATACTGATGTGTATGGACGGACGCACTTCAGGAGTCTCGGGCAGTAGTATACTCCTTGCGAACTCGCACGAATGTTTGACTGTATAGTTCACATGTCCGCCAGTCAAATCGTCGTGGCAGGCTTCAGTGATATTTTCCCGTAAGTTCTCCGGCATTATCAGTAGTCGTTCACCCTTTAGGCTCGAAGTTCTTCCCTTAAAGAACGCGTCGAAGGCTGAAAGGAGGTATATGATGCGAAACGAAGATACGAATAACCTCCCATTTCTACTCTTCCAAGTGTGCCATGAGCTCGCGAAGTTCTGAATCTCGTCGTTGTCGTGCTGCCATATCCGTGCGGTCTATTGTTCCAAGGAAAGCGTCCTTGTCGTTGCCAGTGTCCTTCGGGGCGGATTCCATGGGTGCCCGTGACAGAAAGTGGGCATCGTTAGGCTTGAAACCTGACTTGTAGGTTATTGTGATGTCGAATTAGTAAGTCCACAGGCTCCACGAGTTGTCCCGCCGAATCCTTGAAACTGATAAGTCAGCACAGCGAGTGCTGGTCGGTCACGTAGTGACTACTCGGAACACAGAGGTAACTTGGCGATTTCCCAGGCGACCGCGACGCATCTTTTTTTATCTTCTCGAATGGTTACTTTCATCCTGTGAAGGTGACCGACGCCCCGTGTTGCCTACCTCTGTGTGAAAGTTTTAGAACGGCATCCTGGCTTTGAGCGACCTAGTACCATAAGTGTCTGCGGGCCTCGCTTGGGGGGATGCGTGTTGCTACTCCTTGTGCCTCTAGAAGCCGACGTTATTCTTCGCAAAGCGCGTGAGCTACACGGCGAAGTGGTACAAATTCCAGACCAAACGCCCATGTAGTAGGTGCACAGACATACGAAACTTCTCACTGCTTTCTTGTCTGACGGTGGCTCGTTCTGCAACTGAGCGGCGCGGTATACCATAGCAACTGTCGCAGACGCTGTGGCGTGGTGGCGCAGCATTCGGGTACGTTATAGCGTCAGCGGCAGTTGCTATGGTTACGCCGCTCAGCGGCGCGACGCGACATGGTTTTTGCCAACATGCTTTTGAAGACTTAGCGAAGACACTCGCGAAGAACAGACTAGCGGCGCGCAAGCTCGGTGACAGGTTGCATTGACGAGAATTGGTCCGCCATGCTGTTGGTCCACTGACTACTCTCATCCGTCGAACCGGTACGGCCCTGCCGAGCAAACAACGAGTTGGATTTAAAAGGTTAAAAAGCGCAAACAAAACAAGGACAAAAAAAAAAAGACACCAGAACGGGCGGTTTCACAACTGATTTTATTAGAAAAAACACTGTCACTTTTATACTTTTTTATATATATATATTTTTTGTCCTTGTTTTGTTTGCGCTTTTTAACCTTTTAAATCAGTATGAACCAACTTGCCCAAACACAAGTTTTAATCCAACATTGGCAACATCATACGCGACCTAGCCCTCTCTCATTTCGAGGGTGAATCAACACATCCTTGATATCCGTAGGCCGTAATGCTATAGCATAGCCTCCTATATAATGACAAAGCCTGGCAGATCGCCACGAAAAGCGGCCGCCGAAATGGAAACGGCGGAGCGGCAGACAACGGATGAGAAAAGAGCCACGTACGTGACTGGCGCCCTGCTGCGTCGAGACGCCGAAACACACTTCTCCCGCGCGAACAATTGTGTTTGGCGTCCTCGTCGCTGCAAAACCTGTGCGCTGACGTCCAGGTTTCCCTAGAAATGGCTCTTTGATGCTCTATGCTACCAGATCCTCGCGCTCCAAATCTGCGACCGGGCACTCTATGGCTCCGTCGTCGAACTGCCAGGCTTTGTGAGTATAGAGGAGGCTATGGCTATAAGGAGTATTCACTGGGCGCCATATTTGTGGGTGCTGTCTAGAGCGCATGCGCAGAACGAGCCCCCATTAATAGGCTGTATAAGACCGGCCATTTCGACGGTGTGGAATGCACGTTGCAAAAGAACCCTGGAAGCTAGCCATCAGCACGTGCTCAGCAGTCGCGCACACATCTATGGCCGCCAGTGAATACTTCTTATAGTTCCTGGCAGAATGAGAATGGCAAGGTGTGTCTTTCGAACGCACGGTCTTCTGCGCGCGCTCCATGCCCGCCGCCGTGCTTTGACTGCGCAGGCGCGCGCTCGAAGTGCACGAGAGACTGAAGCGTTGATGAAGGCAGGAAGGTCGCGCTGGAGGCTGGTCAACTGATCAGCTCCATCCTGCCGTTCTCAGCTTGTCAGTGAGTGTAGATTTTCTCCGCGACGGGCCAACGCAGGGTGCACGTTGGGGTGCTGCGCCGTGCAGCATTCGGCCGGAGCCAGTCAGAGAGGACACGAGTCCCGGCCGAACCCTGACGTGGCACTCGTGTCCCATCAGCGTCCCGCGATGGCCTCCGGTAGGTGACGTAGGAAACCTTAGCCCTACGGCTTTGTTATGTCTAGAACACGGTCACGCACACCGCAGCGTTTTAAAGCGCGAAATACCTTTTTAGCGCCCCAATTCCAACATTTCGTCTATTTGTGCATTTCCCGCTAAAGTTATCTGGGAAATCGACTTCGCGTCACCAAAACATCGATTCAGTGCCCTCGCTGAGTTTGGAGGGAAAATTGAGGTCACGTGACCTGACGTAATGAGACCTACGGGTTCAGAGGCTATTTCTAAATCCCTGCATGCAACGGACCTCTTTGGCAACGGAGAAAAGTTATATGGTTTCGATTTTGCGGTAGGTCAGTTCAGTTTCCCCGCTATATTTGGCGGGGGAATTAATATAACGTGGCTCGACGTCACGAGATGTACAAACCAATCCAGTATCTCCGCTAAATTTAGCGGCAAAATTGACGTCACGCCACCATTGTACGAATTCAGTTTCCCTGGTAAATTTAGCGAGGAAATGTTTCACTCCCCGAAACGACCATTTAATGTCTTTTAAACAAATTTACATTTCATGCATTATATATATTTAAACAAAAAACGCGTTTTTTTTTTTTTTTGCGATACGGGACATGGGTTTAATTATGCGAGCACGTTGGCGCCAGGCCACGCCTAAACGGAGGAGCCGCGTCCCAGGACTGGCGCGACCAACTAAGCGACTCCCCGGACGGCCATGCGGCCCCTGCGGTCAGTGTGAAGAACCCCTTCCGATGGTCGGGACCTTAACGAGGACATCCCGTGACGAAACAGCAAATTAGCTTCGTTAACGGAGCACACGCTCTTGGTCCAAATTCTCCGTCGCGACAGGTCCCCGATGGATTGGAACGAACGGGTCGATCTCGGAAGGACTACACCGAAAGCTAAAGCGAAGTTTACGCCAAGTTTACTCTGGGTCCTCCTTCGTCTCTCGAAACCTTCATTTTTATTCGCAGTGTGCGACAGAAATCGTGGGTCACTTCCTGCGGTTGGTTGTGGCATCGCTTACTTGATGTTGACGGCTTGTCTCTCTACCCTTGGTTCTGCTCTTTGGGAGTCAAAACATCAGTAATGTTATTAGATTTTGTTAAAGACCGACGACCGTACTCGAGATTCTGCAAGGCAGAAGATCCTTTTCACCATGGGGGAGGAGGAAACAGGCAACGGTGGACAAAGTAGAAGGGGGAGAGGAGGAAGCGGGGGGGGGGGGAGTGGAAAGCGCGAACTGGTCGTCGGTCTTTAAGTAGAGACTGTAAGTTTTAAACATTAAGTTATTTTTAACGCTAACCCAATCCCAACATTTTGTCCGTCCGTCCGTCCATCCAGTGCCGTCTATCCGTCCTTGCATTTTGTGCTAAATTTAGCGGAGAAAGTGGCGACACCTTACGTCGCGCTGACACCGTTTCCCCACTAAATTTCGCAGGAAAGTTCACGTCTTGTGGCCAAAACATCAATTCAGATTCTCCGCAAACTTTTGTGGGAATTTAGGGAGTTTTCGTAGATCGTTTCTCCTACTCCGCTACGCTCTCCCCAACCAAGACGCCGCTAGTGCGCATGCGCGGCGCTGTTCTTGACTGCAGAGTTCCGGATATGGTGGCGAGTTGCTGAAAGCGTTGCGGGACGGAAGAAGCAATATACGAAAACTCCCTGTTGACGTCACGGGACCTATACACCAATTTAGTCACCCGCTAAATTTAGCGGGAAAATTCACGTCTTCTGATTTAGACACCAATCCAGATTCCCCTCTACATTTAGCGGGAGAAATCGACGTCACGTAACTTTTACAACCACTCAGTTACCTCGCTAAATTTAGCGGAAAAATATACGCCACGTGACACACCGATTTCCTCACCTATTCCTCATAATGCATTTACTAAATTATTGGACTTTAAAAGTAAAAATCGCTGTCAATCTTTTTTTATAACTCCGTGTGTTAATTCATTTCTCAAAATCCATTTCCAATGCTTGATAAAATTATTAGCAGTGAAAGTAGACGAATTGAATTTTCGAGCGGGTTTTGTCATCTCCGTATATTAGGATGGATTGGCAATTTAAAAGAGCCTGTAGACATGCACTGATGACGTAACCGTTTCACAGTATAGCCACATTCGATCCATACATTTACTCCTGCCCTAAGGTCACTGGTAGTTTAAAAAGAGACACCTTAAAATTGCAATTTATTAAGGTGGCATTTTTAGCAAGTAGTCGTATCAGCATTCAAATATCCTGAAGGATGCTGTATCAAAGTTTCACTCCTGTAACTAAAGTAATATTTCCGGAATAATGCATTTAAGACATGCCAAGACCACCTGAAGTGGAGCTTTCTGAACTTTCAAAACGCGTTTAAGCAAGTTTCACTTTTTGGCATCTTATCTCGGTTGAGGAAACCTATCACTTGATAATAAATCAATATGTGGAGCCACGTTTTGAAGTGTTTGTACCGAAAGTTTGTAAAAAAAACGCTGCTGCGAGCTTAGTTTTTTTTTTGCATTTCTAGGGTTTTTTGTTATGAAAATCTGCAATATCTTCAACCTAATTCACGCAAAACACAAAATAAAAAAATAACGAGGTAGAGGAGCTTAGAGTGATAAACCGGAAGTTCGAAGGGGGCACACTCCCCCCGGTCGCCGCCATGTTTTACGCAAAGTGACTACTCGTCACATGACCTCACAAGAGCCGTGACGACATCGGTAAGATGGCAGCACCCAGAGCTGGCGGATGCGAGTTTGTTCGGTGCGCGGTAGCCGTGATGTGCCGCTGCTTTCTGACGATTTCGGAATTTTTCGTGCTCTCTGATGCAGGTATAATGTGAAGATATGAAGGAATTACACTTTATACCCTTTTTGCGCAAGGTCGCTCTGGATCATCTGGATATTAACACCTGTGAGACAGCATCAGCCCGTATCGCCGTACCGGTGCTTGAATTCCCGGATGTGTTCGAGGATCGATAGAACTTTTAGCTTTGTTTGAACATTGGTATGTCTGAGAATCGATGCGAAATGTATGCGTCGGACGTAACGCCTAGGGGAAGTTGTTTCAGCCATAGGTAACCGCATAATCACAGCAACGTTTAACGAGGAAACTCCTGCGATCTTTAACCTTTCGTGCCTAATCTACGATTATACAAATTGGCAATTCTCAAGATTTTGAGATAACGTGATTTCATTTCGCTAGCTTGCATTCGCTCACAGTACTTTTTATATGTGAAAAGCTGGTGTTTGTTTAAGTGACGTGCACGCGAACTGTTACAAAGCATTCGAAGCCAGTCATTCAGGAAAAAGGTCATTACTACAGCTCATTTATTCTCTTGGAACTCAAAACAGAGTTAGCAAGTTTTCACCTTTTTGATTGATCAGTGCACAAAATTTTGTATCCGATGTTCCTTAGAAATTAGTATAAGTAGTCTCTTTACCTTGCCGATCGGTATCAAGAGTCCACAGTAACCTCCATGTGTATAATCAGACTCACCTTCGATGGTTGTCTAATCCAGTGTTTCTCAACCACTGATGTTTCGCGGACCCCTTGTGAATCAGCGGAGGCGATGGAGGATCCCATTCGTGGTGAGGGAAAGGCCAATGTATAGGTCAATTACGATAATTATTTAATAGATGGATATAACTAAGGGCTAATAGACTTTTCTAGTTGACACACACGAGAAAGCTCACCGGAAAGTTGGAACGTTTCTTCTCAATCTCAAAAAATATAACTTTTATTGCCGGGCTTACTGATGAGGCAGGGCTTCGCGGACCCCTAGAATGCCTTCGCGGACCCCAAAGGGTCCGCGGACCCCCATTTGAGAACCACTGGTCTAATCCATCATTCTAACATTTAGAATCTTAAAAAAACAATGCAGCCCCACTCTCTAGATGTCCAGAGATAACACCACACAGATCATCAATTCATTAAATGTAATGCAACTCAGAACTAGAAGATTAACTGCATATTTTTATCTTTCATAGTATTTACTGCAGCAATAATATTTTTCATCGAGAGTGCGTTGTATTGGTCAGTCAATTATTTACTTGTTCTAATTACCTGGACAAGATGACTCGTATTTGTGTTCATCCCTTGCCCGAAGAGCAGTCTTGTTGCAAAATGTTGACTATCATTCTTTTCAGTCTCTTCAATAGACTTTTTTTTTTAAGTGTGGGCTGCCTATACTTCGTTTTACCATAAACTTGGTAAAGGGCAACCGCTAAAGCCCCGTCGAATCAATCAGAGAGACAGAGTGAAGGCATATGACAAGTATGTGCAGAAGGAGAGAACTCTGATGATATGTTGTCATGTGCCTCTCTCCAACGTGCATTTTGGCTCCCTGGGACTGTAGCCTTCGCCGTTTGCCCAATTGTGATGAAAAGAATTACAGTAGCTACTACGCTAATTAAGGACTTCATAGTTTGGGCAATTGTTCGCCAAGAATGTTATGTCAGCAATCACTGTGAACTCGGCTCAGCGCCCATTGGGCTCGAATGCTGCATTAGCGTCTGCCGTGGACTAGCCCATTCGTGTGCCTTACGCCGAAAAAACAATGGCGACAGTCAATCTTGCTTGATAGGGTTTGTCAAAGGGTCTATTGTGTTATACGTATATAAAATTTCCTGCTATATGACAATGCATCAACACATGCTATTAAACTAGATGCTCAGAGGTGTTTTCGTCTCTGTAATTAACAAGTTACAACAATATTTATTTCTTACAAGTGTGTTACTTACTTTCAGTAGCCGGGCCCGTTTTGTGCTCATTAATGTCAGTGTGCTATGATGGTATTATAATGTGTGCGTAGTTTTAAATATCCTTTCTGCAATGCCTACCGGGGGGGGGGGGGGGGGGGGGGTTCCTTGAAGGAAATAAATGACTAAATAATATTTTCATATCACTGGAGTTTGTTTTCGGATGCACCACATGTTCAGAAGAAGTGGAAAAAGTGCAGCCCCTTGCAACAAGTCTGCCAGTCTGGTATGTCCCATTAATTGATATTGAGGGGTCAGAGATGCGAGCGTCCTCGAAAGGTCCAGCGCGTGCAGTGAACACAATTCTTGGTGTGTAGACTCTGAAGGCGTAAAGGCTGGAATGTGAATATTATGCATACTTGGTTAGTATATCAAATATAATTACTTCCACTTAATTACATAATTATTGATTCTTATCAAACGGTTCCTTAACGAGTTCTTTCTGCGACAGTCTCATATCGGGCGTTCAGCCGTAGTACTTGTGCTCCTTGTCGTCGGATGACGCACCTGACACGTCGGTGTTCAGTTTGGTCGAGTGGCGACTTCGACTGACTAATGCCATATTGCGATCATACGTCATGTGCCGCCACTGACATCTGGTGCACTAAATCTGCAGGGCTGGCTCCTAATCCACACATTTTCCTGGCAGTTTTCTGCGTCAATGTAGCAAGTTTGGGCATGTATTGATTAAGTGACTGTGCCTTTTGCTTTACCGTTTACTTGATGGCGCGCAACAATGTTCGTTTGCTATCCAAGCCACTTCACTTCCATTCCGCAATGGTGATTTCTTCTGCATGCCGCGACCACTGCAACTTGTGTGAGTCTTGTGTGGCAAATTGAAGTCGGGTGATGCTTGGTGTTTAGTTTATGACAACGACCAACCAATCTATTTCTTCAAGCCACTGAGCTGCATCCTTCCTCAAAGTTTGAAATTGTGTGCATCGTGGAGTGGACACAGATAATTGATGTCGGCAAACTATTATTGCTCTTGGACGACGACCGACACCGAATCAACTGTCATTGCATTGCCGCTGACCTGCTTTGTCGTGCTTAGTGTAGAAGCATGTGTCATGCTTATTTCCCGTCGATGTGATAAAAATCAGGAGCTTGGGAGTAGTGTCGGCACCAGGGACAGAGGCTGCCAAAGATACTCCTCAATGTCCCACGTTCGCTCCTCGATACGTGGTCAAGGGTCATTCGGCACTAACCCTCGCAGGCCCATTCATTGGTACCCCCCTATCCCCTCTCCCTCCCCCTCCCCCCCCCCCCCCCCCCCCCCCTCCGGTAGACATGTTCGGCCTCACGTAGTGGTAGCAGATTGGTCGTCGGTCTGCCGTTCGCAACACCTCCGTCTTTCTTGGTGTACTTTGTTCAGTGCGAACCCACACTGGTTTTCACGACGTCGGGAATACTGCGGCGTTGGGTTGTCCCGTTAAATTGCCATACTAATGGGCAGCCGGCGGCAGTCGTTGTGCCATTGCGGCGTAAGTCGCTTTCGGTTCGTCAGGTGCCGCTTTGCTCGCAGAAGTCTTAGTTTGAAATGCCTGCTGAACTTCTTCCCGAACAATCTCGGCAATTCAAATAAAATCCGGGTGACTGGTGACAGGGACTAGCCTCCTGATCTCCTCCCGGACAACACTGTTTATGATGTCGCGGATGCCTGGGAGGCTGGCCTCGAAGTTGCAACTGGACGACCGTCGAGACGCTGGGGAGTTGTTGATAGTGACGGGCTCGGGCGCGCATGCGTTCAACGTTCAATGCTGGAAGCCTTGGTGATGAACCCTTCGACTGTTGTCGGAGGGTTCCGGACAAGGCTGCCGAAGACGTTGTCCCTCCCATGAAAACATGAGGATTCTCAGCTTCTTGTCTTCTGTAGCATGAGGGTCGGCGCGGGCGTTTGATCAGGTTCAAAACATCCTCCACACAGGCGGTGATGCTCTCGTTGGGGCCGTGTCCTGGACCGAGCTAGGCATTCGGTCCTCTCTAGTCAATGCTGACTGACGAACGTGCACTTCAGCTTGATCTTGTAAACTTCCCACGACGCTGGGAAGGATTCGTGGTTCTCAAACCAGTGCCTGGCAGTTTCTTCCACGATGATGATAATAATAATAATAATAATAGTAATTTATTCTGCTTCTTCTTTCATCAGCTCGTAAGAGGCGGGTCAGTCGAAGCCAGGGTCGGCTTGTGCGACTAGACCCCGTAGTGATGAGACTGATTGTTCTCAGGCGTGAATACAAGACAGCTATACACAATTTAAAGTTGTTTCACGGGTTACACACACAACTAAAAGAGTACTTGGGCTTATATACAACATCAAGTGCACTACGACGCATATAGACGTAGATGCCTAGATCTACACATAAATATCACTTAAATACATATATACACTTAAACATCATGCGGACATATAGGCTGGTGCTCGAACAGTCACTTCATGATAACAATAGCCAGCCTCCTCTCGGTTCTAGTGAGATTACAGTCGTGTATAATTCAAAGTGCTGCTACTAGCACAATTGTTTTAGGCGTTTTTTTAAGACACGTTGAGAGTCAATTTGATCAAGAAAATCTGGTAATTTGTTAAATATGTGAGGAACATAATACGACCGAACACTTTTTTCATATTTGGTGTATACGCGAGGAATCATAAAGTGTTCACTGTTTCTTAAAAAGCGCTGGACAGTTCGAGGTATTTTAAATTCACTTGTCCAATAATGTCTTAATATGACACATCTATGAAACAGGGGTAGAAAACGCGGCAAGCCCACATAAGAGAATATATCATCATCCTGGTTTAGATTCGGGTTATATGCAACGTTGTTCGCGATGTTTCTTAGAATGGCGTCAATTTTCGTTTTCCAAAGTGTTGAGCAATTTGCAAAGATAGTAATTCCATAGCGAAGAACTCCGTACGCAAGAGCATTCACAACTGTCTTTCTGACGGAGGTTGGGAGGAACGTTTTTGTATGGTATAACAGACAAGATACACCTCGTAGTCTTTTAGCCAGATAGTCAAGGTGTGTGTTCCAGGAGAGATCGCTATCAAAAAAAAGTCCCAAGTCCCAAAACCTCACGGTTGTTCAGGGGCACTGGGGAAATAATAATAATAATAATAATAATAATAATAATAATAATAATAATAATAATAATAATAATTATTATTATTATTATTATTATTATTATTATTATTATTAATATTATTATTATTATTATTATTATTATTATTATTATTATTATTATTATTATTATTATTATTATTATTATTATTATTTCCCCAGTGCCCCTGAACAACCGTGAGGTTTTGGTATGGTGGCACAAATGTCCACGATTGGATAAAAGAAAAGAGATTCAGGCAGTATCTCATGGAGACACCTGTCCATGGTAGAGTGCATAGTCAAGATTGCTCTTGAACGTGGTACAATCACTGAAAACGTCCAAAGTGGGCGAGTCAACATTGTTCAAAATGACTTGCACGTGGGTTAATGGCGACAATGTTTCTTGAAAGTGAGGGTAAAACAAGGAACGATGTCTACAAGATCGAGCAGGAGCATGAAAATTCACTGAGCCTAAAAGATCAGCGTCAATGTGACCGTTAATTACTTTATGTAAAAATAAAATATCACGAGAGAGTCTTCGCTTCAATAAATTCTGCAAACCTAGCCTCTTAAGAATGCCGTCGTAGTCATAATAGAACCTTCTACCAAAATACTTATCATAGACAAGACGAATAAAACGTTTCTGCACATTTTCTAGCCGTGACGCATCAGTGGCAGTCAGCGAATTCCATACGACACTACCACTTTTGCACGTACCAGACATAAGAACAGTCGGACAAGGCATAAATGATTCTTAAAGTCGCATGATAAACGGTATAGCAAACCCACCATTCGGACATTTGGACAAGTATAGTTTCTGCAGGTGCTCGTCGTCTGTGCACCCATTGTGGCGGGCGACACGGTCATATTTTTCAATCTAGTCCTTGCCGTGAAAGGGCGACGTGGTGCAAGGTGCGATGGGCATGCAAACAATGGTGGCAGCGGACGCGGTTCGCTGCAACGGGTTTCTCATCGTTGTCTTAGTCCGCTTCGGTTTTCTGGCTGGAAACCGAATTCCAGTGGTTCTTCCCGGTAGCAGCAACTGACTCGAATTTCAGGATCTTAGGAGTGCATTTGCGGGGTTCGCTCTTGTGGAACTCACCCGTCTTGTGGTTGTTCTGTCGGGTTCGGCACTAGGTATGGTTCACGGCTCGCCGGGGTGTAAGACGCGGGACAGCCCGCCACCCTTGTCTTGTTGTCGGGCAACTCGGCCGAGGGGCCGTCAGGGTGCACACAAACTGAAGGACTAAACGTAAAATACCCAGCACCTCCACCAAACATACGATGACAGCCAAGCATGGCCTGGAATTTCCAGAACAGTAAAGATTGAAACAAGGACTGGACCAAGCACCCGTGACAATATAACAAAACTGACACAAGAGAGTCTATCCTGACCAGTAAAAGAACTGCGTTGCCTCAGTGGCAATCTGTCCGAATAAGTCCTCTCCTTCGGAGTTTCGACGACTGCCGTAGACGAACTGAACTGAAATGGTAGTGGGACCACTCTTCTGGTAAAGAGCCGCTGCAGGCTGTCGCCGCGAAGCGGCGTGAACGGGTGGGCTGAGAGGTAACACGCGCCCTAGTGATACACGCGCGATGAAATGTCCATACAGCTTGCAACATGCAATTCCCGTCACGAGTGTTGATGAAACCTATGTGTCGACGAAACTTACCAGTGGATTCAATACCAACTGCGACCCCTGTGCTCTGTGAAACTGCATGTCTACGCCAGGACAATTTAGGAAGCAGCACAGCATCACCTAGCACGGTAAAATAACTACCAGCTTGAAAACAGCTAGCTCTTAGGTGCGCCGCACACCTGTGCTCCGTGAAAGTGCACGCCTCCGCCGGAACAATTTAGGAAGCAGCACAGCATCATCTAGCACGGCACGGGAACTACCAGTTCTACGGTGCGCCGCACAACCAAAGTGAGCTGCGGTCGTTTGAACGAAGCGGCACCACGATTGCACACTGCCAAGCATGACTCACGCAATTTCCGTAGCTAAACTGTGTATTCAAATACATTACACACGCTTCACTGCAGACCTCAAAGGTTCCGATGGTCAACGAGAGCACAAAAACGTCGCGTTAAAATGTATCCTTGCGGTATCCCAATCAATCCGAAGTCCGAGCAACGCAGGGCCGTCTCTTTCGCGGCAATATCAGCAATATCCCCGTCGATCACCAGCGAAATGCATACCGTTCCTCCGCATTTTGCACGTTATACCTACGTCAGACACCACGATGAACTCTCAAGTCACTTTTTACCAGCTTCATGGGACGGCTCCCGCATCTGAAATCAGCTCGCTCAGACCAACGACAACGAACAAAGCATCCGACAAGCTCCGGCCAATGCTTCGGCCCAGCTGGGTCCAGCCGCTGCCTGGGCGCTGCCAGCTTTCCTGTGACGTCATGTATTTGGTTTAGTCACGTGACGAGTAGTCACTTTTTCGTACAATGGCAGCGGCCTTATGAGGGTCACTTTCGAGTGCAGACCGGAACCCTGGTTCATCGCTGCAAGCCCCTCTACCTCGTTGACAAAAAAGAACCTCTTTGAATTTTTATTTTTTTATGAAAAATTGTATATTATTTCCCATTTTTTTATAACCGCGTGACTCGGGTGTTGCAATACTGTATGTTTCATCAAAAGAACCGGCCATTATCGTTACCTTTTCTCAGTGATCGTATTCCTCAAAGGCGCAGCGTTTATTCTATGTACTTTTACGTAACTCTTTGAAGGGTAAACTTATAAACTTATAAACTTAAGACATTGCATGTCATCCCCTTTCCCAGCTGGCAAGATGCCCCGCAAATATTAGACAGATAAGACTAACGGTCAAAAGTTCTCGAGTATATAGTGTCCTCACTCGAGAAACGCAGCTGACGTGGCGACTCCTGGGCATGTTATTAGCGCTCGGCAGCCAGTCAGATTGGGGCTGATCAGCCGATGAGAAGGCCGAAGAACCAATCACGAAGCAAGAAGTGTAATTCTCATAATAGTCCACGCCCCGCGTTTTTCGAGCTGTCGGGGACTATAAAACGTTTCGATGTGCCTATCGCCCGTCCAGAGGCTCTACACTGAACACTCGGCGAGCAAGTCGGCGAGATTTCTAACCTCCGCGACTGGCAGGCACCGCGCCTGACTTTGGCGCTGGCCAATCGTGGCGGTCAGAAATCTCTCCGACTGTGCCGTGGCCAGCGCCTTTACACTTAGCACTTAGCAGCGTCTTCGTGTGAACCAAGAAGGATGCTGAGCACGGGGACAAACGCAGACAGACGCTGTATACAGGGCAGTCGATGCTATAGCCGTTGGGGCCGATGAAGCAATGCGAAAGGTGCTACGTCACGGCGTTCATCGTCTTTCCGGTTGGGTGTTATTCACCTGCGAAACCGATCGAGCAGAGTGAAGCCGCCTGACCTCGCGCTTTGAGTGTGTGCGTATCTGTTTGCGTGTCTTGTGACCTTTGAGTGGGCCGTCCGAGCGCAGCCAATGTTAACGATTATATGTGAAGTCAATGACGCAGCGTCACCTAAAGACATCGTTGTGAAAAGTTTGATGCACTTCATTCATTGGGTTATTTATACCATTCTTTATATACCCGTATAGCGCTTGAGAAAACCCCGTACATGTGGTCAAACTAAGGCTACACCACCACCATCTAGAAGAATCAAAGCCTGCGAACAGCCACCTGTACCTCCTCGTAACGTAATCACATACTGATGGCGCCCATTCTGCTATCGAACCCGAGCATGACACCGAACGTCCTTGGATGCACTAACGGAACACGAGGTCAAACTGCACGCTGACGGAGCACTCGCGTCCAATCCGCGTATGCGCTCCATCTCGTTGTGATGACGTCACTGATTTTAGTGAGCGATCTTCGATAATTCTACGCGGTGTTGGTTACACTCGCTGCTGATGCAAGTGCGAGCCTCTTTCGTATCTAAGGTAGCCGCGCAAAGTTTCCGGGGAGTGCAAAGAACGGGGTATCACCCTCCGCTCCTGAAGCAGCCCAGGAGCAACCTAAAGCCACACGATGTTTCGTGTCGGTCTCATTCTCGAGTCCCATTAGAGCGACAAACGGAAACAACCGACACCGATAGGCCTCGAGCACGTGCAGCATGCAGCGTACGAAGGCATCATTGGCAAGCTTGCAATCGCTCGCGCTTACTTCGCGAGCACCGAGAGACCGCGAGCATGCGAAAGGTACCACCACGTGCATGCCGCACCTGTCTGAGGCACGTCGGTGTCGCTTGCTTTTGTTTGTCGCTCTAGTAGTGGGACCCGGGCATTACGAGCAGTGTCAAATCCGCCCGTGCCTCGTGCAGCACTCGCTAGTGGCAAGTGTCTCGCGCGGTAGCGCTATATTGGGCTCTTTCGATTAAAGGCCTGTTCACACATGCAGCGGAGTGCTACAAGCATAGCGCTAACCTTGCGCTAAGCGCGTGCTGACCGGAGCGTTCACCAGCTTTGTATCGCACCGCCAAAACTGTTGCTCGTGGCAGGCGATAAGTAGCTGACGGCACGTGAGGAGCGCTACAGCAGCGCTTCGCTTCGTGTGAGAACCGGCCCTTAAGGTCTGTTCACACATGCAGCGGAGCGCTACAAGCATAGCGCTGACCTCGCGCTAAGCACCTGCTGACGGGAGTGTTCACCAGCTTTGTAACGCGACGTCAAAACTGTTGCTCATGGCAGACGCTAAGTAGCTTACGGCACGTGAGGAGCGCTACATCAGCGCTTCGCTGCATGTGAGAACCGACCTTTAGACGCACCAGCCTGTATCGGTGCAGAAAGGCGCGAGGCAATGCAGTTCCGGTTGTGCTTCGAGATGGGCTGCGCTCGCAAATCGAATACGGCGGTGTGCGTTGAGTGGAGTGCAATCGTTGCAGGAGGTCCATGTAAATCGAACGAGCGGGACTTGTCAAAAAAGCGAAGGGTGACTTCTCTTCGAGGGACTTTAGAGCAACCTTACCGGTACCGTGGCGTCTGTACGCGTCCTCCGAACTGGCAACGAATGACGTCACAAACGCCGGAGTGTAAACGCTGTCGGGCGTCGCAATCCTGGCTGTAGAAGTTTCGACGAAAAAGCACGAGCAAGCGGGAGTGTCGGTCGCAGCGTCCCAACTACCGACTGCCGGAACTTCCGAGGACTGTCAAGCTTGAGGGCGACGCATAGCAGAACAGGCGTCTCCCACATCCACAACCGCTGCTTTGACACCGCCAGGATCGCGACCGGCGACAGCCTGACACCTGTATGACGTCATCAGGCGGAAATCGAGGGAGCACTTTTTCTGACGCGGTAAAGACACCCTTCGGAGACGGATCCTTGCAGGTACTGTGTACCGGCACGAGGCCTCGCCGAGATCGCGTAGACCAACCGCGACGAAAAGCCGACGAACCGAAGCGCTCCGGGTCGCGCGGGGGGAGCCGCCGGGCACGTGGGTGGCATCCACGCGCGCGATCTGCCCGCACGTGGTGCTCGGCCGGCGGTGGCGGGAGCGTGCTGTGCTCACAGTGTGCGTAGAGCAGAAGTCCCACGACGAGTCCGACGAGGAGCAGGGCGGCGGCGGCCAGCGCCAGGGCGGCCAGCGTCCGGGCGGACGGGGCTCGGCCGGTGTCCTTGGCCGAGACCGCCTCCATGCTCGCTCCGAAGACCCGCCAAAGCCCGACCCTCGAGACGGGCGCGCGCTACGGACTCTGGCCGCGGGCGAGAGGTTCCGGGCCCGGGTCGAGCGCGCCGCGGTCGACGCGCCACCTGGCACCGCGCGCGCGCGGGGTGCAGTTGTTTTGGTGTTTGGACTCCGGCCCACGGGGCTGGGATACTTTACTGCGGTAGCAGTTTGGGCGAGATATCGCAGCGGATCGCGGGGTGGGTTCGTGCGTAGGTCGTGACCCGTTAAAATTACCGGGACAATAGGGAGTTTTCGTAGACCGCGTTTCCCCCTCCGCTAAGGCCTCCGCAACGAAGAGGCCTCTTCTGCGCCTTGACGGTAGAGCTCCGGGTATCGTAGCGGGTTGCGCAGAGCATTGCGGGGCGGCGAAAACAATCTACGAATACTCCCTAATCTTTCTGTTATTTTTTACGGGGCCAGTTTCCCGTGACGTAACAACATGGGAAACTGTGACGTCACCAGACTCGTACGGAACGCGTTACTTCTATTTAGTTACTTTTTGGGGTAATGAGGTGACGACTTGGTTACTTTCCAGAGAGGAAACGAGTGACGTGTTTTCCTTACTTTTTCACGGTGTAACGAGCATCAATATCTCGTCACTTACGGAGAAGAGCGTACACGAAGCAAGTTAGACGAAGTAACGAGAAAGTAACTCATTAATTTAGAGCTCAACTTACTTTCGAATCTCAGTAACGAGGGGCGTACTCGGTCACCCTCTAAGTGACTAACGAGAAACGGCATTTCGTTACTCCATTTCAGCAACTTGTACACGTTTAGACGTCGAACGTTCAAGTGACGTCATGTAACTGGACGTCGTAATTTTTCGGGAAATTTATTGGAAATTGAGCGGCACGTGACGTCGTGGAGTCACGTGACCACATCGTGCGAAGCCAGAATGTCTCGACGTCACGGTGCCACGTGATGTTACAGTCTCACGTAAACGCCGTCCGCTAAATTTATGGACGGCAGTTTGAATGTGTGCAGGACGTAGGAAAGAACCGGGAATTTCTTTTTTTCTTTCGAGTGTTCAGCGGACGACCGCTTCCTTTGTTTCTCGGATAGTGAAAGCTCCGTTCCGGGTCCGGATGCCATCCGAAAACATTTTTCTGCCTGCTGGAGTCGCATCCTGGCTTAACCGCTATTCTGTCAGAACGCTCCTCTTTCTTTTCTTTTTTGTGTGTGTGTAATTAGAGGTTTGCGATTATTTGAAATTTTGAATAACTCGTGAATCACGTTTTCTATTCAATTTAATTCTCTGCACATTGTTACTGTTAGAAGTATTCGAGTTTTTTGTATACTCGAGAACAACGATTGATGCCTTCAGACGACGGTCTCACACGATTTCTCGCGTGAGGCCGTCGTCATCGCTGTGACGCGGCGCGTGCGCGTCAAGCTTCACTGCTTTGCACCAGTGTGCTAGGAGAAACAGGAGACCTGTGAGGGGAGCTCCCTCGATGGAGGCATTATTGGGCTCCATGCGAACACAATGAAAGGTTCGTATATGCTGCATTCGAACGCTTCCCTCGAACCTTTGTGGCTTTAAAGGGACACTGCAATAAAAAAAAAACATGTCTAAAGCTTTTTTGGGATATTATTTTTTTCTTAAATTTTCCACGAAAAAAAACGAAACGTTTTGCGCAATATTTACGCCGTTAGACGCAATTGAGATGGAGGTCATGGCCCGCTCTAAACCCCGCCCACAGATCAGTCGCCCCGCCCGTTACTACTGGATTGGCTTGGCTGCTCGGCCGAACACGCTCGGAAGTCTAGTGCCTCACTTTCGCGACATCGTCTAGTCTGGACGTCTAACACCGCCTGCTACAGTCGTGCGAGCAGACGCGCGGCAGCCTCCGGCATCGTCTGCTATTTCACCACCGTCTATCGTCGTCTGCAATGCCTGTAAGGACTTGGACATAAAAGCTGCGCGTCGGCGTCCGTTTTCACCTTTGTCCGTCTGCTATTCCGCCCCGCTTTAAAAAAAAAAAAAAATTCTACAACGCTCGCAAGACTTGATCATGAAAGCGACGTTCTAGCATTCAATTATGCGCGAGCGAAGATTCAATACAAGCGACTGTGAGTGTCTGTCATTGTGCGGTAAAAACCGACCGAGAGGACTAAAAAAAATTAACAAAATAAATATTGAATCATTTAAGCTTTTATGTTATTGTTCTTTTTTCGCATGGCATCCGCGAGCAAGGTGAGTGAGGGTCATGACGAACAATTATTCCGTGACCTGAAAAGATTCACTTTGGCAGGCCAGATGCACTCCAAAACTTGAAAACTACTTTCCGTTTGAAGCGAAATGACAGGGACATACCTGGACTAACCTGATGCGAGCTGAAAGCCCTACTGCCTCCAGCCAAATGGCTCACAAATTCCTACCTGTGTAGATATATTCTCGGTATTGTAACCATGGTTGCAATCATGATGGTTGCATATTTCACAGAGCAACATGGCCACTTTTATGGGAACCGACATCTTCATTCAGCATCAACATGCGCAAACGATCAAATCAAGCCAGATTGAGCAACATGGTTGACGTGGAACGCTAGGCTTGGGCCAGTGCCAGTCCCGCTACGAAAACAAGCACCCACACAGCTCTTCCGAAGACGCGTACTCGATATAGTTTGTTGCAGACTACGTCGGTTGAGGAGATTTTCCTCCGAACACTTCGGTGAATGCCAAGCGACCCTCACTCGTAAGAGCAGCGCTCGTGGAGCACGTACTCCGCAGACGTCGGCAGCCATGTCTGTCATCGCTTCACACCACTCATCTCTATGGCCGTGTTCCAAAATTTACTCGGTGTCTCTCTTTTTAAGGTAAAGGTTTCGTACCTTGGCGTTCGAAAACCTACCCGCGTCCAGCATTACTCTATTTGTGTTGTCACGTGACATCATCCGCCAGGGTAACTCGGATCCATTCGAGTAGATTTGGGACGCACCCTATGACAATTGCTGGATCGCGCATGCCCGCTCGGTCGCTGCATTGCGAGTGAAGCCACCGGACGGCCATCTTGCATGTCGAAAAATCGATTTTTTGGAGCGTTGTGGAGGCTGGCGGCAGCGTGCTGAAGACACGTTTTCTTCTCGTTCGTCGTCATTCGCCGAAGAAGTTATTTAAAACTCTATGTAAGCCGTGAGACGTGCCATTGAGAACAAGTAAAAAATATTTACGGAAGCGCAGTGCCGCAGGAAAAAGGCACAACTCGTCGAAAGCAAGTTTCACCGTTCTCGCAGCGGGATCAAAGCTTCCTTAGCACGCCGAAGCGCTGCATCTCTGTGCCTTCGCACGCTTGGATACCGATCAAGAATCGACACCTTGTGGATGTGAATTGCGAATGCAATGTGCGTGAAGCCGTATGTTCCTCTTGAGCAGCGTTTTACTTTACTCTGACGACTGTATTTGTAGCTTGCGGCACTCGCGGTCCAGAAACGAGCTTGATCCAGCGTCCAGTGGCGACGGAAGAGGAGGGGGGAGGGGGGGGGGGGAGTACGTCTTTTTTCGTCGTTAGACAGTTTACAAAATACTGCACACAACAGCTCCTCATCACTGATCATGTGCTGGCTCATTATCAACTTTATTGCAGTTGACGTTTGAGCGCGGCTCGCCTATTTCTGATTGGCCAACAGATTGCACACGATCGTGTGGGCCGCGCTACGAAAATTTTAATTCTTGCCGTCATGTAGTTTTGCCTTCAAAAACCCTCCTTGCTCCACAGCGTTGCTCTACTTGGGCTGCCATGTGGTCCATTAGAGTATATTTGGAACATAGCTATGGTTAATAGTGCATAAGAGAAACCATTCAGATTGTTCTCCCACCTTTATTGATAGCAACTCGCCGGAACAGCTGGACAATCCAGAACTCTGTGGCCGATATATGATGCAAAAACATCTACTCGCGACACACCTTCAAAACTTTGCCGCGGCGCCGATTCTTGATCGGTATCCAAGCGTACGAAGGCACAGAGACGCAGCGCTTCGGCGAGCCAAGGAAGCTTTGATCACGCCGCGAGACCGGCGAAACTTGCTTTTGAGGAGTTGTGTCGTTTTCCTGCGGCACTGCGCTTCCGTAAAAATTTCCACGTGTCCTCAACGGCAAGTCTCGCGGCTTGCACAGGGTTTTAACGAACTTTTTCCGCGAATGACGACGAACGAGTTGAAAACGTGTCTTCAGCACGCTGCCACCAGCCTCCGCAACGCTGCAAAGACGCGATTTTTCGACATGTAAGATGGCCGTCAGGTGGCTTCACTCGCGGAAGCGGGAAGCGCGATCCAGCAAATGTCATAGAGATCAGTGCTTCACACCAACGTTACCAGAACAACTCAGCTAGGAAACTGACTGCCATAGTGTCTGCTTTGAAAAAGTGGCTCCCACCCATCCGCACTCGAGAACCAAACTAAAGGCGATCGCAACGCCGCCATTTTTCCCGCAGAGGCCACTACGGGAACTGCACGGCTGCACGTATTGGTTCAGGTCGAGTGAGTCGCGCAATCGGGCCTTATCGTGCAAAGGTCGGTTGCGCCATCTCGTAGTGCCATTTTGCAGTAGCTATATAAATCATCATTCATGTTTTGATTTGTCGCTAAAGGGCCGCGCTGTTTTCGTATCCAGTTTCTTCTCGGTGGACGCGAGTGGTCCAGGTTTCGAGGATGAGTTTCCCAACTGAGTGTTTTAGTAACGTTGCTTCACACCAACGCGGAAAAGGCAATATTGGGATATTTTTGAAAACAAGAATGACCCTATCTAGATTATCTGTTTCTCAGACATAAAAAAAATATATTGTCAATTAAATTACTATGATGCCAGAGAGAAACAATTTTACAATCAGCATTTCACGCGTCAATCATCCCTCCAGCCAATGAGAGATGTAAGCACCTTGTAAGCACGGGGCGGGGCTTAGCGAATTGAGGTGGAGAAGGTGGAGGCTGCAGCAGCCTCCACCTTCTCCACCTCAATTTCAATTTCGTCTAAGGACGTAAATATTGCTAAAAAAATGTTTCTACGTGGTAAAATTGTTTCTAAATGCGCGTCCTATCTGTGCTTTTTAGAAAAAAAAAATTGTTTTTCATTGCAGTGTTTTTTTAAAGGTCGTTTAATCTCCGACCTGGGAAATAATGCGAAAACTGAACTGATCGGTAAAGATTGTGTATTGACACATCTTGGGAAGAGGAAATTTCTCCACTAACATCACCGTTAAAATATAAAAAGAAAAAAATGTGGCATGTAATACTTTCCATATGAGCGTATTTATAACAAAGACAATGTTTGGAGCCGCCTTTGCTGCGCGCAACGTAGACAGGCCATTTAGAAATCCTTGTCCAGGTTAGACTGTTTACTCCTAGAAAATGTTCGCGCGTCTACTTTCCCGCAGAGCACTTGAAGACAGCGGCCTACTGTGAAAACTAAAAGATTACGAAGTTAAAAAAAGGCGTTTTCACAAACAAGAACAGCTTTGCGATGGTGATGCGATATTAAGTCTGACTTTTTACGTGTTCAATTCTTGCTCAGTGACACAACGCAGACTGTTTGTCCTCTTGTATTCTTCTACCTTGTCCTCAGTAGCAGCAGTAGTAGTAGTAGTATAGAGGTAGTACAGTAACATAGTAGTAGTAGCTCGTTTTTTACGTTAAAATTTACTACGATTAACTTGCATAATTAGTCATCTTGACTTCTTATTACGTCGAAGCATGTGTTCGGCTACTTCGCTTGCCAACTCCTCCGTAGACCAAAGCGATTGACTCGCGAAATGCTCTGCGGTGGAGTAGACGCAAAGGTAGTGCCAGAGACTTTAAAGGGGTTAGGTCACACCAAAAGTATAACTAGGTAAGTATACTGCTATGACGCTTTGTATGTTGCTATATGTTTGCTAAATTTGTTTCGTAAATGGCGCGATAGTTTCGTGGACAAATCGAGTTATATGCGGGACCCTCAGATCCCCCCCTATTCGGGAAGGCCGCCATGTTTTATGGTCGGTGAGGCACTTCGTCCACCGCGCGGTGTCCCCTTGCACGCACTCACAGACTTGGCTCTCTCGGCGTCTCGTGTTTCAGCTTTCCCGTTTACCTTTCGCGTTTCAAGCACACGAGTTTGAGACGATGACGTCGACGGCATCGTTCGCTTCGTCGAAGTCTTTCACACGGATTGCAGCAGCGATCAGAGTGATTGCGATCAAGAGACGTTGGAAGCTGGTCATTTTGACTTCGACCCGCTGGCGACCAGCTCCAGCGACGACGACCACGAGATAGCGAGAGTAGCGTTGGAGTAGCCGAGTAGCGTCAGAGGGTGCGATCGTAGCGCGTCGAGGCGAGCTTGGGCGAGCATGGGGGCGCCCGGAACGCGAGAGCTTCCAACTAGGCATCATAATCACGAGGTTTATGGGCACCAGGCACGTATCCAGGGGGGAGGCCCATGGGGCCCGGGCCCCCCCCCCCCCCCGAAATCTTCCATTTTGCTGGGACCTCCTCTCCCCCCTCCCCCTCATACAGCATTTTGTCATGGGCGGGCCCCCCCCCCCCCCCGAACCAAACTCCTGGCTACGTGCCTGATGGGCACTATGGCGCTACTAATTTGGGCAGTGATATCTGATCGCCAAATGAAAGTGATCAACATTAGCAAATTGATTTTTGCAATTACTAGAGCTCTAACAATCGCGAAACTCGGCGTATATTCAAAGTAGCCTCTGAGCGTTCCATTTCAAGAATAATCTACCCGTATCATTTTCGTGTCCCGGCCTACACTCAAAGATATGCCTGAGCGTCTATTTACCCGCAACACATTCAAAGAGCCAATCTCTGCGATCTACGAAATCAGCTCAGCGAATGATGAGGCGGAATATCTGTTTAGACCTAAAAACGAAGTCTGCGCTGTGGCATTACGCAATGCAAGCATGACGCTTTGCATTGCGTAATGCCACAGCGCAGACTTCGTTTTGAGGTCTAGACGGATGTTCCGCCTCATCATTCGCTGAGCTGATTTCGTAGATCGCAGAGATTGGCTCTTCGAGTGTTTTGCGGGTAAGTAGACGCGCAGGCATTTCTTAGAGTGCATAAAAGCCGCTATCACACTGCCCATACATCGTAAAAAAAGACAATGCATTTGCTGCAGACGATAAGCGAAATTGAACAAAAAACAGGAAAACCTCACAACAATAACGCTAATTTATCCGAAAATCACCGTCCTCTGCTCCAGCCCAAAGATTGCCAAAAGGGGACAAATGACCTTTTTGCCAAATTACCCAGGCACCAAGGAGAATGCTGGGAACGTAGTGCACGCGCTGCACGCGTTCGCCTTGCCCGCATCAAATATTCGAAGTAAGTGAACATAATAAGGTGTTGAAGAATCCACGTACAAAGTACCTTTTTTTTCCTTCTTTTTAACGGTTACTGCTGCCTACGCCAACACGTGAAGCGCGTGTATCCGAAATTCGCAGCATGCTTCATGGCGCCGGGGTGATTCGGCAAAGAGCCAATTACCTATACCTGTTTTCACCTCAAGAACCGAAGTAAAACAAGTCCGGCTCCTCGCGGAGCATTACTAATTTCCCATTTCATGTGGATAATGAAGACATATGTAGGTGAATTTTAGATTAGATATATGTAATCTTGTCAAGACGCACACGTTCCAAACGCCAGAAGCATCGCTTTTTCCTCCGACAACCAAATCTCGTAAGAACTACTTCGCGCCGCGTAGGAACAATGCGCAAAACTTGCTTTTTTCCTGAGTTGAAAATGGGTATAGGTCCTAGGCTAATTCCTCTATGTTCCCGTTCTCTTCTTTTTTCTTTCCTTCCTCGTTTCCTGAACAGTGTGTTGTTGCTGGATGCAATGCATGGATTCGGAAAACTGCTCCTGTTCATGGCGTCGGGAAGAGCGGAATTAGGCTGATGAGCCGCGTTTGTGCCGCGCTATGTTACAAAGACAATCAGACCTGCGAGCTAAGAACTGCAAGACGCGTATTTTTTCCCCCGCCTACTTTAGGAATGAGAGTGCCGCCTTCGATGGTGCTCTGAACGTTTGAGAGCTCCCAACGTGCGACTTGGTTTAGCGAGCCAGCTGCAAGCTGTGGAAGCATCTATAGGGTCTCGGTTGGAAGATGCCGTTTCTAAGCTCCCAACAAAAGCCGTCGGCCGATTAAACATTTCTAAGCAATTCATCGGTGACCTTAAAACGGGTACGGAAACGAAATTTTAGGGCTCGTTCTATTGCTTAGGTGTATAGCATGTTGCATCAGCACCTGAGAAACACCCCTCTTTTGTTTGCAAACGCGAGAAACGCAATTTTAAAACGAATAAAATGATTTCCCACTTGCCCCTGGTAATTGAGGGCTGAAGCTTTGTTGGAGGATCGCGACGTTTTGCACCCCCCGCAGTGGCGCCTCCCTCGACAGTACACCGTACCCGTATTCGCTCGTTCTCGCGTGAGTTGAAACGTGGTGGCGCCACGGTTCTGAACTAGACAGCGGGTTTCGCAGCATTTCCGGGATGTATAAACTTATGATTTTGTCTCTCAACGTATGAAAAAAGTATCCTTCATAACTTATATTACTACCTGTGATCCTCTTTTGATGATAGCGTATAAAGCCATACCATTGTTTTGAATCGCTGATGCATACCGCTGTACAAAGTGCATTATACTTAGGGGTGTCGCGAACTTCCGTCGAAACCGGATTTTTAGGTCGAACTTTCGAGGTTCGACTGAGTTGAACCGGATCAACGAACCTTGGAACTGTTCAAGGCGGGGTTTTAGCCGCACGTCCGGAGGCTTCCTGGCTCGTGACGACGACCATTCCCCGAAGTGAAGAACCCAGGGGTCCAGTGGAGGTGGGAGAATTGGTAACGTAACGAACGGTTTAATTACATGGTAGCGATACAGTCGTCAAATCCGAGAGAACAACTGGAGCCGCCTCACGCCCCGCCTTATATAGGGTCCGTTTTCTCCCTCACTCTCCGCCAGGGCAGCAGGTGCGACCGCCAAGTGCGTAGCAGAAAGGTCCGCCGCGTCGTAGCCAGAAGTGCGTCGTAGCCATGGTTCTCCGCAGTTAGGCCAGGCCTCTCTCCCCTTCCGGAGCGCACGAACCCACACGCACACACACACACGTCCCGTTGACGTCACGGACGCGTTGAGACTCGTTTCGGGCAAACCACGACAGCTGGGCGACGGTCTTGAACACGTCGGGACTCGTTTCGGGCAGACTTCGACAGGTGGGCGACAGTCCAGAACACGTCGGGACTCGTTTCGGGACTCATTTCCGCAGCGTTGAAACTCGAAAAAGGTTGCCGAAGGTTCCATTCTTAACAGCCCCTCCGGGGCCAGGGAAACCTCGAATGGCCGGTGGTACAATCGCTGGCCTGAAGAGGTGGGCTTGGAGTAGGCCTTGAGAAGACGCTGCAAGCACCAAACAAACTCCCAAACCTCTCACAACGGAGGCATCAGCGGAAACGTCCCCCACAACACCACGCCACACCGCAGTCAAACGCTCGGAATTCGCCAAAGACCCGCCAGACTGGACTACGGATTACCAAAATTTGGTACAATTCCGGGTATCGAGACCCCCTGTCGCCAAAAAAACTCATTTTTCCAACGAGGTCACTAAGAACAAAATACAAAAGACAAAACCCTTCGCAATTTGTGAGGTCATTTTGGGCAAAGTGCCCCCACTTTGATCCTCATTCCCGTGGATGACGAAAACCTCTGAGATCATCCCTACTGTTTTTCGTGATGTCAGAAAAATCTGCTCAACCCATCGGCATTGCCGTTAAATTTGCCTTTCCTTTTTCTTACGCTGAAGTCATAGTGATCGATTTTCACGTGATTTCTAGACGTGAAAATGCGGTCCTTATAGCGCCGATAAAACAATCCGCCTTTTTCATGCCCCGTCACATTGGTCCTAGCAATCTCCTGAGCTGTACCGCGAAACCCTGACACACTAGGGTCGCTCTTCTGCTCGGCTGTCAAAGACACTCTGTCTACTCGCAACAGACGATCCAAATTACGTGACGTCGGAGCTACGAGAGATCCTTTAATGATCCCGTCTTCCTCCGCCTTTTTCGCGGGCTCGTTGGGACGGCGTACGCTTTCTAGCGCTGCGAGGTCAGGCTGTTCTACAACCTGGTCCCTCTCATCCCGGTTTCCTGCCTCCAACTCTGGGAGTGCTTGCTCCCCGTCAGCTGCCTCTGGCTCTGGATCACTCGTCAACAAAGGGGCGTCCTGACGCGATTTGGACCTCGTACATGACTGAACTAGCCCTTCTCCCAGTTGTTGACCCCTTTCGCGCAGCAGGAAATCTGACCGGTTAGAAAACAAATAAGGATACTCCCACGGGACTGTTTGCGAGACAGCCGCCTCTGTCACTAGCTCTCCGAACGGGCCAGTTATCCTTACTGTCGCCATAGGCAGACAGACACTGTGCTTTTCGAGCAGCTGCTTGATCCAAACTACCTTTCCCGTAAAATCGGATGGCGTTACATACGACGGATGGACAACGTCCATCGTCGCTGCACTGTCCCGAAGCACCCTGCACGGCTTTCCGTTTACCTGGAGCTCGTGAAGATAGGGACGAAGAAGCTTCAGGTCCTTGTCACTACCGTTCACGTACGAGAACACAACCCGCGGTTTCTTACATCTGGCCGCTGTGTGTCCGGGCTCCTGACAGTTGTAGCACAGGAACGGCTTCCTTGCCTCGAACTGCCCTGTTGGGCTTTTCCGCGCCTCGTCTCCGTTCGAGTGTTCTGCGCTCTTTTCTGGGACCTTTTGTCCTGCTTCGGGCTTCTCGGGCCCGTTTTCTCGCGAGCCGTTACCCTGTCGGAAGGTCTTGCGCTGATCGCTTCGGCCGGATTCGCTTTCCTCTCCGCTCAGCTTTCTACGCGTTGCGTACTCTTCGGCTAGCTCAGCGGCCCCTTCGACAGAGTCGACTCCCACCCTGTCCTGCACCCAGAGCTTGACTGACTGCGGAATGCTACGAAAGAACTGTTCGAGGCACACACACTCGACTACCTTGTCTCGGCTTTCGTACACTTCCTCGCTCTTCAACCATTCTATCAGGTTGGTTTTAAGCCCGTACGCGAATTCCGAGTAGCCCTCGCTGCTCTTTTTGGATGCGTTTCTAAACCTTTGACCGAACGCCTCGGCAGAAAGGCGGTACCGCTTCAAAAGGCTGGACTTCACCTTGTCGTAGTCGTCCGCGTCTCCAGCACTAAGGCGCGCGACAACCTCTGCAGCCTCACAGGGCAACAGAGTCAAAAGCCGTTGCGGCCACGTTTCTGGGGCGAAGCTCAACTTCTCACATGTCCTCTCAAAGTTAACTAAGAATAGGCCCACGTCTTCCCCAACTTTAAACGGCTGCATGAGCTTCTTCATTTGATACGACTCGGTCTCACTTGCTCGTACCGGAGCCCCAACTCTACTGTTCTGCGAGTTTAATCGCTGTTGTTCAATTTCGAGCTCCAGCCTTTTCAGCGCTCGCTCCTGGTCTCGTTCCTCTCTCGCTGCAGCCCGCTCTCGTTCCTCTCTCGCTGCAGCCTGTTCCTCTTTCGCTGCAGCCTGTTCCTCTCTCGCCGCAGCCTGCTCTCGTTCCTCTCTCGCTGCAGCCTGCTCCTGCTCTCGTTCTCGTTCCTCTCTCGCTGCAGCCTGCTCTCGTTCTCGTTCCTCTCTAGCTGCAGCTTCGCTCTTAGCGTTCTGAAGCAGTTCCCACGCAATTTTAATTTCCTCTGCTTCCGCGCTCTCTGAAATCGCTTTACTGATCTCAGATTTCTTCATCTTTTGCTCCACCTCCACACCCAATTCTTCACATAAACAGAGTAAATCTGTTCTCAGTAACCTCATTAGATCCATGATCGCTGCTTTTTAGCTTTGGCTTTGTTCTAAAACTTGTCGCGAGGTTATACCAAAACCTAGCGCACGAGTCAAACACTAAGGATTCCCAGCAGTTCAAAATTAATTACCCATAATCTGAAGCCTGGCGAATCTCAAAGCAAAGTCCAAACGCTCACCCACAGATGTAGCACGATGTCGCATGGTCCGATCCCAACCGCTGCCAACCAGTTGTTCGAGGCGGGGTTTTAGCCGCACGTCCGGAGGCTTCCTGGCTCGTGACGACGACCATTCCCCGAAGTGAAGAACCCAGGGGTCCAGTGGAGGTGGGAGAATTGGTAACGTAACGAACGGTTTAATTACATGGTAGCGATACAGTCGTCAAATCCGAGAGAACAACTGGAGCCGCCTCACGCCCCGCCTTATATAGGGTCCGTTTTCTCCCTCACTCTCCGCCAGGGCAGCAGGTGCGACCGCCAAGTGCGTAGCAGAAAAGTCCGCCGCGTCGTAGCCAGAAGTGCGTCGTAGCCATGGTTCTCCGCAGTTAAGCCAGGCCTCTCTCCCCTTCCGGAGCGCACGAACCCACACGCACACACACACACGTCCCGTTGACGTCACGGACGCGTTGAGACTCGTTTCGGGCAAACCACGACAGCTGGGCGACGGTCTTGAACACGTCGGGACTCGTTTCGGGCAGACTTCGACAGGTGGGCGACAGTCCAGAACACGTCGGGACTCGTTTCGGGACTCGTTTTCGCAGCGTTGAAACTCGAAAAAGGTTGCCGAAGGTTCCATTTTTTAACCAGATTCGACCGGTTCGACTTTGCGCACAGTGTGGCCAGACTTTGGTACAAGCATGTCCAGGTTTCGAGAATTTTTTTTTTTTTAGGCAAAGGGTTATTTTAATTTTATGAACAGTTGCAATTAAAAGAAACTAATTCTAATCACTGAAGAAGTTCATAACTTAATTATTTGTACTGTTTTAACTGAAATAACCAATCAGTGCTGCCCTTAATTCATCCCTTAGCTATCATCTTCTAATCCGAAGCCAACTGGCCAGCCGGTCGCGCATGCGCATAGCAGTCGAACCTGAGTCAAACCCTTGTCCAACTTTTCACATGAAGGTCGAAAAAGTCGAACCTGGTCGAACTCGAACCTCGACCGGTTCGAAACACCCCTAATTATACTGTGTACCGTATGCACGAACGGCAAAGATTTTTTTTTTTTTTTCGGTACTGACTTGCCCCCACCAAAGGAGTGGCCAACATGTTCCGGCTTTCCGCTACCTTCACCACTAACTACTACTACTACTACTACTACTACTACTACTACGAACGGCAAAGAGGACAGAGGCCTTCGTCAGGCATGTTTTGCCTTTAGTCTCTGTTCCCCTTTCGGTTGACCTGAAAGAAATAAACTTTAAACTTCAATATGCACGCCATCTTCTGGAAATGGCCACTTATAGAAGTCAGACTTAATTTTCTCTTATGATAAAAGAATGATGAGTAAAAAATTAGGAAATATACGTGAAGCGAAAGTGTACCGGGGCTACCCAACAGACGACGCCACTAAGTTTGTTGCCACACACACAAAAAAAAAGCGAATCGGTATACCTTAGACGTGAAAGCAATGACGTAATCTCGCTTCTTGGCGCGGCGTTTATTCGTTTGCGTGCAGGATGCCGCGCTATTGTGCGGCAGAGGCAGCAGAGGGCTGCGGCAGCAGCGTGCTCAACTGCGAGACGCCGACCCACGGGTTTCCGAACGATGAGAAATTCCGAAGCGTGTGGATCCATCTCGTGCGTCCATCGTCTCTCGGACGCAGGTGAAAACCGATCGCCTCTACGGTGACCCTTTTCGCGGTGAGGACTATGAAAGGCGACCCACTGTCTTCTGGACTCTCTGGGTCTTCCTAGCAAGAATATTCGGTCGCTACCAAAGATTGTGCCTACTGATTTCTTAAAAAAAAAAAAAAAAAAAAGAGCAGAAGAGTTTAGCGAACCGCACGAAGAGCGAAGCAAATTAGTAAGTGAGCAGGCTGTTAATAAAACACCTATTAGCGCAAACCTCCAAGTTGTCCAACCATGTTTACATGCGAGGCATTTCATAGCGATCCCGACACCCTGCAGATTTGGTCGGGCGGCCAGTCGGCCTGTCGGATAGTTAGTACGGTTCTAGCCCGAATCGCCTGTCCGTCACCATATACGAAAGTGACTACTCGTCCTCGCTTATGTCTTCTTAGTCTCCTTGGTACTCGAAATCCTCATCCGTTCGAGTTCATAGATCATGGTGGAACGCACCGTGGACTGCAAGGGCCGAAATGAATACGTCACGACGGTCGCCGTGCAGCTGTGCAGTCCTCCGCCACTCTGTAACGCGAGGTTGTAACACCCAAAAGCGACCGCGTGGCGGCTCTCATAATAATTTCAGCCTTTGGCTGCGCCAACACCGCCTAGAGGACAAGGCCGTGGTGCTGACATTTTTACGTCACCAGCGAAGGCCAACGCTGGTCACAGATTGGTAACGAGCGCAGCGTCGGCGCTCGGCTTCGAGTCAAGTTTGGGCCGAACGTTGACGCAATCGTCGCGTCCAGTCTGTATCCAGCGTTGGCCTTCGCTGATGACAACATCTCTATCAGCACTACGACTTTGTTGTCTAAGAGGTGTTGACTGTGCTGAGGAGCCTTACGTTACGATTGCGACGGAGTTCCCATGACGCAACGTACGCCTCGATGGCCGATTTCGAAGCGTTCGCTAGAATCAGACGCTTGAAACACGAAATATAGCCATCCGCTCAAAATACGAACGTGCGATCGTCGTTTACGGATATCATATGTGATATTGGACCCATTTCGGAAGGGGTTCCGTATATTTTGATTTTCGTTTCTGTACCCCTTTAATGGTATAATTAATCGGTGAATCGATTTGATGATAGAGCATACTTTTACTGGAAGGTGTTTCTTCCGCAGGAGAGTTGCATGCTCGAGCAAGAACATTCTCAACCGTCGGACTACGTTATTAGGGTGTTTTGAGACGCGTGACGCTACGGGTTCCTCGAGTTACATGTTCGTTTTTATTAATTTTGCTATACACTCTAAAAAATGCCTGCGCGTCTACTTACTTGCAAAACACTCAAAGAGCCAATCTCTGCGATTTACGAAATCAGCTCAGAGAATGATGAGGCGGAACATCCGTTTAGACGAAAAATAAAGTCTGCGCTGTGGCATTACGCAATGCAAAGCGCCAAGCTTGCCTTGCGTAATGCCATAGCGCATACTTCATTTTGAGGTCTAAACAGATGTTCCGCCTCATCATTCGCTTAGCTGATTTCGTAGATCGCAGAGATTGGCTCTTTGAGTGTTTTGCGGGTAAGTAGACGCGCAGGCATTTCTTAGAGTGCAGTCTGCGACATTTTGGTGTAGGACTTCTCAGTGCATATCTTAGGGTGCACGGGCATATCGGTGCACGAACTTTTCGGTGCATTGACGTTTCGGTGCCAAGATGTTTTGGCGTATGACAACTTGAAAATTATGATAATATTTCGATTGCCCCCTAAACGTACGGGCTCCCTACTGCTACATAAATTTACATTTTATTCATCCATATTTTTGGCGTTATGCAGCATATACAGTGTAAAGCTTTCAATGTAACCATGAAAACGTAATTAAACTTAAATTTTGGCTAAATGGAACGTTATGATTATGTAGTTCATGAACACTCAAGCTATAAGTAGGCCAATTTATTTCGGTTCATGTCAGTATCGCCTATATGGCCGTCCGATATTGTGACCTTGACAACGGAGGAAAAATACAACACAAAGGAAGTGGTACGAACCTAGTGTTTGTAGACAGAATGCGTGACGAAGAACCAAAGATATATTTTAGTAATTACCCACTCTTGTAATGCGCGCCATGCTGTTGTTGTGAGCCGCGTATAGAGTTACTCATAGCCTCCATTCTTAACAAAATAATAGGATTAGTAATGTTTTTTTTTTTTTTTGTTTTGTTCGTTTTTCAGAAATATTTACGTTCAACCCAAATCAGTAATCCCAGGCAAATAACATCCGAACACGGGAATGCCTTCAATGGCGCCTTTCTAACGAAATGTTGGGAGGTCCAACTATAATGATATCCACTCATTTTTATGCCGAAATCTCCGTGCACCAAAACAGGATCGTGCACCGAAACGTCCGTGCACCGAAGCGTCCGTGCACCAAAACGTCCGTAGACCGAAATGTCCGTGCACCGAAACGTACGTACACCGTACACAGAAAGGTCTGCGCGCCGAGACGCCCGTGTAACAAAGAGTACGTGCACCAAAACGTCCGTGCATCAGAAACGTACATGCAGCACCGAAACGTCTATACAGAGAAAGGTTCGTGCACCGAAACATCCGTGCACCGAAACGTCCGTACACCAAAACGGCCGTGCACCAAAACGTCCGTGCACCGAAACACCCGTGCACAGAGGCGTTCGTGGACCGAAACGCACGTGCGCATAAACGTACGTACACCGAAACGTTTGCGCACAAAAACGTGCATGCACGGAAACGTTAATACACCGAAAATCCATACACCGAAACACGTGTGCACCCAAATGTCTGTACACCGAAATGCCCGTGCACCGAAGCGTCCGTGCACTGAAACATAGGTACACCGAAACGTCCGTACACCAAAAGGTCCGTGCACCGAAGCGTCCGTGTACCCAAACGTCCGTACACCGAAAGGTCTGTGCACCGAAGCGTCCGTGCACCGAAACATATGTGCACCGAAACGTCCGTACACCCAAAAGGTCCGTGCACCAAAATGTCCGCGCACCGAAACGTCCGTGCACCGCAGCGTCCGAGCACAGAAACGCCCGTGCACCGAAATTTCGCTCCATCTTTGGTTGGCTTGCGTGCAGTGCCAGGAGTGCACTTTTGCCACTTTCTCCGCGGCCGACACGTAGCAATGTAGCGGTACTTGACCACACACACATCAGTAAGCCCAGCAGAGCGGAGCCACCGCACATGCAATGACACGTGACCGGTAATTGGCCAATCACGCTCGTTTCTGCGAACGACACTAAACGATCGAAGCCCCCAGGCTACCTATTAACTCAACTCATTGGCTGGACAAATTGTAAGGCGGCCTGCTCAATTAAATAGCTTGAGTGAACATCGCACAGATGTTTTATTGAAGCCCCCGAGCGACAGCGACCAAAATATTCACGCAAAACACTGCTCTTGCCTCACATCTCCCCCCCCCCCCCCCTTCCCCTTTTACCTTTGCGAGTCCCGCGTAAGAGGACACGTAAAATCTCTCCCAATACTTTACTGCGGTCGTCTTACTCCGCGAAAATATTTCAGCGGCCCTGGCGCCGACAACTTTTGCGTAGTCGGGCACGCTGAACGCACGCAGCATCGGGATTTTCCCCTTCGAATTGGTAGGGTCTGTCGTCGTGGACAGCCTTCGAGGCAGTGGGAGACAGCTGTCTCTGCTGTTCCGGTGAATCCGCTGTCTCGGTGCGCCGGCGGCGGCCCTCTCCGTCGGCGCAGCGCGAAACCGCGACTGCAAGTAGAACGCGATGCGCTTGCGTTCTCTCGAAGGCGGGCTGTCACCGATAGGGCAGGATTTGGTGCTGTAGGCACGCCGTTTAAGGCTAATGAACCGAGTAGAAGGGATTCTCCAAGAGGCACTGGCAACTTCAGAAATGCGGGGCGTGGCCTTTTACTTGTTGCTTCACTCGTCGGCCTTATTATGTTCTCACGCCGGAATCCGATTGGCTGCGCAGCGAAGATAAGATTCCCGAGACTCGGCACGCCCCTTGTTTCTTGAGCTGTCCGTGCTTAAAGTATTTGACCTCTCTCGGACGACGTTATACGCAACAGTAACCCTTCCGAATTTAGCGAAAATAAAAAATCACGAAAGGCAATGTAAATCCCGGGTATTCCGAAAAAAAGTTGTTTCTTGGAGTAGCTAAAAACAAAAAAAAAAAAAGTCTCGGTGACACTGCAAATGCAACATACAAAAGACAGCCTGCAGAAAGTCTGAAGCGTGCTTGTACGACGATTGGCCGTGCTGTGTGCATGCATGTTGGAAGCATTGTATGAAGCCTTCTAACATACTTGAGGCGCAGGTAATCTTGTCGTCACGTCTACAGCGAACGGCGTGCCACGATGTGTGCGCAGCGGCTCTAAGAAACGGCGCAAAGCGTATTCTGGGGAACATTTGTCCCCGGCGGACGAGCACATGGTTAGGCTCCGGAAGGCGGAAGCGAAGAGCGCGCGTCCGGCCAAGCGTCCGCGCTCTCGAGCCGAGTCCGTGCGGTCCAGGTGTCCGCGACACCCGTCAAACGTGCCCGGCGGTGGCGGTGTCCGGTGGGGTCTCCCCCCTCCTCTAGGCCGCCATCCATATGGATGTGGCCAAGGGGTTAGCGCGGCCGTGCGAGGACCGCTCCCGACGCATTCGCCCAGCTGCCGCCGCCGAGACGAACGCCTCTCGGAGCAACTTTCTCACACTGTCGAGGAAGACATCGATCCGGGCAGCTCAAATTAAAAGGGCCGCGCGGCGCTGCCACGAGCCTCCCATTGAAGGGAAGAAAAGCGCGCAACAGCGCAGGGAGGAGCAGCAGCAGGCAGCGGCATTGGCCCGCGGGCCGCAAAATTGGAATTCTGCCGCGCTCTCAAAAGGAATAGGATTCTTTTGGACGCAACGGCGCCTTCTTTGTGGGCTATACGCGCGCGCGCGACCGCGGAGAGCGCTCGCTTGCGCTCCAGCAGCCACCAAAGGCCTAATTACGCGGCGACCCCCGCTCACTCCAATGAAGAGGACCCCCGCCCCCCACGACCCACCTACGCGGGACAAAAGATCCGACCCAAATTAGCCCCCCCCTCCCTTGGGGCCGCTTTCGAAAAAAAAGCCACCGGCGGCGGCTCGGGCCCACCAAAAGAGCAGCGACTGTGTGTTCTTCTGTTTGACGCGCGCGGCACGTTTCTGCGCTCAAACGACTCGCGGGAGGAACGGCGACGGACGCACGTCGCCGTCCGTGTGCCCTGCGCGCGCTCTCCCGCACCGCGACAATAACAATGATGCGGTTCTTCCATTCAAAGCACGGGCCGCGATGGGCCGGCGCATCAATGCGCCATAAGGGACAATCGCCACGCGCTGCCCTGATGGCCGAGACGAGAGGGCCCCGAGGCGCCGCTCCGTCGGCCGCTGCCGCCGCTGCAATGCCCCACCACCCCCTCCCAGCCCTCTTCTTCGGCGAGCAGCGTAATCGGACCGGGTGTCGAGGGCCATCTGCGACTTGTTCGGGGCGTCCCGTATGAACCCGGGCCCGGACCGGGCTCGAATCCCGGCTGCGGCTCACTCACGGCTCGAACGAAACCTTGGGTTCGAAATGGAGTCCCTGGACTGGACTCGAACGGACCTAGCGACCTGAAAAGCGGCAGGTTCGACCGTCGGCAAGGGGACGCTTCCGTGAAGGCGCGCGGTGCGGAGCGATCTCGGGAGAAGGGCGTGTTCTTTTTCTTTCTTTCTTTTTTTTTTTTTTGAGGGGGGGGGTCTCTTCTTGCACCGTATCTTGCAACCCCCTTTTTTGTTTCTAATTTTGTTCGGGCCGATTTTCCTGGCCGTGGGAATGGCGTTGTCGCGCACCGGTTGCCTGCTTCGCGAGGGGTCCGCACTGTTTGTTTGCGGGTCGGTCGTTGGGGCCGTCTCGTGCTCGGCGGCATGTCAACGGGACGCTGCTGCTGCCACCGCCGGCGCCGCCGCTTGTCTTTCTTTTTATTCATTCCCCGGTGACTCGTTTTGTCGTTGTTGTTGTCATCGATTGTTTTTTTTGTTTTTCTTTGGCAGCGACGAATGCGGCTGTGCAGGTTCCTTCGGGGACGGAATTGGGGCCAGCTGCTCGGGATATTTAAAAGCGCCCTATTAACTGTGGCGTGCTCGGATGACCGTCGGGGACAGGAATTGCTCTCGAAGGGAAAGTGCGTCGCGATGTCTTTCGTCTCCTTTCTCCCCTCACGGTTTTGACGGTGCTTGCGCACAGGCCGCCGAGTAATAGGCTATCGCCCACATTAGAGCAACTCGGGGCACCCAAGTGTCACTCTATGAAAGACGCACGCTACTACAAAGTAGAAGGAACCTCTGCCCCCCAACCCGTGACTGAGGAAGTCCAAATAAAGTTATCATTATTATTAGTTGTAGTATAGTAGTAGAAGTAGTAGTAATTGTAGTAGTATAAAAGTGACGCAGAGCTTGACTTTTTATGAGTGTTGTCGCGCTTCTTGTCGATCAGCGCCTGTCCTGTGTGTATTTCTCCGACTTTCTCCCGTCCTTTTAGCGCATTTCTTTTTTAATTATGTCGATGAACCTACTAGCCCAGCAATCCACTATTTTACGCTTGTTTCTTCGTTCATCGGCGTTGGTATCGGCTGACGTCGAAATCCCATTTACTGAGCACCGATAAGAAAACGCCCGGGACTTGCCTCGCCTTTCTTCAGCTGACTATACCGATTCTGTCGTTTGTTTTACCTTTTTTTAGAGCGCAGGTTTAGGCGCCCGTTTCCGGGTTGAGCGGCGTCGCCGTCACCGTCGGCGTAACCGATTGTTGCATTATGGGACGTTTCCCATAATGACGTCACGTGTGACGTCACGAGGGCAAAACGTTCCCCCCAAATTTAGCGGGAAAAGATTTTTGCTAACTTTAGCTGGGAAATTTTACCCTGGTGACGCCACACGTGACCCTCCCCTCCGTACCCTCCCCTCCTCCTCTTCAAGAGCTGCGCTCTGATTCGGCGTTACAGAGAATTGGAAACGTCTTTAATTTTTTTAGAGCGCAGGTCTTAGGCGCCCGTTTCCGGGTTGAGCGGCGTCGCCGTCACCGTCGGCGTAACCGATTGTTGTATTATGGGACGTTTCCCATAATGACGTCACGAGTGACGTCACGAGCGCAAAAACGTTCCCGCCAAATTTGCGGGAAAAGATTTTTTGCTTCCTTAAGCCGGGAAATTTTACCCTGGTGACGTCACACGTGACCCTCCCCTCCGTACCCTCCCCTCCTCCTCTTCAAGAGCTGCGCTCTGATTCGGCGTTACAGAAAATCGTAAACGTCTTTAATTTTTTTAGAGCGCAGGTCTTAGGCGCCCGTTTTCGCGTTAAGCGGCGTCGGCGTCTCCGTCGGAGTTACCGCGCGCGTTGCATTATGGGATGTCGCAGAACATACACACGAATTCAATTCCCCGCTAAATTTAGTGAGGAAACTGAATTGGTGGGTAGGTCTGTGATATCCCATAATGCAACACTGCGCATTCAGTTTCCCCGCTAAATGCAGCCGCAAAACTAACGTCACATGACCACAACACCAATTCAGTTTCCCCGCTAAATTCAGCGGGAAAACTATGAGGTTATACCGACGTTGCATATATATACATATATTTCTCTCTCAAATTCTTTACCAAGGTATATTGCAAAATCAACATACCTCAAGAGCTGGGCTCCCAGTTTTACATTACAGAGAAAAGTAAACGCCTGTAAATGTTTTTAGATTTTTTTCAGCTTTCCTTTTGTGTACACTACAGGCATTGCACGATATTCGTCTGCCTTCTACGAGCATTATATCAGCACCCTCTTTCTCTTTCCCCCTGTGTGGGCCTGATTAATACGGTGGCTCTAATAGAACGTTGACTTCTACCGAAAAGATGAAATCGAGCGTAAAGCAGAGTTGTCACTATTTAAAAAAATCTCTTTAAGAGAGATTAATAGAAAACTGATTTTTTTTTTTTTTCTTCTTTCTCTCATAGCTCGCATTTTTTGGCGTTTGAGAACGGCTGCTGTTCACGCGACCTTCATAATTTTCCCTCGCATTAGAAGCGCTCTTCCTGGGAGTTTGCCCTCCAAGCCGCAGTTAAGGAGATCCCCTCGCGCACAGCGCCGAAGGGAACTATCCTTGGCACTTTGAGTGCGAACGATACTTTGTGAGATTGTCTTCTCCAAGAAGCCAAGTGAGAAAAAAAAGCCGCGGACACACTGCTCGTACATAATACAAAAAGACAGTCTGTCCGAGGCGTATTCGGTCTGCAGACACCCTCGTCTATGCAGGCTTGAAACATGCCCGACGTGTGTCCGCAGACAATTCCGTCATTGTGTCCGCACCGAACACCGTGTCTCTTGTACGACGAATGAGCGACTGCGTCTAACCAACGCGTAAACGACACTACTGCCGACGCCCTATAAAGCCAAACTCGCTGGCTTCAGTTCAGTTTTTTTTTTTTTTTTCCTTCTTTCTCGGCGATTAAGGCGGCACGTGGGAGCCTCGCGGAACCTCTCGCAACGACGTCCTCTGGAAGTACTCGGGCGACATCTTCTCGGGGCCGCGGAAGCCCTCTCGGAAGCGCTCGAGGGGGGTCCCCCGCATCGATCACAATGAGTCCCCGCAGCAGCGGGAAGAGTGTCGCGCGTGCTGCGGTCCGGCGGTGTCCCTAATCTCCCAGCCCGGATGGCCCACTTCATCCGGCCATCGCTCACGGGACCGCCGCGGCAAATAAACTCCGATCGCTCATTTCCCCGGACCCGGGCCTCCTCCTTGAGCGCGGCCGGACCCCGCGGCTGCGGTGAGCTGGCCGAGGAACCCCCTCAGCCAACACCTCCTACACGATCAGAAATCTGGAGCGCCTACTTCGCCGGAAAACAACTCGAGAGGACCTATCGTTGCAAATCTAATGGACTGCTTGTCGAATGACGAAGCAGAAAATCTGTTCGGACCTAAAAATTGACTGTCTGCGCTGGGGCACAGGGCATGGTGCAACGACACGTTCGGTACATCCACAGCACAGACTGTCTGTACGGTACATTCACAGAAGCACTGTCTAAGCCTATTCTCAGCCTCGCCATTCGCCGAGGTTCTTCCGTAGGTTGCAGCGATTGGCTTTCCTGAATCATTTGGGAAAACACCGACGACGTAAAAAACGCGGGACTTCTTATAGACCTTTCCAGCGGCAGTCTCGAACGAAGCGCCCGGGCGGAAAATGCTGAGTCACTGAGCTGTGGACGCATGCGCAGCATCCGATATACCGCACAGCAGACCAATAGCGCATGCTCAGAAGGCGTTCCACAGCTCAGCAGACAAAGATGGCAGCGCGCAGAAGGCGCTTTTTGGAAAGGTCTATATTCACGCTTCTTGCTTCCTGGTGGGTCCTTCAACATCCTTATCGGTTAATGCTGCAATCCCACTGGATGAAGAGCGATAATAAAGTGCTCGGGACTAACCACGTCCTGCGACTCTTAATAAAGTGTCAGCGACCGTAGCCCAGGGGTGGCCAAACTGCGGATCGCGAGCCGCGTGCGGCTCTTCGCGGGCACAAGTGCGGCTCGCGGCTCCCTGGTAAGCCTTTCCCTCTTCCCCTCTTCTCCTGTGCCCCAAAACAAAAATTATTCTAGAGTATAAAACAAGGTCACAGTCTTGTCAGTCTTGAACTACACTATGTACATACACCTGGCCTGATTTTTGACGCATAGATGTGTCTAGCGACCCTGTTTCCTTTATTGTTCTAGAAAGAATTTCGAACCCTACACGCATACCAGGCGTCAGGGGCAGTGGCTGGCTGGCGAACCATGCATTCACTTGTGCTTAGGGGTTGAAGAAACGTTTTTGCTACCTGGTGTTATTTGTTGTAGTCGACAATCATACTTGTCCCCTTTGGAAAGAACTGTTCCCTCCATGTCGTTTCTTGTTAAAAGTAGACCCCCCCTTTCCCTCTTTTTCTTTTTTCCTGCGGCTCCATGAACTTTCGTAGCCTGGTCCGCGGCTCTACACCCATGTCACTCTGGCCACCCCGGCTATAGACGCTCCATTTTTCTTAGAGTGTAGATAGAAAGGGGCGGAGTGCTGCGTAATCTACGCCACCTAGCGGACATGGGAAACATATTGGGCAGGAGTGTTGCATCATCATTCGGCTGAGATTCGTGTCCAATCAGCGGGGACACTAGTCTCAGTCGAGCGCTGAAACAAAAGTCGTGTCAGATAAAAAAAAAAATGTATTTAGCCCGACATTGGCATCTAGGAGGTGTTGGCACGAAGGGCTGTCGCTCGAGGAGTCACGTGGGAGTGAGAGCGCCGGCAACGAATACATGGTCCGCATTCGTGTCACATCAGCCGCCATTGTGGTGAGCCTGCCGGTGACCGCGTTCCTTCTGCAGCGCTCATTTCGCGTCGCTGGGTGTTTGTTTTTTTTTTCGGCAAGACGTGAGACCAAGTAGGAGTGACCAGCTGCATGCTGTGATGACATCACGAGCAAGCCATCTAGACTTGTGGAGATGTCACTGTCGGATACGCCGTATGAAGAATGCGAAATTACGAGATAAGAACGTCCAAAACTCCGTAATGTAATGTTCTTGTTTTCTGTTCAGATAAGGGAGTATTTGTGAAGAGCGGTGCGACACAGTGCCGGATGCTTCGTGACAAATAAAAGTGGAGCCCCTCCACTTCGCTCAGGGACGGCGATGTCGCGGTTCTTAGCTTTAAAGGCGAAATTCCTTTTCAGATATGTTGTATGAAAATATACCTTTCCGGAAAACCCCGGGAGACCTTGCAATGAAGGGAATTGTGTGGCTGTTCGGATGTACGCTCGTGCTGTCTCGAACGCTTCGTTTATCCTGGTAGCGGTACTATTCATGCTTTCTTACCATTAAAGCTCAAAACGCACAACATTAAAACTTAGAACACACAAAAAATAAAGCGAACGGAAAAGGTCATCACATACTCTGTTTCGCTTTCTTTCTGCCTTCTCTGCGTTCACGTGCCGTACATCTGAGCGTCATAATTCGTAAAACAAACGCTGGGGGCACCCCGTATTTTCAGAAAGGTCTACTCAGGATCGTGAACCTACGTTCCCAACATTCCCTTTGATGCTTGGGCAATTTAGCGAAAGGTCTATTCTGTCCCTGCCCCTGTCGGTTGTGACGAGAACGGGCATTGCACCGGTGCGTGACCATGCATGATATCACTGCAGCGTGAACAGGTTAGAAGCTGTACTAGCAGTACTGGCGAAATTTACTCTCTTCAGCATTGAATCTTTTTCGGGCAGATGAGCTCCTCTCTGTCTAAACATTCGCAACGTCCAGTTTGCTGTTGGCTCTGTCTCTCGTGTGTCATCTGGCCATCACAAAGCGTAAGAGTCAGAGAATTCAAATAAGCGTTCGTTCCTCTCCACTCATATATCCGTCTCCTTTTTCCGAATATACAATCGACAACGCATCGTTATTTATTTCTGGGATCATTCGCGTTAGGCGGGTGACAACGCGGTCACATGATTCGCAACTTTGCCACAGCCGCTACCCGCCCCTTCTGGAAAATTCACAACACACCACAAGCCCGATCAAGAAGTCAGACACGCATAATCCAGTAGTAAAAATAACGGCCGATGATTCAAAAACATCTTCGCGGCAGCTACCTACGCCTTCTGCAAGGTCGCTCGGCTAAAATGACAACACGCCGCAAGCGCGACACACTCACCGAGGTCCCGCCTGGGCGGTCGACGGACCCCAGACCTCCAGACACGGCTTCGTCGCAGCGTGGCCTTAGTCCGGCACAGGTCAGCGAGCGACGAGGAAGAACCAAGCACTTGGTTGCTATCCAGCTGCTGCTGCTTCCGCGAGCCTCCCCGAAAGACTCGCTTCACTCGCACCACGGGCCAAGATCGCAAGGTCCAGGCACGGTGTCCCTTGGCAGAGCTGTGTCGAAGACGTCGCTGCGCCGTCAGGGCCCGACAGCGTCGCCTCCAGGCCCAAGGACCGCGGTCGGCGCGCCGTGCTCCGTCGGCAAGGACAAGTAGGACCAGAAGGCAAGCGAGGAGCACGGGCAACGCGAGGCTTCGGGGCGCCATCGGCGGGGCGACTGGTGCTCCCGGCGTGCGCCTACCTGTTGCTTGTTGCGTGCTGGGAGAGGGGGGCCGGTCCTTGTGGGCGGCGGCAGCGTCGCCCGATGGCTTCCACGTGCGGGCCGGCATCTGGAACGCGTCGGGCGCCGAGGGGCCCCGGACGTCGGGGCTCGTGGTCCCCAGGGGGTGACGCCCTCATCCCGGGCTCGGGGATTGATCCGATACGATGAACGCTACGGCTGCCTGCTCGCGGCATCGGAGCAAAAACGGCTCTCATAAAAAAGGAAGAAAAAGAAAAACTATGTTGAAAGACATTAGCACGAAGCGCATTTGTTTACTTCACATTGTTCGCACAACTTTTCGCTAACTGGCTTTACACTTTCAAATAATTTTCTTTCTAGAACTGCGGTAAATGAACCCACAAGTTTGCGACGAAGTTGGATGGAAGGAGAGATGTCGCATTTTCTTGGGTGACTGACAAGTGCGCAAGGGGACACAAGCGAGTTGGTGCGATTGCACCATACCTGCAATCATAAAACTTGGCCTTCAACGAAAAAGCAAAATTGCGACAGTAAAATCAGATTGTAATAAAACTATCAAAAATCAATCTACAAAAAAAATTAAAGACGTTTACAATTTTCTGTAATGCCGAATTAGAGCAGAGCTCTTGAGGAGCATGAGGGGATGGTACGGAGGGAAGGGTATGCCCCTCCTCCTCCTCCCTACCCTCCCCTCCTCCTCTCCTGCTCCACTTCCAAAATTTTGCGGAAAATTTCGCTAAACTTCCCCGCTACATTTAGCGGAAAAATGTTCGCTAAATTTTCCTCTAAATTTGGCGGGGAAATTTTCCCATAATGCAACGCGCTGTCACGCCCGGCTGAATTGTTCCCATAATGCAACGCGCGCGGTTACGCCGACGCCGATGGCGACGGCGACGCCGCTCAACCCGGAAACGGGCGCCTAAGAGCTGCGCTCTAAAAAAGCAGCGCGTCAACCTCTTTGCAATGCAGTGAGCCATTTATAAAAATCTATGAAGACGTAGCAAACCCACTTCCTCTAAAAAAAAAAAAAGAAGTTTTATTGATAGAAAACATTAAATGGAATGTTAAGGGCCTAAAGGACATGCATATCTTGGTCTCATGATTACGGAACTCTGTGATTCACTGAGCCGTTTCCGTAAATCGCAGTGACGGGTTCTGCGCTTGATTTGCGGGGGCATCACTCGAGTGTGCGTAGAGCAGGCATTGAACAAGATTCGAGTCTTCCGCCAATCGACCCCAACGTCAGTGCCCAGGTGATGCACCATCACCCCTTGGATTGACTTTGCAAACGTGCGAGTGTCTGGCCGATGATACCTTTTCAAGGTAGCTTTCTTCGTGCTTTCTTCTTTTACCTATTGTCAAGCCTCGTGCACTGTCTCTGAGCTGCAGGGTGAAAAGCACGTTCGGACACTGAGGCAGCTCATTTACGCGTAATCTGTTACCTTCGACCCAGAGTACGACATACTAAAGGGGTACGAAAACGAAATGTTCGCACTTTTATTTCCTTGTTTAGACGTGGTCCATGTTGTGCCGGCAGCCCAGAAACACTGGCCTAGTCTAGTGTTTCTGGGCTGCAGGCAGAGAAGTCAAAAAAAAAAACAATTTTAAAACGAAGGAACTGATTTTAAAACTGCGTCTGGTGACGGTCGGTGAGGCTCCGTTGGAATGCCGTCACGTCATGTGTTCCCAAGACGCAGCTCCAGTGCGCGGAAGCATGGCTGTCTCGTGGAGTTACTTCGTCCCGAATGTGACTTGGTGGAGAACGCTCATAAGCTGAGGCTGCAGCAGAAGCTACAAGCGCGAGCTAACCCGCTGGCTTTGAGACATGCCTTTCTAGCGCGAGCGTTCGATCGTTCTGTGGAACAGCGCTTCAAAACAGCGACCTCGAGTTCTCGTGATTTTTGTTGCATTGGCTGCAATCTCAGTTCCACGGTGCTTCTCCAACGTGCATTCCACCCCATCGAAATCGCCGTTCTTTGCAGACGATAGGTAGGAGCTTGATCTGAAGATGCGGGGACCTCTGTCAGGCCAACCATGCGCCACGGCTGGGCACTGACGGTTATTTCTACTTACTGGTTCCCTCGAGCCACTACTTCTGCGGTGTGAAATTTACACGGTGAGGCGAACGCTCGTGGCACATAAAGTACCGGCGTGGCCGCAAATCAGCGTACAGTCCTCGAATATTACTACTATACTTCGTCTCACCTTAGTATGGACTATTGTTAGCCGCGCGTGCTAAAAGCGCGAGCTAGTTGCTTCGAATGAAGCCTCGGCGGCTGCACGAGCGCTCGCGCAGCGAGTGCTTCAGACAAGGCAGCCAAGGCTAACCGCTCGCGCTAGCACGGCATTTGCAGTTAGTCCATGCTAAGGTGAGACGAAGTATAGGCGAGATTGTCACGCGTTTACGCCACCAAACGGCAAGGCTTGCAACTACACTACCCTTGAGCGTGCGAGAAGTATTGACGTCACGAGCGCGATACGGATTGCGCTTCTCGCTGGCCGACTTTGAAGCGAGGGGTGGAAGACCTCGCGCTCACGTCATTTCGTTTCCGTACCCCTTTAACTCAAATGCGCGAGAGTAGCGCACATCTCGAACTAAACAGAGAGAAATTAGGTGAGAGGAGATGCCAGAGAGCCAAGCTCTGACCGGAATGATTTGTGGCTAGACACAAAGCCTTTGTCTCTGCTGACTCTTCGAACGCGCTCGAAACGCCAAAGCCGGCACCTGGAGCCAGAACGCGAGACACTGCGCGAGGAGCGGACGACTCTTCTTTGTTCGCTCCGATTGGAGGGAGACAGCGGACAGGGGAAGCCCTCCTTCGCGTCTACCCACTATCCCTCCAATCGGAGCTCGGCTTTGTGACGTCACCGCGCGCTCTTATCTCCTAACCTCCCTCAACTTCCCTCCGCGTAGCCTCTCTTCTACGCCGCGCGATCGGCGATGCAATGTACCGCTCGAAAGTGTCGCCTGAACCCAGAACCGTCGCTCTCTTCGATGCCGAACAGTTCTGGTAGCCGGGGAAATGATACGTTCGCTCTGCCGTTTTGTGTCGGTGACGCATAGTCAGCCCGTCTCGCGATGAGGTAATGCGCCATTTTGTGTCATCGCCAAGTCGCCTCGTCCTGTAGAAGGATCGCGGGGCGTGGCAACTTCCGAGCATATCATCGCTTCGCAGCCAATCAGATTCCGCCTTTAGGTGATAAGAACGAATCACAACGCAGGAATTCGTTTCCCTAAGCTGTGAGTAACTCTAGTGGGCCGCGAGATACGCCCCTCGGCAAAACTCTCCCGCACACCATCGAAAGTCAAATTTGAGGGTTTTACGTGCCAAACCAAAGACGGGCATCTGGCACGCCTCAGCGGAAAACTGAGGATCATTTCGACCACCCGGGGATCTTTTGACGTGCAACCGAAAGCTCGGTTACACGGCGCCTTCTCCGCAATAAGCCTCCGTCAGATTGCGGGTCACCTCGGCCGGGATTCGAACCCGCCACCTGGAGGTCCGTAGGCCAGCGCTTGGCCTCGGAGCCACCGAGGTGGTTTCGTCGCATTACCGAGATGAGTGCGCAATTCACTGGTCATGTAACCAGTTCTTACGCGTACCGCGGTCTGACTGCACGTTGTAAATCCTTTGACCTTATAGTTTTATCGATTTTATCGCGGCGTAATAAAATACTCTCCTCGGAAACTCCATTGCCACGTAGCTGTCCCGAGACTGGAAGAAAGTTCTCCGTGGATGGTACGGAAAGATGGGATGCGATAAGCGACGGAATGTCGGCAAGTTCACTCGCTCATGTCCGTTAAAATCTTTCTGGAAGTTATAGAGAGAACATGCTTTCGTTTTTATTGGCCGCCCGACGCAGCCGTCACGAGTGTTCGATGAGCGGCGGAAATCCCCATTTTACGCCCTTTCTTGGCACCGGACTTGCGCGGTTCGCATTACGAATTATTAAATAACTCGTATCGAATTAATAGTAGAGTATTGTCCGATGCCTTATTTAAGGATCAGGCGAGTAATCTTTCTGAAGTAATCGAAATGCTCTAACCACTGACTTCTTAAACAAACGCGTGGTTTATTGCCTTCACGCTTCCAGCTTCGTCCTTCTTATCGGTCAATGCCGCACTGTCTGCAGAGCGATAATATGATTAGCGGCTGTTTATGCTCGAAAGCCGCGCTCACGCTGCAAATACATATAAACAGGCTGCAGACATTAGGCGTGGTGTTTCTTCCTCGTATGACGTCATACAAAAACGCTCTGCAGAACACGTTTGAAGAAAAACACCGGCTTCGATCATGCTTGAAGTATGTCCGCAGATCCGTTTGCCGTCACGTCTGCAGCGATTACTGCGGCTTTGAATCTGGTGTCCAGCGATACTACGTTTGAGTAAAGTGCAGGAAAGCGGCGATGTCGTGTTCGCGCTAACAGTGTCACTCCGTGTGCACCGTTACGAGAGCCACCCGACCCGGCGCCGGAGGAAAGCTGGGCATAGTCGTCCTCCCCCCGAGCAGCGAGCATCGGGGCCGAGAAAGAAGAGGCCCGCGTTCCCCCGAAGCGAAGGGGTCAGCCTTATCGGAGCCCATTTCTCGGATTAGGATCCCAGGTTGGCGGCGGCGGAGAGCGCCCGGGCGCGCTCCGAGTGCTACTTTTCGCGTTTCACGGACACGCGAGCGCCGTAATGAGCCACCATCCATCTCGAACGGGAGCCGCGCTCGGGCCAGGCAAAAAGCGGAGGGCGCATTCCGGAAACCGTGTAATTTTTTTCCCATCCTCCGGGGTTTCAACGGCTCGGGGCTCGAGCCCCCCGCGCTCTCGGCGTCGGCGCGGGCCGAGCATCCGCGCGGGGTTCTCTCGATAATGGCCGAGCAAGTGTCACGCCGCCAAACAGCGGGGGAGGGCTCTTTTTCGCAGCCGCACGCGCAAACGAGGATTAATCGCCGGTGCTCGCGCGGGGGCCCCTCTCGGTGTACGCGCTTCATACGCGGGAACGAGCGCTCAGTCCTCGCGGAGAGGGTTGCGCTCTGTGCCGCCGTCGCACGTTTCACCTTGGCGACTCCGTGGTTTCTCGGGGCTCCAGTGGGAATTGTTCCTGGTGGGGCGAGGCAAACCGCGGCGTGTAGTCGAGAGTCGTAGAACGTCTAAGTAAACGACCCACCGGATTGCTCTCGAAAGCGCTTTAAACACGGATCCCGGTCAAAAGTGAATCGTCACGGCGATCGTCGCCTTTCCGCGTTTGCTAGCACCGACTAGCCAATCACGCACAGTGATTGGGCCGTAACACTGTTCTTTTTTTTTTCTGTACGCAATTGGTTTAGCCGGTACTAACGAACCCACAGAAACAACGAGCGCCTTGACGACGTTACCCGAATTGCGCGACCTGCGCTGCTGGGTCAACGAACATGATATCCTTCAGGAAGTTCGTGATTTAAGAGTAAAACAGCGCGCCACTGAGGAATCGGTGAGTACTCTGATGACGCACGTTAGTAATTTGGAAAACGAAATTTCAACTATAAAAACGGCAGCCGTCACCAGAAGCGCGGTGTCGAATCCACTGACAGCATCCGCTGTTACTGAGATATCGGTGCTGAGAGCGCGCTGTGACGACGAGGTGGGCAGAGCGCGCCTGTCTATTCTCCTCTTTTTTTTTTGGCTTTCTCGATGTCGACAAGGAAACTTGGGCCCAATGAAAAAAAGCTGTCGTAGACGTCTGTATTGAGAGGATAGAAATTCATCTTTCAGAGTCAGCCATCGAAAGGGCAAACCGCCTTGGCGGGTACTCTCAGCAAGAATCGCTAAATTATTGGGAAATTGTTTTCCTCTAAAGATAACGAATCAGTTCTTTCGAAAGCCTAGAAGTTCAAGGTTACGCATTTTTTTTTTTTTTTTTTTGTTAGCGAAGACTTTCTACCGTCGGTGCGCCTTGCTCGACAGAAACTGGTACAATTTGCGAAACCCCAAGGTGTACCCTTAAAGCTGCGTTTTGACAAACTACTTATTAGAAAAAAATGTTACACATACTCGCCTAGCACAGACTCGGTTAGCGAAGTAAACTTTCACGGACGAGTGCCAAGCTCACTAGAACTTAACGCAGGGAGCTCAATCCGCGCCCCAGCAGTTCAGCTCAATAGTTCAAGTAATAATAACGCTGTAACTTCCAATCAAGCTTCAAATCCTTCATAATGTCTTGAGAAGAGTGTTAGGGCAAATTCTGTCCCATGCCTAAATAATATTTTTATTTTACTAACATCAAGAGCGTTTTGCGTAAGCGCAATGATATCTGTCGTTGGTTGTGAATTCCTCTGGTGTGGACATTGTTATTCTCACCGAGACCTGGTTGTCAAGTAAAATACGTAGCAGTGAAATTTCAGACTGTCAGAAACGTTTTAACCTATACCGTCATGACCGGGAGGAAAAGAACAGTGGCAATGTGTTGATTGCAGTAGCAAATAATAAACGATCATTTCACATCAACGTCGACTCTGAACTTGAGCTAATATGAGTTGGTCTTCAATTCAAAATCAAAACATATGTGTTAGGGGCGTGTTACCGTCCTCCCCCTTGCAAGTGCTACTTTTATCTTAAAGATTCACGATGCGATCGGCGCTGTCATCGTTCGTTTCCCAGTGCACCGGTGATTTTGTTAGGTGATTTCAACTACCCTTCCGCAGATTAGTTCGATGTGCGTCCTTTCGTTAGTCATTTCTCTTCAGAAGGCAGTGAATTTGCTAACATGTGTTTCGACTTTAATTTGACTCTTAGAGTAAAACAACCTACACGTATTACTACATCTACCGCTTCTCTGCTAGACCTTATATTAACAACATCGCTCGAACTTATCTCCTCATTAACGCACATGCCCGGTCTTAAGGGCTGTTTATACTCCGACGTTGAGCGCAGTGAACGCAGCGTAGCGCAGAACGCGCGCCTTTCATTGGCCGGCAACCAGGAACTCGATATCTGCGACCAATCAGTATCTGTGCGCGCTGCGCTACGCCGCGCCCGTCGACGTTACGTTAGAGTATAAACGTGCCTTTAAGCCTGGTTCAGACAGTTGCGTTTGACTGCGTTTGACTGCGTTGCGGCTGCGAGAAACCAAGACATCCCTGCTACTTATATCGCGTGCCAAGATGATGCCTTGAATTGGATTCCACGCCTCATGCGAAGCACAGATGTGCCGGTGACTCGCTTTCGGTTCTCGACGCAACGCAGTCAAACGCACTCAAACGCAAGTGTCTGAACCGGCCTTTACTGACTATTCTCTATTGCATTTTTCGTTAAATATTCCTAAATGTTATAAGTGAAAGGGAAGTAAGAATATTAATGATTATGCGAGGGCTGACTTTAATGCTATACATAACGAACTGAACCTCTTTCGGGATGACTGCATGCAATGCTTTGAGGAGCGTTCAGTGGAAAGCAATTGGTGCCTATTTAAAGAAAAGGTAGCGTCACTTATGAGTGCTCGTGTGCTCGTCCGCACCGTATCATCATCACCTGAGTCACCATGGTCTAGCGTGACATTGAAGAGTTTGGAAAATAAAAAGAAACGAATACTTCGCGCTGCTAAGCTTTCTAACGACGAACAGCGCTGGGCAGCGTATCATATTGCTGCTGAGGCGTATAAAAAGCAGTTGATGATGCGAAAGTCACTTTTTGCGATGTAACGTTGCCATCCACGCTAATAAATAATCCCCGGCAATTCTGTAAAATTATTAATCCCACCGCTAGTTACGATGTAATGCTCAAGGACAATGACGGAGTAGATGTATCGGGGAATCGGTGCCCTTTTGTACTCAATGATGTGTCCGTTAGATATTTTTTCAATATCTGCTACATCTTCCTGTCCACTACTTCCAGTCTGTGAATTTTTTCAAATGCATAGCGTTATTGTAGGTTGTGAAGGTATAGTCAACATTATCGAACACATGAAAACATCAACTACAGCAGGAATAAATAATATCAGTGCCAAGATTTTTTTTTTTTTTTTTAAATACTAAAGTATATTTTAGCATTATATTATCTAAAATATTCACCCAATCACTTGAACAAAAGGTACTCCAAAGAGACCGGAAGGTGGGGAAAGTAATTCACCTGCACAAAGCTGGCAATAAACAATATCATTCTAATTTCTGTCCCATCTCTTTAACCAGCATTCCATGCAAAATTCTTGAGCACGTAATTTATTCTAAACTTGTTAACTTTTTGAACTCATTTTTTTTAATTCAGCCCTTCAAGGCTTTTGAAGGTTGTATTCTTGCGAAACTCAACTTCTCCCATTTACTCATGACATTCACGTCACACTCGACCTGGGTTCCAGGACTGACCGCATATTTCTTAACTTCTCGCATTTTTTTGACGAGGTTCCTCACGTACTTTTACATAAACGCCATAACTTAAACATAGACATTAACGTACTCTCTCGGATACAATCGTTTTTAACAAACCGCTGTAAATTTGTTCACGTCAACGGAACCAGTTCTTCAGCCTCTCGTGTAAACTCCGGTGTCCCACAAGGTTCCGTACTCGATCCTCTATTATTTCTTATATATATTAAAGATCTGCCTATGCGTATATCTTCTTCTATTAGCTTGTATGCTGACGACTGTGTTAATTATAAAAAAATTAATAGTGATTCCGGCATCTCTACCCCTCAAACCGATATTAATAATGTAACCTACTGGTGCACAAAATGGCTTACGGAACTTAACATACTTATCTAAATGTAGGTCTATGAGAGTGTCTCGTCGAAATAAATCTTGTCCCCCCTATTGTATTAACGATTCCACCCTCCATTCTGTTTCCTCCCATGAGTACTTCGGTGTTCATATTGTCAATGACCTTTCCTGGAATGTCCATGTTGAATACGTCACTACAAAAACGCTAATCCCTTACTAGATTATCTCAAAAGGAATCTTCCGCTCACACCTGTTTTATTAAAGCTAATTTTGTATATAACCCTAATTCGTATTAAACTTGAATATGCAGCCTCTATCTGGGACCCTGGACTCACCCTTGCATCTGATCTTGAACGAGTTCAAAAACGTTCTGCTCGTTTTATTGCTTCAAACTATCACCACACAGCAGTGTCACCTCTATGAAAGCATCTCTCTCATTCTCTAGCCTCTCTTCTCGCAGAAAAAAGATATCGTTTATGTTTATCTGGCAAGATTTATCACTATAACCCGGCGCTTCGTAGAACGTTATTTTAAGAACCATCTTATGTATCATCGCGCATATATCCCCACCTAAAAGTAGGTGTCCCCCATTGTAGCACCTCTATTTTCAATTCTTCTTTTCTTCTCCAGACATCCACTGATTGGAATTGCCTTCCCGCATCATTAGTCTCGATAACTGACGGCGCTGATTTTAAAACTATAATTAATTTTTTTAATAATGTTGCTTAACGATGTTTGTACTTCTTTTTTTTATGTATTGACGTAGTTTTTGGCCTTGTTCACTGATATTAACGTCTTTTTGCCTCGTTAGCGTTGTATTCTTGTATTTTTTAGTACCTACCCCACTCCTCTTTGTAATGCCTTCGGGCCCTGAGAGTAAATAAATAAAGCGAAATAAAAAATGCCGGACTCCGGACGAAACGTCGAAATAAATCTGTCCGTTGTTTCACCGGAGGTTCTCGATCCCACTTTACTTACGCCTTCGGCACCGACCGCACCATGCCCGTTATCTCTCTCTCTTTCTCTCTCGCTCTCTTTACATTTATATATATATATATATATATATATATATATATATATATATATATATATGGGTGTTTTCATCTCAAATCGGGCAGGCTAAAGGGGTCTAATTTTGACGAAAAGAATATATGCTTTGGGGGCATTTTTTAAATGAAGGAGGAGGGCGCAAACCGCATGTTCCCCAGATTTGTAGTTCTCGAGTTACGAAGCGTAGAAGCCGCAGTGGCAGAAACTAGTGTTTTTGCCTGCCGACGCAGGTCGCGTTTTTGACACCATCTGCTGGCGCTAGTGTCTTTCCTACACCCTTTTAAATTTTTTCCTTTCTTTAATAAGTACTATAAAGATAGCTTGATGTATTCAAATATTTCTAGGAGTTTGATTCTTTTCTAAAAAAAAATGTCAAACTCGTCACTCAGGTAGATTTCTGGTCAACTTTGACAGGTCATTACTTTGTCTGTACTTAGGGTAAATTTTATTTCTTTGGCTCTATAGAAAGCCCAAAGCAAGCGCATTATAGATATTATAATATCATCATCATCTGTTGAATAGCCGCTCCGCTACTTTCACGTAAACGTTGTAGAAATAACAAATGTTGAACGTTTGAGGTCGATTTTCTCAAAAAAACCCATTTTTGTGCATTTTTATTTTTTAAATTCTTTTAGATGTATTAGTCGACTACAAGAAAAAAACAATCTATAAATGTAATATTTTGATTGTATTTCCTCTATTTGAGCCGCAATCGCGTGAGTTGTGTGCCCATTTGACTAAAAAGAGCACACATTTCAGGCGATTGCGGCTCAAATAGAAGACATACAACCAAAATATTACATTTCTAGATTGGTTTTTCTTGTAGTCGACTATTATATTTAAAAGAATTTAAAAAATAAAAATTTACATAAATGGGGTTTTTGAGAAAATCGATCTCAAACTTTCACAAACAAACCTCAAACCGGCATTGTGCGTCTCTACGATTTGAAAATATGTTTTTTTTTTTTTTTTTTTTACGTTTTCAGAAAGAAACGTAAAGTAGGCGAACTTGTGATATTCATTGTGATTTAAAACTTGAAATAAGAGAGAAAACGCATAAGCACACTACAAAACAATGAGTAACAAGTATATACAAATCAACAGGCAACGCAACATGACAAAAATTGTTTCTATATAGAACGGTTCAAAGTAAACGAGGGTGGCTACTCATTACCCAGCCTATTACGATCGAATGATACATTCTCACATTATTCAAATCTTGTACATAAATCTTCGGGAAATATGCGCCGGGTTTTGTTATTCTCGCATCTTGCTGATCGCCGACGGTTGACTGCACAGTTCGTGCACCTCAGTAATGTAGAGACGCGCGCGCAGAACCAGTAAAAACACAAAAACATCGATAGCACATTTTCCAAAGTCAGTAATTTTTTTTACTAGTTCGACGTAAATGTGAATCAGTTTTAACACTCTGTAGGAGCCACGGAGTTCACAGTTGCAGTTTTGAACACGCCGGCACGCACTCACTGATGGTTTTCTAAATTTCGGGACACAAAGCGGTACGTGCATGCCTTGACACGTGTATGCAGCTACTCTGTGCTTTCGCAGATCTTTTCTAGGGCAACGTTCAAGGCGCCTTCCTCCAGCGTCTTCCTCCACACGTGTGAGGATCGGATGCCTCTTGGTGGGTCTACCTTCCCCCACTCTTTTTTCATGAGCTCCCGGAAACGCGTGAGCTTCTCTTTGGCGATTGAGAGTAGAACAATCCGTTTGACTTTCGGTCTGAGTGCCTCAACGAAGCTTTGCGCGTTCGTTACGGTGTACAATTCTGTAGTTATCATGTCATACATAGATGCCTTGTGCTTGAGCACGCCACCCATTCCATCACACGAGCTTTTCCCGTGCCCTGATGCGGAGAATATCCACTTGGCGACGACATTCTTTTTTTTTTTTTTTAATTCGTACACCTTGTGCCTGTTTTTGAAGTGGTTTGGAGCACCGTCTGAAATATAAACGAGTTGCGTGCAAATAGGCAATACTTCCTCCAGCCGCCCTTCGACGACGTTGAGCGCAAAGAGCGCATGAGACGAGTCATGGACGATGTCGTCGCTCACTATGTAGCCACGCAGGTAAAGATGGAAACCAACTTGCTCTTCCAGTGATGTCCTTGCACCTCGCGCTGGATCACGACACTCCAATTTTCAGCAAAACTGAAGTGCAAGATGACGGCACGTTGACTTCCCATGCGCTTTCTCGAGCCATGTGGCTCTTCACTGGGCGCGTCTGATGAAGTCTGAAATGTATTTTTTTGTCCACTTTTGAAACTCGTTAAAGAAATTCCAGAAGATTTATGTACAGATTTTAGTGGTGTGAGAATTTATCAATCAATCGTAATAAGCTGTATAATGAGTAGTCACCCTCGTTTACTTTAAACTGTTCTATATAGAAACAATTTGTTTTTAATGTTGCGTTGCCTTTTGATTTGTATATACTTGTTACTCATTGTTTTGTAGTGTGCTTATGCGGTTTCTCTCTTATTTCAAGTTTTAAATTACAATGAATATCACAAGTTCGCCTACTTTACGTTTCTTTTGAAAACGTAAACAAAACTAAAAGCATATTTTCCGAATAGTAGAGGTGCACAATGCCGGTTTTAGGTTTGTTTGTGAAAGTTTGATGTCGATTTTCTCAAAAACCCCATTTTTGTAAATTTTTATTTTTTTAATTTATTTTAGATATAATAGTTGACTACAAGAAGAAAAAAACACTCTAGAAATGTAATATTTTGGTTGCATGTCCTCTATTTGAGCCGCAATCGCGTGAAATATGTGCTCATTTTAGTCAAATGAGCACACATTTCACGCGATTGCGGCTCAAATAGAGAACATACAACCAAAAAATTACATTTCTAGATCGTTTTTTTTTTTGTAGTCGACTTGTATATCTCAAAAAGTTTTAAAAATAAAAATTTACAAAAATGGGGTTTTTGAGAAAATCGATCTCGAAATTTCAACATTTGTTATTTCTACAACGTTTACGTGAAGGTAGCGGAACGGCTACTCAACATATCATAATGATATTATTATATTTATAATGGGCTTGCTTTGGGCTTTCTATAGAGCCAAAGAAATAAAATTTCCCTTAAGTGCAGACAAAGTAATGGCCTGTCAAAGTTGGCCAAAAATCTACCTGAGTGACGAGTTTGACATTTTCTTTAGAAAACAATACAATTTCTAAAAACATTTCAATACGTCAAGGTATCTTTATAGTACCTATTAAATGAGGGGGAGAAGTTAAAAAGGTGCAGAAAAAACACTAGCGCGAGCAGAGGGTGTCAAACACGCGACCTGCGACGGCGGGCAAAAACACTAGTTCCGGCCACTGCGGCTTCTACGCTTCGTAACTCGAGAACTAAAAATCTAAGAAACATAAGGTTCGCGCCCTCTTTCATTTGAGAAATGCCCCCAAAACATTGTTTTTGTAAAAATTAAAAATTAGACCCTTTATAGCCTGCCCGATTTGAGATGAAAACACCCATATTTACATACGTATATGGGTGATGTCATCTCAACTCAGGCACAAATTTGGGTCGAATTTTTAATTTTTTTTTCAAAAAAAATACATGTTCTCTGGCATTTCCTATAATAAAAACACGCAAACGGCAAGTTCGTCGGATGTTTGTCCTCAAGTTATGGACCGTTGAAGCGTCCAAGATGGAAACTGACGTTTCTTCCAGCTTATCGGGGGTGCCATATTTCACTCCATCCCTTTTCCCTACTTTTTACGCTACATCAATATAACGTTTTGGGAACACTCTAGAGATATGCTTTTATATGCTAATTAATCGTCTAGGTCATAACATTCTTAATGTTTTTTTGTTTTTTTGTTTTTTCAACTTGCCTCTCTGCGACGATATTTGGCGAAGTTCAGCAAGCTGCGCTGTGTGGCCTAATCAACATATTTTTATGATCTTTACATCACCATAAAGCTCCAATTAAGCTCTTTCTTTTGAGTAGAATTTGAATATTTTGCGATAAATATACAGGGTGGTTCACGAAAGGTGGAAAATTCGATACTGCGAAAACTACGCGTCGCAACAAAAAAAAAAAAAAAATTACACCATCTTCCCGAGGGGAACCATGGGGTGATGCGGAGCATCGTGTTGGTTCCGAGGAAAGAGTCAGTTGCGTGCTGACGTCGAGAGATGGCGCCACCGACTGCCCTAGCGTTACCCCCTACGCGAGCCTTCGTCGCGGCTCGCGGCAGAGAAACTTGGAACGCTCGCCGCTCGCCGTTTATGGTTTTTCACACTTGAAGGAGAGGAGACTAGAGGAGGAGAGTTGCGCGTGCGCGCGCGGTGTGAGGAGAAGCGAACGCACGCGCAGTGCACGCAGCTGGTAGAGAGAGAGAGCGGAGAGAGTAACGCGCAGCTGTTGGAGAGAGGGAAGGAGGAGAGTTGCGCGTGCGTAGTTCGAGTGCCGACTACAACGCCGACGCCGCGGGACATAGACCCGAGCCAGAGATGCTCCGCATCTAAAAGGCTTGTGTCGTTTTGGTCCTGGGCCAGGAGCCTATTTAGGAAAATTATTAAAGTTCGGGATAATTAGATTGTTAATTATTTTTGTCGTAATTAACTTTTTAATATTGTGTTTAAAGACATGGCTTTAATTAGAAAATTGCTCAGCACCATCGAAAAACACTAAATCAACAAATTGCAGAACGATAGAAGGCACTAGAAGCATTTTGCGGCCTTCTGAAAAACCGCACGAGTTCGAGGGGTTTTTAAGTTTCGGTTTGCAATCGGAGCGCATCTCGGCCCCAACGGCACCGCGCCCCGTGGAGAAATAGTGCAACCAGCCTCTGATGCGTTGCGCGAGGACAGCTCAGCAGAGGTTGGTTGCACCATTTCTCCACGGGGCGCGGTGCCGTCGGGACCAAGATGCGCTCCGATTGCAATACTTAAAATTATTCATCAGAAAATAAGCGTGTTCACAGGTATATATTAAAAAAAAAATAAGAGGCGCCAATTCTGAATTAGTGAATTTTTGCGAGTAAGTTGATTTACTGACAAAACAGTCAAACAAAATCAGATTTCAAGCTCTTGTAGCTGCCATACAAACAAAATATTACATTTTCTATTTATATTACCGCATAAAGCACTGCAATACCTAGCTAGAGAAAAAAAATCAGCCAAATAAAAGGTGGGTTTTTTTTAAAAAATTGACCTCCAATTTGCCAATATTTTTAAATAGTCCTTGCTTTACGAAAATACATTGCCATTTCTGTTTTACACACGACGTTAAATTTGTTATCAATAGAAAGGGCATACTCTTAGCTTTCTGAAAATACTAAATGTGTTACGATATCTCAAATAGGTCACATGGAGAGCTGGTCAAACTTGGACAAATATTGTCAAAGGGACACGCTTTGACAATATTTAAAACAAAAGTGAAGATAAATAATCACAATAAAACTATTGTCCATAAATAATCGCTATTCTGAGAGTGGCCCAAAAAAGTTACATTGCACTATCAAAACAAGTCATAAAGTAGAAAGGGGTGAAACATAACACCTCCGACAGGTGAGAAAAAGGTCAGTTTGCGTCTTGGCTGCTTAAAATGTCCATAACTCGAAAACCAAAAGTCACCCGAGCTTGCGATTTGCACTCCCTGCCACAGAAGGGTTTTTTCCAAAACATATATTTTTTCGTCAAAATTAAAAATTCGACCCCAAATGTGTGTGTGAGTTGAGATGAAACCACCCATATATATATATATATATATATATATATATATATATATATATATGGCAGAAAAACGTACTTGAGACGGTTGTTTGGAGTTTTAAACCATATTATTCGTAAAGCTCGTCGACGTTTCGGCCTGAGACAGACCTTTTTCAAGACTGGTTACATGAGACGGAATATTGACACACCTTGGCTACATCGCGTGGCCCATGACGTCAATGGATTATGCTAATTGAAAACACATGGCTCTTTCAAGAGCCCCACGATAGACTCGACACAGTAATCGCCAACGGGTATGGTGGCGGAGGGCCGAAGGCGTGGGTGTAACCGGAAAGAAAGGAAAACCCTCGGTGAAAACAGCAACAACGGACGGTTTATTCTTCGACGTTTCGGCCGGAGTCCGGAGTCCAACCGAACAGGTTGGAATACCGCAGCATCCTGGCACATACGTTCCCAAGATCCGTGGTCTTATTTTAGATGAAACACCATCTGATCTTGAGCCTGATTGGCTGTGTGACTGGTTCGTTTGGTTCGACGAGTTCTTTCTTGGATAGGAGCTATTTTGAATCAGATATGTTCAAAATCCGTCATACGTTTTATGTCACAGTCCTTACAGGTGGTAGTTGAGTAGGTTTCTCGCAAATGGGCCAAACTTACTTCCCCTCGATTTTCCAGCCTTTGAGCGAAAAATTGTTTCCATACAAAAAAGAAGACAAAAAGTTAATTCGGGAAATTCGTCCCGTTTCGCTATTTTATACAGAGAGACGGGAAGAGAATAAAAGAGCAGGAAAAAATAAATAGAATAATTATAAATACAAAAAAACAGCAGAACTCTCCCTTGTCAAAATAACTGATCACAGGGAAGAAATCATCATCTTCTACCTGCAGAAGTCATTACGTGTTCCTGAAAGGAAACAGAAAACCGACTTGGTGGCCTTGGACTCTTTTTGCGGCGTATCCTAAACCCCACGTATCTTCGGGTTTAAAACAAAAATATGTATAGGCAAAAAAAATTTTGTTTTTTTCGTCATGGACGCGCACCTTCAATTTCATCGAAGAGAAACTCGCACGCGGTACCACAGTGACCCAGAACGGAATCCGCGTTCCGACACTCGAAAAAACGAAACACTCATCGTACAAAAAAAAAAAGGCGAACGTTCGTAAGAAAGAAGCAGCGCTCGTCTAAAGCAGCCGCAAAACTTGTCGCAAGCCAGGCTGCTTCCATTCCGAGCCGACGAGGCGAAAGGCGCGCGGCGGCGGTGCCCGCGCCTCGAGTTGGGGCGTCGGAGTCGCGCGGGGAGCCCGCGGCATCAATCTCACCTGAGCTCGGAGCAAACCGCACTGCGAAGTTGTCGAAAGCGGGAGCCGAGAAGGAAGTGTCGTTAGGTGCAATTTCGGCCAAGTCGGATAGAGAGACACAAACCAAACGCGGTCCCGGAAAAAGAAACGAGAAAAAGAAGACAAAAGTCCAAGTGCAGAAAACACACGGAGGGCCCTCCCGAAAAAGAAGCGATCCCGCATATATAGATATATAGGGCGGACTCCAGTCAGACAGGAACCAAATCTGAGCAATTTGTCTTGCTCGAAAATCACTCCTCTATAGATTTTTTTCGGCCCTACTTGGGAGCGAGGCGCGGGGCGGAGCGCCAGCGCCTCACGCACAGACGCCGAGACGTACGGCCAGGCCACAAAATCAATAGAGAATTTGCCCGGCCAGATCCCCACTTGAGCCAGGGTGCGAGCCTCTCAGCCGCGGCGGCAAATAACAGCCGCCCCTCGGAGAGAAAGTCCTTTAAAAATGATGCTCTCTCACGGCGGGCGCCATTCATACACAAATGTAGGCCCGCCGCGTGCCGCCCGCCGCCGAGCAACAAAACCAGCGAGAGAGAAGAAGAAGCCGAACCAGCCGGCAAAGATACCCCGCGCTCAAAATTCTGCCGCAGCCTCTGAGAGCTTCTTCGGGGGCTGGTTCTGGCCTTTTTGGCTTCGGGGTCGTTTCTGGCCTCGCGTCGGAAGGTGGCGACAGATTGCACGAAGCTGTCGGCGGAACAGCAGCAGCGGCGCAAGCCTCTGCGCGTACCCTTCGACGGCTCCGCTCAGGCGTTCGCCGGGGGCCTTCACGTTGCTGCGAGGGGGAGGAGGGGTTAGGGGCGGAAGGGTCATCTTTGAGGAGCACGAGGTGGCCCCGCTTCATTAGGCCGGGGGCGCTTGCGCGAGCGCGCCGTCAGATTATCAAACGGTGACGGCTCTTCAAACTAAGGAGATGGTAAACGAGATGGATGAAGAGGTATGGCACGATTAAGTGCTGTTGACGTCGCCATTTTTCATTGCTCCGCCTAAGAGATATCCACAGTCGGCGACATTATGAACTCGCGCAGCCGGAACGAGTAAAACATTAAATGCCGCGTGGGATGGATGCGGCAAGTCAGGCTATAAAACCAACTGCCATATTACGATAAAAAAAAAATGTGGCGGTCTATTTAAACTTTTTTTTTTGTTTTGTTTTTGGTTGAAGTTTCGAGGGCCCGGAGCTCCCCGTGCATGACTTTTGTGCCGCCCAGGCCTGAACGCTGCCGGTTCAGCTCGTATTGCCGAGCTTTGTACGCCTTTGCCAACTGCAGCGTTACGAGGAGACTTTCTTTCGTGGATGTCGAGCTCGGGGTGTCTGCCACGACGTCCTCTGAATGCTTCGAAAGAGCAGCGATGTCATTAAATCATGGAGGCTTGCATTTGCGGAACATTTTGATGCGAAGGGAAATAGCTCTTTATAACGCACCGAACATGCACTCCAGAAAAGTTCGAATACTACATAAAGTTTGTTCAAAAACTGAACAACTTTTTTTTCACGATAGAATTGTGGAACACCGAATAACGCGATTGCCGTCACTGTTTCATGTTGCACATTTCTTTCTTTCTTCTTTTGAGTCATCGTGCAATTACTCCAAGCACCTTGACTGGCACGTAGTTTTGAGCCAATTATTAACAAAAAACGACATAAGGAGGATATTTGAGGAAGTATGACGCATTTGTTTCCCGTTTATTGCAGTCGAACGAGAGCGGAACATCGGAGGAACCTACATTGCCCGGTTTCGCCGTCCGTTCAACGAACACCTCCTACATAATAAAACCGCAATGCTAAGCTTTTGTTGTTTTTTTTTTTTTTTTTGTTCTTGTTGTTGTTTTTTTTTTTTGGGGGGGGGGATATTGGTGGTTGAGTGGTCAAGTGTAAAGTCACTGGATCCTGGGAAAGTAACGCCAAGCTCCCCGTGTGGTCGCCATCTTGGTCCGTGACATAAGCAATTTCTCCTTGACCCCTATGTTCTTGGTGAGCCGATCTAGATTCGCTGGTGACGGGTAGCTTTATGGAGTCGTCTTTTGTATAACAAGATTTTGCTAACCACACACCGGCGAAACAAGCGTACACCTTCGTACCACCACCAGATGCTGTGTCGGTGCTCGGAGGCACTGAAAGATAAGTTTACTGTATTGAAATACGCAAGAAGAACGATATATTTGTAAGACATCCATGGAGATGGGCATGAATAATAAGTTGATTGCATACAGAATGCCAACGACTCTTATATTGGCGAGGAACGCTTCCAGTACGATGATGCTCCGTGGTGATCTTGGCGCGACTGGTTTAGAACGACCCTCTGGAAACTTCGAAGATTTAAATGGACCAAGATGGCGATTTCCATGGCAACATAGACCGATTAGCCAATCGCCTTGCGAGGTTTGGGTCGTCTGTATGTTAGTATCCGTTTGTGTCCGGCTAGCAGCTAGGGAAGGCAATGGCGCTACTTTCCCAGGATCTAGTGACTTTAGTCAAGCGCAGAACAGCTCGGAGCACGTGGAGCGAAAGCTCGCGCTGCAGAACCCAGGGATCCTGGGTTCAATCCCCACCCCTGCCCGTTTCGATCTGGATGAGCATCGTACCGGCGTGCGGTCGTGTATCACTACTGCGTGGTGCACGTTAAAGACCCCAGGCTAGCGGTGGTACTGCACTGACTAAAATTGCTCATCTACAACTGAGAGGCAAGTCGCCTGTTAAGGAAGACTAAGTTCAGGAACTATAAACAACGTACACGCAACATAATTTTTTTGCTGAGTTTTACTACGTCCGATACCGAAGGCCATGGGACGCGCGTGTAGCGTCAGCGTTTAGTTACAACTCGCGGCCTTGCAATGGCCTTCGGTAGGTGAGGTGGGAAGTGCAGTGCCCAGGGCCTTGTAATCCAGGCGATGTTGGTTCAACGAACGATCTTCCATAGATGCTGCAGAGGCCTGCAGAAGAAACAGCCCCACGCAGAGCCTCCGAAGTGTCGCGCCGTTTCGTATCTTAGCCCCAAGATTGGTTTCTAATTCTAAATTTGTCCGGCTTGGTTGGCGCCCAGGACATGCACATTCCACCATGCTAGTAGTGTTGACACCAGCTTCTCGGTCATTAAAAAAAAAAAAAAAAACAGAAAATCCCGCGAGGTTTTGCTCGCACTAACTGTGCCGTGCTTTGTACAAAGGCCCGTTGACAGACATGCGTTCGCTTAGGAACGAGTTCTTGGGATCTCCTATGACGAGGGAACGTACTGGCGCGCTGGCGCCATCTATGAGGTAACTGTGAAACAGCATTTCGCTGGAACGAAAGTTTTGCGGCATTTGCGAGATAAAATACACGTACTATTTGTGAGAAATGATCGTTGTAACATTTTCGAGAGATTTCTGGAGCGCAGAAAGAAAAATGTATGTGAGATAAAATAGAAAATATACAGAAACCGCAAGTGTTCCACAGCTACCTGATAGATGGCGCCAGTGTATTCTCTCGTCGTAAGAGATGAAGAGGTTTTAAGGCACACGGTCGTAATTACCGTCGCAAGTGTGTGAATTAAGGCCCCTACGCACATTAACGTTTGAGAGCGTTTGAGTGCGTTTGACTGCGTTGCGGCTGCGAGAAACCAGGACATCCCAGCTTCTTATGTCGCGTGCCAAGCTATTCCTCTATTTGGATTCTACCCTTCATATGAAGCACAGAAGTGCCGATGACTCGCTTTCGTTTCGCGACGCAACGCTGTCAAACGCGAATGTGCGTAGGGGCCTTTAGCCTTGCTCAGTGACTCATTTGCCCGTAATCATTGCGTTCCCTCGTGCTTCCCTTTTTCATTCTTTGAAGGTACAGTAACGTTAATTATAGGAAAGGGAAAATTAAGATATAAAAGGTAAAATGTACAATTATATAAAAGGTTTATTCTCTCTCTCTTCCTACTAAAGACTGGCTCAAGTCAATGATATGCATCTCCAGGAAAGCACCCCGCTGGCAGTGCGGTGACTCAGCCGAGGAAACCGTTAGGAATGTCTTTGGAACGGTTAGAATGACAAATGAATTCTAGAACGCACGTTAGGCATAATAACTTTGGGCAATAAGCAAGCCTGGAACTAGTCATACTGGGTAGGTTGAACTTCGAAATACACTTCCTGGGAGTCCTCAATATTCAAAGTGTCAGCAGAGGGTCAGATGGCGTTTCGCCTGCTGACTCTTTGAGTGACCGAAGTGGAGCATGAAGTAGAGACACTCAATAAACTACGCTTCAAAGCAAAGTGTTTCAGTCTTTTTTTTGTTTGACAGTTATTTGAAGCTTTAGCTGAAATCAGAGGAAACCCTTTTCCGTAATTCAGGAATCATAAAACGAGCCGAAACAAAGCAAAAAAGGTATCGCTTAAGTTTCTCGACGTCGTATCTATACTTCGTTTCAGCTTCGGTCCAGACGCAGCCAAAGCTACAAGCGCGAGCTCCGGGCTTTCAGCATCTCTGCCAAGCACGCGCGCTCGTGCACTGCAAGCACTGTTCTGGGCCACATGCTCGCGCTTGTAGCATCGGCTGCGTCTGGACCGAAGCTGAAACGAAGTATAGAGCTGAGGAAATGGCATTTTCCAGTAACTATATTGCCGATTGCGCCCGCTCTGCACTACGCACCAAAATGGCGGCGTCCACGGGACAATCGGGGAACGGAGTGCCGATACTCGGAGCATCCATTATTTCTACCCTCGTTATACGGGCACCCTCACCCGCAGTCCAGTCAACCATAACTGCAGTTACACTTCACCACCACAGTTCCCACACTTTGCGATAGACCAACTCGCGGCTCTGACGTCACGCCTGTGCGGTGGCGCTGTTGTCGCCACGGCGCATGCGCAGAAGCTTCACCTCACGCGAACCTGGTTTCTGTGCTCACCCAGTGCCCACCCCTGGTGTGGGCAAACGCGGCCATGTTTGGAAGCAGTGCGTCGGGCTATAACACGAGAGCGCGCGACACTAGAGCGCCGACGGCGACGGGAAAGCAGGCAACAGGAGAGCGCCACGACATGAGAACGCGTGTCATTAGAGCGTGCGTCACGAGAACGCGTGTGCGCGCCTTTGATATGATCGATATTAGTTAGGGTCTTCAAACACGTATTTTCACGAAGCTGAAATGGACACCGAATAGAGTCGCATTTCGAACGCTTGATGCCATTTAACTGGCAGAGTACGCAAATTAAGCTGGGCGAAGTGGTACAAAGCGTGTCGAAAGCAGCGGTCTGCAGTCACGCTATTTAAGATTACTTATTTTGTTCAGGCTTTCTGTCCTAACACAATGCATTACGCGTAGTTGTCATCGCTGCTGCTTATAGAGTGTTTTTTTTTTTTTTTTTTTTTTAATGGGTCTCCACTTTCGCTTCCGAGGTAATTTTATATATAGTTTTTGTCTCCCAGAAACAAACATTCGGTTCACATATCAATACTGGTGAATAAAAAACAAATCGGTTTGGCGATTAGTTTTTTGGGGGGAATTAAACATTTTAGCTCTTTACTGAGAGTAAAGGCCGGTTCAGACACTTGCGTTTGAGTGCGTTTGACTGCGTTGCGTCGAGAACCGAAAGCGAGTCACCGGCACATCTGTGCTTCGTATGAAGCGTGGAATCCAATTCAAGGAATCATCTTGGCACGTGATATAAGCAGCAGGGATGTTCTGGTTTCTCGCAGCCGCAACGCAGTCAAACGCAGTCAAACGCAACTGTCTGAACTAGAGGCACCCTAGTCTGAACCAGGCTTAAGGCAACAAGAGCCTACCGTGCGCGCGTGCGCGCAGGTGTTACATGATTATAATGTTTAATTCTGGCAAGCGTTGGGCAAACGTTGACTTGGGAACGCTTTAGAAATCAATCCGTTCGTTCCTGCGAATAATGACGAAATATAAAGCCGCGCTCACATATTGTGCAGTGCTGGCTGTCGCGTCACAAATAATTAAAAGTATTACAACCCAGTTTCTATTAGCGGCGAGATGTTTTGGTGGCGCCCTCCTGTGGTTCCCCATTGTGACGTCATTACCTTGCAAACAACAAGTTCGATGGTGTTTGTTATTAGCATGGTGGAAGCTTGAAATCATTGCGCTCTCAAAGGAACACTGCCAACACCTTCAAAATTAAAGTTCCTTCATTCCTCTTATTTCCGTCGATGATAAATCCCCTTTCCGACGTCATAGTCAGCGTTCGGCCAATCGTGGAAGGCCGACCACAGCGACGCTTTCGGTCGCGCACGGGGCTAATAGGCCTTTCCAAAAAAGGGCTTTTGGTCGGTTCCATTTTCAGTGTTCGTGCGCATGGCGCGTGATTTGCTCGCTTTCCGAAGCGACGACCATGCGCGTGCTGGGCTGAGAAGATGAAAGGGATTCGGTACTTGAACGTTCTGCAACGGAGAAAAAAAGCACGTTAGTGACTGCAGCTGTTGTTCAGCGCTCTCCTGTCGCGCGCTCTGCCATCGGCGCTCTCGTGTCGTGCGCTTTCATGGCGCCCTCCCCTCTCGGCTGATTATTGGAGAAGAAGTGAAGAGTGCGCGAGCACAACCTTGACCGGCCCTCAAGATGCGCAAGAGCACGTGCGCCCACAGCTTTGACTGCATAGCCACAGAACGTTGTCCAACAGTGTAGACGCTTTCCAGCAGCTGTGCAGGGGCGCCACTGTAACCGACCTTCGGTTATTCTTTCCTCTTATTCAGTTCACTCCTTTCATCGTAACCACGGCAGGACGTGTTATTGCCATTTTAGATTCTACTCTGTCATTCTCCCCAGCATTGGTTCTTGTGGAGACTCGTCAACACCCGCTTCAGTGGCTCGGCATCTCGGTAAGACAAGATAAGGTCCATAAAAGCGGCTGCAATCTGGCGGGTGTGCAAAGCGCCTACAGTGAGGTAACAGTGGTAGGGCTCGATAGAGTCCGACGTCTTCGGCGCGGCCACCAGCGGTGGTCGACGTTAGCTACGCTGGCTCCAGCGCGTCAGGGATGAGCCTCTCTAGAGTCCGCCGCTATCGCTCCCAACCTCAGGAACTCTGGGTGCTATACTAAGCTAGGCGAGCACGCCCGGAGCATTGTGTTCGGGCTAGCGCGAAATAGTGCGACACCTATTTCGCGCCGGCGCCGCCGAAGCACGCCTCCGCCGGTTGCGATGGTTACGTCGGAGGCGCCGGACTGTAGAGTGCCGGCTCTTCGACAACGTGACGTAAAGATCGCGCGCGTACGCGCGCGCCCGCGTTACGTCAAAGTACAGTTTATTTTTATTTTTTTTTAAGCTTTACAAGATTGTTTAAAAAAAGCCGTGAAAGCTTTACTTACGCTGTTTTTGCAGGCCTGTTATACGGCCTGGGGGGCATAGTATAGGTCCGAATTGTAACAGTCAGTCGGCTAATTAAGTATAATTTGTTCATTAACTTTGTAATTGAGGAAAATAGACATATGGTTCAAATTAGAAACTAGCGAAACATCATCGAAAACCACTACATCTATTTTTAGGAGGATATAAAACAGCGGCAGCATTTTACGGCGTTCTAAAAAAAAAAAAAAAAAAAAAAGTTTAATTTCGACGTGTTTCTAGATTTCGGTTTCTTATCGGAGCGCATCTTTGCGCCCGCGGTCCTGTTCCCCGGTGGTCGCGGCGCGAAGCCACCCCCTCGCCTCCCTCGCTGGATAGAGGGAAGTACGGCGGAACGTGTGTTGCGCGTCTCAGACACTGGGCAGCGGAACCGCGGGCGCAGAGAGGCGCTCCGATAAGAAACCGAAACCTAGAAACGTGTCCAAGTGGAGCGTAAAATTCTGCCCCTACGTTACATGCTCCCAAAAAGAATTGATGTAGTGTTTTTTTTTTTGTTTTTTTTTTTATGACGCTCAGTAAGTTTCTAATTTTAACCACATGTGTAATTGGAACCATATGATTCCAATTAGGGAATTTGCAATTTTTGATCTCACGCTGAGCCTTACGAAGGTTCACGTATGCTGAAAATACGAGCCACGCTCCAAGAAGGGCATTCTTCCATTCAGCACCGCCCAGCCCAAAGTTGTGAAACTAGGAGTTGCCTCTATGTGCTGTGAGGCGTCTCCGAAGAAGTCTTGTGAGCACATTGCACAAGAGAGCTTCGAGAAACAAGCAGCGCGTTTGCAGAGGGCTGGTTTCCCTCCAAATGTTCTGGTGGAGGTGGCGGAAAGCCTAGTCAAAAAGATTAAAGGGACACATAGGCAACCTCGTGATAAAAGCACAGTAAGGCCAGTTGTAATTCCGACGGCGCAGCAGAGGCTGGTTGCACTATCTCTCCACGGGGCGCGGTGCCGCCGGGGCGGAGATGCGCTTCGATAGCAAACCGAAACTTAAAAACCCGTCGAATTTGTGCGGTTTTTCAGAAAGCCGTAAAATGCTTCGCGTGCCTCCTATCGTTCTGCAATTTGTTGATTTAGTGTTTTTCGACGATGCTGGGCAATTTTCTAATTGAAACCATGCCCTTAAACACAACATTAAAAAAGTTAATTACGCAAAAATAATTAACAACATAATTATTCCGGACTTTAATAATTTTCCTGAATGGGCCCTTGGCCCAGGATCAAAATGACACAAGCCTTTTTTCGTGCAGGAGCCATTTGGCCTGAGTTCTCTGAAACACCCTGTATAGTGACTACAACAGAGATGAAAATACATTTAGTGAGACTTACTACCCAAAGACAACGCCATATAATCTGAGAAACGAAATCTACATGAAACCAAAAATACGAACCAATTACGGTTCCCAAGCAATAACTTACAAAATACCCAAGCTCCTAAACGACCACCCCGATATTATTGAGTTAATGAAAAGTTCTACTTCACTTTTCACCTTTAAGAAAAATATGAAACGTTATCTCCTGCCATTTTATGAATAGTGTTGTGAAACTGTTTATTTAATTATTTTTGTCTATTTATGGGGCTGATTATCAGTTTTATGTTTTCTGTATTTATCCTTGTTAACCGATATTTTGCTTTATAAGCGACACATTCCTAGCAATTGATTACTGTCAATTCTATGAAGTGCCTTATCATGCATATTATTATTTGTATGTGCGTAATTTTATTATTACTGTTTTTTGCATTTTTTGTATAAGAATATTGTTTTGTGGACACGATATTGACTCCATAGTTTTCTTTGCGTTTACTGCTGTATGCTGCTGAGCTATGTACAGGGTGGTGGGGCCTCGTCAGGTAAAATTTGTTTACCTTTTGCCCCTCCATTCGCGACTCAAGGAGTCCAAATAAAGATTATTATTATTATTATTATTATTATTATTATTATTATTATTATTATTATTAAAACACCGCAAAAAAATTTACAGAATGCACGACGGGAGTTTGTATGAAATCCCATTATCATGCGGTGCTGTATACATTCGTCAGACAGGCCGGTGCTTTAACGATCGCGCCCATGAACATGACGCGGCAACACGAGCAACCTCATCGGGACATCTGGCCACGCACTACAGCCACTGCCTCTGTTCCCCCTTATTTCAAGACGACACATTGTTGGCCAGACACCTAGATAAAGTATATATATATACCTTCACGAGGCGTTTGAGATTAAAGCCAAAAGCACGAGGTGTAAAGTGACACATCCAAAACATTATCGGCAAAAAAGAATATGAATTTCTTGATAGAGAACTACAACGACATTAGTCATGGATGACGTTTTCACGGCTATATTAGATATTGTATTTTCGATAAATGTTAGATGCGTCAACCTTTTCTCCCTGTCTATTTTTTCGGCGCTTGTATAAGGTCTATTTTTACTAATTAAAAAGTTAATTAACACGTTTTACTTAATTAGCCGACTAACACGTATGATTAGCCCCCACAGTATGTCCCCACGGCCGTATAACTCGCCTGCACGAACCGCATAAGTGTCGCGTTCACGAATTTTTTAAAACAAATCTGTAAAGCCTTAAAAGAAAGAAAGAAAGAAGAAAACTGTATATCGAGCTCTGAAAGGGATACTTTAACAAAATTTGGAATATCCCCGTCGTGTTCAGAAATAAGCTGAATATGATCCACAATATCCGTAAATGACAATCGCAGGTTTGCATTTTAAGCCTCATGGCTGTTTTTTTCGTTATGAGCGGCCCACTCTGGCAAGCGCTCGGAGAGCAGCCAGCGGAGAGCACGTCCCATCCGGCGCAATCGTGACGTAGTTCGTCTCGGGATAAGCAAAGCTGCGGCGAGGCTGACGCCGTCAGGGTGCCCTAGCCGTTCAAGCCACCGCAACTAACCGCAAAGCGGCTTTCATGTGAATTTTGACTGACGGATTAATCTTATATAATCTCGTAGAGGGAGAATAGCGACATCTTGGACACATAAAAGAAGGTCCCGTTGAGTGGGGAGTTCCTCCCTCCCCTCTTCTTTTGTGCTGGCCGTAAAGCAGTCGGGATGATGTCAGGTTCAAAGCATGTATAGTTCTAGGCGAGACAGTTATCGTCAGTGGCGTCACAAGGGGGAGGGGGGGGGGAGGGGGCAAGGGGGGGGGGGAGGGCGGACCGCCCCGGGTGCAGCGCTCAGGGGGGTGTCGCGGCGGGCCACGCGAGAGCGCGGGGGGGGGGGGGGGGGGGGGGGTCGCGGCGGGCTACCACTCCGGGTGCCGCTCACCCTCGTGACGCCACTGGTTATCGTCACTGCCTGTCAAGGCTTCTAGACGGGCATTACAAACGAGGCTTTAGCGACATCCACCAGGCGCTCTTTGCTAATCGTTTAATTTGTTTTAAAATTCCTTTTCGTCTCTTTTTTTAACAAGATATTGGTCTGTCCGATGCGATACTGCTCCTTCGAACACGTATAGGCCAAAAATTACACCATCTTCCCGAGGGGAACCATGGGGTGATGCGGAGCATCGCGGATCGTTATTAACGGTGTTATTAACGGTGTTAGTAACGTTGTTAGTAACGTTGTTAACTTGCGTGTTATTACGTTGTTAACTTGCGTTGGTTACCACACATCGCGTGAACGTTGTTGGAAACTCCGCGATGCTCCGCATCACCCCATGGTTCCCCTCGGGAAGATGGTGTAATTTTTTGTCTTCAGTGGACGTAGCGTTGCTGTTAGTTTGTGGGGTGGTGCTGACGCTTGCTTGCGCCAACCCACTAACTGACGGGACTGTTGCTTCCATCACACTTCATCGGAAGAACGGAGTGAAGTGGAGTCAACAGCGCTGAACTGAACGCGCGCAGCGCGCTACCGCTGCTTATATTCACACTTGAAGGTGAGGAGACTAGAGGAGGAGAGTTGCGCATGCGCGCGCGGTGTGAGTAGAAGCGAACGCACGCGAAGTGCACGCAGCTGGTAGAGAGAGAGAGCGGAGAGAGTAACGCGCAGCTGTTGGAGAGAGGGAAGGAGGAGAGTTGCGCATGCGTAGTGTGAGTGCGGACTACGACGCCGCGGGACGTAGACCCGAGCAAGAGATGCTCCGCATCTAAAAAATAAACGCCAGAATTCTGTTGATCCCTTTAACTGCTGTTTAGTGTGCCTGTATAACTAGGCCATTATACTTGGGGACAGCTTTCCTTGAAAATGAACTCAGAGCAATTAGCGGCGAGAAGTTTTGGTGGCGCCCTCCTGTGGTTCCCCTTTGTGACGTCATTACCTTGCAAACAACAAGTTAGATGGTGTTTGTTATTAGCATGGTGGAAGCTTGAAATCATTGCGCTCTTAAAGGAACACTGCCAACACCGTCAAAATTAAAGTTCTTTCATTCCTCTTATTTCCGTCGATGAAAATCCCCTTTCCGACGTCATAGTCAGCGTTCGGCCAATCGTGGAAGGCCGACCACAGCGACGCTTTCGGTCGCGCACGGGGCTAATAGGAAGTATTCACTGGCGGCCATAGCTGTGTGAACGACTGCTGAGCGCGTGCTGATGCCGAGCTTCCACAGTTCTTTTGTAACGTGCATTTCGCACCCTCAAGATTGCCGGTCTTAGCAGCCTATTAATGTGGGCTCGTTCAGAGCATGCGCTCTAGACATCACCCACAAATATGGCGCTCAGTGAATACTCCTTATAGGTACTCGCGCACATTGAGCGCCGATCACAGCTGTGCTCACGCGGTCTTCACTTCGGAAATGCCAGAAGTTCGCCCGCTTGTTTCCAAGTTGGAGCATATTTTACCCGGAAGGATACTTCTCCTAACCGACACGTGTACTGCGGAGATGTAAAACACCGAGAGATGTCCTCCCGCGCGTGCCGCGTAGCTCGACCGCTATCCAAAGTTGTCTTTGCCTGTCAAAGCAGGACAACTATTCGGACATTATGGCGAACCCCGAAACAAAGTAAAGGCGCTCAAAACTGCCAAAGTTGAGATCTTGTCCCGTCCTATCTCAGCTCGAGTCGCGAGGTTATGTTCATGCATGAGGCTTAACTTCCCTCAGAAGATCGTTCGCGTACTTACGGTTTGTTAATGAACATTCCGCAAAAATCGTAAAAGGCCTCGCGCGAAGTACGAAAATAATGATGGGAACGACCTGTATGCTTTTCCTCGAGGCTCTGTTGAAGGGACAAGATAGGCTCCATACCTTTCATGTATTTTGAGGCATGTTTAGGACCCTTTTTTATGGCAAGTTTTAGGCGTGAAACTTTGCTAGTTATATCATTTTGTTCATAATTTCAGCTCTTTTTAATGAACTAGAAGTAATATTGCAGGCCATAAATTCAAATTCTTACCATGTTCTTCTTGAAAACGATCTATATTACCTGTTTTTATGAATTCTATTAAATGTATAATAAAAACCCACCTAGGAATATCTTCAATTCTAGATCAGTAGACTTCCCAATTATGCACTTCACTCCGGACAAAAATATTTTTATAGAAATTGTAGATTTTTTTTAAATAACGAGGCAAAATAACAAACACTTGTATTTTGAAATAATTGACTTCAAATTTGGAAAATATTTCCACTACAAAGTTCTTCCTAAACCGAGGATGTAGTCACTCTTTATATAGCCACCAGGCAGATTAATCATCACCACAGTCACTTTTTCTTTTTTTTTTTCCGCTTGCCGTTTGCTTTTCGGGCCTCTCTTGTCATCTGCCGTGAGGCTCTGTGCGCAAAGTAAACTCGACGGCGGCCGACTTCACTTAGCCGTTGCACAGTGACAGTGTAGCGCTTCGGAGCGCCAAATGACTTGAACATATTCACTCGTGCGATGGCGCCGTTTCTTACGTGTAAAGACGGCATCTGATGTGGTCATTCTAAGCGTCTCTGATCCCAGAAACACATTTTTCGGTGCACGCTCCCAGACAAAATTGCTGAAGGATTCGTTCGGGTTTTGGGTTCGCCCATGGAGGCATTTTTCGAGCGGTTTGGGCTTCGAAAGCTGCTGATAAACCAGATTCACGGCCTCAAGAAAAGTCACTGGGAGAGCTTCCTTGTGGACGAGCGGTTCACCATTCACCTCATTTCTTTTGAAGGCGCACCAGGTGTCAGCCTGCTCTGGAGAAATTCCATGACTTGGATTGCTGTTGGTGGACGAGATGAGAAAGTAGGTTGCACAGACAGCCTTACGCATAATCTACAAGCTTCCAACATTCCTCCTGATAGCCAAGCCATAGTATTTCTGAAGCTTGTCTATCATCGCATCAGTCAGTCGCTCTCTACCTGAGAGGCTTTTCCCGTCTAACAGCTTCTTCCCTTTGCTGTCTTTTTTTTTTTTAATCTGCGCACTTTTGCACTGCACTCTTGCTTAATGATTTTAACTGAATCACCGTATGGCTTTGCTGTGGCGAAAACCAAGAATCGCTGATGAAGAGCAAAGTAGCAAAGTGGGCGTGGTCGCCATGGACCACCTTTGGTGAATCACCTGCTTTAAGCTCTCAATAGACCCTTTTCAAAAGTCAGAGTCACCTTGTGGCAGTCCCAAGAGCCTCAATATTGCCGCTCTAATGGCGGTGATAGGAGATCGTGCTCTGCTAAATCAAGCACCCTCAATTTCGTGAGTCGAAGGTGACGTAAAGGACCAACACCTTTTGCCCTTTCTGCTCTATGCTTTTGAAGACGTTCGCATTTTCTGGTGTGGAGATGCTGTGTAGTGCCGCCATTAGAGCGTCAGGTTTGGCTCTGCACAGGGTGGGTAGACTGACTTTCGGGAAGGGTCTATTCAGCCAATACAAGTAAAACACTAAATCTTGATGCAAAAAAAAAATAATTAAAAAAGTTTTTTGTTTTTGTTTTTTTGTTTTTTTAAGGCCGGTCCCCACATGCAGTGGAGCGCTGATACAGCGCTGTTTGTACGTGTCGTCAGCTACTTATCGTCTGCCACGAGCAACAGTTTTGACGGTGCCCTACAAGTCTGGTGAACACTCCCCTCAGCACGCGTGCAAACTCAGCGCTGTGCTTACAGCGCTGCGATGTATGTGTGAACAGGCCTTTATACTCCGACGTTGAGCGCAGCGAACGCAGCGTAGCGCAGAACGTGCTCCTTTCATTGGCCGGCGAGAAGGAACTCTTATGTCTGGGACCAGTCAGTATCTGTGTGCGCTGCACTAAAGGGCTGTTTATACTCCGACGTTGAGCGCACTGAACGCAGCGTAGCGCAGAACGCGCGCCTTTTATTGGCCGGCAACCAGGAACTCGATATCTGCAACCAATAAGTACCTGCGCGCGCTGCGCTACGCGGCGCCCGACGACGTTGGTACATTTAAGGCCGGTTCACACATATAGCGGAGCGCTACGTTAGCGCTCCAAGGAGCGCTCATGTGGCGCTTCCTAGCGCGTGATGTAGCGCTCGGTTAGCGCTACAGAAGCGCTTTGTTAGCGCTCTGTTAGCGCTTCAGAAGCGCTTTGTTAGCGCTCTGTTAGCACTATAGAAGCGCTTTGTTAGCGCTCTCACGCTCCCTGTGCCGTGCTTGCTGCTGTGGAACAGCGCGTGCACGGCGATTCCTTTGTTGTTGTTTTTCCTCTGACATTGAAAGAAGAGGAAGTAAAAGAGCCGCTCTCCAAGCAAAGGGTCGGCAGGCGGTCCAGAGTCATGGACTCTGAGCGACTATAGTTGATTGATTGGGTACGACCTCATCGCTTTCTATTCGATATGCGTGACTCCGGTTTCAAAGACACGCAGCTAAAAATAATCGCATTCGAAAACGCTCTGTGTCTCGGTCCCTCAGTCTAGGAACAAGGTTCGCCGGGTACCCGTCGGTATCTCGGTGGCAAAAGATTCCGCGCACCCAGAAGGCTCTTCTGGGCGTTAAGCCGTCCACACACATATGCACTAATCGCGTATGTAAGACCATTTGTCGCATTTCTATTTACGCTTCCCACATGTCCTCAATGGTGCTGCTGATACACACCCAACCACAGGAACCGGAACCGCAATGCACGCGCTAATCCGCAGCGCCGCGGTACAAGAAGCGCTACTGAAGCGCTAACACGGCGCTACAGAAGCGCTACTGGAGCGCTAACAAGGCGCTACTGAAGCGCTAATCACGCGCTATATTAGAACGAAGTCACGCTCTAGGAAGCGCCACATAAGCGCTCCTTGGAGCGCTCACGTAGCGCTAACTTAGCGCTCCGCTGTATGTGTGAACAGGCCTTTATACTCCAACGTAACGTCGTCGGGCGCCGCGTAGCGCAGCGCGCGCAGGTACTTATTGGTTGCAGATATCGAGTTCCTGGTTGCCGGCCAATAAAAGGCGCGCGTTCTGCGCTACGCTGCGTTCAGTGCGCTCAACGTCGGAGTATAAACAGCCCTTAAATGTACCTTAAGTTGAGTTTGCTGCGCTCAACGTCGCAGTATAACAGCATCTACAAAGTGACACTAAAAAGAGCGAGAGGGATAGCGATAGGGTCATTCCATGCCAAACGATGGCGCAGCAATTTTTTCATGTCTGGGATCTGGGATATGTACGAAACATAGAATTTGAAAAAAGGAGCCTCTGAAATCCACGAAAAGTATTTTTCGTGAATTAATTTTTTTTATTTTGCTGATATCATGCTCTGAATTTCCGAAATTTGCATAAAAACCTTGTAGTTAAGGCCAACGTAATTACTTTGGCTAAGGCTGCGGTCCCACGGCAGCCATCTTGAACAAGGCGTTAGTTCAACCAATAGATGGCGACACGCACCCGTGGGGTGGCCTAAATATTGGTTCACGGTGGGATGGCTCGAGCACCATCACGTTCCCATCGTGGCCTTGCTCGCGCCGCTGCCAGCTGTGCTCAGCGGGCTCAATAGCGTGGCCCAGCAAACTCATGTATGCGAGAATGTCCGGCTGGGTAGTAATTGTTCTCTGATATAGGGACATGCGGCTCGGCGATTGCCACGGGCTTTCGGAATGATACCCGATTCACACGGCCGTAAAGGTACCTTTAGCTAAGGGACCTTTATTCTCTGCGGCAAATCAATTAACGATCTTCCGCGCGTGGCGTGTGCTCACGACCCAAGAGCACGGGCTGAGGTACCTTTATGTTGACCGTGTGAATGGGGTATAAGACAAGAAGGAATCAATTGCTGATTGACGTGTCAATATTTTCTCAATGAAAAATTCTTTTGCAGGAATGCACGCTCAGTAAACTCAATCTTCCAAGACACCAGTGGAAGCGGACGTCTAGTAAACTACTTCACGATTTACGGTACTTAACTCACCATTATACTGATGACTGAAAAGTGACGTCCCTAAATATTGTGTTTCACGGGATCCGGAAGATGTTGTAAAGGTTGTTACATTATAGTTCCCAGAAAACAAACGCCGTTGCAATATTTTCGGAAGTACCGACACACATAATGTTGTAAGTACAGCTTAGGAGGAATACGATGAAAACCATCAGAATAAATAGGAAGACATTTATTTGCAATGAACACTCTATGAATGAGCGGCGTTTAGTGACGGCAAGTGATGAGCGTTCGGGAATTTATACGTTCACGTGATTGCTAACTGTGGACATGCGGACAATGAAGACCTGTTTTGTCGGGAGATGGAGTCGCGGTGATGACCTGATATCGGACGACTCGTGGCAGACGAACAAGCGAGTTTCTTCTCAGCGAATGGTAAGCGTCCAGTGTCAAGAACAGGACGTCGCTACAGACGTTGTCGACGTTTCGAACACTTACCACTTTCGACGAAAGTGTTGGCACCTGGGCTAACTTTGCGGAAAGACTCGAAGACTTCCTCGAGTCCAGCGCCATCATGAACAGCAACTGAAAACGATCCACTATTCAGTCAGTGGGTTACGAAACGTATCCGCGTCTGCGGAGTCATGGTCGATGCGTGCTCTAAGTGATTGGAAGTTTACACGGTGCCCTACGTTCTCTTTTCGCTACTTTTGCCCTACGGAAAATACTGTTCCTTGATAGCGCGCCGAATCTTGTTTCAAATAAAATAAACAACATTTTGAAAAAAAAAACGGCATCAGGCACTACATTAGTGCACCATACCATCCTGCAACCAACGGGCAAGCAGAACAGATTGTGTGCGAAACGAAGAAAGCCCTCTTGAAGCTTACGGAATAAGAAGCAATCGACCCGATAACACGTCATCTTCCCATCAAGCCGACACGCGGATACACGTATTTACCCGCCTTTCTGATAAAATTTATCTGATCACTAACCAGGGCAAATGACGGAACACGTATGCACGTGCCCGCGTCATGGAGTATGCTCGGGAGATTGACAAAGCTTCTTTTATTGCCAACTATGACGCGGGCATGTGCATAAGTGTTCCGTCCCTTGATGTGATCAGTGATGAGATAAATTTTATCAGAAAGGCGGGTAATTACGTGTAGCTGCGTGTCGGCTTGATGGGAAGATGACCTGTTATCGGGTCGATTGCTTGTATGTTTATCTGGTTTCAAGTTTACTTGCTGAATGGCACAGAATTAAAAATTTAGTTGTAGGGCAGCGCTGTGTCTGTGTGTTTCTTTTACTGGTCCTTCGTCGTTTTGCGCTGTTTTAACCCATTCAATAGGACTACGTATGCATGGAAGTCAGGATAACATCCACTTCAAATAAATAGAACGTGTTTCAGGAAAGTGTTGAAGACCTTGCGGCAGCGTCTCACACCCTTGACGCCTCGCTGGCGAACGACGGCGTGCCTACGAGGAGAGCGCCTGGAGGCATGGTCGGAGAGCTTCTTCTTCTTCTTCTTGTAATGAGGTCCAGAGAAGGAAAGGGAAAGCCGGGAGATGTTGGCCTCCTGTACGGGGCGAGTCGCTACCCGGCTTGGGGAAGGGGGAGGAGCCGTAGGTGGCTAAAAGAGATAGTGTGGAAATTTCGAAACCAGTCCAATAATGTGATGGGGCTTTGGCACAAGTGTGGGTTTCAATTTAACAACCTTGCTGTTTGCGGTGTGCGGTATTAGGTCAAAGACGGTCTGCCAAACCAGTCTCACTGAAAAACTCCAAGAGGTCTTTGTAAGCCCTCTGGGCTAGCCGACGTGGGGCTTCTGGGATGAGGAGTTCCCGAGTCGTGGAGGAAGGAAGTCCATTGAGAGTGTAGCGTTGAAACAAGGTTTTACGCTCTTCTTCGTATTCTGTGCATAATAGTAGCACGTGTTCAATGTCCTCTAGGGCTCCACAGTGCAGGCAATCAGGACTATTGACTCGTTGAAGTTTGTGCAGAGTTGATCTTGTGTTTGCGCAGTTTGCCCTCAGCCGATGTAACATCGACGCTTGTTCTCTTGACAGCTTGCGGGGGATTGCTGGAGGGGGCCGTCCTTCTGCCGTCTCTCGGTGTGGGTGGCGCTTCTGGTAGAAATTTCGTATAAATCGCCATGCTTCGTTGTACCGGTGAAGGGAAATGGTTGGGGTCTCAAGTCCATGGGCTTCAGTAGCGAGGGCATCCGCTTTCTCATTTCCCGCAATTCCAGTATGTGCAGGACACCACTGAAAAGCAAGTTGCCAGCCCTTTCTTTCAGCCGACCTAGCAGATGCTACAGTTGTTGCAGTCAATGGAGTGCCAGTCTCGAGATTCCGAAGAAGTTGAAGAGCAGATTTCAAATCTGTGAGGATGACTGCTCTCCCTGGCGTTCCACTTCGCACTAGCAGCTCCAAAGCCCGCCAAATAGCCACCAACTCCGCAGTAGTAGAGGTTGTGGTGAAGTTCAGTCTGTCTGCAATGCAGACGTTGTGAGTTGGGATGAAGACTGCTGTCGTCGTAGTTCCCGTCGCCGGACTAGTGGAACCGTCGGTGTATACTTGCAGCCATCCAATATACTTTGTGTAGAGTAGTTCCTGGGTCAAAAGGCGAGAAATTGTTCCAGAAACACTCGCCTTGCTATACATGTAAGGGAGGTTTTCACTTATCGTCAGTGGTACTTCTAGATGGGGCTGCGGGAGTGGAGGGATATGTCCGGGTGGTCCTATAAGATCTTCGAAACTGTCTCGCCAAATAGCCAAAGCGGGAGTTCGGGCGATCAAGGACGTGTGAGAGTAGTGAACTCCCAGAGGACACACCGTGAATTCTTGCAAGGTGACGGCAGGCGCGCTCATCAGCCCGGAGAAAAACAGGCCATTCTTCGGCAGCAACAAGTGTGGCAACGTTTCCCGCGTATCGCGGCAGTCCGACGCACATCCTTAGTGCCACACGGTGAAATGTTTCAACATCACGTTGTTGTGCCGGTCCGATGTTGAGAAGTGGCAGAGTATAATGTAGGCGGGAAAGGATTAAACCTTTATATGACAGAAGGAGGGCGTGCTGTGGTGTTCCCCAGGTATGGCCGCGGAGGCACCGCAGAACTCCGAGAAGGCTGCGGCATTTGGAGAGAACTTTGCGGACTTCCGGTCTCCAGGTTACCCGATCATCCAACAACAATCCAAGATATCTGTGTGTCCTCACTCTCTTGATTGGCATCCCAGCCATCTTGAGTTGCAGCGCTCGTTCGGGGGGGCGTCCTCTCGGACGGTAAAGCAGAGCTGCTGTTTTCTCAGGGGAAAGTGTCAGTCCGAGTTTTTCGATGGCATTGCAGATTGTATTGAGTGCCTCTTGGGAGTTGACAACAAATCTTCCTTGCCCTTCGAGTTGGGCCAGCGCACCAAAGAGCCACATCATCTGCATAGATGGCTATCTGTACAAGGAATGGTCCCTGCTGGCGAAGTGAGCTTGGAAGCGTTGCCATGGCCACGTTGAAAAGTAAAGGACTCAGGACACTTCCCTGAGGAACACCCTGAGTCACAGTACGTGGACTGCTAAGCGCTCCCGGGACCCTGACCCGGATCGTTCTACCAGAGAGAAATGCCTTAATATATTCGAGCATTTTTCCTTTTACTCCGAGATGTCTGAGGCGCTGGAGGATAACATTATGCGGAAGTGTATCAAATGCCCGTTTTATGTCTAAAAATACGCAGTGAAGCATGTTGCGGCGTGCTTTTGCCTCTTCGAGTGCAGATGCCAAGTCGCCCATTGCGTCTGCTGTACACCTCTTTGCACGAAATCCTGACAGCAACAACAAAAACTACTACTTTTTTTTTAATTTTTGATATGTTGAAGAGATGAGGTCGATTCAACGTTTGGCTATTTCGAAAGTTGCGGGCACCGATGCCAACATTGATTTTTTTTTTTTTTTTCTAGATCTCAATACGGTCGTTTCTGCATAAACTGGATTTGTCATTTAATTAAAACGCAACAAAACGAGGCTTTAAAAGTTTAACACGTGCAATTCAATTATTACTTCTATGAGAACAAAGTTTACAGATTTTCCAGTCTCGACGTTTCCATAGCTATGCTATGGAAACGTCCACCGCTATGCTGACAGTGAGGTGTAAGCAGAAGGGTTGGGATTTGGGCTAGTTGGTTGAACATGTTTGGGGTTTAAAAGCGCTAAAAACGACGGACGAGTAGGAGAGACACACACCACAGAGCGCTACTTGCAACTGGTTTAATGTTGGAAAAACACACGTACCGCAAAACCAACAAGACACACCTCCGATTCAGTTCCAACCGCTGCTTATCACGTTTCGTACTCTTACACCGTGCATGATCGTAAAAACGATAACTCCGATTCAAACATGGTTATCGATGGGGTTAATGTTTTTCCAACATTAAACCAGTTGCAAGTAGCGCTCTGTGGTGTGTGTCTCTTCTACTCGTCCGTCGTTTTTAGCGCTTTTAACCCCTAAAGCGAGGTGTAAGCTACGTGCTCCTTGGACCCGTGATCACGCTCCCGTTCATACCCAAGCGCAGAAAGCTGGAGCAGGTGATTATTGGATCGACGAGCGCGTACCTCCCACAAGGCTCTCTTTAAGCATGAACAAAGTGTACGTAGGAGCTAATTTCTGATAGGCGGTGGCAACGGCCACAGAAAAGTACTGCTCTGTCGACCGGCCTCAGAACCAGCCTCTCCTGTGGATGGTGCCGCCATCTAGTAAATGCCTCACGCAACAACCACTGCTTCTCGTTGGATTTGTTGGAGCAGGCGACAAAACAAGGTTCGGGCCGTATTACGGAAACGTCAAAATAAAACAACCGACCGACCGACTCCCCCACCCCCACCCTTCACCGTTTCGTCGCCACTAAGATTTCTTCGGTCTTGCAAAGTCATGCAAAGTTAGTCTACTTTGCTTCTTGGTTTGGTTTCGATTCAATGAGACTTTTAGTGTCTGCACATAATTATGCCATGCACTGATTCGCCCAACTTCAAACAATGCCACGTATGGTGACCTGTTTTTTTCGGTCTTAGCGCTACATATCGCAACAAATAGTTTTTTTTTTTTTTTTTTTTTTCTAAATATATCAGCATGCTCGCACTTCGGCGTCGAGAGTTATTTCGCAGTGAAAATAAATTAAGATATTAAGCCATTTGTGTCATCTAGTGAACTAGACGCCTCCCCGCGAAAGAGTGCCTCTTCCATTTCTTTTTTAAAGAGGGCGAATAATTTAATTAACTTTACCCATGCTCAGCCTTGTAGCTAAGTTTTAAAGGGACACTGACACCCCCCCCCCCCCCCCAAAAAAAAAAAAAAAAAAAAAAAGTTTTTTTTTTTTTTTTGCCAGGTGATTTATTATGGTGTCCGAAGACTAATCAATCAATATTTTGCTAAAGCGTCACATATACTTTTAATGAAGTCAAAATATGCAACTGCTTGAAACTAAAACTGGACTGAGGCGGAAGAAGAAATATAGAGGAAGAAAAAGTTACCGGAAGTCACGTGGCTGTGTAACTTTTTTTTTTTTTTCAATTAGCATATTTTCAGTTTTTTAGAAGCCGCAAAAAAATGGTTATCCAGTGGTGGAATTGACAAGTGGTGATTCGGAGCAGCTCTTGCAGCAGGGAACAACAGGTTTTGGAGCAGAGATTCCCACTTTGGGAGGAGACCATTTTGAGCTTTCATGTCAAATTTTATTACACAATCTCTCTTTAAAAGTTAGCCCGCGGAAAAAACTTAGGTATCATGCCTACAGGGGACCTGGCCACTACAGATATTTATTTATCGAACAATCATACGCCAGTAATTTTCCAGGTGTCTCAAATTAACCTATTAGGAGTACCAATGGCGTCTTCGGTTTGTGTTTGACGAAAAAAAAAATGTTTTGGCTACTTTGTAGGGTTCGTATCACGGTGAGGTAATTGTCGCGAGTTCGACATCAAACGAACACTTTTGTGTTGAATGTGTATCACGCTGCCCTCGCTCGTGTTCGACCTGTTACTGTTCTTAGAGCAGCTAAGCGAAGCACAGAGCTACTCTAACTGATCACCACGAGTAGCGCTACCTATTCACGTGATCGATCTGAGCACTGTTCGCACAAAAACCGATAACTTTTCGTTAGGCATGTGAAAATAATGAATTTTGGGATCGAAGCGAATTCAAAGTGAACACCGTAAAATCCCGAGAGGTAGCCCACCTATAATGGAAAGAAAATCGGTTGAAAATAAAGAGTGGGCTAACTTTCGGTGTGAAATCAAGAAAAGTGGAAAAAAATGCTACTTTTAGATCATGTGTCTCTGCCACAGTTTTTATCGCGGCGAAGGGCAATGAAGCAAAGATGACTGTACTTCCCAATCAGCAATGTTCGCTTATATCCCGCCATAGCTAACTAGACGCATTTACGCCAAGGTCATCATTGATCCGAACACTACGATTACTAGGAGTGGGCTATATTGAATCGTTGCTGCGCCTTTCTCCATGCCTTTCACTGCTGTTACACCATGCTTAAACGAACATTCAGCTGGACTCTCAAAGGTTGTTCCCAAGCTTCTAATTGCCCATTTATGAGCTTTGTTAAATTTAATCTAGCAATAGTTATAGACAAAATATATAGAGGAGACTTAAGAGAAAAAAGAAAATTAAACCAAGAAAATTTTAAATAGTATTGCTCCTTCCGCACCACAAAGGATATAGTTATAGATTGTAGCCTTAGACAGTCCAATGCCTACACTAGAATGGCAAGTAAATGACAGACCTGACATAAAATTAAACCTATAAGGGAGCCCCGCCATACTTAGTTGAGGGGATTTATAAATATTCTTATTTGTAAATTTGTTCTTCCGAATTAAAACAAAACAACCACAAGTAATGAACACAGGTTGCTAAAACATCGCTGCCTAACATACACCGTTGCATAAAAGACACAGTTAAATAAGATTTTACTGCAAAATAAACATCACCAACCACTTTTTTTTTTTTTTTTTTTTTTTTGCGCAGGTGTGTTGTTTGCCTAAGTGCAGCTGCGCTGCGGCGAAGCGAGTCGCGAGATCGCGGTGTCAGCTCCGCGGGTATTGCTTCTCGGCAGTGCATCCGTTATTGAGGAGAAGCGCACTCGAGGGGGCTAACCCGCCGCGATCAACACTTCGAAAGTATGAATATAGCAGTTAGTTTTGAAGCGAATATCAAAAAGCGTATAATTTTAAACTAGTTAAATTAATTTAATTAATTAATCTTCGCCCAGCTCTACACTTCGCACATAGTACTTAGGCATTAAAAAAAAAAACTGTACTTTCTTCATTTTCAGCGGCATCGCCAAGAATGTCACGTGCCAGCCACTTTGTTTCATTTTTGAGAACAGCTCCCTTTTGGCGCAGATATGGCTCAAATTGTACACACATACAACCTTTGGAGCAGAATTTCGCAGGGTCTTCGTTCTGGCACAGTTTGGCGCAAATGGCGCAGCAGTTCCACCACTGGGTTTCATATTTTTTGTCTATCATATTGAGTGTGTGCTTAAAAGACCCACGACTTTATCTTTGGTGGTTATATCTAAACCTTAGAAAACGGCACGTGACCACGGAGAAAAGAGTGAGCGCGACTGAAACGGCCATTTCTCGATCGGCGATTTTCGAATGGAAAGAAAACGAATTTCGAGCCGCAAATTGTGTTTTGGTGGGCTTTCATGTCATGTAGAAATAAAAACCTAGGATACCATAAATACCCTGTCAGTGTCGCTTCAAGTTTTACTACGTCGCTGTAGAGGCCTACAGCAGCTCAAGGCTGGGCAGGTTCAGAGCCTCTGGGACCATATCCTCTTCGTTTTGGTAGAACACTATGTATTTACTACCAGAATATTTCCGTGCCCCTAGAAAATTTACCCCCTGCAGTAAAAGTCCATACGCAGAGCGCACTGGAAAGTTTAAAAAAAGCATTTATTCTCAGTCAGTACGATTTCCTTTTATAAAGATTCACGCAAGCATATAGTATAGAGAGCTCATGATATGGCACAAGGGTGACCCTGGCAGCCCACTGGAACAGTCTTCATCTGCTCCGGTGTTGCCCTCAAGACTGGAGTCGTTGGGCTTGCTCGAGCGTGGGGGGGCTTCCGGGAAAGAAGAGCCGCATGCTGTTCTCGTAGATCTGTGCGGTCAGCTGATCCACATCGACGCCACGGACGCCCGCCAATATCTCCGCTATCTGCCTGGAAGGGACAGACAGACACTCGCTTACTCCTTCTCACTTCACACATTTGCGTTCGACTCTGCAGAGTCTGTTGTGATTTCAGTCAATTGGTCAGTAATAGTTTTATTAATGAGTAAAATCGGGGCTGCTCGATAGATATCACCTAGCATTGTTGTGATCTCGCTTAGCTGCTGGCACACTAGCGCCATCCTATCGGGCAGCTCCGGAACACTTCTGACCCACGTACATATTTTCATAGTTCTTTACACTTAATTCTTGAACCGCGAGATTGAAATAATTTTGACAATGTTACGAACGACTATTTCTCACAAATAGCGCGTATATTTCACCTCGCAAACAGTGCAAAACATTCAGTCTGGCTATAAACGGTTCGGAGGGGCGACTACCCGACAGATGGTGCCAGCGTGCTCTCGTCGCAAGTGGTTACCAGCGGGTGCGAGGTAGTTGATCAGACTCAAATGCAGGTGTGTGAATAAGTCTATCTGTCAGGCAGCCCAGAGGCTACCTGATAAAGCGGCACCAAAGTGCCAGCATGTTTTCCCGTCATAAGAGGTCGGACGCAAATGTGTGAACCGGCATTAAGGCTGGGTCACACACCTGCGTTCGCTTACGACCGAGTTCTTTTGGTCTCTTACAATTAGAAAACACACTGGCCCACCAGCGCCATCTATGGGGAGGTCCTGGAACTGTATTTCACTAGAGCGAAGGTTTTGAGCGAAGGTTTTGAAGTATTTGCTAGATGAAATGTACCTAGTACTATATATGAGAAATCATTGTTTCTAACACTGTCAAAAGTTTTTAAAACCAATAGAAAAAGAATGATGCGAGAAGAAAAAAAAAAATACGCGAGGATTGCAGTTGTTTCACCGCTACCCGATAAATGGCTCCAGTCTGTTCTCCTGTCGTAAGAGATCGCGAGAGACTGTAAGGCACTCGGTCGTAAGGTTTCCCAAGCGTGTGCACGAGCCTGGACCGACGCTACTTGACCCTTACACGAGATTTGCAGGCTCGTTGCGTCCCTTGACCATAAAGCCCGGCTCGAAGCGCTCCTTCTTCTTGCAGGGGAAGCTCGTTTTGACCAGCTTGGCTCCGGCGTGACTTGGCCGCACCTCGCACCAGGGACAGTCTGCACACGGCAAGGCCCGGCATGAGCTCGGGATGCCCGTGCTGACCAAACAGCCCGAAGCTGGCGCAGGCATCAGTAAGTCCCACAATCGGGGCAGAAGGTGTCAACTGGGGCCACGACTTCGAAACAGTATTAATGAGGCTCGGGTGCTAGAGTGGCCACAGATAACACAATGCTGGGAAAGTTACGTAATGCAAAAGACTCGAGCTGGTTTAAGATCTAGGTTCCTGCAGTCTTCTCAGGATTGACGTTTTAGGGGTCTCCACTATCATGTGCCAAGCCCTCCAATTGTTTGAGTGGATGACCAGACTTATTTACCTTTCCTGTGCCTTGATTAGAACAACTTGTTGTGATCTCGCTTAGCTGCTGGCACACTAGCGCCATCTATCGGGCAGCTCCGGAACACTTCTGACCCACGTACATATTTTCATAGTTCTTTACACTTAATTCTTGAACCGCGAGATTGAAATAATTTTGACAATGTTACGAACGACTATTTTTCACAAATAGCGCGTATATTTCACCTCGCAAACAGTGCAAAACATTCAGTCTGGCTATAAACGGTTCGGAGGGGCGACTACCCGACAGATGGTGCCAGCGTGCTCTCGTCGCAAGTGGTTACCAGCGGGTGCGAGGCAGTTGATCAGACTCAAATGCAGGTGTGTGAATGAGCCTATCTGTCAGGCAGCCCAGAGGCTACCTGATAAAGCGGCACCAAAGTGCCAGCATGTTTTCCCGTCACAAGAGGTCGGACGCAAATATGTGGACCGGCATTAAGGCTGGGTCACACACCTGCATTCGCTTACGACCGAGTTCTTTCGGTCTCTTACGATGAGAGAACACACTGGCCCACCAGCGCCATCTATGGGGAGGTCCTGGAACTGTATTTCACTAGAGCGAAGGTTTTGAAGTATTTGCTAGATGAAATGTACCTAGTACTATATATGAGAAATCATTGTTTCTAACACTGTCAAAAGTTTTTAAAACCAATAGAAAAAGAATGATGCGAGAAGAAAAAAGAAGACACGCGAGGATTGCGGTTGTTCCACTGCTACCCCATAAATGGCTCCAGTCTGTTCTCCCGTCGTAAGAGATCGCGAGAGATTGTAAGGCACTCGGTCGTAAGGTTTCGCGAGCGTGTGCACGAGCCTGGACCGACGCTACTTGACCCTTACACGAGATTTGCAGGCTCGTTGCGTCCCTTGACCATAAAGCCCGGCTCGAAGCGCTCCTTCTTCTTGCAGGGGAAGCTCGTCTTGACCAGCTTGGCTCCGGCGTGACTTGGCCGCACCTCGCACCAGGGACAGTCTGCACACGGCAAGGCCCGGCATGAGCTCGGGATGCCCGTGCTGACCAAACAGCCCGAAGCTGGCGCAGGCATCACTAAGTCCCACAATCGGGGCAGAAGGTGTCAACTGGTGCCACGACTTGGAAGCAGTATTAATGAGGCTCGGGGGCTCAAGTGGCCACAGATAACACAATGCTGGGAAAGTTACGCAATGCAAAAGACTCGAGCTGGTTTAAGATTTAGGTCTAAGCCGTCCTCTCAGAATTGACGTTTCAGGGGTCTCCACTGTCGTGTCCCAAGCCCTCCGATTGTTCTTCCGAATGACCAGACTTATTTACCTTTCCTGTGCCTTCATTAGAAAGACTCTGACTCAATTACACGAGTGCGTTTCACTCTAAAGGCTACCATTTCGCAGCCATTTGAGAATGCTAGCCAGCAATATATTTTTAAGCAAATTTGAGGACTAACTTCGCGGAACACCACCAGCAAGTAGCCATTTTTGTTGCTCTTTATTCATTCTTTTGAACACTTCACATATCAGTGTCACAGCCAGTTAGCATTATACCCTTTTCCCTCGTTCATGCGATTATGGTCAACTTGCATTTCACATACATACACTCATAGGCAGAAGCCTGACAATTTCTCATTACCTCAAATGCCCACCTCGCACCAGACAAAACCTCCTCACCTGTTTCAATGAGCAGTCTCTCGGTGGGAATGGTGGCTGCAACCTCCAGATTGTCTTTTGTCTTGAGCGAACTGTTTCTCAACGAGGCAAGAGGGAAAGTTCACCAGGTAAGAAGAAAACATTCCAGTTCAAGGTCCCATATGTTCCACTTGGGACTCCACGCCTCGTAACTCCGTTTGTCAACAGCTTCGTCTACCAGTGCGTACGACTTAATAGGAGCTGCCACGTGACTATAAATACCCAGCGTGTATTAATTACTAACTCGATGCATGCTACTTATTTTCCCTATAAATGAAGCATGTCGAGAGCAGTGTAGAGGCCAACCCCGATGTTGGGAGTTTCCTACCCTGCTCATGTCCTCTAACTAGTTCATATAATCTACATAAAATTTGTGTAAAGCCTTCTGCTAATAGTTTGAAGGCATATTGAATATCAATTTTCTAAAATATTGCAAACTTCATTGACTTAAACCTCAAGACTGTGAGGAGAAAGGACGGACAAACACAAAGTCTCAAACACAGCTGCATTTCACTTGACAAACGATTCTGCTTACATAGGCTTCGAGCTCTACAACTCAAAAATCCTCAAGATTCTCGAGTTGTGTTCATTGCGTTGAACCACAGTTCAACACAATAAATGAAATTTCACTCAGAAATGAGGAATACGCCGGCTCGGCACTTGCCCGAGTTCTGTCGGAAATTTATCAAAGTTTTCTAGATCTAAAGCTGCACGATCTCATCCGGAACCATTCCCCTTGCGACGTCCTTGTAAGCCACTACATTGACGACCTCTTGTTCTGCAGTACTGATTTTACGCTTGCAGCTTCACTTCAAAAAGCTGTTTATAACAGTTTTCCGGAGTTAAACTTCTTTGTAGGTAGACCGGAAAGTGGCAGCTTACAATTTGTAGATCTACAGCTGAAACATCCTTCCACTTTGTGCTAGGAAAATGGCAAGCTAACTGCAAAACAACACCTGTCATTTCGTAGTTGCCACTCTATGCACGTAAAAGCTGGCATTGTTTGCAATGCAGTCAGTATACTACTCTGAAAAAGACATGTTCCTAGGACTGCTCTTCGGCGCATGTTTGACCGTTTTGGAGTGGCTGGGTACCCTCAGGACTACGTATTCAGACAATCGTTCTCCTTGTTTAAGTTAAAAAAAATTCCCGAATATTCTTAAACCCACGAAGCGTGTGGTTCTTCCATTTTTTCTCCAGGTTTTTCATAATCTTAGATCTATCGGCAACAGGTATGGTTTTAGCACAGTGCTCAGCAATGTGTACTGAAGTGTATCGTGAGAGAGCGCGGCGCGCGAGCATGGGCCAACGCACCTGCGCGTGCCAATGCGAGCCACGGCCACTTTTACGCCGAGCCTTCTCGAACAGGACCATGTTGTACATCTGAGTTAGTAAAGCGGGGCGTATCGCGCTTAGTCCACCAAGGTGTCCTGTCTCGCTCGGTACTTAACACTGGCGACGAGGTAAACGTGCGGTATCGGCGGCTACAACGCTCAACCGTTCGAAGTATGTCTTCCAACGTACAGTTCGAAGAGTTTTCGCCTAATGACCCTGCGTCCTGGCCAGAGTATATCGAGCGCCTGGAATTCTTTTTCGTGGCGAACAACGTAACCACGGCAGAGAAGAAACGAGCCGTCCTGTGTAGTGTCTGTGGCTCTGCAACGTATGCCATCTTGCGCTCTTTGTGTTCGCCGAGCTCGCCAGCCGAAACGCCGTATAAGGAGATAACACGAAAGCTTCAGGAGCACTTCGTCCCTCAACCGTCGGTGACCTTCACACGTTTCCAGTTCTTCAGACGCGACCAACGTCCAGGGGAGCCTGTGGCGACCTTCATGGCAGACCTCCGACGCTTGTCCGAGCACTGCGAGTTCGGAGGAATGCTCGACGACATGCTCGGAGACCGCGTCATTTGTGGCCTTCATGACGACGCGTTACAACGACGTTTGCTCGTCGAGCCCACACTAACGCTGAATAAGACCCTGGACATGGCAAGAGCGGCCGAGGCGGCCAAGTCGCAAGCCACTGAAATTCGCGCCTCTGCGTCGACATCGGGGGCTGCAGTGGATCCAGAAACGTATCGGGTGGAAGGTGACGCAGCGTCAAGGTCGCCTCATCGAACCACCTCACCGCAGAGGCCAATCCCTCCGCCTGCCGCAACCGGCAACACGGAAGAGCACCGTTCAAGGGCACTTCCTCAGAATGCATGCTGGCGTTGCAATGGTGCGCATGACCCCAAAACTTCCCGCTTTGCTGGGGCTGTCTGTCATTTTTGCAATAACAAGGGGCATATTGTCGCAGCATGCCGCCAAAAGGCGAGAGCCGGACGTCGACGGTCAGCTGTTGGCAATAACAAGTTGGACACGATGGGACCATTACCGAAGGATTATGAGGTTTTCACCATCGAGCCGCCTGTGTTCTGCGATGTTTTTATCAATGGCCGTAGCCTACGGATGGAAATCGACTCTGGATCGGCCTTCACCGTCATCAACTCGCGTGTTATGCGCCAGCTCCACATCTCCAAGAGCTGCCTCAGACCGTGCGCCTTCCGACTACGCTCCTATACGCAGCAGTGTCTCGAAGTTCTCGGAAGTGTAACAGCCGACGTGTCCTTCAAGGAGAAGAAAATGAAATTGAAATTTGTGGTTGTCAAAGGGTTTGGTGTGAGCCTCCTAGGGTGCGACTGGTTCCGGTCCTTGGGCATTTCCTTGGAGGGGGTCCTTCAGGTCGACACATCGCTGCCTCAGGTGGAAGCGGCTGCGGTTCACAACGTGATTGACGAGTTTCCCGAGCTTTTTCAGCCAGGACTCGGAAGAAGCAGGGGACCCCCTGTTCGTGTGGATGTCGACCCTGCCGAGACTCCTAAATTTTTCGAGGCTAGTGAGATTCCACTTCTGCTGCTGCCCAAGGTGGACGACGCCATCGACAAACTGGTCGAACAAGGAATTTTTGAACCAGTACGGCATTCCTCATGGGCGACCCCAGTCGTGCCTATTCTCAAAAAGAATGGGAATATTCGCTTGTGCGGTGATTACAAGTGCACAGTGAACCGAGTCATTCGATGGGAAACATACCCTTTACCAACTGCCGATCAACTGTTCGCCAAACTGGCTGGGTGTGAGAAGTTTTCACAGTTGGATCCTAGAACAGGCCTACCACCAGAAAGTGGTGGATCAAGCTACAGCAGACGTCCAAACAGTCAACACTCATCGGGGTCTCTTCAGAGTCACCCGTCTGCAGTTCGGCGTCGCTACGGCTGTAGCAATCTTTCAACACTATATGGAAAAGCTTCTCACTGAACTCGAAGGTGTCTTAGTGTTTCTCGACGATATTGTAATCGGCGGTCAGAACTATGAAGACCATGAGTCTCGTCTCCGGGCCGTGATGAAAAGAATCAGTGACGACGGGCTCCGCCTGAACAAGGACAAGGGCAGTTTCAGAGTGCCTCAAGTGTCTTTCCTGGGATACAAAATTGACAAGGAAGGCATCCACCCCACTGAAGACAAGGTTCAGGCTATTCAGACCGCTCCAGAACCGCAAGATAAACAACAGTTGCAATCCTTCCTAGGACTTCTGAACTTCTACGGCCGCTTCTTAAGGGGGGCAGCTCACGTCTTGGAACCCCTACATCGGTTGCTGGACCAAGGTGCATCGTGGAAGTGGGGAGAAGAGGAAGTGGTAACCTTTCGACGTGCCAAAGATCTTCTACAGTCTTCGACCGTGTTGGCACATTACGACGTCGAGCGTCCTTTAATATTGGCCTGCGACGCTTCTTCGTATGGCCTAGGGTTCGTCATGAGCCAAGTGTCACCGTCCGGTGAAGAATTCCCCGTGGCCTTTGGATCAAGAACAATGACAAAAGCCGAAAGAAACTACTCGCAGACGAATCGTGAGGCGTTGGCTGTCGTAGCTGGTGTGAATAAGTTTCGTCAGTTCTTGTATGGACGACATTTCAAGATTTTTACAGACCACAAGCCTCTTCTGGGGTTACTGCACCACAGCAAGCCAATTCCTCAGGTTCTATCACCGCGTCTGTTGCGCTGGAGCCTGACGTTAGCCCAGTACGATTATGAGCTCATTTACAGACCTGGGAAACAGATGGGCAATGCTGACCTTTTCAGCCGTCTTCCTCAGAAGATTCAGGATTTTGAGGTACCTCCTCTTCGTGATGTTCTCCTCATCGAATCAACGCCGGAGGTGCACATTGACGCAAAACAAGTGGCTTTTCTGACGAAGAAAGATAGTGTTCTTTCCCGGGTACTGCGTTGGATCCTGCACGGCTGGCCGTCAGAGAAACCCCCAGAGGTTTTCAGGCCTTACTACCTACTCTCGCCGCGACGAACTGTCTGCCTATAATAGGTTGTATTCTGTGGGGCAGCCGTGTCATCACACCCCCACCTCTTCGAGAAACTGTGTTGGACCTATTGCACAGCGGTCAACCGAGGGTTGTGAGGATGAAGGGTTTTGCAAGGGGTTATGTCTGGTGGCCGGGCCTTGACCAAGATATAGAACGCCGAGTGCGGTGCTGTGTTCCGTGTCAGGAATCCCGAAACGCCCCAGCCCGTGCCCCCGTCCACCCGTGGGAATTTACGACGAGACCGTGGTCGAGACTGCACGTCGACTTTGCGGGTCCCTTCCAGGGCGAGTATTTTTTCATCGTAGTGGATTCCCACTCCAAATGGCTGGAAGTCCTGCGAGTCAAATCTATGTCCGCCACGGCTGTGATCACTGTACTCCGTACCTTATCCGCTACGCACGGACTGCCGGACGTGGTGGTTTCGGACAATGGTACTGCCTTCAGTTCAGGCGATTTTAAAGATTTCCTCCGTCGAAACGGCATCCGTCAAGTCCTGGTGGCACCGTATCACCCATCTTCGAATGGCCAAGCCGAAAGGATGGTGTAGGAGACGAAGAAGTCACTAAAGAAAATAATTCGGGGAGACTGGTCCGTTCGTCTGGCCAGGTTCTTGTTCGAGCAACACATTCTTCCAAACACCTCAACAGGAAAGAGCCCTGCGGAGCTTCTGTTCGGTCGACAACTCCGATCAGCCTTGGATCAGCTACATCCTGATCAACAGTCAGTCATGACCCAGCGCCAGGAGGCATCTTTCGAGATCGACGGTCGGAAGGCTGTTCGACAGTTCGCGCAGGGAAGCCCCGTGTTTGCAATGAATTTCAGCGCAAGCGGGAACCGCTGGTTGCCAGGGGAGATTTTATGCCAGTTGGGACCTGTCTCTTACCAGGTACAGCTTGAAGACGGACGTGTGTGGCGGCGACACATCGATCACATCCGAAGTAGAAAATGCGATATGCCAAACCCTACTCTGAGGGGCAGCTGCGACGTGCCAGACTTCGGAACTACAGGCCATGACGTCGGGCCGGATGTCACGTCGAGTAGGGAAGAGCCCGTCCAGGATAACCTATCAACACCGCATCCGCAGTCTCCAAATCCAACTCCAGGTGTTTCTTCGTTAGGACACCCACAGCGTGAGCAGCGCCGTCCTCGGTACTTGCAGGATTACGTTTAGGGGGAAGGTGTTGTGTACTGAAGTGTATCGTGAGAGCGCGGCGCGCGAGCATGGGCCAACGCACCTGCGCGTGCCAACGCGAGCCACGGCCACTTCTACACCCCCTCGCCTTCTCGAACAGGACCATGTTGTACATCTGAGTTAGTAAAGCGGGGCGCATCGTGCTTAGTCCACCAAGGTGTCCTGTCTCGCTCGGTACTTAACAGTATACTACTCTGAAAAAGACATGTTCTCGCTTCCCTAGGACTGCTCTTCGGCGCCTGTTTGACTGTTTTGGAGTGGCTGGGTACCCTCAGGATTACGTTTTCAGACAATCGTTCTCCTCGTTTACGTTTGAAAAATTCCCGAATATTCTTAAACCCACGAAGTGTGTGGTTCTTCTATTTTTTCACCAGGTTTTTCATAATCTTAGATCTATTGGCAACAGGTATGGTTTTAGCACAGTGCTCAGCAATGACTATGAACCTAGTCAAATGACTCCGTTTGCTTCTGCCAGAGCTGGCTGCACTAGGAAACATAGCAAAAAGAAAGTCAGTTCCATGTCGGGAGTAGTATACAAGATTTCATTCGATTGCGGTTTATGCCTCATAGGACAGACCAAGCGCTGACTCGACGATCGCCTCACCGAACACAAACACTGTGTCAAAAAAAAAAAGATCCATACTCTGAAGTATCAAAACATGTAATTAAGTGTAATAATGATCTGCCCTCAAGGCACTCAACCTCAATAGTCCTAACAGAAAAAAATGATTGAAAACATTTGGTAAAGGAATCTATAACTATCATGAACCATTGGAATGCTTAGACCTCTCTCACTTAGAACTGAGAAGATTCCTTCATATTTGATCTCTCGGTGTTCGGTAAAACTTCTCCTCGCGTCCTAGCAGGTGTTGTTGCTATTTTCCGGGTTCAAAACAATTTTTTCTTTCAGGACCACTTTGCTTTCTGGATTTATGGTCTTTTAGTTTACTCCTTTTTTTAGTTTCTGCTGTCAGCAAAACACCGTGTGTTTTGCTGTGAAAAACTGCTTCTAAAAAGTGGTGTTCAGTGGAGGCCACTGCTTTTCGGTTCTTTTGCGGACAGGTTTCTTTGCTGTATTGTTTCCGAACGGTCGTCACTGCCTCTCTGTTTATTGTGGAGAGTGTTTCGAATTCTCCCATCCCCCTTTCTATTTTTCTACTTCACTTCTATTTTTTGTGAAACCTGAAGCCTATATAAGCAGAATCCTTTGTCTAATAAAAATCAGCTGCGTTTGGGACTTTATCTTTGTTCGATTTACCTGCACCAGTGCAAAAAGTGTAGGGCAGTGCACTTCCGGTATGTGTATTGAGAAACGACCGGGAGTACACCGCCCTACACTTTTCTGCGCCGGTGCAGGTAAATCGAACAAAGCTTTTGTGCTTGTCCGTCCCTTCTCGCCCCAGTCTCGGGGTTTTAGTCAATAATGCTCAACCATCACCAGCTCGTTTGCGCCATAACCCTCTGTTGTATGGCATTGCACACTACAGCGCGTTATGAGCTGTGGACCAGAGATTCGGTACCCACCAGCCGTTGATCCCAATGTGGAGGCCCAAGTCGAGAAATGCAGCCGCTTCTTCCTTGGTGCCGTCAAACGAGTGAACCTGAATGAAACAAGCAGAAACAGAATGCCCAGCTCCCAATGCAGAGCGCACGTCAAAGAAAGGTACTCAAATCTTGTTATCTTGGGTCAAATTTCGTGTGTAGAGCAGGGGCTCCAATGTTCCCCAAAAGCAAGATTCAGTTGCCATTCTTTCTCTGGTAAATGTTTTAAGCTGCCAAACTTCAAAACGTTTATCTGGACGAGCACCGTACCAGCGTGTGGTCGTGTAGTCGCCAATGCACGAGGCACGCTAACACTTCAGGTTAGTGATCACTCTGCATTGGCCAAGCTGCCCGACCACAGTGGTGACACCAAACACCATTCAAAAGGCGAACGAGCTTGCCACCGTCTAAACCTCCAGACAACAAATATGACTTTTAGTGCGAAAGCATTAACTGTCCCATGGAGCGAGCTGACGTCTTCAGCTTTGAAAGCGCGCCAAACGGCACCTTAAATTCTTTCTCCAAGCCAGCTCCCAGCTATGAAACCACGCGAAAAGCCTAGCCAAACGGCACCTAGTTTCCCCGATCCCAAAGGGGCGGAGTAAAGCTGATGGATTTCAGCTTCAATCACACTGGCTGGCGCGCATCGACGAGGCTCCTATTGGCCGCTGCGCATCAGTTTCAACAACCGCCACCCCATGGCGCTGCGTGTCCGCGAGGCAGCGGCTCCACCGCTCCACGCCCAAGGTCGGCGCGCCAAGGACAGCGCGCGCGCTCGAATGGCGACGAAAAGTATGCAGCAGACGAAATAAAAAAGCAGACGAGCGGCTTGCATGCTTTCACATTCTCAAATCATAAGAAGTGCTTAGGTGTACCTCGATCCTTTTTGATCCCTCCCAATGGTGGCTACTATAGACCATTCCATTTAGCGCTCTCGGGGCGGCGCCATTTTGTTTGACCGCGGTGCCCTCTCCACACATCGGGGAAGTTCAGCAAGTTCAGCGGGGTAAAACGAGAGAGAGGGCATGCGCCCGATTCTGACACCAGACGACAAACCGGGAGATTGCCGTTCCCATCTTTGGGCTGTATCGGCGGGCTGTATCGGCGGGCTGTATCGGCGGGCTGTACCGAACATCGAACTCTCGCTCGTGGCTGCCGTTGTGAAGTGGTTCGCGTTCTTAGAATAATTATGGCTACTCCAAAATCAGCCTATAGCGCTCTCGTTTTATTTCAGGATCAACTAGAGTATCTTTGTCCCGTTACTTCATTAGCAGTGGAGTCAGCCGGCAGTACTACCCCCAACCACTGCGTCTATTGCGTCAGGAGAGCACATTTTTATTTATTATTCTAGACCTCCACTTATTTCAGTTAAAGGCCTACAGCAGTACGAAGTTTGTATATACAAAGTTACAGCAACCGGATTTACTTTTCGCTGGAGGACCAACCACTCTAACACAATTTTCTTTTTTTTTTCTTTTGCACGCAGGTATTAGCGCAATTAGAATCGGTTAGTCTTTTTATCGAGCATAGCATACACGATAACTTGCATATTAAAATCTGCGCATCTGCGCTTGAAATTTCCAAAATGACGCGATTTTAGACAGAGTTCGAACGCCAGCCGGATGTTAGGTACAGCCCACTCGGAGGAGCAGATGACGCGCGAGGTGAGAGGGAGAGGGCATTTTTTCTCTCTCCGCTCTTCCTAATGAAACGGTTTATACATGACTGCCCATTTGAAAACAGAGGGTACCTCTTTTCTTCTTTTGCCGGGACGGACTCAAGTTTCGAAGTTAAGTTGCACCAGGCAGAACCCACATAAAAAACAGTTTCAGCGAGCGAAGTGTGGGCACCAATTTTTCGGGAGGGTTTCACAACGTAACGGAGTAACGAGAAAATAATGCATTACAATTTCAAGCCGAGGTAACGTATTCCTTTTGAATTGCAGAAACGAGTAATGCGCCAAGTCACTTAATGAGCGAGAGGTAACGGCATTTAATTACTCTATTTCGGTAACGCGTAGCTGTCGGGTACGTACCACGCCGGCCGAGAAGCGCGTCCGGTTCCTGCGCAACAGAGCCAAAAGATCCGTGGCCGCCCTCCGGCAGTGCAGGAACAGGGGCAGCCCAGACACCTGGGCCAGGCCCAGCTGGAGCTCAAGGTAGCGCAGCTGCATCTCCTTGCCACAGAACTCCAGCCGGTCATAATCTGCGGCAACGGAACTTCGTGTTTCCCCATATCCCCAGACTCTGATGTCCCACATCCCTAGACGTGGAAGTTACACAAAGGCACGTTCACACACTTGCGTGAGCTTGGGGGCGAGTTCCTGCGATCTATTACAACGAGAGAACACGCTGGCACGTTGGCGCCATCTACAAGGTGACCCTGGAACTGCATTTCACGGGAGCGAAAGTTTTGCACTATTTGCGAGATCAAATGTATGTACTGTCTATGAGGAATGGTCGGTTATAACTTTGTCAAAAGATTTTTCAGCCAACAAAAAAAAGAATGCTGCGCAAAAAAAAGAAAATATACGATAAGTGCGAGTGTCCCACGGCTACCCGACAGATGGCGCCAGTGTTGTGGTGTTGTGTCAGTTTTTTTATCGCTCCTCGTCTCAAGTTCGTAATAAAATTTAACGCAGTTTATTTATTTATTTATGTATGTTACCATCAGGGCGTGAGCATTAAAGAGGGAGAAGTGGTTGCATGAATTATTGAAAGCACAAACACACATACAGGAAAATACAATCAGTGTAGATTAGGGAAAAAAATACATTCCAAGGCTTTTTGAAAAAGGTCATGGTTTATGATAGGGATGTCGCGAACCACCCTAGGTTCGATTTCGAAAGGTTTCGATATTTGCGAAGCGAACTGAGGTTCGATTTCGAAAAATTTCGATATTTTCGTACCGACCGAGGTTCGAATTCGAAAAATTCGCAACTTTCGATCACAGTAGAGTTTCGAATTCGAAAAGTTCGAAGCTTTCACGGTTTCTAAAATTTCGGGTTCGAATATTTCGAATATTTTTTTACTTGAGGTTCGATAAATTCGAAGATTTCGAACTTTCCTAACTTGAAATTCGAGATATTCGAAAAATCTGAATTTCTTAAGATCTGAAGTTCGAAAAGTTCGAAGATTTCGAAATTCTTTGGAAATAAAATTCGAAAACTTCGAACGCTTCGAATTTTTATAGACATGAAGTTCGAACAATTCGAAGATTTCGAATTTCTTTCTGCATAAAGTTCGAAAAGTTCGAAAGTTTCGATTCTCTTTTAACGCTGAATTAAAAAAAAAAAAAAAAAAAAAACTTTGAAGATTTTGAATTTTTTTCAAGTCCAAGTTTTCAAAGTTCGAAGTCCAGTTTTCAAGTTCCTCCATAGTTTCAGTTTCAAATAACGTTTTCACGACTCACTGGTTTTCACGAAATCAAGTTTAGAAAAGTTTGGGTGTGATATCTAGACTCTGCGAAGTTGGTCAGGCAATTAAATGAGACGACAAGTGTCCCGAATGTGCTGGAATATTTGCCAGTGCAGAGTGATGTGTGACCATAGATCAGTAATTGTGACCGCCAGCCCGGGGGGGGGGGGGGGGGTTCTTTAACGTGCATCACGCAGTAGTGATCACGCGAACACACTGTTTTACGATACTCATCCAGTTCGAAATGGCCAGGGGCGGGCAGGAGGTTGAGGCTCAGAAAAACCTTGAAGCGACCTGGCAAACTACCTCCCCACCCCTTGCACGCTGGTAGTAATCCGTTCGAACGCCGCCCGAGTGACGCTGGCATATAGTAAGTTAAGTTTGTAATTGTCCTGGAGGTTTATTTTCTGGGACGGAGGAATCGCCTCGCAAAAAGCACAGAAGCCGACACAACTCGAGGTCGAGAAGCGTTCTACCGTACAAGTGGCGTCGGAAGAGGAAAAACGGGGGAGGGAAGAGGGGAGGGGGGGGGGCTCAGCTTCCCTTCCCCCCTTCCAGATATTTGGGACTGTTAAAGAAAACAATACGGGGAAAGAGGGCGTGGTCGAGCTTATTTTAATCTGAAATTATTTATGCCTATGTATAGCTACTGTCGCTCTTCACTGCATAAAAGATCGCGTAGATGGTCATTGTTAGAAACTCGTTGTCAGAAGGCACTACTCGTCACATGCTTAGTGGTTCGGAAATTCAAAGCTATGTCTTTACGACCTAAATAACTGTGCCAATGGTAAAAAAAAAAAAAAAGATAATAAAAAATGCGGGGATAAAAAGCTGGAGAAAGAAAAAACTATCAAGAACTCGCCGGATGTGTTGTATTCTTGCATATTCAGAGGTTCAGAACTTCGAAACAACTTTCTCCTACCAAAATGTGTACAGGCTAAAAGAAACACGTCCCAGGAACGTGAAGCGAAAAAAAAAAATGTTTTCTTTTAATGACGTGCTGAACTTGAACAATATTAGAAATCTTCTCCCATGAGTTAATTTATTCCTTAACATGAAAAAACAATAAATACATTATTTTATATTCTGCAGATGGCAATGATATGTACTGTCTGTGGTGTTAATTTAAATGCGATACCTCAAACAACTTAGACGAAAATAAATTCCAAGTTTAGGGCATAATTGCATGTAGATACATGTTTGGACATTTCTTCGAAACTCACCTTGAATAACAATAGTCATATCTTAAGACGACACTTATCTAAGCTATACATAGATCATTCTAAAAAGTTTAACATCTCTACCATAAATAGCTTCGGCTACATCGCGCTTCAAATCTGGCACAAACGATAATCGTCAAAAACCCGTCGTCCTTCCTCGCTCCTTCGAGAATTTATTTCTTTAAAACTAAGCATGCCAGAACATTGAAATAAACGGCATTGTCTTTCGTAAAGAACGGAACACGTACCGCATGTAAAAGTTCGAGAAAAAAAAAATTACGAATGTACCTCACTACTTGAATTCAAATGAAACCGTCCGCCGGTCATTCGAAGTTCGATGAACGTCGAACTTTTACCCTAAAGTTCGAAGTTCGTCGAACTTCTGACTTTTCAGGATTCGAAAGTTCGAAACTTTTCGAATTCTATTGATAAATAAGTTCGAAAGTTCGAAAAGTATCGATTTCCTTAGCATAGGAAATTCGAAAGTTCGAACAGCTTCGAACTTTTTAGTGCAAGAAATTCGAATGTTCGAAAATCATCAAATTTTTTGGTCAGTCAAGTTCGGAAGTTCGACAAGCATCGAATTTTGCAGTGTGATAAGTTCGAAAGTTCGAAAAGGATCGAATTTTTTAGCGTAATAAGTTTGACGGTTCGAAAAGAGTCGAACTTCTTAGCTTAACAAGTTCGAAAATTCGACTTCCGTCGAATTTTACGATATAGAAAATTCGAAAATGAAAAATCTTTCGAACCTTCCGAATCGCTTGATTCAATCATCGAAACTTCGATTCGAAAAAAGTTCGCGGCATCCCTAGTTTATGATAGGGACTATGGGCGCAGCAAGGCAGTTTCAGTCACAGGATGTAGATGGTATGAAAGAACTGTGAAAGACATTAGTGCGAGCATGTGGGAGGCCAACTTTCTGTTGATGGTCGAGTCCAGGTGAAACATAAAGGGGAGGTCACGTATGATCAGCTTATTACGCAGCATTTTGTTAGTGAAATGAATTTTAGGAAATAAACTTCTACGGGTTGATAATTGAGGGAGAGAAAGATTGTATTTCATACTGCTTACGCTGGCAGTTCGATGGTAATTAGAAAATATAAATCTAATGGATTGCTTTTGGACAACTTCAATAAACGTTAGTATACACTGACCAGGCTTCCAAACAGAAGGCGCGTATTCAAGCTTTGATCGTACGAGGGTTTTATACAGAATTAGTTTCAAAGACGGGGGTGCTAAAGAAAAATTTAATTTAAGTAAACAGCATGCGATTAGCGTTGTTAATGATGTAGTCCAGTGTTTCTCAACCACCGATGTTTCGCGGACCCCTTGTGGATCGGCGGAGCTGATGGAGGACCCCGTTCGTGGTGAGGGGAAGGAAAAGTTATTGGTTAATTATGATAGTGATTTAATAAATGGATATAACTAAGGGCTAGTACGAAGTATATTTCTCTTATTGACATATACACAAGAAAACATACCCTAAAATTGGAATGTTTATTCTTAATCCGATAAAAGAGAACTTTTATTGTCGGGAGACAGGGCTTCGCGGACCCCTAAGATGCCTTCGCAGACCCCAAAGGGTCTGCGGAACCCCATTTGAGAACCACTGATGTAGTCAATGCAAGTTTTCCATGATATTTTAGATGTAATATTAACTCCTAGATACTTACTAGGCCGCAACTAATTCGAGAGGATGGGTATTTAGCGTATAATGGGGCTGAGATGAAGCACAACGGGACACTCTCACAACTTTACATTTACTACAGTTGAGTACCATGAGTCACACCACTTAGAAACAGAATTAATATCATTTTTGTAGTAGGTCAGAAAAAGAGTCACTAGTAATTTCTCGATAAATAATGCAGTTGACAGAAAATAAAGACATTTTTGAGGATACATGAGAGGATAAATCGTTAATGTATATGAGGAATAATAACGGACCGAGTTGTAAGCAGTCGCATGTATGTGTGTGAACCAGCCTTAAGTTCCCTTAGCAAGTACACTTGACAATTCCACTTCTGGAATTTCAAATAGACAAATAAATACTAGTCTTTTGTTTTCACAATGCACTCTCTTCTTGAGCGACATCATCACGCAGTGAATGCATGCTTGCAACCTACCGTAAAATACTGAGTGTGCACCCGTATCGCAATAAGCGGCCATCCGCTACATTCGAAAAATAAGTGGAGGACATATTGAGTGCCCACCGCAGCAAACTTCCGAACCTCCAAGATAACCAAGGCGTTCCTCCGTGTCAACTGCTTCTCCAAACACGTTGGCGCAGAGAAGTGAAGCTTTACGCGAGTGAGCAGGTGCAAAGCCGCTGACTCGCGTAAGGGTTCCACCAGACCCCTATACTGCTCCTATGCCATTCTGTCAGATCAAACGAGGGCTTACCCTGTCATGTGCTCCTCCTGCTTTTCTGCTCTCAGGGCCTATCAACGCCCATCCCCATTTTTTCGTGATTATCAGTATCATTTTGGTGGGCGCTTGATCGGTATTTTACGGTAAATCCTTTTTACAAACTGAAAACCCACAAGCACGAAAGTCTTTCCCTAGATCCCTAACAGCTCCAAAAAATCTCTACAGCAGGGATATTTCCCTGCAGATGGCAACAGTTCTCTTAGGTCGGTCTGCCAGACCGACCTAAGAGCTGATGCTCCTTCACCTCAAAACAACTGTGGGGTGGAAGCTTTGACTCATGAACAGATTGATGAATCACCTCGCTGCAGTAAAACTGCATTAGTCAGCAAAGCATACATGCCAGAACTTTAATCATGCAGTCAGAAACGATTGGCCCAAAGCTGTCAGCTTCGGGGTGACTGGAGCATAGCACTGAGTGGAAACTCTACTAATGGCAACAACCTACTTCCCAGTGGCGACACAAAACAAACTGTCACTGCCGTTGCAATATTGTTTGAATGAGAGCACCCATAATAATTATTGCCTTCCCATCAAGTCGTATCGACAGCATCGGCAACTTCCCATAGGGAGGCATCTACAGCAGACAACCCACTCGTGTGCTGTATTGGTTGATGCGAGTCACATGAACGGTGAGTTTGCATCTCCCCTCAAGCTTGCCGAAAAGTGCATAGGAGAGATGGTGTGTCAAAAAAGCTTAAGGGATTCGTGACGTAGCAAGGCTGGCGTGGTTATGAGCTTTGCCCTTGGTGGCGTTGTCAGCGCTCGTCACCCGTGGGGTGACGAGCGTGTGGCTGGCCCAAGGAGCACGTTGCTTCCACAGCACTGTCAGCTTAGGGCTGAACGGGGTGGGGAAAGCAACTTTTGTCCGAGTTTTGAGCGACTGGCTAATTCTCTAGGGGGAGAATGGCTGTATCCGGGTCCACAAACGAGGGTCCGAGAAAGAGGGGAGTCCACCCTTTCCGTCTTTTTGAAGACGGAAGGAAAGTGTTGAAATGCCAAAGAGCGGCGCTGCTCCGAAGGAATCTGCTACGTCACGACTACGTAGCAAGTTCCCCAACGTTGCTAGATTACCTCCCAAATAGGCTCCGCATGCATCCACCAGGTGCACATTGAAAGATTGTTTATTTAGCTTTAAAATTAAGTTTTCTTGTGCCTTTCAACGGAAGACTGGTGTTTTTGAGGTTAGGGTGCCACATGCAACACTTAAGGTGGAGTGATTTCTAGAGTCTCAGTTACTCTGCCCCCCTGGGTGCTGTGGTCCCACAGGCAGGTGCCATGAAATATGGCTACGCACCCAAGCCCATCTCGCCCACGGCAACCACCTTGCTGCCGCCCTGTGCGACGAGGGACTCCAGCTGGCTCAGGTAGCCTCGGGGATCCGCCTCAAAATTCCTGGCAGCGGGTCGGGTGGCAGCCCACCGTGCTGTACAGCATGTCTGCACCGGAACACGGGACACACTATGGCCACTTGGCAAACCTCGCCAGGCATAATCCACTGGTGCAATGTGTACAGCGACAGATCGGTGAAATCTACCAACCGTCGGCTGCACACTGGGAAGCACCTGTAGTCTGTTGTTGCAACATAGGATCTGTGGTAGAAGTTCTACCTTCAGCGTGAGCTTTCCACTTTTGATAATATACTGTGGCAGATGTGGAGCTCTGCCATAGTGCAGAGATGCACATCTGCTGGAGGCGGCCTTCTTGTGCAGATCTTACGTTGCCACAGACTTATTCTCCAGCTTTGAAAGCTAAGTTGTGGGAGGGGATTTTATAACGGTGCAGGCCAATGGGATGCTTGGGCTCAATTATTAGAAACTCCCATGCTCTTCAAAATGTGGCTGTGCGACCAGTAGTCAGATCGAAGATAAACCTAATTTACACACTGTCAACATTTTTTTTTTGTGTTTATTAAGTCTTGCGTAGGTCATCTAGGTTATGATGGTAGCATGGTACAAGTGGAGAAGCTATGAATAGTTTGCACAACTTCTGGTGTCTAGAGTTGAAACTTATGCTGTAATGACAAATAGCTATGTCTTTCTAAAAACTGACTCTCATAAAAAAAAAAAAGGGAAAGTTTGTTTTTCTAGCCTCTAGCAGTGCATCTGTCTCTCAGAACAGGGAAATAGCTATGAAGTAAACAAAATGGAAGCAGCTGGCATTCACCATGAGTCCTTGCCAAGTTCAGTGCTTGCCGACTGTCCTCCAAGCTGCCTCCTGTCACAAGCACCTAGGAGACAGGAAATTCCATGCTGTGACGTCCTAGAACACAAGTGGCATAGCTATCCTCTCAAACAGCGCGTCTCTCATTATGTTGCGTTTTAGGACAGTGCAAACCTAACCATACACCATAGGACTCAAGTCTCATAAGTGCATGAGTGTGTGTGTTGCACAAAGCACTCTACTGATATGACGAAGGAAATGTAAAGGCTACAACCGTTAAACTCTCGTTTAGGGGCTAGACAGTAGAAAATTAGCAGAAAACACTGTGGCATTCATATTCAATGCTTCATGTTGGTAGAACACTTTAGCATGTGCCGCATACTTGATATGAACACAGACACCACCAATTATCTAAATCTCATGCCTGTGGCATCTGCTACCGTCTCAAGTTAAAGGTGAACAGAGTCTTCTAGCAAAACAGACAACATTCCATAGCTCAGAAAGGTGCACTTTAGAAAGGACAAGGGTAACTTCAAATAAGCTGGGAATCGAGTGAAGTTATAGTCCAGCGGACTTGAGTGTCATCACCTTGTCCAAACCATTGGCAGCGGCTCGCTTCAGAACCTCCTGCAGGTCATCGACGTGCTTCTGCGAGCCATTGTAGATTCCTCGAAACATGGGATCTGGAATGGAAGTGCAAATTTGATAGCAGCTCCACAAGGCAGGAGCTGGAGGTGATGGACTTGAAGCAAAATGAAGCAATGTTTATGATCTGTTGCACCTTGCGCAAAAAGAGCTGAAGGGTGGTTCACACACTTGCATTTGCTTACGACCGAGTCCTTGTGATCTCTTACGACGAGAGAACACGCTGGTGCCACCTATGAGGTGACCCTGGAACCGCACTTCACCGGGGTGAAGATTTTGCATTATTTGTGAGATCAAATGTATGTACATTAGCTATCTAAAGAAATGCTTGTTTATAACATTGCAAAAAAAATACATTTCAAGCCAAAAAGGAGAAAAATAATGCAGGATAGAAATAGGAAATATATGGACACTACGTTCAATAACTCCCTGATAGATGGTACCAGTGTTTTCACGTTGTAAGAGATTTGAAGAGGTTGTGAGGCACACTGTTGTAAGCAGCCGCAAATGTGTGAATCAGCCTTTAAATGCGTTTGTAAAGTTTCCGTCTTGTGGCATCTAGCAAGTTTGCTTGCGCGGATGTTAGGCACCGACGTGGCTGCTGCGGGTACAAGGCATATCGCTGCGGTGCATAACTGTCCACTGACAAGCTCCTCAAGCAAAGCTCTTACTCACCAGTCAGGTTTGCCCCAATGTCGATGAGACGACGCCTGGCAGCCATGGCTGCCGCCACTTCCTGTCTGGTAAAAAAAAATACGGAGGTCACTGATTTTGTAGCGCACCATCATATATTTCTGTTACTGGATTGCAGATTCACTGCACACCCACATTATATGCATTCAAGTTTCAAAACGTCTGAATATGTGCTGCAAAAAACTTTGAAGCTAAACTTCTTACAAGTAACAAATTTACTACCTAGATGCATTCTCATAGATCAGAAAACGAAGAAAAGAAAAATGTATTAAGGGTTTTGGCTTGCCTTTATGTTAGCTTAAAAATTAAAATATTAGGGTCGACGAAGACAATACGGACTTACACTAGCAAAAAAAAAAAAAACTTTTATTGAGCCCCTGATTCCTTAAATGTTTACGTAAGCTAGATAATAAAAACACAGAAAATGGCGTGAAGGCTATATCTCAGATTAACCTCAACTAGCTCGAGTTCATAGCTTACATGCTGATTTTTTTTTTTTTTAATCAGAAGTGTGAAAGCTGGTATTTGTACAAATGCCGACCAAATAACCAAGAAAGAAATCTATACAAATGATATAAGAGTACACGAGGTAGGCTGCATGAGTTGGCAAATAATTCAATATTTTTTACGATGTCCTACCATAAGTTCAAGGCTCAAAGCGTGCTAGATTGTGCACTCTCAAGTGCGAGCGTAGCAGAAGCTGCGAGCTCCGGCCTTTTAGGGTCCTTGCCAAGCACGTGAGCTCGTGCAATGCGAACGTCGTTCAAAGCAGACGATCGCGCCTGTCACTTCGGCTTCGCGCGCACAAAGTGGAGTGCAGCTCCGAACTGTCTCCGGCAGCAAAGCGCACCTACCTGCGGCGTACGTGCTGCTCCGTAGGTCACCGGCCACCGAATGACGCTTTGGGAGCCGGGCACACCCGACGTAAACCCCACCCCAGCTGCCGATAGAGTACCGTTATGAGCAGCGTCAAAAGGCACCGGAAACGAAACGGGTTCTGGACGCGGGGCTCAGGCTCGGGTCCGATTCCGGTCAAAGACCAGGAAGTGGGCCGTGAAAAGAACGGCAGTTCCGACCAGCGAAGACTGTGGACCGCGCCTCCCTATCAATGCACGGACACGTGCAAAACAGCTGTCATCGGCTGGCCAGGGAGCTTGCGGGGAGGCGGCGACCGGCGACACGTTGATCGCACGGACCTTGCGATTGAACCGTTGTCCCGTTCATTCGGAAGTGAACCTCACTATGTGGCACCGTTGCAAGCCAGCGGCGTTGCTAATCTGAAGATCCAGCGTGTCATTTTTAAAGAACACTTCGTTTACACGGACCACGGTGTTACGGACCGATCTTATGACATCGTCCGGCGCGGGTCGACGAAGAACCAGAAGAACCGAGGTAACGAGGTAACCATAACCACCATAACCGAGGAGGTGAGGTAATCGGCGGAATCGGAGCGGGCTTGACTTGGATTTGAAGTTTTCTTTTAGCCGTTACCCATTGTGGCCTGATGTCTTCGTTCACATTTCTCCGTGGTTCTCCCACTCGGTGCGAAAAGAACGCGGCTTTTGAAAAGTTTTTTTTTTTTTTTTTTCTCCTCCAGCAGGAGAGATTTTTTTCGAATGTTTACTTCAAAGTTTTTAAAAGTGTTCGCACCTCGAGACACAAAGTTTGAAGCCGAAAGGCTTTTCCCAAGCCTACGTGCACGAACTTCGGAGTGCTACAGGCACGCTGGCGCCAGTTACCAAGCGGAGCACTGCTCAGTGCTCATTCACTTGCCTCAGTGACCATCACCATGCGCGGAAGGAACTGACTTTTTTTTTCTTTTAATATTGGAGAGTGGGGAAACAGAAGGACAAGACAACACACAACACGTCGGCGAGTAGGCCTTTCCCGAGCCCAGGACCATATCAACCAGAGGTGGTCTTCACTGTGGGTCTTACCTCCTGATGTTGTCATCTCATATTCGCATATCAATGCATGGCGGCCCACCGTCCACGTTCAAGGCGCGCTTAGAGCGAAAAAAAAAAAAAAATGCGCGCGTTGCGTCCGTAAAAACGCCGAGAACGTGGAAAATGAATGTTTGGAGTTGTATGACGCGAGAGCTACCAGGCCCAAAATGCGCCAAGGCCCAGGAAGAAACAGAGCTACAGTATCTGAGGATCTAATAAGACTATAAGATGAACATGAATCGCGTATAACATATGGACACGAGTTCTGGGTATAAATAATAATTATGATGACTATGCACTTTAAAAGAGTACGTGGAAGAGGCGATATGCATAAGCTTCACATGCCCCCATTCGCGACAAGGTAATTTAATTACAGTTACAACTGCAATTGCCTCAAAAGTTTTTTTTTTTTTTTTTTAATACAGTATAATATATTTAGCATTGCAAATTACATAGTGCATAAAAACAACTGATTGCGAGTATGTACCACCAACTAGCCCAACTACATGCCTTGATAAGAGAAATTAGTTCACAATTACTTTGCTCTGAGGGATACTCGACTTTAACGGCCTTGATATGGCAGCACATTTCCGCGCTAAAATGTGCTTGTCCTTTTTTTTTCTTTTTAGGTTTACTATAGAGGATTTACAGCGTTTCATATTCGTCACATTTTGAGCCGTTATGTTTCACTAACTTTATTCAAGTATGGGCACCAAGCTCTCAGTATGCGCGTCAGTCGTTTTATTAATTCATTAACTACGATGGCTAGTGTTCAAAGCAAATTTATCTGTGTATGTGCTAAAATAATCAGATTAAGACTCATGTTTCAGCGTTTATTTCAAAGGCATTCGGGGGCACGTGCTGCCGTCTTGGTCCTTTGTTGCTTTTGGCACTTGGTGGTATTCACTGAGCCTGTAGGTTCGGTTTTGCCAGGGAGCGCCACCGTCGAAGCGCTATCTTCAAGGTGGCGTTTTTTTTACCCCCTTCTTTTTTTCTTTTTCTTTTTTTGGGCTCTGGTGCATTGTTTTGCTGGCTTGGTTATGCGGTCGTCCATTGGTCGTGTGTGTTCATTTCATATCGTTGAAGATGCTTCGTTGAACAGAAGAGAGAAGAAAAAAATCAATTCCGGGGGCGGCCCGTTTTAATTTCCTTGCTGCCGCCAAGCGCCGTGTGTACTCGTTTGAGCGGTGGTGAACTGCTTGGTTGTAGGGTGCTCTAACCACGAAAGTCGGCTTTTTCCTCACCCCAAAAGTGATGACTAACCAAGGTGAGAGGTCAGCAGCCTTATAACCTTCGAAGAGAAGGGCCACTCGGCAATAAAAAATGCGCCGCATTTTTTTATTAGCGGTGTACACGGTGAGCCGCACGGTATGTTTCTGCACAGGAACGAACACCATAGGCACGACGTACGACACGGAGACGATGGGGCAACACGGTTACACGGGCGTAGTGAAGAAAATCGGTTAAAAAAATAAACTAGCAAAACAAAACAAAGAGTAATCACACCGTGCTACAAAAGCAGCAAAGTAGAAAAAAGAGCAGTTCTTGCCAAAGAGCAAGGCGCGCGGCACGGAGCGCTGCATGGAACGGCCGCGGTGAACAAGTCCGCTAGCGACAAAAACGAACTAAAACACACACAAAAAATATTCCTACGGCGCTTCAAAAGCATCCAATGTATAAAACTAACCCCTAGTTTTACTCAAAAAGACCCTTTAAAGAGTAACGGCAAAGAAAAAAAAAATTTTTTTAACAGCCTAATTGGGCAAGCATGTCATAAAACAATGAAAAAAAAATTACAGCAATAGTTTTTGCGCGAGACTGATTTTAGAACAAAAAGTTAGGGCGCAAACAAGCTGGTGAAGGTTTAACATTTATGACAAAACCCCGAGACTGGGGGAAAAAAGGGACAACACAACACGAAGTCTCAAACACAGCTGAAATTTATTGGACAGAATATCGTGGTTTTATATTAGCAAAGAGCACCTGGTGGATGTAGCTAAAGCCTCGTTTGTAATGTCCGCCTAGGAACCTTGACAGGTAGTGACGATAACTGTCTCGCCTAGGGCTATACATGCTTTGAACCTGACGTCATTCCGACAGCTCTACGGCCAGCACAAGAGAAAAGGGGAGGGAGGAACTCCCCACTCAACGGGACCTTCTTTTGTGTGTCCCAGACGTGGCAATTCTCTATCAATCCGTCACTCAAAATTCACTCAAAAGCAGCTTTGCGGTTAGTTGCGGTGGCCCCAACGCTGGCGTGCTTCGACCAATTTGGTTGCTCGAATGGATAGGGCATCCTGACGACGTCAGCCTCGCCGCAGCTTTGCTCATCCTGAGACAGACTACGTCACGATTGCGCCAGATGTGACGTGCTCTCTTCTGGCTGCTCTCCGAGCGCTTGCCAGAGTGGGCCGTTTATAACGAAAAATACAATCATCGGGCTCAAAATACAAACGTTCGATTGTCATTTACGGATATTGTGGATCATATTCAGCCTATTTCTGAACACGACGGGTATATTCCAAATTTTGTTGAAGTATCCCTTTAAAGTGCGGGTCGTGAGCTGATTTGCCGATTCAATAAAGGCATTCAGTGTGATTACCTTTTAAGTGCTCGTGAAAAGGGGGTATTAGACTCTTAATTTCAAAAGGATCTTATAGTGGAAATTACCGACTCGAATCGTGGTAAAATATTCAGTGTGCACGTCACCATCTAGCCCCTTTTTATTTTTCTACTCTCCATCCTATACGGCTTACAGCTAGATGCTTTAGTACACACTACCCACACAACTTAAATTTTTAGACAAGCAAGGCGTTCACACTGAGCTTACAATTAAACAGAAAGGCGTTGTACTATTTTTTTTTTTCTCTCGTACTGCGTGAGGCCAACACCACCTAGAAAAATGAATGCCTCCGCAAAGCCTCCTCTCCCTTCATGAAACGTCATCAGAGTCGGATCGCGGTAACTCGGCTATTGGGCCCGAGCCCGACTTTCGACGCGCTGATTGGACACGAACCCCAGCCGAACTCTGACACAGCACTCGCGCCCAATCTCAGACCTCGATCGATCTGACTGTGATGACGGTGCGAAGGTCTTCTGGTTAGGCCCGCCTCAGACGGGGCAATTTTTTCGAGCGACTTGACATTGCAACACAAGCAACACGGGCCACCCGCGTTCACACATCATTAAATTTTATTTTTCTTTCACTATCTAGGCTCACAGTTAAAAGCTATAAACGTGTTTTTATACCTTTAAATGGCGTTGAGAATACTAAGTCATCTTTCTGAAAATGATTTATTTCCAAAAAACGATCAATTTAAAACCAGAACCAAGTCTTTAGTTGTCATCATCACCAGCACGGGGTATCACGTGAAAATTTCGTGTCCCTGATTGGCCTGCTACCGCTTCAAACGTCTTCGAATTGCTCAGAGTTGCTCGTTTGTTTCGCGCCGTACCCGATCTCAGCAATTCGTATCGATCTAGGGACAGCTAGGGAACAACCCTCCGGCAACCTCAAAGAAAGTTGTCCCGTCTGAAGCGGGCCTAACAATTTTAGCATATAATTAACTCATTAATTCCTGTTTAAATATTTTGGTACCGTTCCTGCCCACCAAGCTGACAAGCAGCAGTATAGCAGCTTTTTCCCCGGTCACCATGTCCCTATTTTGTACCCTGGGATTTATACACTCCCCCCCAAACCACCCGCCCCCCGAAAAAAGTAACCCCCCCCCCCCCCAAAAAAAAAAAGTATATATATATATATATATATATATATATATATATATATATATATATATATATATATATATATATATATAGTATACGCCCCTAACCCCCGCCCCTCCCCCAAACAGCCCCCCCCCCCTCTTCCTCTTTTTTCCCCTTCAACTTGTTTTCTCCATCGGAGAAAAATAAATTCTTTTCACTTCAGGGGAGCAATGTCTTCATACCTTCTAATAATGAGTCCATCACCTTCGGGCATCTCAGTAGTAAATCATAGCGGGACACGTTGAGAAGCCAATTTATGTAGTCACTTCGAACTATGCATACACGCCAACAAAGAAATGTGACCACAATATATGCCTTGCACGTGACGTCACGCTAGGGAAGGACGGGGCCCTGCATGCGCCATGCTGGTGGTGGACTTCACACCGCGCGTAGGATGCCGCTAACTGCCCGGGCATGCGCTGACATGCACCATATTTTCATCAAAGGTACCTAGTTTTGTTAGATGTGAACTGGGAAAAACGAGCCGAGCTTACGATGATGACGTTTAGCCAGTACGTGCGGAATTTTTCGGCATTGGTGTGATTGCGCTACGAGCAGAAAGTTTCGATATGCCGCTACGTTTTGACGCAATAAACGGTCGTGTCACACACACACAAAAAAAAAAAAAGCTTAGTTGCGCGTTGCAAAATTTGACGAGCGGCTGTAGGAGTCGCTTGTAGAAAAATAAAATTTACGATTTTGCGCAGTACTGGGAAACAACGCAAGGTTACCGTCATAATAAGCCCTGATGCAAGGATAAATAAAATAACGGGCAAGACAACTCTCATTGTCTCAGGGCTTATATTATGATGTTCCCTAACCGCCTCGCCTGCATACTTTCGCTCCTTGCAAAGGTTACCGTCTCGCGGATGGCACAAACCGATGCCCCAGCGGCGGCGTCTCGCCAAGCTTGCACACGGGGGCGCCGACCGATCGCAGTCTGGCCGTCTGGCCGGGCTCGCAGCGCGACACTCGCCCGTACTCGGCCAGGAGCCCCGAACATGCGCTCGAAGCGTGGAAACGGCGTTATGGAACGGGAGGAAAAGTGCATCTACACCACGAACGGGCAAAAGCCGATGCAAAGGCGTGCGCGAACATAAACAACGGTAGAAAAGTGCCGTCGCTCGCCGCTATGAAATGCGTCCCGCAAACTCGGTAATCCGCGGTCGGATCCCTTTCCTGCTCGTACTTTCTCTAACTTGACGGCTCCTCTGTCTAGCGGGACATGCCGACGAAACGATCGTCGGGATACGTAGTAATTGCTACAGCCGAGCGCGGCGCAGTTTACCGGTTTAGCATTGCTCTCGCTGCGAAGGGCCGTCGAGTCAACCATCTGCAGCATGGTGCTTACCGGCGTTCGACGTCATCATATAACGTAGGTGCGAGGCATATTTTGATCATCAGTGAAAAAGGGCGTCTCTAGCCCAACATTTGCGTGCCATAGTTGGTTCTCGGTGTGACCACCTCCCCAAACTTCAACTCCGCGGGTAGGGTATTTTTGAATGTTTTGAGATTTGTCCAACACTTATGAAAAAGTTCGCATTTCTAACTTGCTCTAATTTTAGGCTAGTGGTAAGCCTATAATCATATAATAAATGGACATTTACGACATTAAACTTCTTGAATAAGCCAGCTGCGTGAAAATCAAACGGGACTTTACCTTATCTGGGGCACGACCACAGCTGGAAACTTGGAAAAGATATTCCTGCTTCAAAAGAAAATGGTTAGAATTATCTGCAACGCCCCACATGACTTTCATACCTGCTGGTTTGTTCAAAAAATACGCTGTCATAACCATTCATAACTTGTATAGTTACAGGTTGACCGCTGGTTTTAAAAGAGATCAAAAACGAAACTCACAATTCCTGACGACTCTCGCGAAGTTAACTAGAAACGTTATACCCTATCCTACACGGCACGCTGAATGTTGGAGGATGGTACCTCATAGAACTAACTATGGCCTGCAAATGTTAAAATATACTTTACCACATTTACTTAACAGCTTTATTAGTCGTGACTTTCAACTGGACTCGCTCTCCATGAATGAGCTTCGAAATTACTATGTACAATAACCGCACAGTGTAACGGTTTTTGTGGCAATCTGTCCTGCCAGGGCTGTTTTTGTAACAGCTGTGTTTTGCTTTGTTTGTTTGTTTGAGTTGTTATGTTTCTGCCACTGTAGGAGGCTGGGGACCCGTCAAGCTGTTTTCACAGCTTTTTTCCCCGGCCTACCCTTCATCGTGTGATGAAAAAAAAATAAATAAAGGCATTATTATTACCTGTAGTCCTCAATGCTTTCTTTTGCAACACGTGTAACTTTTCGAGATTCGTAAAAGTCGTTGTGCCCCAGACATATCGTATCTGGGCAAACAAACCACGTCGTGCCTGTAAAGGCAAGTCAAAAGAACCATGACAGAGTGGTACTGGGAGGAGGGGAACATTGGGTGTAGACAGGGACGGATGCAGGAATTTCCTGAGGGGGGGTCAGCTGTTGGTCAGCGTACCATATGTTTAGGAACCCCCTCCCCATCTCCTTCGTTTTACGCCCTAAATTTTACACATGCAGAAATCAAGAGGGAGGTCAGGACATCCGGACCCCCCCTCTAAATCCGCCCCTGGGTGTAGAGGACTGCGATGTGTGGAGATCACGGGCAAGTTGTGTAAAAACTGTATATAAAGCATCGTTCTAAAATATTCTGTTAAATCTTATAGACTATCGCGCCAACTATAGAGAAGATCATTAAAGTTATTTTTTTAATGTCACTAATGCATCTCCAATTTTTCGCCATGCCGAAAATATGGATATGAGGCTTGATTTGTGGCCCGCCAAGAATAACGCAGCCCCCCAAGATATTTAGGACCTTTACTGTGAATATATATATATACCGGGTGTTCATTTTTAATTCGAACAGATTTATTACAAACAATCCGTAAAAGATGCACTATACTTCGTTTCACTTTATCTTCGAGCGAAGCCAAAGCTTGAAGCGCGAGACCAGCGCTTTTTGCGTTTCTCCCCAGCTCGCGCACTCGAGCAAAGCCTGAACGCACGGAGCTTTCGTGCTCGCGCTTCCAGCTTTGCCTTCGCTCGCACATAAGGTGAAACGAAGTATAGTACGGTTTGTTCAAGTGAGTTTTACGGCTAGGGGGACATTATGTGGGTGGCTAATCCTTGCGAGAAGTTGGCTAATTACTTAAAATTCGTTAATTAACTTTTTAATTAATAAAAATAGACATATGGTTCCAATTAGAAATTTGCTCAGCGTCGTCGAAAACCCCTAAATCAGTCATTTTCAGAAAGACTTTGAGCGCGTGAGAAGCGTAATAGTGAACTGAAGTTCCCGCTCGTGGAGCAGGTACAAAGCTAGAGGTTGCGATAAGGCGCCCGTGCGATTTTTCCGTCTCTTATCTAGCCCCAGCCTTGTACCTGCTCCACGAGTGGTAACTTTAGTGCACTACTACGCTTCTCACGCGCTCAAAGTCTTTCTGAAAATGACTGAATTAGGGGTTTTCGATGACGCTGAGCAAGTTTCTAATTGGAACCATATGTCAATTTTTATTAATTAAGAAGTTAATTAACGAATTTTAATTAATTAGCCAACTTCTCGCAAGGATTAACCACCCACATAATGTCCCCCTAGCCGTATAACTCACTTGAACAAACCGTACTATACTTCGTTTCACCTTATCTGCGAGCGAAGCCAAAGCTAGAAGCGCGAGACCAGCGCTTTTTGCGTTTCTCCCCAGCTCGCGCGCTCGAGCAAAGCCTGAACGCACGGAGCTTTTGTGCTCGCGCTTCCAGCTTTGCCTACGCTCGCACATAAGGTGAAACGAAGTATAGTGCATCGTTTACGGATTTTTTGTAATAAATCTGTTCGAATTAAAAATGAACACCCGGTATATATATATATATATACATACATACGCACACATATATATTGTCGCGAAGGAAAAAAATGAGACATTTACAACACCCTGTAACGCCGAATTAGAGCGCAGCTCTCGAGGAGGAGGAGGGAAGAGTAATGAGGGGAGGGTATGCCCCTCCTCCCTCCTCCTCATCCTCCTGGCTACTCCTCCCTGCTCCTCCTCCCCTTCTCCTCATCCCTCTTCCCTCCTCCTCCCCCTCGTCCTCCCCCTCCCCTTTTCCCCGCGCGTTGCATTATGGGACATTTCCCATAATGCACCGCGCGGTTACGGCGACGCCGACGCCGACGCCGACGCCAAAGGCGACGCCGCTCAAGCCGGAAACGGGCGCCCTAAAGGCTGAACTCCATGGGACAAATATGCTGCGAATAACCGACGAATTTTGGCCGGCGGCTTTTGCTCTGCGCGTGGAATCAACGCAGTGGCTGCTACGTCGCGCGCAAAGCGAGCGTGCCGTCGGGCGGCGTTCGCCAGTTATTCGTCACATAATTCGTCCCATGGAGTTCAGCCTTAAGAGCTGCGCTCTAAAAAATACTGTCGCGACGACATTAACCACTGGATGCGTTTTGAAAAGGTTAACTTAAATATAAGTAACCATATCTTTTTTTTTTTTTTTTTGTCCAATCAGCAGAAACGGATGGTTGATATTTAGACTTCAGTGGTCTTCAATTTTACAGCCTACATGCATTAGCACCATAGAATAATAGCAAACCCACCCCCTTTCCCCCAGCAACGATAAATTGTAACACACCCAAACAACTTTTCGACACCCCCAAAGCTGAAATCCTGGATAAACCCCCGAGTTGAATTGAGTCTTGACTGTGGGGCATCATCCGGATCTCTCTGCATGTGGCTTTGGCAGTTGCTCAGCAGTGATGGCCGCTCGGGTAGTCTTGACGCTGCCAAAGCCACCCAAGCTTACAGAAGAGCAATGAGACCAGTACGCAGCCACTTTGTTTTAGTTATTTCATTGAAACGGTCAGCTGCAGTGGTCACGAGGTCGGGGGAGTGGGGCAGGGGAGCCTTTAAAATATGAACAAAAGTTAAACAAAGACTTAGAAATTTTAACGGTAATGTTTGCATCAGTGCCCTTTTCTAAAGAAAAACATGGAGTCAGAAGAGCTACTTGAAGGGTATTGATTAGACGCATAAAAATCAAGGTACCAGACAATCTGTGTCCTCGAACGACAAATGACAATGCTGCCATTGATGCAGTTTTCAGGAAAAGGACAAGAAAGTTTGGTCACTTCGGCACCCTGAAAAAAATTACCGGTAACTTCCGCCCCCCCCCCCCCCTCCCCCCGTCTCCCCCCTCACACACCAGCCTTCAGCCTGTTCCTGCGTGCCACTGTGCCTCAGCGAGACATGGTGGGACAGTTGGAATTTTGCAATTACTGATGCTGAAATTGCACATTTGATTTTAGTCAAAAGTAATGAATTACAATATTTGAGTAAAAGTAACGAAGTACAATACTTTAGTCAAGTGTAACGAATAGAATACTTCCAATCCGTCACCGCGCGTGTTGCATTCTGGGAACCTGTGAGCCAGGAGCGGAGCGCGTATGGATTTTGCTTCCCACTGATTCCCACAGTGCATAACGTGGCATTACGCCGCAATGAGGCGCTTCGAATTTTGTAGTAAGTCTATTGGAATACTTTGCTAAAAGTAACGAGTTATAATTTATGTGAAAACAATGAATTACAATCGCAAATTATCCAAAACATTTTAAATTACATTATTTCTAATAATCTTATAGCAAGATGTAAGCTCGGTGACTTCTAATCAAAAGTAACAAACTGCAAATAATTTTAATAAAAATTAAAAAAAAAAAAAATTGCGATGTAAATTTTTTGGGAATGCAATGCAGCCTGACGCCATGCAACCAGCTTTCTGCTGCGCGCGGAGCGCGCGCGCACCAGCAGCCTGGGGACTCTGGGGACAGGCGTAGGGAACTTACCTGGCGCCTCTTGGGAAGTTTGAGGCACACGTAGGGATTTCTGCGACCCGACAGAGGAGTCAGCGTCGGACAACACTGGAAGCGGCGCTTCCCTTCCCTGACGCAGGAAAGGCAGGAAAGGCCTAATACGGTGGTGTGCGATCCGTAGTACGTTCCGCCGTTGGCGATTTGTTGACGAGGCAGGCTCGCGACGTCGAATCACCCTCGACATGGGAGTGGAAGTGCAGACCATTAAACCGGGAGATGGTGAGTGTAACACGCAAAGGTGTACACCCGACGTGACAGCCATTGTCCCTAGCGGCGGCACGCACAGGACGGGCCGGTGCGATGCCAAGCTCCTCGAGCTGAAAATATCATGAGTGTACCGGCTCTTTTTATATATATATATCTATTTAGTTAAATCTATCCGCGTTTTGATCGGCTTCGGGGGTGGGCCAGCGCGACGCAGAACTCGCCAACGGCATGTGTGCGCGTGCGAGCAGTGCCACAGGCTGCGGCGCCTCACCTACCACTTTTCCTCGTTGAGCGAGCGTTTTCGAGGAATGCCAAGTGGGGCGGGCGGGTGGGGCGAATCGCTGAAGCGGAAAAATGCCGGCGATGGCCTCACCTGTGCAGCGCTTCGTTTCTGCAGCTTGGCATCAGACTGCAGTCGATGGAGCAAGCGCGCTCTTTTGTAGGTTGGTTGGCTCGCGCGCGCGTGCGACGAGTGCGCGTGTTTAGGCGCATGCTTTCGCACTTGGTGACCGTACACGACGCCAGAAATTGTTACAGGTCGTTTTGCGCAACGTCATACTTCCATGTGCTCTTTCTTGCGGTTTTTGAGAACGAAGTGCAGGCGGACTGCTTTCGCGTGGGAGTGTGACCTCTTGTTTTTATTTTGTCTGGCACCAGGAAGCATCATCTGCATGCAAATTCTCTCCTCAACTGCTGTCACATTGAGCAGTCGACCGACACACGCCAACACTGTGCTCCATGATAATGTAGGAGGCGTTATATAACTGCTTTACCTGCTAGCTAGCAAGTATTGGGACATGACTACACATGCTTTGCAATGATGTCACATCCTCCATTTTGCACCACCACGGAAAAGAAAGAGGGGGAAGCTGCTTTTGTACGAATTTCGAGTGAAGAGTTAATCTTCTATAATCTTCTAGAGGAAGAATAGCGATGTCTGAGCAGGTCTGGGACACACAGAAGAGTCCGGATGAGAAGGGAGTTCCCCCTTCCCCTCTTCTCTGGTGGTGGCCGGAGAGCTGTAGGGATGACGTATGGTGCAAAGCATGTATAGGCACAGAACAGCAGTCATCCAATTGCGATTATAGGCTGCAAGCACATACACAATGGATAATTATTTATAGTTACGGCCCTAAGGAACAGCACCAACATGCAGCATTAACCTGCTTTTTAATACACTGATTTACCACTGGGAAAACACTCTCCAAGGTTGGTGGTGAAGACTATTTTTGTGTACACAGAATCTTACATTTTCTTGGGATCACTTTGAACCAGGAGTTCTTGGTTTTGCTATACTCTACCAAAAGTCACGTCCCACTAGAGCGACAAACAGCAACACACGACAACGAGTGACAGACGACACCGACAGACAGCCTGTTTGTCGGAGTCCGCCATCCCACCTGGCGGACATGAACACGGGGACAAGGAAAGGAAACTTGTTTCCTAGTGGGACTGGAGTTGTCAACAAAACACTTTAAAATACACAGACAAAGAGAGTCTGGCGACGCGGTTTTCATGTTTTGCTCTTTGGGCATAAAACACGCCGACAAACACGGTGAAAGTGGGTGCAATTACTTTATTTCTCGATTAAAGCTTCCGCTTGTCTCCATTTGCCGTTGGCGACTTTCTGCAAACAGTTGTGACAATCAACACCATACTTTCTCCGAACTAGAATTCTTGAAGCGTTCCTTTTTTGAGTTGTTCGAGGCATTCTATGTGAGCGCCATGGAATTTCACGCCGATTGAGGATGTTTTTAACTTCATATCCGAATGATCGAGGGCAGGCGTTTTTTGGGGGACAATACAGCATCCTGATTATCACAGAACGTGATGACAAGTCTCTCGTCTAACGGAATGGCTTGTCACGGAACGTCGTGTCCTACTTCGTAGTGAGCGGTCTTACTTTGGTCAGCCCTCGAACATGGGTGTATCCATCCTGATGCAGGGGCGTAGACCTCGGCGTCTTGAAGCACCACCTCGCGTACCAAGTTTTCGCGACCAAAACCAGCCACAGCAAATTCCCTTTTGCAATACGACCGCTAGCAAAGAAGCCGCGACCGCAACAACCAATCGAGGGACCAACTGCGGGAACGATCAGTGGCCGCCAAGGACTTCTCTAAAGGTCGAGCGGTGGAGCGAGCCGCAGGAGGAAAAGTAGAAGGGTGGGAAGAGAGGCAACAGAAGGTACAAGCGGGCGAGGAGGATAAGTTTGTCTTTGAGAGATGTTCCTCGGTGGGACTGCTTGCTGTCGCTTCAAGTCCAACGACAGACAAGAACTCGTCCGTCGTTGATCGTTTGTCGCTGGTGTTGGTCGTTACAGTGGGGCAGCATCAGCGACACGGTTTTGTGGTGTTGCTGGACGAAAATCTGTGTTTGTCGCTTTAGTGGGACGAGGCTATAAAGAAGTCTGTGTGGAGAACTTTGGACAGTCACACCCCTCTTATGTTTGTGCTCTGTCTGGCTCTGTCTACTTGCACTGGACACTGGCTGGATCTTCACGAATTTTCCATGCAAAGAATACTAATTACAAAGACTGATTAGAAGAAACCAATCTCCCACGAAACTTGTGAGGATGGCAGATTGGGCGAGTTGGTAAAGCATCATAATGACAGTGCAAGACTTCTACATGCACAGGACACACACCCAGGAGACACACAGTGCTGTGTGTCTCTTGGGTGTGTGTCCTGTGTGTGTGTTTTCTCGTCTTACGCTGTTGTTGTTACAATTACCCACACTCGCTGACACCTGTGCTCCAGGAATTCCTTTCTGGGGTGGTGGTTGGCTGAAGCCTCCCTTCCACTCTCTTTTTATGCCCGATATTCCCGAAGGCCCAGTGCACTCCCGACAGTGAAACTGTATGAGTGAAACGTTCCAAAAAGTGCTATCTTGAAAAATTTGCAAAATATTAAAGGGAAGCTGAAGAAGTTCGAGTTAAAAAATAAATAAAACTGAAATTTTAACCTAGGCATATTAAAAGTCCCGAGTTTTCTTTCAATCTTGGTAGGAATTTCGTAATCGCCAATTAAAATTTTGACGTAGCCCCGCCCGGCGTGCCAAGCGCAGGAGAGTGTGAAAGGGAGAAGAAATACTCTAAAAAATGACGTCATCGGCGAGGTCTGATGACTCTTGCTCGCCACAAAGCTGGTTCGAGGATGATGATAACGACGTTGCGATGCTTTGGGCAGATAACAGGTGGCAAAGACGCTCGTCGTATTCCCTGTGACAATCGCTGCTCATATTTTTCAAAATAAAGGCTGTTTCCACTTACTTCTAAACTACCGTATAATATTGGGTGAGTGCCCACCTTACTTTCACCGAAAACTGGGTTAATCTAGGCATGGCCGCTTATCCGGTCTAATCGTGCGCATAAAGTTAGGGAAATGTTAATAGTGGGCGCTTGAACAAAGTGGGCACTCTCTTGGTGTTTTATGGTAGTTAAGTGTGAAAACAGATTTCACGGGACAAAAACCTATGGAAAGCACGCTCGTAACGAGAATTTCTTGAGAAGTGCTTCAGCTTCCCTTAAAGGGATGCTGAACCGAAAAACAAAATCTAAATTCTTTGTCGTTTTGATATTTACAGCACACGAATGGCTCTTAAATGACGGTACTTGAAACAATAAAGTAGTCTAAATTATATGATTTATGTAAATAAATATTCTAAGGTGCACCTGGTGAGTTTTTTGAAAGCTCGTTTCGTGACGACAACAAACTTGTAGTACGCAGAACGCGGCTATGGTGAGCCATCAAAGTTGGCTCGGTTGGCTCCGACCTACCTCGTTGGCTCCGGCGTGCGCTCACGCCGCGTGGTGGCGCGACGAAACGGAAATGCGACGTGCGAACCCCGTCCCGAAACGATGAGATATATTTTTAAAAGAAATGCAATTTTATCTGATAAATTTGTCGAACAGTGTTCATCATGTCGTTTTTGACACGACACCTATGCGGCGCCGAACGGCCACTTTCGGCCTCTTCCTTGGCGGTTCTTCCTTCTCCTCGTCCGACGGCACGCCGCTGCCGCTGCTGTCAGACGTCGTCATGGCCAAATTATCAGGACGGGAAAGAAATCGCCGAACTCCGAAAAACCCACAGACCAAAGTCGCCGCCGTCGCTACGACGCAGGTGCAGAAGTGGACTGGGGGTGGCAGGGTGCAGGGTGGCTGGCAGGTAGTGCGCAGCTAACTTGGCTGTATTAGTTGGCAAACTTCCAACGCGACGGGCATCCGTCTACTATTATTCAAAGCGCAACTTTCTTCCACGCTGTGGCGCGTCGGCAGCTCGACTTGTTCACGTCAGTTCCGTTGCAGTTTGTTGACGTCAGTTCCGTTGCGAGTAATCCCAGAGGGCCTCGCGCGCATCGGAGGCTTCTGGCGCTTCTGGCTCAATCAGCGGTCGTCATTCCAAGAAATATAATAATCCGATCTCCATCCCTTTACATGAATAGCATTTTTAGGTATAGTGCGGTCCCGGGAAGCTTGTCCGGGGCTTATTTCGGCAACTTCAGATATCGGTTCAGCATCCCTTTAAAGCTGGAATAGAAGACTCTTGCGGTCGTCTATTTGTGGCAGACACTATTGTTGAAACCAGTGACGAATAAGGGCAACATGGCAGTAATGGTATTCAGCACTACGAAGGAAGCATGCAGAATTCACCAGGGAAAAGTGTTCTAGCTTGCTCGTTGTAGTGCTTGACTGGGTTTGGAGGACTTGAGAGTGATGGTGCCTTCCTCTCCTGCAGGACAAACCTTCCCCAAGACGGGGCAGACCGTGGTGGTGCACTACACAGGTGAGACACTCCGCCTGCCTTCTCCTTCTCCTGCCCCACCCTGCCTCTCGTCGGGGCTCCCTTGGGGTTTCTGACCGACACTTGATCATTACCTGTTTCACTCGCGGAGGCATAATTTCCCACAGTGAGCTGGTTGGTCTCGCAGCAACATTTGGCGAGGTGGCCCTGCTTTTCTAGGACTGGAGGAGCTAGGGCCGTCTTGCTAGAAATAGCGTCTTAGCTAAGACTGTAAAAGAAATCCCGGCAAGCTTGAGACTCGTAAGCGCTCGAGACTCCTACTTGATGTGCCACTCTGCCCGGGCGATGAACGCTTTTTTTCACTTGGCCTCGGCTAAGACTGTTTCTGGAAAGCCAGCCCAGGATAGCTATCTTAGACTTTCGAGTAACTAGAAACAGAAGTGACGTAGGGGTAGGAGGAACGTAACCAAGCAACAGCGCACACCGCGAAACCCCCCTCTTTGACGGCGTGACGACATAGCAAGGTTGGCGTCTGTCACTCTTTTGAGAGACGTCAAGAGCCAACCTCCGGAGAGTGGAAGGAGCTACGCTGTCCCCTGACGTGCCTATGCTTTCCAGGCCATACCTACGTGGAACCTATTCCATACCTGCCAACTCTTCCGAATCTTTCGTAAAATGTACAAATTGGAACAAATGTTTTTGATTTTACGAATCTTGCTTCGAATTTTACGAAAAAAATGATAAAACAAGACCACTGCTGACGGTACCTTGCACCGCCACGAGAGGGTGATAGGTACCGTCCGCGGCAGCGTCGTGCTTTCTACTATTCGATGGCCACGGGTCCAAAACCAATCAAAAGTCCAAAGCCTTTGTTTGTGTGTTTGGCCTTTGGCGGTGCACGTTGGTTCGGCGTGTTCAGCCGTGGTTCGGCCTCGCTGTTTCGGCCAGTTTCGTGGCGAGCAGTCCGGCGTCTTGTAATCGTCATGTAATTATTGTAGAATTCCCCTAGTCGCGGTGGCTTCGCGCCAGAATGGCGAACTCCAAACCTCAAAAGAGGTACTTTCAGGTGTTCTTGAAGTCCTACACGTTAGAATTCCTGTGCTTCGTGCCGTCCAAGAAGGGAGAGCGGTTTGGATTCTGTACTACGTGCACGTGTGATGGAAGCATTTCGCACGGTGGCAAGGCTGACATGAAGCTTTCTTTCTAAAGGAGGCAAAATCAGCAACCAAAAAATTGCTGACAAAATACCTAAACCATCATTCATCCCGAAAAGTACCTGCCTCCCACTACCCCCCCCCCCCCCCCCCACACACACACACACACACACACACACTCAGTTGCTTCAAAAAAAACAAAAAAGAAAAGAATAGAAAGGACTGTTTTTGCTTAGGGCTGAGTGAGTGACGCCAACACACCCAATCCCTCTTGTGAAAAAAAAAATAAATAAATAAAAAGAGTGTTGTTTAAATACATTACTCACAAGTGGCTGGATAAGATTATTTTTCATACCCAAACATAATCTCCGATGTACAAAAAAAAAAAAAAAATGTACCCAAGAAACGAAGCATAGAAGACTTCGAGGTCCCGTACTTAGTGGTTTCAAAAAAGAAAAAAAAATTGACCGTTGCCCAGAGCTGAGTGACTCCAGCTCATCTAACCCCTTCCCCCCCCAAAAAAAAAGAAAAAAAATGAGCAAAATTGTAATGGGTAATATTGTAATCGATTACAGCAAAAAGGTAATTCAATTACAAGCATTGTTACTCTTTAAAGGAAGTAATTGAAGCGTTACAAAATTACAGTAAAATGTAATCGATTACAAGTAATCCATTACTTGTAATGTGTTACGTACAAGTCTGCTGCACACTTCTGGGAACTGACATTTCAGAATGGCGAGGGCTGCAGACTTTGGGGAATCTGACACGCCAACAGCAAGATCCTTTGCACGACACCGGTCCGAGACTTGGGACGGATTCCGTCAAGGGGAATCGCTGTCGTAACCTGCAAAATTAATTGGAAGACTCATCAGATAATGCTGTGTAGCTAGTTCAAGCCGAAACCCTGAGCAGGGACCATCATGTTCACGGATGGTTTTTGTGTTACATTCACTGTCTGACAATACTGTGCCATCTAGAACTTCTACCAGACATATATTCTCAATGTTGCTGGCGTGTTGCAAGGATTGAGAACACAAAGAGTAAAATAGATGTAGAGCACCATGGAGGGCCCTAAAATTGGGGTATATCAAGCAAGCGTCCTTTGCGATTGTACGAGTTGGCGAGATTTCACTGCAACGAACTGAGCTTAAAATGGCTTATTCCACAGCTGCCAATTTTCAGGATTTAACCGAAAGTTGGAAGGTACGGTAAAAGCACCACCCGTAGCACGTCATAAATCCATTCGGACGCATCCCAGACGTGGAGGTGGACTCATTCTTTAGGCATAGCGTTGAACAAGCCATGTTCGCTCTCGCATACGTACATGTCGAGCAGACATGGGTATTATTACTGTTATTAGGAGTACAGCAAAACAAGGGGGATCAGTGGCCGAGTGGGCTAGCGCACACTAGCTCTGAGCACGTGGAGTGAAAGCTCGCGCTGCAGAACCCAGGGATCCTGAGTTCAATCCCCACCCCTGCCCGTTTCGATCTAGATGAGCATCGTATTGGCGTGCGGTCGTGTATCACTACTGCGTGGTGCACGTTAAAGACCCCAGGCTAGCGGTTGCACTGCACCGGCGAAATTGCTCATCTACAGTGAGTGACTCGTCGGAACTTTGAAATGGCTGACCAACTACACGCTGTATAGATATCCACACAACCCCAGTTATTATTACAGCAAAACAACGGAAGGTGGACGACGTAATTTCAATATGCTGTCTGCCCACGGCTAAATCGCTTAAAAACAAAGCACCAAAGACAGAGAAGAATTACATGTACTGTGTTCGTAACGCTGCATTGTCGGTATGATTTGCAGAAGTGGCAGAAGTTAGCATGAGTGTGAACCCGAGTACACGGTCCACGGCAATGTCGATGTGTCAATACGGCATAGGACGTGCATTACCGAGACGAACGAAACGCCGGGTGTTTCGCCGGTTCCGCTAGAGTTCACAATCGATGCAGTAACAACACGGCACCAACACAGCTCTGCGTTGCCGTCGCAGCCTTGCCGGCCTCGCCACTGCGCTCTCGACGACGCGGTAGCCCAATCCATTTTGAAGCATCTTTTGCCAGCGGTAGATACTTATAAAAAATTCCTCATTCATGTCACGCACACTAATAAACACAACCGGGCCTCGTTCCCGGTACAAAAAGGCTTCCATTACTAAAATGAGACAAAGTCAATCGGTTTCACGCCGAAAGAGACCATAGATGGGACTCATTCCCTTTTTAGACGAAACAGCAAGGAAACGATATGTCAATGTTTTGTCACTTCCGGGGGGGGGTGGCACGTTTGGTTTACCCGTCTCCACCCACATTTTCATAGGGAAATTTCGTCATTTGGGCCTCTAATCAATCAGACGCGATATCGTCACTTCCGTTTCTTTTTAGGAGAAACGAAAGATTTGCCGAACATAAGCCCCCAGGTCTCTGAGCAAAATGTCAGCTGCCATTGTAAGGATTGAAAAAAATTTGGGTGGTATATTGAGATGCCTAGGAAGCCGAAAGCAACATTTTTAGAAGTACAAGTATGTGCGGAATTTTATGCAGCACCCCTTTTGGCCTTTACGCAAAACAAGAGGATGAGTTCGGGCTGCCGTGGACTAAGACAGGTTTTTCCGAGATCTAGATGACCGTGGGACGAATGAAACGACCCTGCAGGCCAGATCCTGCCTGGGGCCCTAGGGTCACCTCTTTTGTGGGCACACTAAATATCATTTGATTACTTTTAACCATTTAGCCCATTAGTCTACATTATTTTCTTCGACTGAAGTTTCGTAATCTTTGTTTAATGAAGGAATATTTAGAAATATGTCATTGCTCATCAACATTGGTTTTTCTCTAAATGCAGCATCTGTGACTACACACTCAGCACGCTCCTTAGTGCTTGGGTAATTAGCAGAGTTGTGTATTACAAGCCCTTCTCCAGGGCGCTCCAAGCGTCGGTTTGAAACGCGAACCCCCGACGCTGTTTCCTCCTGCTGCAGGCACGCTGGCCAACGGGCAGCAGTTCGACTCGTCCCGAGATCGGGGCAAACCCTTCAAGTTCCGCATCGGCAAGGGGGAGGTGATCAGGGGCTGGGACGAGGGAGTCGCACAGGCAAGTGGCTCAAGCTGTCTTAGCTTTTTAGTTCCATCCCTCCTACAGGCGATCGTGACAGTACTTCATTCAATATGGCTGCCTTCATGCTCAGTCAGCTTGTTTCTTCTATCAGGTGTCTGGGAAAACAGTTTACAGTGTTTTTCCACCACAGAAATAATCTATGCGTTGCCAAGTGCCCAGTCTCTACCCAAATGTAGTACTAGCAGACACATTCCCAGTAACCTTCGCCATTAATCTCCACATATTCACAGACACTGTCAGCCGCCATTTTCTCGCAAATTTTTTAATTGAGAATTTTCAAAAATCGTTTAGTACTTTTTAATTGGATGAAGGCCAGTTCCGACACTTTGGTACCTGGTCCAGACCACTAGCGCTACATTTTGACGGAGGCTGGGTGTTCGGCAATGCGTGGTTTAAGTTTTCGACGAAGAAAGCAATTCAAACTTTTTTCCCAGGGCACCCCATACTCGTTTGAATTCTCTGCGTCGAGTTCATTTAGAACCACCGAATGTGTCTGACAGTAGTTGACTCGTGTTTTGGGAATAGACGTTGATGATCTGTCTAACTGCCAGTTAACAAGGTCCAGGACACCAAAAATAATCGCAGTCAAGTGTGAGTTTGATCAGATGAAATCACCTCGGGAAAACGGGGACAAGGAAGACAAGATGGCACAGAGCGCTTGATTTAGAGCATCATCTTCCAATTTTAGGCACGTCTTCGCCGTTGGCTTTGCTGACTCAATTGGAGTTTTTCTATACCCGTACGTAGGGGGAATGTTTTGGGTGGTGAAGTGAAAGCTATGGGCGTGGAGCACCTACGGAGAGAGCATTCAGACCTTCGTAGTGGCTACACAGCTGTAAATTAATTTACTTGGTGGTGATACGTTCCCTACACCAATTGTTTTTATGAAAAAAAAAAAAAAGGAGGGTGCACTTGAGGCGTAATTAAGTTGAAGACCAGTGCACAACCTCGGTTTTGGAAAAGAGGAAGGATGAAAAAACGGAAAGTGCCAACGGTATGTCAGCCTTTGAGCTGACATGATTGATTGAACTAGTCAAATAATTTACTGCCTTCAAAGAATGTGCCATTGACTTTTTTCTTTCAAACTGGTTCTGTGTGTGAGTCTTCATATTTTGCTTAGCTGCAAGAACTGTGCAGTCAACCGTCGGTGATCTCCACGATCTGAGGTGAACAAAACCCGGCGTCTATTTTGAGAAGTTTCACGTATGAGATTTGAATAGCATAACATTTTTAATTCCTTCGTAATATTCTGGACGATCAGTATCCACACTCGTTTATTTTGAACATTAATATATAGAAACAATCTTGAAATGTTGCGTGCCTTCTGCTTTTTATACGCTTGTTACTCACTGTTTTGTAGTGTGCTTATATGTTTTTGTCTTAAGCGCCGTTCACACATATGCAACCGAGTACGACCGAGAGAGACCAGACCGGTTTTTAAGCCTCTTGCGTCGTCTTAGGACCGGATGCGCTGCAGCGGAGCTGGTCCTAAGACATTGCAAGAGGCTTAAAAACCGGTCTGGTCTCTCTCGGTATTACTTGGTCGCAAGAGCGTGAACGGGCCTTTATACCAAACTCTAAACTATATTGAATATCAAAAGTTCAGCTACTTTATGTTACTTTTTTTACATTGTGACCAAAATATATGTTTGAAATCGCAAAGATGCCCCAGGTCGGTAAGGATGCGTGTTGTTTATCCAAAGGAACACTAATTTCACAAGATTGCGGTTCAGATAGAGGACATACAGCCAAAGTATGACATTTCTAGATTACATTTTCTAACAGTCTATTATTGTATCTAAAAAAATTCTAAAACTAAGAAAAAAAGGTTTTTGTTATTTTATACACTGTTTACAAGACGACTAGCGATACGGCTAATTGACAGATCTGAATGATATTAATATATCTATAATCAGCTTGTTTTGGGCTCCAGAGATCTAAAAAAGATAATTTACCATAGGTTTAACCAAAGTAGGTACCTCTCAAAGTTGACAAAAAACATCAACCTGAAAGGCCAGTTTCACATTTTGTAAAAAACAAATTAAAAAAAAAAACTTATAAATTTGTATTTTATCTAGGGTGTCTTTATAGTACCTACTAAATGTTAGAAAAAATTTTAAAGGAGGCAAAGAAAAAAAATCATGGCAGCAGAGGGTGTCAGACATACGACCTGCGACGGCAAGGGAAAACGCTAATTTCTGCCACAGCGTCTTCTACGCTTCGTAACTCGAGAACAAAGAATACGAGAAACTTGCGGTTTGTGTTCTCTTTTCTGTTAGAAATGCCCCCAAAACATATATTTTTCTTGCAAAAAAAAAAAAGAAATTTGGGACTTTTAGTCCTGCCTGATTTGAAATTAAATCACCCATTATATTTGGAACTTTTCAGACGTTTTCGACATGTGGACATTCTTATACTCCGTGTCACTTGTTCCGTGCAGTGCAGGCGAAGGCAACGCCAGGCGAAAAGAGTAAGGGCGAGCACTAGGAAGGCGGGATGGGAGAGGACAATGTAGGGCGAGGGGAGAAAGGGAGAGGAACGTTAGAGAGGAGAAAAGGTTTCTCTTCTCTCCAGTCATCCTGGTGCTTGCCCTTTCTCCCCTTGCCTGACGTTGCCATTCGCCTGTACTGCACGCAACTAGTGACACACGGAGTATAGGCAACTCCCTTGACCTAGGAAAGTTCTGAGAAAGTTCTAGAGAATTCGGTGGGAACAGGGTCAGGGCTTCGAAAAACCACAAAAATGCAGCAATGCATGGCAGCAACCGCGTGACAAGGGTGGCCAAAAACTGGACAACCATGGCAAAATTTCTATATTTCGGAAATGGTATTGCTGTTGTCCCGTTTTCGCTGAGGTTCATTGCAGGCTTGCTGCCATGTGTCATCAGCAGTCCTTAACTTTATAACACGCCTATCAGAAAGTGTGAAAACTTCCTGGCACTCTTCTTTTTAGCACGCATTATGTGGAGGGCCTAAACTTTCTTTTTCGCAAGTGCCACAGGAGTCAGACTGCAATGAATGCAGTCACGACACTGAGGTTTAGCGCAGCATTGCGTTTCCAAAGGTTCTCGAAGCTCTGCTTCTCCCAGCTAGTCCAGGGTCCTTGCTGAAACAACCTCAATAACTTGTTCTCTGCAGATGAGCGTTGGGCAGAGAGCCAAGGTCATCTGCTCTCCAGACTACGCCTACGGAGCCGTGGGACATCCGGGGATATATCCTTTTGAGCGTTCACCTCGACGTACGTTGCATCTGCATGGCCATAGATTGCGTCCTTGTTGCCAAGTGGTATGCGTCTGTCGATCTCTCGATTGATGGGCTGAAGAGGAGTGGTGCATTAGCTGGTGTTGAAGTAGCAGCAGGTTTGCTGGCATCAACCGGCAAATGTGTTGCATTGTCTCGGGCTTGTTGAGCGCCTCCGTCTCGACATCGATCTTAGTGGCACCATAAAACATAATGCACAAACCGGATGGGTAAACAAACTTCATGGCAGAAATGGGCGACGCACTTAATTTGGGAGTCGGAATCTAGACAGGAACATGAATGTATGACCGAATCTGACAATGCAGGCGAAACAAAGCAACAGATTGTGGATTTGCGAGGCCCCCGATGACTTGATTGCTAGAAATATCTTGGCAGTATAAATCGGAAAACAGCTGCAGCTGTAGGAACACTGAAAGCACCTACGCGAATTGACAGATGCGAGCTTAATAACTGGCTTTAGTGCTTTCAAGAGAATAAGGGTTGGCCCCTTTTTTGGTCTGATACACGAGGAAAAGTGGAAACACTTGTTGGATGCGACACATGCACGTGAATTGATTCACTGCTTTCACGCTCGGTGTTCAGTGAACCCAGTCTCCATATCTTGTTTTTCATTTCAACGACGAAGAAATTGTGATAAGGTGCATTCTTACTGAGTAAATGGCATTTTGATTCTCACGGTGGCCACTATACTTTGTTTCACCACAACTTGGCAAACGGCAAAAGACGGCTTTGGTGAGCCAATCGGAACTTTGGTGCGAGACGTGGGAGTATGTGCCATCGGCGTACACTCCTCCATTTTGAGGAAGTGAGAGCTCTCTCCCAAGGAGAGCTTTCACACGCTTCTCTCTTTTATTGATTCACAGCGGCTGAGACGTTCACTCTTTGCCATGTTATGCTTGAACAGAGTATAGTGGTACTTGGTCGGTTCGTTAACGTGCAGTATAAACGCGAGTGGAAAACTCTCACAACACCTTCTCGATTCTGCTCGTGGCAAGTGCGTAACCTTGACGGAGAGCCACCATCCCCCCGAATGCGACGCTGACCTTCGACGTGGAGCTAATCACGCTGGAGTAGGCGGCCATCCCGACAAGCCCCGCCCCCCCGAGGTCGGTGTGCGTGTGTGTGCCCCGCCGGACGGAACTGTGCCCCAGAGACCACCACACCTTTCAGCTCGCCGGAAGGCGACTCGAGTGCAGCCGCTCCGGCCTCGAAGAAACGACGTCCGGACTAGTCTGCGAGAGGTCTTGCCTCCGAGTGCGGCTCGAAGGCCGGGCAGGATGCAGCAGTGGGGACGCGGTTGGGAGGTCGTCTGCTGCTGAGGTGCGCAGACGATCCGGCTGTGGTTTTTGGCGTTCCGTTTGCGGGCTTGTTTGTCGCCGCACCTCTTGGATCTGAAGGTTGTGTTTCGTGATGACCCGGCACTCCGGGGCGCCGTTTGGGCGCCAACGCGGTTCTGGTGGTGGCGTTTCCGGGTGTTTTGGAGCGTTTCCTAGTGCTGGTGGTTAAGAACCCGTCAATCTGGCCGTCGGTGGCAGTAGGCACGTAGCCAGGATTTTGTTTCGGGGGGGGGAGGGGGCAGGGGGGGGCAGGCCGCCCATGACAAAATGCTGTATGAGGGGGAGGAGGGAGAGGAGGTCCCAGCAAAATGGAAGATTTCGGGGGGGGGGGGGGGGCCCATGGTCCCCCCCCCCCTCCCCCCCTTCCTGGCTACATGCCTGGGTGGCAGACACGAATTGGCATTTTATGTATATGTTAGTCACGTGAATAACTTGGACTGCGTTTCTGCGCATTGGAAACTGAAATTTTTTATTTTGTGACGGGACTTTTTGGGGAAAGTTTGGATTCGATCGATTTCGAAAGTAAGGGTGGAGAAAAAAAAAAGGAAGTCCATACCCTCTACTTGCTTTCACTTTGGAAACTGAAACTTGGAGATGTCATCACCACCACCACCACCACAACCACCACCACCACCACCTTCTGAAAAAGCATCCAGTCAGTGGAGTGAAAGTTTTCCCCTGCACCAGGGACTTTCTACCATTTGCTCTAGAAAGTACAATTATTTTTATTGTTTCTTTTTGGGAAAAGGCAAGCATTTTAATGTCTCGAAACCTGCGAGGGAAGAGGCACCCCTAAAATATATCGCCGATAGTTATGAGTAATCTTCTAGTATGCATCCATTCTGCACCTTTTTCCGCAGCAAGATTTGGCCCACACCTTTTATATGAGCAACCTGCCGCTGTTCAGAGGGAAAATCTCGGATCAGTTTATCTCTGTTCGTTGTAGGATTCAGCTTAGACCAGTGCCCACCTCTGAACTCTTGACAGCAACCATCACATTTTGGGCAGTCTCTTTTTCTTGTTGGTCTATGATGTGCTGCTGCGAGCTAAGGAGATGCAGAACATTGGGCTCCAATCAAAGTATCGCGGGCACCGTACGAACATCGAGACAAAGCGTCCGAATTGCTGGACTAATTTTAACGTTACCGAACACCGTCTGAAGTTTAGACAGACTAAAGGCCGTAACAGTATGACCAACCAACCCAAACAGGTTCTTCTGCATTTCCCTCTTGTGCACGAGCCAGAATTCTTTGAAACTGGAGAAGGGGCTCACCAACCAATAGGCGTGTTTCTGGACAGCCGTCGACGGACAGGCCAAGGCTTGCGGCTACACACGCCGCGTTCGAAGCCACTTCGACTGGGTCGACCGTAGCCACCGCCAAGCATGCACGGTGTCCGGACGGCCCGTATCGTCTGCACCCGGGCGAAGCCCAACCGGCGGTGAAGCAACTGCCGCCCGCTGCAAAGGCAGTGGCGGGAGGAAGGGTCTGGTGGTCCTTTGGGCACCGGCCACACTTGGTGGGGTCCCCCCCAAAATCACTATGCAGCAGATCTGGTGTGCCACCCCGTTGCCCCATTTTTTTTTCCACCCCCGCCTATGTGATTGTGTGTGTGTAACCTGTGGGCCAGAAATAGAGCTGTTTCCATGATATCCCGCACGCTTGTTGTTCCCTTTCCTTGGTGCGGTAAGCAAGTCTGTTTGATGGAACGGAAATAGTTACGTTAGTGCCCTGCTGTGGTTGTACACTCGTTTACCACAACCATTCTCTGTGATAAAACTGTTTGGTTTCTAAGGCTGGTTCAAACATTTGAGCTATCGCTGAAGTAGAAAAATACTTTTGTTTTGTCAGTAGACTTCAGAGAGGTTTGGATACTGTGGGTGACTTCATTTTTGCAGGCTGTGAATTTGACCCCAGCCAGGGTTACTGAATATTTTTCAGATGACGAATTTTGCAGAAGGAGGGCAGTAGAGATGCGCATGCTCGTTATCGCATCAAGAAAAAATCGGAAGTTGTGCGCATTTTAACGCACTGCACGAAGTGGTTCTTACAAGATTTGTTTGTCAAAGGAAAAAACGATGCTTTTGGCATTTGAAACATGTATGTCTTGGTAAAATAACATAAAACTAATCAAAGGTGCACCTACATATCTCTTAAACACAGAAAAGTGAAAATTAGTAACATTCTGTGGGGAGCCAGACTTATTTTACTACGGTTCTTGAGGTGAATGCAGGTATAGGTAGTCTCGCGGGTCTTTCGACGCACACCTGGTGTCGTCGACACTCTTGTCCCACAACTCTCTGTCGGTGGTTTGGACAATGGTAAGCTGGCAAACAGCTCAAAGCGTGCCCGAGTCTTCAGAGTTTCAGATGCTGAGCTGAATTGCATGCAGTGTTGCCGAATCATAGGAAATTTTCCATATTGTGGGAAAAAGCGTGACAGCTAGGGAAAAAGGGAAAACACATTCTAAGATGGAGAAATATTTTTTAATCAAACACTAAACTGAAATTTCAAAAGTTTTCTCATCTACATCGAACAAAAGGAAGTGGCATTTAGAGCCAATCCAATCCACCACGACTATGTGCGTGCTGCCGGTTCGTGCACTTTCCTCGCCACTAGCTACACACATACATCTTTGGTTAGTGCAGTAGATCATGGATTGCATAGTAGGTGCCGTTCTTTCCACATCACGAAACCGAGCAGGCGACTTTAGTTTGGTTAATGGTCTGCTTGCCTTCATTTAGTTCCCCTGGTTTATTCAACTGATGTGGAGTATGGAAAAGGGGGAAAGGAGCCAGTTTGCCGAACATCAGCTTCTACATTTTGTAATTTGTGCGGTGAAAATATCTACGAAACAAGAACATATGTGAGCTGTTGCTGTGCTTAAAGATATTTGTCGTCGTGCATATCTTGCATACGACTTTTGTCACTAAATTGGTTTTGTGGGGAAAAAACTGAATTTTCGCTGCTCGACGCGGGAAAAAAGGAAGTGGCAGTGCACCACAGTGATTGCATGTCATGCAGAAAGAAAGCTGCAGTGTGACATCCCCAGAAGAATTTAATGTGCTAAAGATGTCAGATGGGTAAAAGACACATCCGCACATGTTAGCAGCACGAGACGGTGCAAACTTGACATTTACTCCCTGGCATGAAGGACCGTAAACATGACAACTGATGCTTTGGTTGCGTGGTGCCAATACCTTAAGGTTTTGCCTAGATTTCACTGAAAGGTCTCGACCTTTTAGTGTTTGTGTCGATTTTACCTACAGTCTCGGGGTTTATGTCGAGCTTTACAGCTTTTCAAGGGACAGCATTAGTAACTGCCTCCTGGGGCAACATTGGCATCAATGCATTAAAGGCTGCGGACATGCCAAGATGCTGGTGGCGTACGTTGCTGCACAAAGAAAGTCTTGCCTGATTGTCCACTGCTCTGAGAGGACTCCAAGAATTCCCCATGGGAAAGCAGTAGGCTCGGATCAGGAACGGGTAGCTGGTGGCATCGTCTGTCCCAGTAACCTGTAGCTATTACAGGCATCGAAAATGTCTTCTGTTGAGACATGCCAGCAGTATGTATTCATAAAATCAACAAAAACATTCAAAGAGCTAACAGACATGGTCGGTGTATACAACTTTGCAGTAGCGATATCTCCGAAAACCTGTTGCTAGGGCGTCGAAAGAGTAACTATGCCTACACCGCAACATGCCTTTGTCAGGTTGTGGGCATCTTTGCTTGAATGTGAAATTTCTAACATATCCATAGGCCACCGAAGTGCCATATGAATCTATGCATGCTGCCTCTGGGCATTTGAAAGAAACGTCTGGATGGTGGATGTGAAAACAATGACACATTTACTGGAAACACCGTCTGTTATGGACCTGTTTGACATCAAGTGGTATTTTGAGAGATTATTAAACGGCTGGCTATTTTGTAGTTGGCAAGGTATACCATGAAGATTACTATATGCCGTGCCCAGGGGCGGATCCAGAACTCCGTTTTGGGGGGGGGGGGGGGGGGGGGGCGGAAAATTTGTAAGGATACTATTCTCCCATTCTTTCGTGTGCACCGGGGGGTCCACCCCTGTCAAATTACCCTCCGAGAAGGGGGGAGGGGGGGGCGGCCCCCCCCCCCCCCCCTCCCCCTTGGATCCGCCCCTTGCCGTGCCACCCTTGGAGAACGGCCGTTCCATTTTCTGCTAGTAAATAAAGAGCAACATTGCTACCATTTGGGGCACTGCAAGCCCAGGATCGAAACTGGATTAGGTTCGTGTGCTTGAATAGTTAGTATACATGCCTAGACAGACTGAGCTATTGGAACGAAACACATGGCTTTATTCGATATCTCCGGTGCTTGCCTAGACATCATTTTTGAAGGCATAAAAGAACGGCGCCTATCCCTTCGATGACAGGGTGGTGGGCAACCCCCCCAGACCGACGACCCCGCGTGACACGAGTTCCACGCACTGTCTGGGCGGCGCGCGAGGCGACCTACGACCCGTGCAAGCTCTGCAGCGTCCGCTTGGCTTGCTCCATTTCGTGGCAGAGCGAGTAGAACTGCGGCAGACTCATCTCGACGTGCACGTCCCTCGGCGCGTCTCCGGCGCTGCGATCTTCGATGCACAGCTTCAGCTGCACGAAGCTGCTCTTGAGCTCGTGCTCCGAACTCGCCACGGTGAGTCCGAACTTCCACTGGGCGTCCAGCAGCTGGTTCGGGCGCGCTCCGCGGGACGAGTAGGCGGCCGCCCAGCGCTCGGCGAGTGCCGCTGCCTTGGCGGCGTCAAGCGACAGGGAGCTCAAGTCGCGCCGTACCTGGCCGGAGCCGAGGTTCTGACGAAGCGCTTCGGCCGCCAGCAGGACCAGGGACTTGGAGCAGGGACGGAGCAAGGCGGCGTTGGCGCCGTGGCGCGCCGCGAAGGCGTCCACCGCTTCGGCGAGCGCGGCCCAGTCCTTGCTAACGAGGAAGCGGAGGGCCAGGTCTGCTAGCTCGGCGAACTGGTCGTCGCTGAGCTTGTTCAGCACCCGCATGTCGGCAAGAACGGGCTCCAGCGGACGGCCGCCAAGGATCCTCACGCTGCGCGCGTCCATCTTGTTTGTAAACGCCCCTGCCCGCGCAGTGTTGTCGAACGAGGCATACCGTTTTCGCTTGTTTGCGGAGTATGGGATTTTCTGAAATAGATCTCGGGTGGATGAAAGCTAACAGCCGTGCACGTTATATTGTGCGGTAGTTTGCGCCACCTAGCTTAGAAATTGAGAACCAAAAGTATCATTCCTCCTTTTGCCATTTGCAATTTTGCAGCTATCACCAGGCATGTGGGATATCACTATAAATTATAGGAGAACCTTTAAAGAACCGTGCAAAAAAATAAAAAAAAACCGAAGCGTTATTTTCTTATTACAATACAATTAAATGCAAAGGTGCAAGCGAGCTGGACGAGAATGACAAAATAATGCATGAAGAAGGGGAACAAGAGGGACAGAGGAGAAACACAAATCTCGAAACACAGTTAGGTGACTGGTGCGCGACCGAAAAAATCCGCCTGGTCCGGGTAGAGCGCTCCACTGGAAATGGAGAGGTCCCGGGTTTGATACCCGGACCAGGCGGATTTTTTCGGTCGCGCACCAGTCACCTAGCTGTGTTTGGAGATTTGTGTTTGTCCTTTGTCCCTCTTGTTCCCCTTCTCCAGGGATCATTTTCGACGTTATCTTATGTTTATTTTTACCAGCGAGGGAGTCGCCGATTTTCCTCCGGTCAAATCTCGGCGTTACCCCAGCACCAGGCCCACTGGGAGACAGGGTTGAGACTTTTGGCCGGAGCCACGCGGGAGGGAAACCCAATTTTCCTCTGTCCCGCCTGTCCCCAACTGTGTTTGTTTGTTGTACGCCATTCGATTCTCCCTCGATTAATTTTCACCGGTCTTCCAATCTCCTCTTATTAAAATGCACTTTTCATCTATTCTTGCATTCTCGTCTGCAAACTCCGGCGTGCCGGCTAAATCCGTCGGACCCTCCTGGAGGGCGGGAGCAAGCCCTGTGAACAGGGGCCCCGGAACCGGGGGGGGCAGTGGGGGAGTAGCCCCCACACTCAAAGCTGTTCCGACGACTTTTACTATATATATATATATATATATATATATATATATATATATATATATATATATATATATATATATATATATATATATATAACGGGCATGGTGGTGGGAGGCCGAAGGCGTGGGTATATAACTGGGAAGAAAAAAAACCCTCGATGAAAACAGCAACAACGAACGATTTATTCTTCGACATTTCGGCCAAAGTCCGGCCTTCGTCAGGAAGGTCTGTAAAAGTTCTTCCTGACGAAGGCCGGACTCCGGCCGAAACGCCGAAGAATAAATCGTCCGTTGTTGCTGTTTTCACCAAGGGTTTTTTTCTTCCCAGTTATATACATATATATACATAGAGAGAGAGAGAGAGAGAAAACGTAGCGCAGGATGCCGAAAAGTGTATACGGCAGAAAAATGCACCTGAGACGGTTTTTTGGAGTTTTAAAACATATTATTCGTAAAGTTCGTCGACCTTTCGGCCATTTACAGACCTTTTTCAAGATTTGAAAAAGGTCTGTCTCAGGCCGAAACGTCTACAAACTTTACAAATAATATGTTTTAAAACTCCAAACAACCGTCTCAAGTGCGGTTTTCTGCCGAATATATATGAACGACAGAGAGAAAGAGAGGGGTGAACTACACAATGCGACATGAGCCCCCAGACGTAGCCCCCACACATCAATATACTTCCGGAGCCTCTGCCTGTGAACCTCAACACCACAAGTTCTATTGTCTCTTCTTCCCCTTGGCATACGCCACACCACGTATCCATATCCTCATACCTCGTCCTATATGTCCTAGTCCTCAATACTCCTGTTCTATCCTCAAGTAACAACTGGCTCCCCCGTGAATTATCATACCAATGTTCGTTCCTCATTTCCTGTTTTCTTTTCCACTGCATTGTCTCCTCCCACATTTCTCTCTCGGCTTCTTTTACTTGCTTTTCCACAGGGGCTGAGTGTCGAACCGAAATTTTTATCGCTTCAGTTTGGGTTCGGGTTCACGGCTTTCGGTTTAGTTCCGGGGCAGTTTTGGGGAGAAAAGATAACGGCTGGAACCTGTTTGAACCGCTAAATTGAGAATGTATTTTCTGCGTTGTTTTGGCAATAGGAACTATTTCCACCGTGCAACGAGTAACTATATAGCTTTTTATCATTTATACAATCCACTTTTATTTTCAAGTACCAAAAATAAATCAATAAAAATAAAAATTCGCTATTTAATTTCGACGAAACAGGAAAAGAAAAGCTAGATTAACGTACAAAACATCGTGTTTATACGACTCAACATCTATTTGTTTACCTCAGTCGGATATATTTTATCTGAATCGAAAGGTTATCCCGAAGTCTGGTAGGTCGCCTAAAATATCCACGATTGGTACAACTTTACATCGCAGTATTAAAAGTTGAATCCTAGTTATGCTCTTGAACTTCGGAATTAATTACAGTGCAGGACATCCTGGAATGGGCACTTCCTCGCCATATATATCTTGAAATCTAGTTTACAAAATACTTTTCACAATATATATCATGACGACGCAACTGAGCTAAAAGCAATAATACTTTCAAAATGCCACGAAAGGTTTAGGAGAAGCCCTTTCGTTTATTCTTTATAAAAACACTGAGCTGGGCTCACAGCGCTTGTTTTCCTGACCAACATTGTTTACACTTAGCACCGTGATACAGGCGAATTCTCATGCAGAAAAGAGAGATCGAAAGTTTTCTCTCTAATTTGTACGCACTTTCTTACTCAGATCGAATCTTGCCTATACTGCATCTCATGAGTTGCATGCAGCAGAGGCAAAAGCACAGGCGCGAGGGCCTGACTTTCATATTTGCTTTCCTTTCACGAGCACTCGCGAAAAGAAAGCACATCTGAAAGCCACGTGCCCGCGCCAAGGCCTTTGCCTTTGCTGCACACAACTCCTGAGATAGAGTGTATACTCCGTTTCACCTTATGTTGTACCGCAGAGAAGGCTAGAAGCGCGAGCTCATAGCGTTGGGAGCTGCTCTTAACGCACGAGAGCTTGTGCCGCCGAGATGTGCCCTTGAGCAAGGAGCTCGCGCTTGCAGCCTTTCCTGCGGTACATCATAAGGTGAAACAGTTACGGCGATCAAATGCTGAGATATACACTACCGCGCCTTTTAAATTGTTGCAGTGAATCGAATATCAATATTTTGAGTGAAACTTGGAAGGATGTACTTTCTGTTTCTGTAAGTGATTTTCTTAAATACGTTCCTGAATAGTTAAAGTACGAATCGATTGTACGATTTTAGCTCACTTATTTTCTTGCTATTGGTGTAGAGATTGTGAATTTGTATGAATGTGTGTACGTGTATATATTTTTTTTCTGCTGCTGTAAAAGGGGGTGGGGGGGTGGGGGGGCAGAGGCCCGTCAAGCAACACTGAGTTGCTTTTTTCTCTGCCTCCCCTCTCCAAACGGAAAAAAAGAAAGACTTTTTACTTTGACTTTGAGTATAGCGCGTACCAAAGTGAACATTTTTGGCAAAGCTTGGCTGTTGAGATTTGTTCTTCACGATGCCGGTCAATTCAATTTGCAAATAAGCATCACCCTTGCTAATTTGTGATTTTTCGTTGCATAAAAATATGTAGTATCTCATGCTCGACTCGACACTTTCTGACGGTCTGGGTGCGCAAGCGTCATAGTTCCGCCACGCGCCCCTGTGTACTTTGTTTTTGTCTGGCCCACGGACACATAGAATTGTTGTTCATCGCACAAAAGAGGCAATAACAAACTTCTATAGGTTTGAGAAGTTAAATACGTGTCAAGAACACATAGTTATTTAAATCAGCTTCAAAGTCAAAATTTTGTTTAAGGCTCTCCCCAAATCACGTGGCTATCGAGGATAAAAACGTCTAAAAGGATTTGCGGAGAATATGTGAGATAATTTGGGGGTACATTTGCTTATGATGTTTTTAAAGAGCCTCTGACACGCCAAAAAAAAAAAATTTTTTTTTGTCATGCTAGGCGTTGAAATGGCATGTCAGGACATTACAAAAAAATTGCTTCACTATAGAGTTGCGTAGTTTTTTTTATAAAAAATAGAAATACGAGGCCCAATTCAAAGTTCCCGCCGTGCACTGTGATGTAACAGTGTATCGCAAGGTGTCGGGGCGGTAAGAAGGGAGGCATCGACCTACGTCACTAAAGGTGGGTTCACCGGAAGTCACGTGAGTTTAACTCCTCGTGCTCTCCGCGACCGTGCCTAAGACTTTTTTTTTTTTTTATTCTGATCTTCGTACGAGCGATCGTAGAAAACGAAGTTTCAGTTCCACTAGCTCTTTATCGCTGCGCCGTTGGTTAGTTTGCGTGCTGTAAAAGTTGAGGACGAAGAGTCAGTGGATCGACGTGATGAAGGTCAATGATGAAAGCGTTGCGAGTACAAGCCAGTGTACGAGTGCATGCCGTCAGTCCGATGATACAGGGCTATACTGAGCGCACACAAGCTATCAAGTTTTGAAGAAAAAAAAAATTGAGAAAGCTCGCAGAATTTAGGATTGCTAGCATACGACACGCCCGATCGCATCGCTGAAGGTTCAGACACCGAGGTCGTTGAATCATCGGATACTCTCCAGGCTGAAGATGCCTGCCATCTAAAGAATACGAACTGGTGAGTCTACCAAGTACAAGCAAACGTCGAGCACAACGTACGTATTTTGTCTAGAACATGAGTAGAACTTGTTTACTAGGTGCACATGCGACCGATGTATTTCTCTCGGAAATGCATGCAGTGTGATATCTTCTTCAGTTGCTGAAATACCGGGACAGTCCCTCACACAGCACCTTCTAGCATTGTAGTTGACTGACTCCGCTTCTTCTACCTTTACAGCAACATTAAGCGATGAAAAGCAAATAAAAGAAACCTTGTCTGCTTGGATCGCTCGTGGAGGTGCGGAGAATAACAAAAATATTTTAAAAATATTACACGCGCTCGCGGTAAGCACGAGGAGGGATACAACTCACGTGACTTCCGGCGATGCCTCCCTTCTGACCGCCCCGACACCTTGCGGTACACTGTTACGTCACAGTGCACGGCGGGAACTTTGAATTGGGCCTCGTATTTCTATTTTTTATAAAAAATAACTACGCAACTTTATAGTGAAACAATTTTTTTGCAATGTCCTGATATGTCATTTCAACGCTTCGCATGAAAAATAAATTTTTTTTTTTTTTGGCGTGTCAGAGGCTTTTTAAGGTGGTCGGCCTTCATTTCTGTTGTCAAATCTTCGGTCAGTAATTAAATATATTTTTGTTATCATCAATATATTTGACTGTATGAAGTTCACATAACCGCTTGAGACCGACATGGGAAAATGTTAGTCGAAAATACGCTGCTGTTGAGTCTGCCGAAACGTGCTTTTTTGTTCGCTGTTTGGCAGTGTGAAACACGGGGTCGCAGACAGTGCCAAAAAGGGCTGTGTGTTCACATAATATATCCGAAGGAAAATACAAGAAATGTGCTGAAAGAGATATAATAAATGGTGCTCTGCTAAATAATCCCATACGCAACGCCTTACGGCAAAAATAAATACATAGCAGACTTGTACGTAGTTTAACTATTCTGCTCAAGTTACTGTAGTTTAACTACTTTTCTGAGTAGTTTAGTAACTTTCAATTACATTTTTATTTAGATAATCAGCAGTTTACTTTAATTACTTTTTCCGAGTAACTTGTACTCGAATTACAAATTACTTTCCAATTTTAGTGGCAGGTTTGCTTATCAACAAACATTCCTGCACAAAAAGATATAAGATCTTGGAAAATTAGATGATACTTGCAAAGAGGGGGAAGCATGCGGCGTAGGCAAGGGGGGGATGATGGTTTCGAGGGTCTGAAACTCGCTAAAATTTTCACGGCGCGGACGTATTGGAACAATTTACATAATTGTTCCAATAATAATAATAATAATAATAATAATAATAATAATAATAATAATAATAATAATAATAATAATAATAATGATAATAATAATAATTACATCCTTCTTCCAACAAAACAATGGAAGCAAAGATGTTGAATAAAGAATATTTTTTTTAATACCGAAATTAATAATCATGCGTTCGAATAACCCACTATTCGTATCGACATTTGAAGCGAAAAGTGACAGCAAGTGCAAGTGCCAGATCTTTCTTTCGAGGTATATTTGGGCAGGTTAGTTAGCTCCATTGAGTGTGCTTCTCCTCTGGTACTGGTGCACTGCACAGAAGCGACATTTGCGGGGTGAACACCGCGATTATGCCAATCTAGCTTTGCTTCAGGGGAGCCGTGTGCTCGACCGAAAAGTAGCCCTCCAGGGTAGGCTGGCATTACGCAAACACGCGTTGGGTATTTAAATATAAATTACTACGCGAATACTAATGAGCAAAAATTTCCCTTGTCCTAAGAGTTTCAAAAGCAGAACTGCGGCTATTATGCAATAATATACCATGTTAGACTACGTCGTCCTTACAAGCTGATTGCGCCATTGGTGCTTTTATTAGAAAATTGAGATTTGATATTGAGGTATAACAAGATAATTTATAAATTTCCTCGGGGTGCGATTAAGTATAACTGGGATGTTGGACATTTTTATGTCCCCGACAAGACAAGAAGGGCGTCTCTTTCGAATGTCCAGCCTCCAGCACGAGCTCGTCGTCTTCCGTGGTGCTCTGGTCGCGCGTGTATGCTCGAAGCTCACTAGACGCCGAAGTGTTATTCAAGGTTGGAAGCTTGCGTTGAAGGCGGAACAACCGAAAGACCTCCCTGACAAGCCACCTCCCCATGCACAGCCCCCTCCCCCCCCCCCCAAACGCTCTTTAATGAACCCCCCCCCCCCCCAATCCCAAAAGTTTGTCTGTTTGTCCGTGAATTTTCCGCTAACTTTAGCGGGGAAACTGACGTCACGTGACTTAACGTCCCCTGACATGTTCACCAAGTTGTCGAGGTGCGTTACCATATATAATGAATTATTTACACTGAATATATAGGGTGTTACGAGCGGACCTTCCGTAGTAAAAATCAGCGCCTGCACATAGAGAGCTCAAACTTTCTCCGTATGTGCAATGAGCAGTTCAGATTTACCGCGTGAAATTTCAAGGCGTAGTTCTCTTCCTGTAAAAAAAAATGTAGCAAAAAACTTGCCAATGTCAAGGTTGGGCTCTTACACAAATGACCGAGTTATCGACGCTAGAGAGCCTAGGCTCTCTAATCGACGCTATTTACTTGTGGCGCCATCTACCGATAGGTACAGGGAGCAGACAACAACATCCGTTGTCTGCTCGCTGCGCCTTTGGGGAGATGGCACCACAAGTATGGTGCCTGGAACGCGTCTCCGACTGGTGTGTTTACCGCACCCAAAAAGTGGTCCCTCGATTTCCGCCTGATGACGTCATAGAAGTGTCATGCTGTCGCCGGTCCCGATCCTGGCGGCGTCCCAACAGTTGTGGTGTATATGGCACACGCCTGTTCTGCTGTAGGTCGCTCTCCACTGTGAGAGTCCACGGAAGCTAGAGCAGCAGGAAGTTGGGACGCCTGGCACGCCGTGACGACAGCGACACTCGCGTTCGCTCGTGCTTTTCGCCAGTATTTCTACGGCCAACCGCCAGGATCGCGACAGGCAACAGCATGACACTCCGGCTTCTGTGACGTCATTTGTTGCCACTTCGGGACCACTTTTGATGTATGGGTGGGATAGGACGCTAAACACACCAGTCAGAGACGCGATCCAGGCACCATACCACAAGTAAATAGCCTCGATGAGCTTCGATAACAGTCGTCTGCGAACGCGCGCAACCTTGCATCGGCAAGTTTTTTGCTCCAATTTGTTTACAAAAAAGAACTACGCCTTGAAATTTCCCAGGGTATGACTGAGCTGCTCAGTGCACATTCGGTGAAACTTTGAGGTTTCTTTTTGCACGCGTCGATTTTTTCCGGCTCACTTCAGAGCGCGTTCGACAGCAACTGGCGCCGAAGCGGTTCTGGTGCCCGTGTGTCTCGTAACCGTTTTCTTTCTTTTTAGTCCTGCCACTACGAGTACTCTCCCCTCCCCTAGAGAAGAAACGGAGATGACCAGTGACTTTGTGATTAAGGTAGCCGTTGACACCGGCCAGGTGTAGTGAAGCGTCTCTCGCGCTCTGGGAGTTGTCCGGCTGGAATCTAACGTGACGAGGCATTTAAAGCGGTGTTACATCCCATGAATAAACATCGGGGTCGAGATGGTCTGGTTTAACCCGGTCTAAGGACACGAATATTTAATTCCCAGTAGCCTGAAAAGTCATAGTTTTTTTTTTTTTTTTTGCTTCATCGTAGCATTTGAGACGGTCCGTCGCACGACATTGTAGGAGCTTTTTGATGCCGCCATGTCTGAGAAATACATGTGTACAACGCTGAATGCTGGCAGGGATAGATATGCATCGTGTTGAGGCTATTCTTGTGCAGGTAGGTAGAGGTTCTGCATCAGGATGCGCAGTGACTGAACGTAGTCTTCAGCACAGCTTGCTGTTAATTGTTGGATGCAAAATTATCCTGACAGGCGATGGGGCTTGCCGAACACCAGCTCCACAGCACTGCAGTTGATGTCAGACTTAAGTGCTGTTCGGATGCTTAGAATAACAAAGTGTAAGGCTTCTGCCCAGGCAAGCTGTTTCGCTGTGCCTTTATCGATGCCTTCAACAGGCGATGAAACTTCTCCACCGTGCCTTTAGAAATTGAATGGTACAATTTCGTGTAAATGTGCTGAACGTTGAGAAAACGGCATAGGTTGTAAAACAGCAGCGATCCAAACTATCGCTTTTGGTAGGTGGTGATGGTCCGAAGCACGCCAAATCGGCTCACCATATTTCAATAAGTGTGCAAGCCACCATTTGTGCAGTGATGTCCTTCATCGGTGCAACCTCGGGCCAGCGCGTGCAGAGATATAGCGATAATCATCTGATGGAGGAAGTGCTCATAGGACCTACGACGTCGACATTAATGTGAGCGAAGCGGCCATCTGATGGGTTGAACGTCCCCAATGGTGTAACGATGTGGCGACGATTCTTTGATCGCCGACACCGCACACAGGTCCTTGCCCGTGCCTGCACATCGGCGTTAATATTCGGCCAGATGAATTTGTATACAATTAGCCGCTGTGTGGCTCTTATTTCAGTATAGGATATGCAGTGGGAGGAATTGAAGTTTGCTCGACGCAACTGAGTTGAGGATGAACGCGCGGGGTTGACCTGTCGACATGTCGCATGGAACCGTGCCGTCAAAGTCCGGCATCTGCACGTCCTCGAAGGTAAATGTCGTTGAGGTTGTTCTGAGATGTTGCAGTTAGAGATCAACGCGTCGGACTGTTGCAAGTTCTGCGTAGCGAACCGTATGGGACGTTCGGACGAATGCTGGTTCACTCCAATCCCCGAGAGCGCATCGGCCACCGCGTTGTCTGTGCCATTGATGAAGCGAATGGCGGTTAACTCGGAGATGTACATACGCCTTGTGCCGTACCTCTTTAGGGGTATGGGCCGCACTGGTGGGAGTTAGCTCAAAAGTGAGAGGTTTGGGGTCAGTCAAAACAAAGAAGTTTCGACCTCCCACAAAGTGACGGGAGTGGTAATTGGCCAGCAGCTCTCGTTCAAAGGTGCTGTATCAAGCCTCTGCTTGGAACAGCCTTATCGAGAAAAAGGAAAGAGGTTGCCAGTTGTCGTCCCCTCCACCGCCCCATCCGAGGCGTCGGCCATGATGGAAATAGGTGCGCCGCCCTTGGGTTGTCTGAAGAGGGTGACGTTGGCGATGGCGTCTTTCACTGTTTTGAGGGGTTGGGATGCCGCTACTGTTCACTGTATCAGCTTAGTTATAGCTTTGGTTCCTTGAAGTACGTCGAAGAGGAACTGGCAGACGCGGGCGCATTGCGGAATCAATCGGCGGTAAAAGTTTTCGGGTCCGAGAAATTCGTGGTGTTTCGTTGTTGTGCTCGGTTGTGGAAAGTTTCTGAGGACGTCGACTTTCTCGGGAAGGGGTTGAATTCCTCTGTTGTCGACATGGTGGTCTAGAAAATTGAGCTTGTTTACGCCGAACTCACACTTTGGTTGACTGACGACGAGTTCCTGTTTTGTCGCAGATGGTCGGCGTGCTCATCGTGCGTGTTGTCGAACACGAGGATGTCATCGATGTAGGTATAGGGAGTATTCACTAGACGCCATATTTGTGGGTGCTGTTTAGAGCGCATGCTCAGAACGAGCTCATATCAATAGGCAGCTAAGACCGGCACTCTTGATGGTGTGGAATGCACGTTGCAAAAGAACTGTGGAAGGTCGCCATAAGCACGCGCTCAGCATTCGCGCACACAGCTATGGTCGCCAGTGAATACTCCTTATACGGTGAATGACAAACTTCGGAACCCTTGATCTACAAGGCGCTGGAAGGTCTGCGCAGCGTTGTGGAGCCCAAAGGACATTCTCAAGAACTCGAACTCCCCAAGCGGCGTGATGACAGCGGTCTTGGGAATCTCAGCTGGTTCAATGAGCGTTTGGGTAGGCTTTCACAAAATCCAGTTTGCTGAAGATCTTGGCATCCTGTAGAATACCGCTGAAGTCCTGGATATGGGGAATGAGGTAACGTTCTGGTATAGTACACTCGTTGAATTCCCGATAATCCCGGCAGGGGCACCCGTCTCCGGTTTTCTTTGGGGCCATGTGAAGCGCCGAGGACAATGAACTCGAAGATGGCCGGAGGTAGCCGAGTTCAAGAATGTGCTCAAACTTATTTTTGGCTATCTGGAGATGGTTGGAATGACGGTATCTAACTGCTTGGAATGACGGTGTTCCAAGAAACCTGAGCATTTTTGGCGATATATGTAGGTTGGTAACGAAAAGATACACGCTAGAAAAGCGGTCGGCAGATCTGTTATCAGGATCTTACAAGAGAATGACCTAAGTCAAATTTGTTGAATATTGTTTTCATTTTTTTTTCGAATGTACTGAAACGTTATCTCAGAAAACCTTGATGTGTTAACGCCTGATCAATTGAACTATTATGGTAGAACACCCGAGACTGGGTGTAAAAAAAACCGTGAAACAACCAAAAGTAGAAGAGATAGGGAAAGAAGTCAGCCAGAGGACGTCTCAACAACAAAGTTGAGACGTCGTCTGACATCTTTCCCTCAACAAAGCTCGCATTGCTAGAGCAGAATGAACTAATTTTAAAGTCGTTCGAAGAAAAAAAGTTAATTATAGGCATCTTTATCCACTTTTCGAAGGCGTTCGACCGTATTGACCACGCTACACTAATAAAAAAGCTCGAGTACCATAGAATTCGTGGCGTACCACTAGTTCTTCTAAATCGTATCTTAAATTTCGTCAGCAAAATGTCGTAATCAATGGACACAGTTCTTCAGTTCAGCCGATTCGAGTTGGAGTAGCGCAGGGAAGCATTTTAGGCCCTTTGTTATTTAATTTATATACAAATGATATTATTAACATCAGCAAAACACCCTCCTTCATCATTCATCCGGACGATACAAGTTTTTTTTTTTTTTTTCAGACTCCTAAATAGAAGACCTTGTTAATAAAACAAAATTTTCACTAAAGAAACTGTACGATTGGAGCGAAGCTAACTCATCAGCAATAAACACAATCAAAAGTGAAGCTGTCTTCTTTAAACCTAAGAACGGGCATGTTTCAGTTCCTGTCAATATTATCCTGGGCCCCTCAATTATAGAAATTTTCCCAAACGTTAAAACACTGGGCGTCTATTTTAATGAACATATGTCCCGGGCTAACCACGTTGATAACGTTGTTAAAAAATCATCAAGAGTGCTTGGAAAACTAAGCCGATTCAAACATTCATTGCCTCGTCACATAAAAATGCTTACATATAAGGCGCATTTTCAAACCCACCTGAATTACTGTAACTTAGTGTGGGGCACCACAACCATGTCAGACATCAACATATTATATTTTCATGAAAAAAAGGCGGTTCATACAATACTCAATGTTCCTTTTGATAGACATACTCCCCCACTTCTTAAAGAGTTACGTCTAATACCTGCCTCCGACCTATAAGAGTATACTCTACTGAGAAGATGTAGATCTGCCCTTCGTTCTAGTGAGCCTTTCCTCGAACAAATTTCAAACCTGACTCATAATATCAGGATATACGATGTTCGTGAAGGGGAGCGTTGGAAGATGCCATTAAATCGCACAAATTACGAGTCCCATGTGCTAAGGCATGATCTTCCACTTGTCCTAAAGAAACTGGAGAAGTAAACTTTCTCAGCAATTAACAACAAACGGTACTTTTCTTATTTTTTGATATGTTAAACAGATGAGGTGGATTGAACTTTTGGCTATTTCGAAAGTTCCGAGCATGTACCATTGCCCACATTGCGTTTTCTGACTCTCATTTTGGCAGTTTCTGCGTAAATTGAGGATTTGTCATTTAATTAAAACGCAATCAAACGAGACTGAAAATTTCACCCATGCAATTAAATTATCACTTTTATGAGAACAAACAAAAAAACGTATTGTAGCTAACACCTAAATTCAAGTTAACTAAAAAAAATATAAAGAAATCTCATAAGGTCTCTTCGTTTTGGAGCCCATATTAGGATCCATATTGGCGTCTTTCAATGTTTGTATTTTAGTGTAAGATAGGGCATATTATTGAGTAATTAAAAGTCCACCCAAATTTATTTGGTACGCAACCGTTTTTTTTACAATGTTTTTCTTAACTACGAGGGTTTTAAGTAAATTCCAGAAATTTAGAGCATGATATCAGCAAAAATAAAAATTATTTTTCACTAAAAATACTTTTCTTGTAGTTCAGAGAGCGTCTTTATCTAAATTAATTTTTCCGTAGATATCCCGTACATGAAAAAATTGCCGCGTCTCCTTTGGCATAGAATGGCCCACCTAAGCTTTTTCTAAGCCCAACACCCGATGGTCAAGATAGAGCCTGAGGTTTCGGTGTTGAATTACCTTAAATTTATTCGTAATAAAACGGGTCTCCCCATTACACGCCGATACCACACTTTACTGAGTTAATTGTGCATTGTCATCGACGCAATGTACAGTACCGGGGCGGATCGCTCACGGGCTCCAATAACAAGAAGCGAAAATGACTTGGGGTTCTTTCGTCACGCTGGTTCCCGTAGGATCATTCGCTGGGTCCCCCCCGTGTCGAGCATGCGGCAGAAAGAATAAATCGAAGCAATGCAACTACCCCGATTCATTGAACAACCTCTCTGGGACCACGTACCGCCATTACGAATTATTCGGGTGCGATTGATGCTGTAATGACCCGGGAGCTATCGTATCGCCCAGTGGCGCACGTTGGGAAATTGACATCTGCGAGTAACGACGTATCTTTATCTTCGGAGGAAACCGACCACGTCATAGAGCTGCGAGAAGGAAAGGCCGCGAGAAGAAGGAGGCGTTGCAGAAAACCCGAGCGAGCATTCGCGCGACGGAGCCGCATGTAGTTGAGTTGGCGGAGTCTTTCTTTTCGTTAACCTGTTCGTGGCTTTCAGGAGCTCATCGAGCAAAAGGCAGGAAAAAAAAAAAAAAAAAGAAAGGCACCCCACACCTTAATATCGTCGACCGTAATCCTTCCCCCAAAAAGGAGGGACAAAAGAAAAGGCCCGATCTACGAAAACTCTCTAATAGAGAGTTTTCGTAGATCGTTCCCGCTGTCCCGCAACGTTCACCATTGCGGACAGCGGAAATCCGCTGTCCGCAACGGTGAACGAGATCCGGAACTCTATACAGTCAACGCCATCGGCGCGCATGCGCAGCAGCGGTTTTTTCGTTGCGGTGGGCTTCGCGGAGGGGGAAACGCCACATAGGAAAACTCCCTAGAGGGGTCTTCGTTCCGGAGAGCGTAGCGGAGGTGGGAAACGGTCTACAAAAACTTCCTATTCTGTACCCTCTAAAAAAAAGTCCGTGCGTCTACTTTCCCGCGCAACACTCGGAGAGCCAATTACCGCAACTTACGGAGGCAGCTCAGCGAATGACAATGCCGAAACTTATGTTTAGACCATAAAACGCAGTCTGAGTTGTGGCATTAAGCGATGCAAGCGTGACGTTTTGCATTGCTTAATGTCACAACTCAGATTGCGTTTTTTGATCTAAACATATGTTTCGGCACCGTCATTCGCTGAGGTGCCTCCGTAAGTTGCGGTGATTGGCTCTGCGAGTGTTGTGCGGGCAAGTAGACACACGGGCTTTTTTTAGAGTGATAGGCCGGTCGCAGTTTCTCCGCGGGCTCGGGAGATCGGCGAACATCCGTGAAACGGCGCACGTGACGTCAAAACTCTATGACGTTTACGATGACGTCAAAACTCGATGACGTCAAAACTCGACGCGCGAAGCCCAGGTGAAACTTCGACCCCCTTTTTGGCCTTGTTCAGACACATCTCTCGTCTTGCACCGTGGTTCAGGTCATCGACATTGCCAACACGTTCAGTTATCCGTATAGCAGATAGTATTTAATGCGGTATCATTTCTTAAAGTAATCGTGACGGATGCGCATGTGCGGGAGCACACGTGGCGTCCTTATGGCGCGCATGCGCGGGTCGCAGACTCGCTGTACGAGGCGCTCACTGGATGTCACCGCAGTCGGTGTCTCGCAAGAGGAAACGGCCGAGTGAAGAGCCAAAGAGAGGCGGCGAGCGACGTTCGGCGAGCAAAAGAGCGGCTTCGTCGCGATGCTACCGCATGTCAATGTAGCCTACGACGAAGCACGCAAAAAAACATTGCAGGGTTTTAGTGCAGCTTTTTCGGTGCGCCGCAAACAGAAATGATCGTTCCGTAATTGTCTTTACCTCCGTGTTCGCTCATTTATAGGGCCGGATATGAAACGCGACATTAACGACATGCCTTGTCCCGATTATCTTCCTTCCAGTGCGCGGAAACCAATGGGATAGATAAAGGGAGTTCTTTTTATGACGCTAGGCCGTTCCGGCTTGCGTGGAAACGGCAAAAAGAAAAAGCGACCGAAGCATGATTGGTGGTTGGTTGACGTCCACGTCATTCTGTAGCCAACGAATCCCTTGAGGCCTTAGCTGGCAGCACTGAGGTTCTTTTGGGTAGTATTGCTTTCGATTCGGTCCTTCTGGTCAAGTTGTTAACTCTGTACCATTGCAAGGGTCCATTTATCGTGCAAGAGTCTCCATTGTCTGAGCAGACAAGCATGAACGGAGAAACGGTTCGTGTTTCAATAATTCCGGTAAGATTTACAATTTATTCCCCATTCTTGCACGTTATGATCGCGGTAGGAAGCCTCGTGATGCCTTATTACAGTCGGTCGCACCTTAACGGAGACAGCGGTTGTACCAAAACGCACAGTCGACAAAGACTACCAAAGTTGCTGTTCACTCTTGTAGACCTCGCAGTAGTTTACGTTAAGGCGAGTCGTGGTGTAGCCTAACTTCATATTTATAGTAATATTTTTAAACATCCAAAATGAGGGAAAGCCATCAAAAAACAATTCAGGGCAACAAAAGTCTTTTTTTTTTATTACTTAACTTTCAGTATAAATGGTGGGCTACCTTTTTGGTGTCCCGTGTTTCTGTCTTGTCTCGAGATTTGCACACCTGCTGCGTTTGCACCAGCTTCTTCGTAAGTTTTCTTTGTGAAGTCCTGCAATGGCCGCCAAATAATCGTCCTAAAAATTAGAGTAAATTATTTTTGGCACTTGCCGTGTGTTAAAAAAAAAGAATTGCAAGAAAGCCGTGACTGCACAAAAACATTTTGATTTTTATTCGATCATGCGGCAGTAAACACAGAAATTTGGACCAGTTGGTTCATTGCAAACGAAACAAAACAGCGCCGAAAAACACAGGGACACAGACGATGGGAAACAGGACAAGACGCACTCTTAACTGAAGTTTATTAAGATTGACAAGCTAATATAGCCACAAAAACCTTCTGACATTAAGATGTTGGCTAGATACAAAGATGAAGTGTCGCGAGAATTACATGAGGCATTTGAAATTAGGTCCAGGGAGAATAATTGTATAAGTGACACGTCGTGTCTTTATTTACGGATGAGTTTGAATTTCTGAAACGCGGGCTGAGTAGATAAGATTAACAAGGTTTTTTTCGGCTATATAAGTTTGTCAATTTCCATAAACTTCAGTTGGGAGTGCGCCTTGTCCTGCTTTCCTTGTTTCGGCGCTGTTCTTTTTTTTTTTTTTTTCTTTTTCGATTATACGGTTTTAGTCTTTAGTGTCCGCTTCGTGAATTCGCTGCAATTAATCATGAGAGGCTGTGGGTCTATCCAGTCCAAATGCAGAAGATAGCCGTACAATTGCTTTTTTTTTTCAGTATAAACCGCACACGACCATGGTTAAGAACAGCCAAGGAGAGTACGTGTTGTCCGGGCCGCTCGGCAACATCTTCAACTCCCTGGTCGCCGTGCTGCGCTTCAAGTGCGTCCACCACTCAACGGTTTGATCGCACCAGAGAGAACGCGGCAGTCATTGTGTCATTGGAGGCTGCGGCGAGGATTGCTGCTGAAAAGGAAAACGAATATCACAAGATCGACATGTATCGTTTCGTAAAAACCATATCCTCGAATGAACGCAAACCCGCTAAACAACATGAAAATACGCGAGTCGTTTTTCTTAGAGGCAAGATTTCGCCCCCGTGCACTACAAAAGACAGTCTACAGGCTCTGCCTGATGCGTGTTTCTTCTTCTATGGGGGGGGGGGGGGGCGAGTTCGTCTGCTTCTTTTGCAGGGGTTGTGTTGACGTCAGAAAGACGCCGAGCTCTGATTGGCTCCGATTCCTAGGATAGCGGGTAGACCTCGAGGCAACTTGCTTTGAGGTCTACCCACTATCCTTCAATCGGAGCCAATCAGAGCTCGGCGTCGTTCTGACGTCAGAGCAACTCCTGCGCAAGAAGCAGACGACTTGCTCTCCGCATAGCCGCGGTTACATTGGTCATACAAAAACTGTCTGCAGACACGAAGAAAACATGCTTCGTCATGTCTGCAGCGAACAGCGTATCCTTTGTTTGCCGTACAAGCAGTCTCACCGCGGCTTTAGAGTTTCTACTCTACTGCGGAGTGCAGCGATATTCCTGCATAAATATTCCCGTTAAAGATGGGCTGATGTGCTTTTGATTTCGTTCCAACAACGGGACTATAGTTTAGAGGAATCATGGTAGCGTTTTCATTTGTTTCATGTAATAAAGAGAGGAGCAGTAGAGGCGAGTAGCTACTTCCAGAGTAGTCGGTGCCCGAGTGCTCGAGTGCCGTCATCAGGTGCGGTTGCTTTCCCTCCCAGTTACACCATCGCCGTGCCTCGTGAGGTGACAACGGGCAGTCCTCAACCAGACGGGACGTGGACAGGCTCAATGGGCATGCTCTTCAGAAACGTGCGTTTGTCCAAGATTTCCCGCCTAAATTCGATCTGGGTACCTTATGTTTTTTTGTTGTGTCCTGAGTGCGGGTCAAACTTCGCCCCGGAAAACGTCTTGACATTACGATAGTAAAAGGTTACAGGTATCGAAATGAATCTAACCAAAATAACTCAGCTGCATGTAAGAACGAAAATCGACTTGAACAGTCAGAGATCCACAATGAGGCAATAGGCCGATTTCAAGAGCTGGGAAGTACTTTAGGTACATTGTACTTAAAGAACTACACTATGAAAAAAATATGGTCGTAAGAAAACTATTACGTGTGCTTCAGCTTGTCTATATTTTGCACCCTAAAACGTTTTTTTAATCACCCCATAAAAGGGTTCTTCGTAAAAAACGTAAAAGGGATTTTAGGGGGCGAAAGCGTTCTTAACGAACTGAAGGAGTTCTTGGGGCGTCGAAGAACCTTCCAAGAACGGATTTTGCTTTAGAGTGTACTTCGAGTAGGTTAAGAGAACTTTGACTTTACTTGAAGTACATTCTCTGAGTATGTACTCGTACTTTACTTGAACTATGTTTTTCCGGTACTTCACGAAGAAAGTACATCCTCCAAATTTGGACTCGTTAAATTTGTATCGCGAAATGATGCTGTGTCAACCTCTAACAAAAATTGCGTATAGTCATGTGAAAGCGCACTATCGTCTTTCGAGACATTGTCTGCTAATTGTTTTTAGTGAAGTAATAGTGGTTATGAGACTGATAAAAAAAAGTACCCTAAAGTTGATTGTTTTAAATAGTTTATCAGCGAGAGTAAAACATCTACTCTTTGACCACTTAACTTTATACAATATTCATCGCAATTTCCGAAAATAACTGATGAACCGCCAATTTCTCCCAAGTCAATGCATACCAGTTAAAAAAAAAAAAAAAAAAAAAAAAAAAAAAAACAGAAAACACGGCATAGGGAAATGAAAGGGCATCATAAAAGTTGTGTTAAAAAGTACTTGTACTTTAATTTGAAAATACATTGTATTTATTGCAGTTTACCTTAAGTACACTGCGCCTCGTGTACAAGCTCCTTTACTTGAAGTACATAACTTTCCCTTTACTTTGTACTTTATTCCAAGTACTTTTTGGATGTACTTTACCCAACACTGCGGATCTCACCAGGGGTGTGGCGCATGCGTGACGCGGCCATAATTTGAGTTCACACTTGAGGAGACAGGTGGCAGTGCACGAGGCAGCTCGTTCCGTCTGATGCTTTGCGCGCGCAGAGCTCCAGCGAGGCCACTGCACCTGCAAAAATGCTAAAGTTCCCTAGATGCATCGCGGCAACGGTGGAGGAGCCAAACTACCTGGTGAGATCGGTCTAACTCCCGTCCTAAGTATACCAAAGGAGATCGACTCCTTCAAGTTAGCCAGTACTCGTTTTTGTGCTCACGCTTGAAAATCATGACTGACTTTGTTGGAGGTCGTAACTTGTTCGCCGCAGATTGCATTATTACCCTATTGCACGTGTTGAGGCATTGCATCATACATAGCTGGGGATGGACAGGACAATACACACACAAAAAAAGTCTCGCACGTATTTATGATTTGTTTCTTCTTTCTCTTTTAGTCGAAATATATTATCTAGTTGCGCTTCTTGTAACCAACTTGTAGCTATATATCTTCCGGTGCATTTTTGTCAGCATTTAAGCCGATAATGCCTTACGTGATTTTTGCTCCGTCCTTTCGTCTGGATGTCCCCAAGAGCTGTCAACTCGTACAAAACTGCAGCCCGGTAAAAGCGACAAAATCGCTGCTAGTTTTTTTTTTTCTTTTTCTGTCCAGGAAAGCGATTTGGCCATGGGTCCATTCTTCCCGGCAGAGGAAAGGCTGGAGTTCGCGAACCCAACCACGGTGTTCTACCACGAGGAGTTGCGCATTTTAGCCGGCAGAAGGCACGCCCAGGACAGCAACGTCTTCGGTTACGTCTTGGCCTTTGACTGGATGGTGAGCGTGGCGCTCTACTGCTAGACACGCTGCTAAAACAAAGATAAAAAAAATCTGTTGAATGCGATTGCGACTATTCGCGATGAAAATTGATTCATACGACTGGTTTCTCCATCATTTGACGGTTCTCAAAAAATAATCGAGCAACATTGGCGGTCGGCATTTCCTGGGCACGAAGCGTCTGACTTGATCCGAGTCCTCGCCGAACGATGACGTCACACTCGTGTCCAATAGGAGCTCATGGTACATGCCCAAGCAATGGCGGACTCGGATAGCCGTCGCAGCAGCTGCTAGATGAAGTGCACTTTTGAAAACGGCCTATAGTACAATTACCCGAAGAGTAAACCTCGCTCTTGTGTTACTTTAGTAGATCACGTGATAACTTCTATTAGTCCTATTAATTGGGTACGTATATATGAGAAAACAGATCAATACACGTGCAGTCCAGACAAGTGTATTGCATGATTCGTTTTTTTCCCTTTTTTTTAAGCCAAACATTATTCGCGATGTAATGTTGGCTTGATAGGTACATAGAAGATGTTATTCGTAACAAAAGAGCAGTCTAGAATCGGTCTCTTCTGACTACTCAGAAGCGGCCAAATTTGTAGTGCAAACTGTAGAAGCATTCTTTCTAGTCATCCTAGGCTCTAGATTAACTATATGTAGCAGACCTTGAGTGCTGGTTGCAGTGCGTTGCAGCACGTTGCAGTAAGCACATGGTTTCGCAGCGGCAATGAAGTTACGGGATGGAAGGAACAATAGACGTGTAACAGACAACACAACCATGTCTCTCACGCAGGCTGCTTACCTTTGGAAGTCCTACATGTCCGTTGCTTGTTGAAAGATGTGGGTGTAATGTCTCCGTCTTACATGTTTATTCTTTCTGCCGTCCTGACCCGCACCAACACGCTCTTCGTCCGCCAAAAGGGTTGGGGTCCACGTTCACTGGGATTAATTTTAGTCTACGGTTAGTTGGACCTCCAGTATCTTTTTTCAGCTCGCCTGCAGTAAACTTAGATATAATAAGGGAACCATGCCATCTCCGGTCGGACATGATATTTGGAGTATAAAGTATGTTCATTAAGAGGAATTTTTAAAATGTCCGCTCACTCGAGCACTTCAGAGTTGCTTGGAAACCTTTTTTTTTTATCTTCCTCAATCTTTTTAAACAAATTTGCGCTGTCTTTTCTACAACAGGAACTTATATAGACGTGAAATGAAAATTGGAGTACTTGCGGCGGAATGAAAAACCGGCATTCACCAAGTAGCTCCTGGGGTCGTTTATTCTTTACGAGTTCCCGTCTTTTGTAAAGCCTGCAGAGTGCTTCGAGAAGTTAAAAATGGTCATGGGCCAAGAAGTCCCGACCCTCTCGGTCATTTTCAGGGGGTTCAATTGTTTTTAAAGTGGAGGCTTTTCTGTGGAGGACGTGTCCCGTGAAGGGCTCCCAAAAACGACCACCCACGATGTCAAGGTTCCGACTATGAAGGCGGCGGTTGAGGAAGATGGTCAAGTTATGCTGGAGAAAATGAAGGAACTACTTGGTATATTTTTAATTTCATTTTATTTTAATTATTTACTTTCAGGGCTCGAAGGAATTACAGAGAAGAGTGGGTTAGTTATTCAAAAGTACAAGAATACGACGCTAACGAGGCAAAAATACATTAATATCAGTGAACAAGGCAAAAACTACGTCAATACACAAAAAAAGTACGAACATCGCGAAGGAACATTATTTAAAAAAAATGTAATTGTAGTTTTAAAGTCAGCGCCGTCAGTTATTGAAACTATTGATTCGAGGGCGATTCCTATCAATGGATGTCTGGGGAAGAAAAGAAGAATTGAGAAAAGAGATGCTACAATGGGGGATACCTACTTTTGGTTGGTGATATATGCGCGATGAAAAATACCGTTCTACGAAGTGCCGGGTTATACTGATAAATCTTGCGAGATAAACATAAACGATATATTTTTCTGCGAGAAGAGAGGCTAGAGAATGAGAGATGCTTTCATAGAGGTGGTACTGGCTGTGCGGTGATAGCTCTAAAGAATAAAACGAGCAGAACGATTTTGAACTGGTTCAAGAGCAGATGCAAGGGCGAATCCAGGGTTCCAGATAGAGGCTGCATATTCAAGGTTAGTACGGATTAGGCTTTTATACAAAACTAGCTTGAAACAAACAAGAGTGAGCGAAAAATTCCATTTGAGATAACTTAGCAAGCGATTAGCGTTTTTTTAGTGACGCATTCAACATGGTCATTCCAGGAAGGGGTATTGACAATATGAACACCGAAGTACTCATGGGAGGAAACAAAATGGAGGGTGGAATCGTTAATACAATAGGGGCGACAAGCGTTCTTTCGACGAGACACTCTCATAGACCTACATTTAGAAATGTTAAGTTCCATAAGCCGTTCTGTACACCAGTGGGTTACGTTATTAATACCAGTTTGAAGGGAAGAGATGTCGGAATCGTTATTAATTTTACAGCGAAGCTGTATATGACTCATTGGTTGAAATTCCTCGTCTCAGCGTCCTCACAAAAAGAAGAAAAAAGCTTTTAGCGATTGAAGCGAAAGTGCATATCACGCATACAGCATACAAGGCAACATTCGTTTGAATAAAGAACAAGCACAAAACAAGCATCCGAACCACATAATGGATGATAAGGCGCTCCCGATAGCAATTGGGAAGCACGTAGTGCTCACCGCATACGTTTCTCGGTAAAGATTACTGTTGCGCAAGCTGCCGCGGCGACGGCAGCTTGCGACGTGGGGAGGGACGTCACTAGCCTTTCATATATAAAAAAAAAATTTTGGTGCAGTGCAATTACTTTTCTTTCGTCAATCATTTGGTATAGTGTCAGTGGGCAACCGTTGCAGGTGATACCACAGCTTCGCTGGCCAACCACCTTCACAACGTAGGTTGAAGCCGCGACTTTTTTTTTTATAAATAACACAGTCGTCACCATACAAGCTAATAGAAGAAGAAATAGGCTTAGGTAGATCGTTAAGATATATATATATATATATATATATATATATATATATATATATATATATATATATATAGGGTGTTTTTTTTTCTAAGCTTAACACATTCGTTTAAAAAAAGCCGTGACAGTTTTACACTTAGGCCGCTTGTGGAGGTGAGTTATACGGCCAGGAGGACATATTATAGGGGGCTAATCGTAACAATCAGTCGGCTAATTAATTAAAATTTGTTTAATTAACTTTTTAATTAATGAAAATAGACACATTGTTTCAATTAGAAACTTGCTCAGCGTCATCGAAAACCACTAAATGAGTCATTTTCAGAAAGACTTTAAGCGCGTGAGAAGCGTAGTATTGTACTAAAGTTACCACTCGTGGAGCAGGTATAAGGCTGGGGCTAGATAAGAGACGGAAAAATCGCGCGGGCGCCTTACCGCAACCGTTAATTAACAAATTTTAATTAATTAGCCTACTGATCGTTATGATTAGCCCCCTATAGTATGTCCCCCTGGCCGTATAACTCACCTCCACAAACGGCATAGGTGTAACTTTCACGGCTTTTTTTAACAAATCTGTTAAGCTTAAAAAAAAAAAAACACCCTGTATATAAGAAATAATAGTGGAACGAGTACAGAACCTTGTGGGATACCGGAGTTTACACGAGAGGCTGAAGAACTGGTTCCGTTGACGTGAACATATTCACACGTCAATTTGGAAAATTTCAACATAAAGCCTTGGGCACAGCGAAAAATCGGCCAAATAGGTCCCTCACCCGCTGACACCAGAGCACAAGGCATCCCGTGCGATCTTTCGCGGCCAGTGCCTCCTAAGATTCCAGGAAGGCAAGTCTACTGCTTAGAAACAAATTGTGATTGGTGGTGAGACCCGGTTTTACGAGTGATTCTGAAACGAAGTCTCAATCCATGATCTGGACAAAAAAAAAAAAAAAAAAATGAGCGCCGACACCGAAGAAAAGTTTTCCACGCCAGATCAGCCGGGAGAACAATGTTTGCAATTTCCTTCGGATTCAAGAATTGGGGCCTCCGTCCCCCTTGGGCAGAGGCGACCTGTGAAATCTGAATAGTACACGGAAGTGTGTCTGTCAAAGGTTTTCGAAAAACTTCTCGGAAGTGGCTCCAAGAAGGAGCTGCGTCGTCAGACGCCTGGCAGAACGTTAAACTTCATCGCTGAATCTGGGATTGATCTGCTCAATCCACTCGCCTATCCTCCTGACCTGGCGCACTGTGACTTTTGTTTATTCTCCAGACTGAAGGAACCCTCCGTGGACCAAATGGCTGAGGCAAGAAAAGACCTAATTTCAGCGGCTGAGGAGCAGTGGCGTCACAAGGGGGGGGGGAGGCGGACCGTTCCGGGTGCAGCGCTCAGGAGGGTGTCACGGCGGGCCACGAGAGCGGGGGGGGGGGGGGGGGGGAGTCGCGGCGGGCCACGCGAGAGTGGAGGGGGGGGGGGGGGGGGGGAGGTGTTGCGGCGGGCTACCGCCCCGGGTGCCGCTGACCCTCGTGACGCCACTGCTGAGGAGTAACTTACTCTCGCGAAGCTGGATGATTTACAGCATTGCTTCGACTCTTGAATTCATCCAATGAAAGGGTGTCTTGAGGTGGCTGGTGATTATGCTTAAAAGAACTGGAGTTAATCCCTGTGAGTTGGATCTGGCGATTAAAACGTTTACTCACATTTGCGGAGCAGCTGCGGCATAATACGTGAACCCCAGATTTGAGGCTTCTTTTTTTTTTTTTTTTTTTTTTTGCTCTGGAGTCTTAAAATCGTAGAAGCGGTTCCAAAGTAAATCACTCTTCCGAGACATTGTGGTGCCGGTTTCGCCAAAACATATATTGTTTTAAGGTTGCCGTGCTGACTCTTTACAGACCTTAAATTAATTTACACCCTTAAGTGTTTTGAAGTGTCTATAACTCACATCATAACAAACAGCTATGTAACGAATGCTCACTCTAGCATTACACCCTCACACCCCTACAATTAAGAGCGTATAATGGTGTGTATATGTGTAGATACCATTACACTCTTAAGGCTGGTTCAGACTTACGTTTAACTGCGAACGGCTGCGTTATGACCGCTTGTGACTGCTTACGACGAGAGAACACCGTGGCGCCATCTATAAGGTAGCCCTGGAGTCAATCCGCGTATAACAATAGCTAAGTTTTTCCAGTATTTACGAGTTCATATCTAGATAATAGTAATGGCACAGGCTAGCTGTTGAATGGTTATGCCCGTGTCCCACTAGAGCGACATACAGAGACAAAAGACAACGACAAGCCTCAAACCAGGGCCTTTCGCGATTTGAGAGGCTTTGTAGAATAAAGGAGGCTATGCTCAAACACGAGCATCATGCACGCGAGGGTAGCTTTGGCAGGCTTGCAATCGCTCGTGCTTACTTCACGAGCACCGAACGACTAAACGCCTGCCAAAGGTACCATCGCGAGCGTGCTGCATGTGTTTGAGGCTTGTCGCTGTCTTTTGTTTCTGTCTGTCGCTCTAGTGGGACACGGGCATTATAGTTATAAAACCCCGAGACAAAGGGGGTGGGCGGGAGGGGGGGGGGGGGGGGAAGAGGACAACAGAACACAACGGAAACATAACTGAGTATCGTACCACCCCTGCTCCACTTCCCAGGTGTGGATGTTTCTGAGCGCTGCTCTGCTGATAACCTCGCTGGTGACTGGAATCGCCCAAGGTTTCTACGACACCAAGAGGTGGACGTGGGCAAGGTTTCTGGGGAAGCTCAACGATGCTCTGTGGCAGTATCTGGAAAACCTCTTCATGGAAGGTATATGTTGCCTGGGAGACAGTTCTGATTTCTGAACAATGCGTCATAATGCATCCTATGGCGGGGCCTGTCTCAAACTGTACGCAAACTACACTTCCCAGCCTATCTTTCTGTATATGTTTAATGTTTAGCTGCTCGATCGCGTTCGAACATAACCACTGGTCATTTCAAGTAGAGCTCGGTGTTCCGACGTTCCCGCGGGCTCTCGTCTTCTCCTCTCCTAAACTTTCTACCCGTACCGGCACGACAATGTTCGCGCCGCCGAGGAACAGGGCGCGCACCACGTTCCTGCGTGCCCATGCATTACCTCGAATCAACACTCGAAGCATTCCGAGTTAGCTCTGCCTTTGCTGGGATAGTTAGGCTGCACACTGTGGGGATCAAAGGGTAGATTACGTATCTTTTACGTCTGGGGACCGGTGCTCAAAGGGGAAATCCGATGCCCGTCCCACCGCGCGGCCGACGGCTACCAGCGAGGGCGGTCGCCGCGCCGGGTTCGGCCAACGCCATGCCAACAACGATGATCCCGGTATCCAACAGCGTTTATTGAGTACCAGGGGTCCCCAACAAGACACTGCGGTCAAGCGAGCCGTGGACACAGTGTGCCCGCTGCGCCCGCCGACCAGAGAGCCAAAGGGGTAATTGCGAGCGGAGTCATCGCCGGTCGGACGAGCTCACGCCGCTACCCGTCGTCGCAGGAGTTCGGGGCCAGGGCTCTCGGCAGACGGACGTCCACAGGTAGTGGGGATGCCGACTGTCAGAGCCAGGGGAATCACTAGCGTGGAGTCATCGCCGGTCGGACGAGCTCGCGCTGCGACTCGACCCGTTGCCCGGAGTCCAATCCAGGACTCCCCGGCCACACGGCCGTCCACTCGGAGGGCAGGCCCGACTCTCTCCCAGCGCGATCTCCCTGGTCCGCCCGAAACGGGAGACGCGCGGAGGAGTGCGAGAGAGTAGGCCAGCAAGGTGGCGCACTCTCTCCAACACGATACGGGACGAGCCAGCTCGAAGCCAGACAACTCCGGCCGGCACGTACGTCCGCGGCTTAAGGCAGGCCACAAAAGCCAGTTCATGGACGCTGTCTGAAACCTTCCTGGGTGACACACTAGCCGTACAGAAGCTGTCTGCGGACATGTTCCAAGCATAGTATGAAGCGCTTGAGGCCTGTCCGCAAATCATTCTGACACCCTTCCTTTACTCGCTTCTTTTGGCGCGATGCAGGCTCGGCGGCGCCTCCGCGGCGCAGCGTGCTGCGGCTGCTGAGCAGCGTCTGGTGGCTGGCCACCATCGTGCTCATGAATGCCTTCTGCGGCCACATGCGGGCCTGCCTCATGATCAAGTCCGAGGTGGAGAAGATCGACTCGGTGCGCCAGCTGGTGCGGAAGCCCCTGGTGCAGCCCTTCATGTGGAAGGGCACCTCCTACGTCGGCATGGTGGCGGTGAGTCCCGCGGCTGTCGGACCGACTTGGTGTTCGCGAACAAGCCCGCCGTTGCCCGCACCAGGGGGAATGGGGGGGGGGGGGGGGGGGGCAGTCCGCGTGCGCAGAAACGCGATTCACGTGAGGTGAAGCGTCTGCGCGTGCGCCGTGCCGACAGCAGCGCCACCTCAGCGGTGTAACAGTCGGCCTCTCTGGCCAACTGGCCCATCGCTGGTTTTGATCTCGACGTGAGTGCTCCGATGAACCTCTCTCAAAGAGCAAAGATTCTCGATTGATTCTTGTAACCTCTCTCGTTGTTGGTCAAAAATTTTAAAGCGAAGCTTTCGCATGGGAATTCTGCACGGCCCTCGCTCGATCGTGTTGGTTGCACCGTGGCAACTTGGCGAGGCCACGGGATAGAGTGTGGGCAACGGAGCGCAGCTGTTGTTTTGACGTTATAGCGCTAAAATTTAACTCACGGAGTTGTTAAAATGTTAAGAAGCTCCGAGAGTTACATTTCCACAGAACACTAGGGACAGCTAACCACGGCGAAGAATGTAAAGATCCCAGTGAATGACAAAACTCAAAATACGAATAGAAAAAAAAAAGGCGATGTGTTCAAGAACAATGAGTACGACGTTTCACTCGCTCAGAGTCATTGCCCCTTTGTATTGTCATGCCTCATCATTCGCTGAAATTCTCCTATTCTTCGCCGCCATTGGTTGCCTCCGTGTTCTGCAGAAAAGTGATCTCGCAGACGTTTCTTTGAAGCCTCACCCAGACTACTCATACATCGGACAAAAGACGCAGTCTGCAGACTGTCTGCAGTCTAAAAATAAATATCACACAAAGAACACCAAGTTTAACATTAAAAATGCCAGATTTGTTATTTATTATATCAGTTCACGTGCACTTTCTAGAGTCTTTGGGACAGGCGAATCTTCTAGAGGAGTTTCAGAACAGCTTCCATAGGCTTGTACGCTTGAGGAGGAGACGTCCAAGGGCCAAGCAGAACATGAAGGTCTGTCTAAATGGTGGTCCTCTCTCAGGCTCAGTCCGGTGTTATCGCCTTCCTTTCAAGGTTGTATTAAAGCAATAGAACAACACATGTTGGATGCCATGGGCCTTCCCACGGGGTGTGCATTCGAAAGAGTCAGTTGTGCCTATTTTATGAAGGTACTTGTTAGTGTGTGCAACTTTAAGTCTTAGACGATGTAATACTGTCTCGATTTTCTGGAAGTCCTCGTGGAACACAGAAATGCAGCTAAGGATCTACATTGTAGCGAAAGGTGTAGTGATATTGAGGATTTTCCCACAGAAATGTTTTCAATTCCTTTCCTATATTCCTTAATAAGGTATTCGCGTCTGATCTCGAGAATGGAACTCTTGTGGTCATCACCGGTGGCTCTGTCAGCAGAGACGTTCCCGGCAATCCCACAGTGAGCGGGAACTTGTTGTAGAATAATGTTTTGTCCCTGTCATGTATCACGGCGAGCTGTTTTCCGTATTTTGTGGGCAATCTGAAAATATGGGCAACACTTTTTCATTGACGAGAGAGTCTAACGTGCCGGTTTAGAGTCAACAAATATTGCCCAAAATTTTGGACTTTCATTTTCTGCATTTGTGATGGCTGCTCGTATTGCTACGAACTCTGCTGCTGTTGATGATGTAACGTGGCTTAGCTTTGCTTTTAATGATGTGCCCGTAGATGGAATGTATACCCCCAAAGAAGATGATGCAGGCATTGTGGAACCATCAGTGAAGATATGACTAAAGTAAGATTAGGTCCGATCAATGTATTCAAGAACAACCTGAGTAATCACTGGGATGGGCATTGTTGCTTTTGATGTGATCCATGGAATATTTTTGCTAACTTCTAAGGGGGGGGGGGGTTACTTTTATGGCGGATACGTCGGAATAGTCGCAGTTTCAAAACCACAGAGAAGGAAATCTTTGAGCACTTTTATAACTTCTGCGGAACCTGATGATGGCCTTGCAGTCTCAATATTTCTCAGATAGTGTTTATATACTCGAGTTTTGCGATGAAGATAGGCACGCAACTTGCAAGGTTTCTTGTGTTCGTGAAATGACGGGTGAGAGTGCTCGCGCCTCTGCCAGAGTTTCCATATTTGCAGTACATTTAGACAGTCCTAAGCACGCTCGCAAAGCTTGTGCCTGAGTACTTTTGAGTTCTTTCAGTAGAAATCGTAATGCTTTATGCATAACAGCTGTAGACTGTAGCGCAATGGTCCAAGAAAGGAGGCATTGTAAAGGGCCACGAGGGCCGAGAAAGAGCAACCCCCTTTCGTTCCCCTTATCATTCTAATTATTTGAACGAATGAGATCTGCTTCTTCTTTAAGCGCTTCATGTGCGCGTTCTAAGTCAGCAGTTTATTCAGGTTACACCCAAAAATGTATGTTTCGGCACATATAGAATATCAATTCCATCTACAGTAATTGGGTATTTGTCGGTAAGTTTATCGGTGAATGCCATCGCCACTGATTTTCTTGGTGATATGTAGAGACACCAATAGAGAAGGCCCAATGCTGTGATGTTGATGGATTTCTGTAATCGTGCTCTGTTTATATACATAAAGATCTGCTGCACGCCCAGAAACAGATGTCGTCAGCATAGATCGATAGATGTAGAGTTCTCGGAAGCATTTTAATAAGGCCTATGAGGGTTATGCTAAATAGTATAGGGCTGAGAACCTCTCGTTACGGAACTGCGCGCTTGATTTCGTGGAAGCTGGTGTTTACGTATTCTATGGACAAGAAAACTTGTCCCTCCCTGGGATAACTGGCAGTTCAGCTATAGGCGCCACCCAAGTCCCAATGCCTTCGTATCATGAAAAATGACACCATGGTCCACAGGATCCAATGCTGATTTTATATCCACGAATACAGCTGTTGTTATCTCTTCGATGGCTTTCATTTGTTCAATTCTAGTCGCTTAATCAGTGACATTGTCGATACTGCTCCTTCCTCGCTTAAATCTATTTATGGAGGAAGGAGAGAGTCCTTTTTTGTTTTTCCAAATCCCACTTCTTACGGGCCTGCAGCATTCTTTCCATCGCCTTGCTAATGCAGCTAGTGAATGCTATTGGGCGGTACGAGTTACTTTTTAGAGGTGATTTTCCAGGCTTTTAGATGGGCAGGACTCGGGCTATTTTCCATTCCTTGGGTACAATACCAAATTTCCACGTGGAGCTAGATTCTTAGCAGAGCGATTTTAGCTGCTTCCCCCAAGTGGCGTAAAGCTGAATATTGTACACCGTTCGAGCCCGGTGATGACTTAACCTTAGATGTATCGGGTGCCATTTCAAGTTCTCTCAAGGTAAAAGTGGCATCCATTGCACTACTAACACTTACGGACATGTTAACATCCGCTGCATTAGCTTTGCAATCGGTGGTGGAAGAGGAGCCGGTGACATTGGCACAACATTCCTCGGCTACGACTCTTTCTGAAGTTTATCAATTGAGACCAATGGCCCAGAAGGGAGGAATTTGCTGGGGTTTTATACTCAGGCTTCGCACTATGTGTAGTGTTCGAGTCACGGTTGCTTTTTGGTTCAGACCGGCACTTAGAGACATCTAGCGCCTCTTTGAAAGTTTATCGAAATGCCCGTGTCACTAGTTGTGTGAGTGCAGGCGAATGCAACGCTAAGCGACGATAGAAAGGGCAAGCACTTGAAAAGCGAGACGGGAGAGGAGGGCAATGGAGGGCGAGGGGAGAAAGGGAGAGCACTAGGAACGTTAGAGAGGCGAGGAGGTTTGTCTCCTCCTCCCCAGTCTTCCAAGTGCTTGCCCTTTCTCCCCTCGCCTGGCATTTCCTTCGCCTGTACGGCATGCAACTAGTGACACTCCCGAACATTCCCCAAATGTTTAGTTTTTCTTGATTTACGTGCAGCACGACGACGGATGGCACGAAGGCGCTCGTATTCTCCGTCCACGCCAGTTTGCAGTTTTTTTTTATGTTTACAGTTTTGGTAGCTTGGGTAACGGAAGAGGTTACGGCATTTAACAAAATATTTATCGTTGGTTAGCATAGGTAAGATAGTTTACATTTTGTCTTCAAAGTTTTCCCAGTTTGTGTATACCAGTGTGTTGCGCCGCTTTGAACAATGTAGCCTCCGAACTGTAGTGCATGTGGTGTGGGCTCATGATCACTCCCATGCGTTTCAATGTCCGCGAACCAGGTTGCTTCTTCAGCGAGACTTGAGGATGTGAGGGAAACATCGAGGGAGCTACGTATGGAAGCACCTCTGAAATACGTTGGACTACAATAGTTAAGGACAATAAGGTCACGCTTTAACTTAACGTCAAATAATGCTCGCCCTCGACCGTTACTGTTTCTACTTCCGCATAATGAAGGACGACAATTGAAATCTCCTGTCAGAATATGAGGTGATGGGGTTTGCTGTATTATCGTATCAAGTCTGTGAATGTCAAAAGTTGCTTGGGGAGTTATATAGGCAACAATAACTCCGAGATAAATGTCTGTTTTGAGGGGCGAAGCTCCTTAGTGTCTAGCTTTGTCCATCCGTCCCGGCGTCCGTGCTCACATCGATTGCCATCCCATCTGTCTTCTTAAAAAAAGGAAACAAATGTTTGCGCAGTAGACAGGATTCGAACCTGTACGGGGCGACCCCAATGGATTTCTAGTCCATCGCCTTAACCACTCCGCCATGACTGCGGGACGAGTAGGGGGCTCTGGGTTGTGGTAGTAACTCAAGAGCTGGGGTTTCTGTCATGGATGAAACGTTGCATGTAGCCGCTCAACGTCTATACAGGAGAGGGCGCTGCGGTCAAATGCGTATATAATCGCGTTAAACTTTGCATGCATTGGCTCAACGTTTATAGACGAGAGGGCGCTGCGGTCAAATGCTCAAATGCGTATATAACCACGTTCCATACCACACATTCTCTTCCTGACATGAACCGTTGACTTAATCGGTGGAGATGCGTTCCCACGGCGTCTAGCGGATCCAAGCTGATCCGCTAGAAGAACAACTGGCTCTGCATTTCACCGACCATAAGGCAGTAATAATGAAGTCGAAACGCAACCCGGAACTCAACACTACCTATGAGCAATAAAAAAATATCAGCACCATCAGCACTACCTATGAACAATAAAATCAGTATCATCAGCACCACCAGAGCTTCGCCCCAATCATCATTCACCACGTGGAGATGTTGTGATTTTTTCAACTGTCGCGGCAATGCATTCGTTTGTGAGATGTAACGGAATACTGTGCTCGATGAAGGTGTGATCCTTCCGAATGCACACCACAAACCCCACTAAGTACACTCTCCTTGTGAGAAAGGAAAAGTTAATAACTGGAAAGCCTGATGTTCTGTGTTACTCGCGATTCCGAAATTACAATAATGGGTACATGATCCTTGAATATAAATCGCCGAAAATCTGAAAGCCGATTTCGAAGTGCTTTCGCCTTCCATTGAAGGACGGAGGCCTCTACACGGATGTTCTCTAGTGATACCAGAGCATGACCAGTGGAAGAACAGCGTGAATTAAGTTTAGTAGTCATTGGGCGAAAGGAGAATTCCAAGAACGAAGAATATTACAAATGACGTCAACAACTGTTTGAAGCTTGTCTCCTGACGTAGAAGGTGTGTGTGTGTCAATTGGCGCCTTTTATCGGACACTCTCTGGCTGCTTCCTTTCTGGGACTCGTGTATTAGAACTTGATGCGAGAATAGGAAGTGATGGAAATTAATTTTCATCCTCCAACTCCAGTGTAGAGTCCTCAGCATCACGAGGTGCCTTGGTTTTCTTCGTATTTTTTTTCTGTGTTGACAAAGAGTGTTGTTAAGTATTGGTTAGATTTTGTTTTGTTGTGAAAGCGTCTGCTTGTGGATAAGCTTCGATCTGTCGCGTCTTCGAAGACAGTAGAACCTCTCTTGCTGATGTAATTTCAACCTTTGCTTCACTCTTGTACTTGTAAAGTTTCGGTTCTATTTGGGATGCAGGACACAGACCAGGTGTGTCATGAGCGTTTTCGCAGTTTGAGCCGAGTGGGTTATTCGCGTCGCACCTGGTCAGATCATGAGGACTAGCGCATGGAGCGCATCTCTCCTTCTTTGTGAAGGTGGCTCGAGTATGTCCTAAGCAGTTCCATTTCGAGCATTGGCGAGGTTTTTCAATCTACGGCGGCATTACGTGCCGTGCATATCCAAGAGTGACATATTCAGGCAGAGTGTCTGTGCTGATGATGACTTCGACGGGTGTTGGTGCATAAACACCCACTTGAACTTCTGATTCGGTAATTTCTACCGGTACTTCATGGGTCACTGCAGCTGCCGATTAACGTGGTAGAGGCTCGAAAGCTTGAACAGAAATTCCTCCGATGGTTCTGAGTGCCAAGAGAGCTTTCGTGGCGTCCGCGTTTCTAGAGTCTATTGCCAGCACGTTCAGACTTCGGTTTGGCCTGACTTGGATGACTCCATCTGGTGCAGTCATTTGCAGCTTCTCTGTGAGTTTCATGGGGTTAATTGCTGTGATCATCTTGTCTGGGTCCTTCGGCTTGAGTATCACCGTGAGATGGGGTTGCTGATTATTCGGGTTCAGGGGTTGTTTTTTTTTTTTTTTTTTTTTGCTCACTTTAGACTTGACGGGAGCTTTACGTCACTTCCGGACTTGCTCCAGCTGATGTTCAGGATCTTCCGAATCGTCAGGAATGCTTTAGCAGTACGAGATGATGCTTAATGCGCTGGACATACCCGCTGACGCGTGTTTCATTTCGATTTGTGACGTGTCTTGGGCGGAGGAAGGGCCAGCCCCGGCCATAATAGCTGACCATTGCCCTCAAATAATGTAAACTCTTGTGCTAAACTGGCCAGAGAATACAGAGACTCGATTAAAATTTAAAAAAAAATAATATCGGGACAATCTAAATAGCAGCAGTAATTAATCTTAACATGGTGTAGGTGTAACAGCGCGTAACAACGAAGGCTAAGAGAAGAAACACGCAACCCAGAACAAGCGCTGATTCGCAACTAAGTGTTTAATATGTTTCTGTTTTCACTATTACACATTTAGTTGCGAGTCAGCGCTCGTCCTGTAATGTGTGTTCCTTCTCCTGTCTTTGTTGTTACGCGCTGTTACACCTAGAGTATGTTAAACTTCCGCTAACTAGCTCAGCTCTCTGCTTTGTTACAGTAATGAATCAGCGTCTGTAGGCTTCCTTTTGTATGATGTATTAGCAGTGTGCCTGCGGCTTTAGAGTGTTGTCCGCACGTTCGCAGACAAGGCGCGACAACACCGACGGTACCTGCCTGTCTCGAATGAACGCGAGCTCGTCGATGTTTTGGTTAAGCTGCGCTGCGAAGAATTACGAATGACGACACTGGGACGAGAACGACAACGCGACAAGCAGAAATAGGCGCTTCTTCCTGTTTGTCGCGTTGTCTTTCTCATCTCAGTGACACCATTTGTAATCCTTCGAAGCTCAGTTTGACTAGAGCAATGAACAACCAGCGAGCCTAATTTCAAGCAGTGTTTCGCATCATGTCGTCGTCTTCAGCACTCGACCAACGAAGACCTGCGCAAGATCGGGCGCGTCGTGGAGGAACGGGGCACCGCGCAGCCCGCGTCCATCCTGTACGGCCAGGAGCTGCTCAAGCGCGTCGTCCTGGGCCGGGCAGTGGTTATCAGCGACGGCACGTCCCTGGTGTTCCGGGTGTCCAACATGTGCGGCGCCTTCCACGACAGCGAGTTCTACCTGGCCCAGGAAGGCCTGGTCTCGCACCCGCTCAACAGCTTCACCAGGATGGACATGGATCCGGGCTTCCGCGCCGACGTCAACCGCGTGTGGGTATCCTTCCTTCTTCGCTGTCGCCTGTTGGGGACGGACGGAAAGATGGCGTTGCTGACCTAGACCAATCAACTGCCGGAGTTCAGAGATTGAGCACTGCTGCTTCAGCGTGTTCGATCAATGAGAACACGACCCTCAGCCTAACGCTGACGCAGTCTGGGCCCCTTTGTTGGGCTGCTCTGGGGGATACTGAACATTCAGCACTGTGGCTTTGTTATTCACACACTAATGTTGCTAGACCCGCAAATCTGCCTGTCCCAGGGCTAAGCAGCCAGCGTGTTAGGTGGCGAGCGCATGCCACGTGCGGAGAATCGCGAACTGATCCGCCGCCGAACATGAAGGTCCCTTAGCTAAAGGGACCTTTATGATCGTGTAAATCAGGTATTTAATGTGTAAAAGTTTCTAGTGTGTGGGAGGTGTTGTGTACGCTCCCGGCTCTTGGGTGCAGGATCCGGCACCTCGTCGAGGCCGGCCTTGTGGACCACTGGTGGACGACGGCGACGGGCGATATGAGCCGCTGCGGGGGCTCCATCCAGCAGGACTCGGCGGCCACTCTGGCTCTGTCCGACCTCTGGGGCATCTTCGTGCTCTGGCTCGTCTCGCTAGGCTTCGCCGCGACCGCCTTCTGCTGCGAACTGTGCGTGCACCTCGCACTGTCCACGATGGCCTCGTGCGACGGGCCCTTCTGGTGACCGGGTTCGGTCAGCACCAACTAGAATAATCAAAGCCCGCGTGTAATAGAATTTTGACGTCATCACAGTGAGATCGAGCGATGGCACAGATTGGATACGAGTGCTGCGTCAGTGCTCGACTCAGCCTCGTGTCTAATCAACGCCAAGAAGGACGCGCGGCGTCGGGCTCGGGTCCAATTGCCGAGTCGGCGCCATCCGACTTTGATGACGCTCCATGGAGGAAGAGTCGGGCGTTCGGAGGCTTTCATTGTTCTAGATGGTGTTGGCTCGGAGCTGCCGCAGGCCGCAGTTGATGCGCGCTAGCGGGACAACTGAGGGACGTGCACTTCTTGATCCCCACAGACATTACTCGAATGCACAAAGGAGAATAGCTCATTGAACGTAGTAACGAACGGTGAAATAACGGAAGTTGTAGCGTTGCCACCATCCCACCAGTGTAGTTGGCACAAGAGTATGAAGAGCTGATTGCGCAAAATATTTATTTATTTTTATGTCATTTTCTTTAGGCCAGGGTCCAAAGGATGCACAAAAAGTAAAAAACCTGTCGAGGCGCTAATCTTTTGCAGTTCACACATGTACATAAATGGAAAAAAAAACGTTTAGGTAAAAGGTACGAACTCAAACAAAGTGATGGGCATCTTCCTGATAACGTAGAAATGTAAAATATATGAAAAATACATGGTAGACAGGGTGCAGGAAAGATCGAATATATGAAGGTAAACAGATAACGCAAAATTTCCAACATCTAGAACAAAATCTTCATACGCTATTTTATAAGATTTGTAACACATGAAAATTTAGATATTTTCGGGGGTCATCACTCACACCACGACTACCTTACGGGGACAACCTCGTGCGCAGTACCTTTTTTGTTTGAATTTATTGTAACGTCATTCAGTTTAGAAGAGGCGCCAATAATTAGCTAATTTTGCATCTTTAACAGCTGATATTGGAACGCGGAAAGGTGGTTTGTGCTTGCTCTAGTCGAGGGCTGTCCAATAAAACCCCATCGACAAGTCTTCATTAAGAACTTAAATTATGTTCATTTTTTTTAAGCACGTGTGTCATTGTCACATATGGTGCGCCACTATGATGGGTCCGCTCCCTTTGTTTCCTTCGAGGTGTCCAGCAAATTTTCAGAGGATGTTATTTTCTGCTTCTGCTGCGACACCTGAACCCTGTTCCGACTCGGATGTTTCATAGTCAAAGAAATGATGAGTAAACACCAAATCATGACTTGCTATTTTTTCTCTTGCTTCGGATAACGATTAAAGCCGTAAAAGTGACAAGAATAGCGTATTTAAGCCCGCTAAGCCTCCCACTGCTCATACATCATGTCATAAGACATGATGCATGATTCGCTGCAGACATGATGCCAGAATAATCTGCAGACCTGCCTCAAGCGTGCTGGAAGCATGTTTTCATCATGGTTCCAACGGGTCTCAGGCCCTTTTTGTCTGACAAATGTGGCGGGACCCTGATGCAAGAAAGGGCCTCAGACCGCGTCTGCAGGCTGCCTTTTGTACAATGTATTAGCAGTCTAAACGCGGTCTTGGGAACGTATTATGGGTATGCAACGCGAGTAGTTATGAAACCTTCTCGAGAAAGTCGCACACGCGTTTTTGTGAAGACGCCGTGAGACGCTTCCTCTTCCCACTGGGACTTGGGCAGCGCACGGAAGATGGCGCGATAGCCGCGGGCCCGAGCCGCGACTCCGCAAGAGTTGTCCAGGGCCCCGCTGTCCCAGTTCCTCGGGCCGAGGCGCTCGCGTCGAGTTTTTCTTTGCTACATTGAGCGGGAGTCCCCCGTGTTCTTTTTGCAGAACCAAGCAAAGCCGAGCAGAAAATGTGTAGCCGCGTGTAAAAATAGCCGCGGACGAACACCCGGGGCTCTCCCCTTCTCGAGGACCGCGTTTCGCTTTGCTCCCACGTCCTCCCCGGGATTGTCTTGGGCTCCTGGTGCCCGCGAGTGCCCGCAGCCCGTCCAGGAGTAGACCGCTATAGACCAGCGACTCACTGCCGAGTCCACAAAGTGCGCTTCGTGGGGTCGCTGGTCGCGTTGTGTCTCCAACGGACAAGTCCACACGTGGTCTTCTGGTCTTCGACGAGGTCGCTGACGTGGTGTCGGTGTGACGTGTGACCCGGATACCTAGGTCGTGCTGGTGTGCACCCCTGTGGTGATTCGCCCGCCTGTCGCGCAGAACATGAGGTAAGCTTCGCTGTGTGGATGGCTCGCAGAACCATCTTTTCGCTGAGTCATTTGTGGGTGGGAGCGGATGTTTGTGATTATACCGGGCAAGCGTAGCGTAGAGCTGAAGCCTGCCTTCGCGTGTTCACTGCATGGCTCTCGCCTGGAAACCGATTGTGAGTTGTTCCAGTGACCTCGAAAGAACGCGGTGAATTTCGGGCGTATGATTCAGCTACAACGACGAGCGTAACGGTCGTTTTGTTCATACTATGGATTTCAGAGCGGTTCGGCAATCTTTCTGGTGAAACAGCGATGTTTGTGTTTGTGGGGATGCTGTGGATAAAAAAGAGGTGTTGATGTGAGCGACAGCATCAATGATTACTTGTAAATCTGCGCACCTCGAACGCTTTTGATGCGTGCAGCGACAATGTATTTTTGTTTCGCGAAGCAGTTGATCTAACGCTCAACAGCAATATCTAGATGAGAGACAAATCGGGTTTCTTCCTGCATGACTAGGGCTGACCTTGTTTGTGCGTGTTCTCTAGGGCGCGGGTTCGCCTTTTTGTTTTTGGTTGTTGTTGAAGTCTTGAGGTGACTCGTTTATAGTTTTAGAAGAACTTGATATGCGAGGCTGTGGGGTATTATTATGGGGAAGGAAAAAAAAAGAAAAAAAGAAACCTAGTAGGGGAATAAGTTGTATAGGAATGCACTATTAAATATTTCCTGTTATTAGTATCGAATTTGAATTATTTGTTACCACGTCGTTCGAACGAGACCAAATTGGGTGACATTTCGCACACGCTGCCACACTAACCACTGGTAGGGTCGTTTTCACAGTTTCGAAAGATGAAATGCCCTACAGAAAACTGGATTTCACAATATAATAATAGGAATGTCCTATGATCTCGACTAACAACACTGATAGAAATATCATACACCCTACCGCTAGTGTCTCGCTAAGCCGGCAGAAGTGACACATGTTTAACCCGAATCCTTCATATGTTCAAACAGAGCCTGGATCGTTAAGCCGTTATAAGTGATACATGGTTAAACCAAAGCCTGGATCTGCGCGTCTCTTCTCGAACCTGTCATTCATTGGGCGTTTGGGATCCTCCACAAAAACAACAACAACAACAACAACAATCGGTAATCTCCATACGTCACTGATTTCTTGACACGCTAACATCGCGTACTGCTTCAGTTTTATTTTTGTTGCCCATAAAAATATAAGAAATGTCCGAAGTCGCAGTAGTAACAATTGACACGGAGGACGGTAGCACCAACGCTCGGAGATTGAGAATTATACTACCAAACAAGGACTAGGAGACACCTGGACACATCCCTACCTTTCGTACAATGTGCAAACTACATTATTAAACGGCGACTAACAGCCTTACCGATTACGCGCTACCTTTTCGGCTGAGCCTATGATCGTTACGCTACCGGTATTTTGGCTCGTAAGGACGAACGCACTTAGGCGTGGCTCGTTAATAAGACACTTCCGTTTTTTTTTTTTTTATAAGATGAGCGAGGTCACGCGTTTGCGGCCCATCTACTTTCTAACTGGATAAAGCGCTACTCAAATGACTCCGTAGATTAATTAACGCAGAAAAAAGCACCCCCAGGGAGCGTGTTAAAAATACCCAAACGTTAAAAAAACGCATAGCAAAAAAAAAAAAAAAATCCGAAGATGCGGACTGATGAAAAATTAAAAAAAAAAGAAATTCTGACAAATGACTGGACTTTTCAAATTCACATTTTGCATAAAAAAACATAGATGTTAAGCTAAAAATAGATGGCACACCCACCATATGTTCTAGTTAAGGTTGAAGCTTAGAAATGCTCAATATTCTACAGCAATTTTATATTGCTAATAGAGCATACAAGAGATAGCCTGCAGACAGTGTCTGGGGCGCGTTAACCATTTGCAAACATGTTCGAAGCATCCGTGAGGCGTGTCCATAGGCAATTCTGTCATCGTGTTTATTACAGCGAACAGCGTGTCTTTAGCATGATCTACGAGCAGTATGAATGCTGCTTTAGAAATCTGGAGCGTGTACTTTCCCGCAAAGCACTTGGATGAGCCAATAGCCGCGATCTACGGAGGGCTCTCGGCCAATGACGAGGCCCATCATACGTTCATAGTGAAAGAAAGCGCGAAATAGGATGAGGACAACAAAAGAGAGGTACACGGGACGAGCAGCGCTTGTCCAGGATATCTCTCTACTTTGTCTTCGACCCGGACAGTCGCGCTGTTTTACACTTTGAACTCCTACCAACTCGCCCAAATGTCCATTCGGGTTATACGTCTAAACCTAAATCAAGAATGTCGTCGCTGTGGCACTGAGCATCAAGTTTCACGATGCTCAGTGCCGGAGCGCAGACATTTTTTTTTAGGTCTATAAACACATCATCAGCCTCGTCATTGGCCAACATCCCTCCGTATAGATTACGGCTATTGGCCAACACTTTCTATAAAATAAAGCCTGCGCGCTTCGTTTTGTTACGTCAGCTACTTCATTGCTCCGAAGCCAAGCGGGCAGAGCCAGAAAGGGGTTTTCACCGCCGAGCATCTTCGACGAAGTTGACGAAGCACTCCGGAATCCGCATGGCCCAGTGAAATACTTTTTGTCGCTCTCTTTTTATGTGCCGTCATCCCCGATGCGTTCGGTCTTAGCGTTAAAGATGGAAGTGTGCTTTAGATTGTACGGAATGAATCCAACAAAAAGTTAAAGAAGAAGATTACGTAACGTGACGAGGTGACTTTATCAGACTGCATGTGATACGCAAGCGATGCGAATCCAGAGTCCAGACATTAGGATCGCAATCGGGCAACGCAGAGAGCCGTTGGAAATACGGAGACAAGACGCCCGCATATTTACTGTGTCCGTCGGCGACCAGAATCTTGTTTTCCTGTGTGCGAATGCGACAATCAAAGCCTTATAATTTTGTGTGGCGTGGCGTCGGGGAGGCGGACACCCGAAGATTCCCATATTCTCCTTCCGAACCGACGAGCAACGGCGTATCCCACGGATTAAGGCAATTCCGGAGAAAGAAGTTCAAGTTAAGATCTATTGGAAGGTATGTTAGCTTGGCAGCTTTTTGTTGTACCCTTGTACTCTTCCACTTCCGCATTGTCACTGTGCCCGGAAGAACGATATTATAGCAAACAACTCCGCGCTATTTTCTGTAGTCTCAAGGAGGCATAGTAGGTATTTTTAGAAGGAGTTACCACGTCCAAAGTATTTTGGCATATTATGATGCGAGTCACCTGCGCAGATTATTTTGCTTTGTGTTCTAGATTTTGCATTCGACATCACCGACTATGATTTATCAGCTCTGTCGTCAAACACTCATATTCTGATCTACGTAGCAGGATACTTCGCCTCTGTGGATGTGAAGACATTCAAGTGCGAACACTGCGGAAAACATTTGGTTTTCGAGTAGACACTTCCTCGTGGTGCAGTGTTTCATTATCTGACAGATGCTCTAAGTCGGGGGGACTGCACCTGCCAACACAACTGGTCGTCAGTTTGGAGATGCACGCTAAAGTTGTTGTGAACAAGCTTATGTCGCCCAAGCACAAGGCTCAGTTCTTGCGGCTACGTGATCAACGAAAAGTTGTCACCTGAACCTGACACTAACTGCGCTGCCAGAGTTCGAAGAGTTGGATACTTGTCCAAGCGATCGAACACCTCAAGCAGCGCTTAAACTCATTCTCACCTCGTCGACTACCATTTGTTTTAAAAATGCAAGGGGAAAAAATGATGCCAAAGTGCAGGATGCAAGGGGAAAAAATGATGCCAAAGTGCAGGATGCAAGGTCTGCTTTAGCCAAACAACAACTGCCTGTATTAAAAAAAACAAAAAAAAAAACATTGTTAAAAACATATTGAGGGAATAACGATATTTCTCTAGAGAGGAGAACTAAAACCCGGAACGAAGACATAAAGGAAGTAGTCCCATGGGACGAATTATACAGTTTGTCACGTTCATTTATTGCATAATGGCCTTCTGGCACGTAGTCGGTCGGTCACATTTTGTTTCGCATTAGTTTTTTTCACTCTCTTAAAACTAACCTTCTTAAATAAAACAAATGACACCTTAAGTAGCCCACTGTCACTTATTCTCTCACATTTTCTTAAACACATTAGTGTTCGTTCAACATGTGCGTGCGTGTGTGGGGGGGGGGGGGAGGTGGGTCGAAAGCGGACTTTTATTTTTATTTTGTCGTTTAGGGAACTCTCCTGGAAGTCGCTAGGCATAAGATACTATTTCATTTTCTAGTTGTGCGGTAAGTATGGACGTCAAGTTGTTTGAAGTTAAAATACTTGCGATCATCTTAAAACAGCGCGCAAATGTTACACGGACGGAAGAAAAAAGTGGACGTCCGTGTAACATTCAAGCTGTTTCAAGATGACCCCTACCAACAAGATCAGTTATCCAGGAGCGCTTGGGTTTTATGTAGGAGACCAAGTTAAATGATTCTGGAAAGTGTATAGTCGCTAATATTTACCATAACTTTTTTAGTCGTCTTAATTTAATAGCAAACCATAAAAGTCAGAGGCCAGATTCCCGAAACTTTCTTAGGACAAAAAAAGTTTGTAAATTTATCTTACGACGAAGTTACACACTTTTGAGTATTCCCAAAGCAAAATGTTCGTAAGTTTTGCGGATTTCGTCGTAACTTACGCAAAACTTACGAACATTTTGCTTCGGGAATACTCAAAAGTTCGTAACTTCGTCGTAAGATAAATTTACGAACTTTTTTTGTAGCAAGAAAGTTGCGGCGGGAATCTGGCCTCCGAGCTTTATATTAACTTCTATGCATGAAAGCTGTAATTCGATTAATTACGTCGTCGTCACGCACGGGTAAGTGACATTCGTACAATATTTCCAATCGAAGCTATAGAGGCCGTCCCGCCAGCGCGTCGGTGCACCAAAGCCGACTGTGGCGTTTCCGCTCGCTGGCCTAATTTCGGTGACGTCCCGGGGCGGGCTCGCAGGCCTCAGTTTCCACTCTCTTGGCTCTCCCATGTGTTTTGCGGGAGAGCAGACGCTCCAGATTTCTTAGAGTGTAACTCGCGGAATTTTTCCTGTCGCGCGAACGAAGCCTGTTTCGCCAATTGAACAAGTTTATTGTTCCCAAATGTCGTACAAGATGAGACTCGCCGCGGTAGTAGAGCTCAGCTCCAAGCATTTCTTAAAGTTCCTTCTTAGATTCTTTCTTAAATGTTAAGATAATGTGTTGGCTGCGTTCGTGATAACATGTTCCAGACGTGAAACATCCAAAGCAACAAGTCGAAACATTGTAGACGGCTCTATTCATTAATCCGTTTACTCCGTTGAACTTAGCAACCCCTCGTAACGCGCACGACGTGGACATTATTGGACTCGTTACTTTGCCTTTCTGAAACTAGCTAGGGTAGGTGAAGCGACTTATCGGACTTGAAGCGATTGGAAAGATAGTGGGTAAAACCTCAAGGCAGCTTGCATCGAGGTGTACCCACTATCTTTCTATCGGAGCCAATCAGAGCTCGGCGTTCTGACGTCACTGCAACCGCTGCTCAAGAGGCAGACGAACTTAGGCTCCGGATAGGGGACAACCCGCCAGCAACCCGAAAGAAAGTTGTCCCGTCTGAAGCGGGCCTTTTAGATGCGGAGCATCTCTTGCTCGGGTCTATGTCCCGCGGCGTCGTAGTCCGCACTCACACTACGCATGCGCAACTCTCCTCCTCTAGTATCCTCTCCTTCAAGTGTGAGCGGTAGCGCGCTGCGCCAGCTGCGCGCGTTCCCCATCACGTGACCGGGGCGGGGTCTGAGGCGAAACCGTGTTTCCCCGTTTCCCCGGAGGAGGGAAAGGAGGAAAGTTTTCGGCGCGCGGGTCGCAGCGCCAGGCCAGGCCTTTCTAGTGGGGTGAGCTTTCCCCGCAACTCCGCGGCTGTCGTCTGCTAGCATTTCCCGACTGCTCGCGTCCGTTGCAGCCTAGATCTCGCCGGCCAGCCCGGTCTCGACGAGGAAACCTGCAAGCGCTGTTAGGGCATTTTGCGCCGCCTTACCGTGCGGTCTGATTAGACTTTCAAAGTTACTCGTGCTACATCAGTTCACCGCTGTTGACTCCACTTCACTCCGTTCTTCTGATGAAGTGTGATGGAAGCAACAGTCCCGTCAGTTAGTGGGTTGGCGCAAGCAAGCGTCAGCACCACCCCGATGCTCCGCATCACCCCATGGTTCCCCTCGGGAAGATGGTGTAATTTTTTATAGGAAGAAATATGTTGTAGTCCTTCGCGTGTCTGTTGTCACTCTTCTTGCTTTTCATCGAAAAGTCTGTTGCTGTAGTCACCGACAAGGCGAGACCGGCGGGGAGGGACTTGAGTTGTCTCGCCTCCGGCGCGAGCTTCCTTCCGACAACGATTCGGAGTCTCGTACACCACGAGCGCGCGTGCAGTCGAAGCACGGCGGAATGCACGGAGCGCGTGCTGCAGGCGTTCGAAAGACATGCCCCCCTTTCTCACTCTGTCCGTGACGATGATTAGAAGATTAGAATTTAGCGGTTGCCTCGCCTCCTCCTCCTTCTAATCAACCCCGTGTTTCGCGCTTTTTGTGCCTTTGTAATGTTGTTTACCCAACTAGCCCGTCACATTATTTTGGCATATTTCGTTCAATTTCATTTTATATTATATCGTTAATGCGAGTGTATGCATACTATTTCGAAGACATCACGAGTAAATGTTTTAATAAACGCATTCCGATTCATTTGAACGAGTCGACATCGAAATCGGAAAGCCGGGCTCACACTCCTCATACATCGTATACAAGAGACAGTCTGCGAACAGAAGTCACCGCAATGTCCGTGGTTCGAATGCCCCTTGCCAAGTTTCCTCTTTGAACTCGTTGCCAAGCGGCATTCAAAGCACGGATTTCGTGGGGACTCGCGTTCGAATCTCTATGCAGACTGTCTTCTGTATGATGCATAAGCAGTGTGACCTCGGCTTAAGAATCCAGTCAAAGTGACATTCATAACTCCCCCACTTCCTTTTGTTTTGTTTTACATATAAAACTATCGGATTAAAACCACCACTAAAGTCCGCAAATATTGTAGTCACATGTACGTCGTGTAGTATGAACAGTCCAACTTTAGCTGTTTTTGTGCGAACAGCCGATAACGCTGCGTGGAGAACAACATTGTGCGATACAAATATCCGTCGTACTTTTGAACCCTTAAGGCCCATTAGCACTCTTGCAACCGAGTACGACCGAGAGAGACGAGACTTGTTGAAACCTCTTAAAATTTCTTAGGACGAGAGAACGCACTGGCACGCTGGCGCCATCCATGCGGTGACCCTGGGACTGCATTTCAAAAGAGCGAAGGTTTTGCGGGATTTCCGAGATCAAATGTGCGTAATACCTATAAGAAAGGCTCGTTTATAACGTTCACGAAAGTTTTTCGAGCCAAGAAAGAAAGGATAATGCGCGAGAGAAATAGCAAATATGCCGGACCGCCAAGTTTACACCGCTGCCCAATAGATGGCGCCAGTGTGTCCTCTCGTTGTTAGAGGTTTCAAGGCACCTAGTTCTAAGAGGTCGCAAGAGTGTGAATGGGCCTTTACAAATGCGATTAAAAACATAAAAAAAATAATGAATACTCCGCGATATCTCCTTCACTCAATTCTGCACACAGGCAGCATGAACGAGTGCCGATAATTCAGCTGAACCGTTTCGCCATTTGATATCACCCGCGTCAGCTCATTCCTTACCACCATAATCATTTAAGCGTGTTCCGTTAACGCTGTCTCCTTTTTATATCCTTTCTTCTTAACCCAGCTATACAGAGGTCGACTGGGCGAAACGTTCGGGCTATTACCGTCGCGGCTTAAAAAAAAAACCTGGGCCTGGCGAAAGCATACTATTGAAGCACCCAATGAGATTGTAGCATCAGACGCCGAAGAAGCAATCACGAAGCGTGAAGACAATGACCCTGCGTTTCTTTCACTGTCGGGGGATCCACTGCTCGGAGCGCGTAGCGCTGCACAACCTCCTGGCTTCAATGCCTCCCCCCCCCGTTTCGATCTGCATGAACATAGTGTCGTCGTGTATCACTACTGCCTGGTGCACGCTAGCTGGCTATAAACCTTTCCAAATGAGAGTGTGTGACCGGTGCCATTTTGAGTGTTCGTGCGTACGGCGCGTGCTTTGCTCGCTTTCCGAAGCGGGGAAGACGCACGTGCTGAGCGGTGAAGATCGCACGTGGGGCTGTGATTTTGTAAACATTGGAAAGGTCTATTAGCCCCGTGCGCGACCAAAAGCGTCGCTGTGGTCGGCCTTCCACGATTGGCCGAACGCTGACTATGACGTCGGAAAGGGGATTTATCATCGACGGAAATAAAAGGAATGAAAGAACTTTAATTTTGACGGTGTTGGCAGTGTTCCTTTGAGAGCGCAATGATTTCAAGCTTCCACCACGCTAATAACAAACACCATCGAACTTGTTGTTTGCAAGGTAATGACGTCACAAGGGGGAACCACAGGAGGGCGCCACCAAAGCAATCAAAGCGTCGCTGTGGTCGGCCTACCACAATTGGCCTAATGCTGACTATGACGTCAGGATATCAAATTGACGCAAATATGAGGAATGTAAGAACTTCAATTTTGACGGTGTGGGCAGTGTTAATTTGAGAGCCCTATGATTTCAGGCTTTCACCATGCTCATTACAAACACCATTGAACTTGTTCTTCACAAGGTAATGACTTCACGAAAGGTAAACAAAAGAGGGCGCCACCGAAACATCTCGCGGTGCTAATGCACCGCTATATTTTACATTTACAGCTGAGACACCAGACACCCATTGGCCCTGACTAACCTCTGGCTGTCTAAACCAGGATGAAAAAAAAAATATATTTTAATCAAATAAATCAAATTTATTTGCTTTAAATCGTTCAGTTAGAAAATAGTTACTCTTTTTGTCACATAACGTGTTTTACAACGTGGCAGAGTGATAGATAAATCCGTTCGATCACGAAATACAATACGGAAGAAAGAAGTTCTATAAATTTAAAGTAGACTTTAATAAACACTATTTTATCGATGTAAATTTTGCCAGAACAGGAACAACTTCATTTTTAGTTAGTAAAAAAACTTTTTTTTTTCGTTCTGTTTTGCTTACAATAGGACGTTACTTAACTGACGAAGTGGAAAGCAGAAAGCCCAAATGCTTCGTTTTGCTCGGAAGAGCGCCGCTTTTTACTTTTTCATTTCTTTTTACTCAAGTATTTTATAAAAATGTAAAACGATCGTTCAGGAAAGCAAAAACTATGGGACAAACGGTAAATACAACATATTTTCGGGATTATGTTTGCGGGAAAGGTTCGATTTTAGTTCTACCTATATTTTCCAAAGACTTAGAAAAATCATACATCAAAGGCTATACGCATTCTGTGAAACATTTTCGATCATTACGCCCTGTCAATACAGATTTATGAAAGATCATTCGACCGAACTAGCATTGTATTGCTGAAACAAAATGAATTACTTTTAGGTAGTATCAAAACGAAACTGATGACAATTGGAATATTTATTGATTTCAGAAATGCCTTCGACCGCATAAATCATGACATATTACTTACAAAGTTGCATCTTTATGGTGTTCGTGGTGTTGCTTTACAAATGATACAGAGTTATCTTCATGACCGATATCAGTGGGTGTTGAAATAAATACAAATATATAATCTTAAGCCGCTATCCACTGGCGTGCGACGGGGCAGTATTTTGGGGCCGCTGCTTTTCAACTTGTATATTAATGATCTGGTAAACATTGGCGAGAGCGTGAACTACATAATATATGGCGATGATACGAGTTTATTTTTTTTTTTTCGGGAGTTTACTCAGATCAGGTAATTTAGTAATGCTAATAATTTTTTTCGTAAACTAAACATTATCGAATTTCCTCCAAATAAATGTAAGCAAAACGAAGGCCGTCTTTTTAAGATCCCGGAATACAAATTGTAGTTTTAGGTCTTTGCTTTCTCTTGGTACTGGCACTGTTGGTATAGTTGAGAGCGTGAAAGTGTTAGGGGTAATTTTTAACCAAAACATGCTTTGGGATGAGATGGTACAATATACGTGTAGCAAACTCTCCAAGGCTGTAGGTAGGATCTACAGATATCGTCACGTGATTCCCACAGCCCCGTTATGATACTTGTTTACGACTCTATTTTTCACGCTCATTATAGCTATTGCTTCTTAGTATGGGAAAATACGACTATGACAAATATCCAACAAATGCATATTCTAAAAAAACAAAAGCGATTCGTGTAATATGCCACACTGCGTATGATAGCCATACGAAACCATTGTTCGAAAAGTTCAATAATGTGCAAGTTACCAGTTACTATAAATACAAACTTACCCTTTCATACAAAACGTCCTTACGTCATAACCATTTATTCCTATCAATCGCACACCTTGGGTTCAGGGGAAAGACTTACAATACTCGTTGTGCAGAAATATGGTCAGTACCGCACTCCAGGACCAATTACGGCCATCAAATGTTAAGATCTACACTACCGCGTCTTCGAAATTGTTGTAGCGAATTAAACATAAACATTTTGAGTGGGACTCGAAAAGATGTGCGTTCTGTTTTTGTTACGGGCTTTCCTAAGTATTTCTCTACATAGTTATGGCATGGTGTAATTGTACGATTTAGCTCTTTTTTTTTTTCTTTGCTATCTTTGATACTAATAGGGTTTGTTGATAATTATGTTTATAATGTTATAGATATTATGTGTGTGTGTATGTGTGCTTTTTCCCTCTGCTGATATATGGGGGGGGGGGGGCAGAGGCTTGTTAAGCAATACTGAGTTGCTTTGTTCTCTGCCTCCCCTCTCCAAGTGGAGAGAAATAAATAATTTGAATTTGATTTATAAATCAAATTTATAAACCCCCCCCCCCCCCCCCCCCCCCCCCCAAAAAAAAAAAAGAACATTTATGCGCGGTCGATTTGCGCATTAGAAAAGTGATCTAAGGTCCCGACACTTACTGTTGGCGCAGCACGACAGGTGGCGGTACCGAACCGTGCTGAATATGGTCGAACGACGGACGGCGCGTGTCAGCCACTCGCGAGCGATGGGTTCCCAGGTGGACGAGCGGCCGATCAGTCCCGCTCGCCCAGGCGGGAACCCATCCCTCGCGAGTGGCTGATAAGCGCTGTCCGTCGTTCGACCATATTCAGCTAGAGATCCTATGTTCAGCAAGGTTTGGTAGCGCCACCTGTCGTTCTGCGCCAACAGTAAGTGTTGGGACATTTGATCACTTATTTAATACGCAAATCTGCCGAGCATGAATGTAATTTCGTTTTTTTTAGGGTGCTTAGAGCTCGTAGATTGAATTATGACAATAAACCGAGGATCTCAAAGAGCACCTGAGTGCCCCTTTGAATCGCTATTTAAATCAAGATTTAAATCATCTTGACTTTTATTCTCCAACCCCGGGTCTATACATAGATACAGCGCAATCACTTTTTGGTCGCGCACGTCGGTCGCATTTCCTTCCCAGGTTTTTATGAGTACCCCGTTGTCTCTAACATATTTTCTTAAGAATTCCCTCGAACCATCCTCCAGCGACGGTCCGGCCGGCGGCGCGGGCAAGTCCCCCCGCGGACACTATGATCTGAAACACCTGGTCCGGCCTTTTTCTCCATCTGCAATCAGCAAAAGCTGCGTACTTTCTCGATTCGTCAAATAGCCGGAAGTATGGGACCTGAACTTGGCGTTCCATTCCTAACTGAGATCCTTTATATTCTCAGAACCTGCAGCGTACGCCCAAGAAGCCCAAAGGACAGTCCACGATTGCAGCTCGCACGGCGCGGTCGGGCGTCTGGCCGCTTCTGGCCTCGCGGCCCGTCGCTGGGCGCGAGGGGTCCGCGCGAGGGCAGGCGCGAATCCGGGGCGCGCGGCCCGGGGCCCGAAATAACCCGGCGAAGGGGACCCCCCGCCGGATGGCTTCCGCCCCGCGCTGGCACGGGCACTGGCCACGTGGGCCGCTCGGACCTCGCAGGGGGAATGGCGGCGCCGCCACTGGGCCCGAACCAACGGGATTTCAAGCGGTGCGCGCGCGCCGCGATAAGAGAAGCCATCATTCACACGGCCAGCACGAAGGTACCTTTAAAGTAGGTCCCTTTGCAGTGGGTGAAGCAGATATGCCACGCGCGGAGGATCGCCAACTGATTCGACGCTGGTCATAAAGGTCCCTTAGCTGCACCTTTAGAATACTGTGAATGGGGTATTTAGAGTATTGGCACTCCATTCCCCAGACGCCTTGTAAACGCGGCCATTTTGGTGCTCAGTGCAGAGCTAACACTTTCTAAAATTATCGAAACGTGCGCACTGCAAGCATCACGTCATCGCAGCGAGATCGAGCACACGAGTGCTGCGTCGGCTTTCGGCGGGGCCTCGTGTTCGATGAACGCATTGAAGGACGCTCCGCGTCGGACTCGGCTCCTGTGGCTGTGTTGACGCCATCCGACCGTGATGGCGTTCTATGAAGAAAGACGAGGATGTTTGCAGGCCTCGATTATTCCAGGTGGCGCTGGCAGAGCATGCGCAATAGACGTTTCGCTTAATTACCCGAGCATCAAAGAGACTGCTGGGAACGTAGGTACACGCTCTTCCCGCTCGCCTCCCCCATAGGAGAATTTCGAAGTAAATATAACCAAAATCAAGCGTCCGTGGAAAGCGCGTGCGAAGTGCCATTTGTTTTAGATTTTTGCTTTCGAACAGTTAGAGCCGCAGACGCCAGCACGCGCAGCGCGTGTACTTACGTTCCCGGCATTCTCTTTGACGCTTGGGTAATTCGGCAAAAGGTCTATTAGCGGCGAGATGTTTTGGTGGCGCCCTCCTGTGGTTCCCCCTTGTGACGTCATTACCTTGCAAACAACAAGTTCGATGGTGTTTGTTATTAGCATGGTGGAAGCTTGAAATCATTGCGCTCTCAAAGGAACACTGCCAACACCGTCAAAATTAAAGTTCTTTCATTCTTCTTATTTCCGTCGATGATAATCCCCTTTCCGACGTCATAGTCAGCGTTCTGCCAATCGTGGAAGGCCGACCACAGCGACGCTTTCGGTCGCGCACGGGGCTCTTTGCTATATTACCCAAGCATCAAAAAGAATGCAGGGATTGGTGTTCCACGCGCCACACGCGCACGCCTTCCCCGTATAAAAGATTCCAAGTAAATAACCAAAATAAAGCGTAGACGAACGCGCGTGCAAGATGCCATTTGTTTTAGGTATTTGCTTTAGAAAAGTTACAACTGCTGAGGCCAGCACGTGCGGCGCGTGGAACACCAATCCCTGCATTCTCCTTGATGCTTGGGTAATATAGCAATAGGTCTATTGGCGACAAGGACGTTTAAATAAGGCAGGACCCGGCATGACGTCATACCCAGCGACGCCGGAAGAACAACCCAATCCCAGACTGCCCCGCGCACCGACGCTCTCTCATCCAAACTAAATTCAACCATGCTCCCATCGTCTGCTCTCCGCTCGGTCGGGCTTACGCTATGTCTGCTCCGTGCCTGCGGTCTGCTTCGTCTGCTCGCTGTCGCGGCTGGCTTTCGATTCGATCGGCGCACCAAAAGATGCTTCGATGCGAACCCGAATACTCATCACGGCGGAGTGAAACCAACATCTTCTCGAAGTAGAATTTGTACGGCTTTCTCAACCCGCGATGCCCTTCTCAGCGTTCGTGCCTACGATGACTGACTCGCGATCGCTTTCCAAAGCCGCGCTACGACGACTCGTTCGAGACGACGCTCCAGGCGCGGTCGCGCGGTGTCGAGAGCGTCCGCTACACGCCGACTTCCTAGTCCTACTGGTCAGGCAAGTATTGGGCTCGAAATCTCGCCTGTTCGACACCGATTCAGTCGGTGCGTCGTCTAGAGCGTCTCAACTCTAGTCACTTACTTTCTGCTGGGCAACCAGGCGTTCGTTTATAATAATCTCATCCAATTCCGACCATACCGGTTTAAAAGTCTCCCGTTAAGCGCTGTTTCAAATAACAGTGGGTGCCGCCATTACTTTCGGTGCACACAATCGCGTTGCCACGGAAATGTCATCGCAACGCGGTTGTTTGCACCGAAATTAATGGCGGCGCCCACTCACTAGGCTTCCCATTGGTCAAGAAATGCTCGTCGCGGCTCGTGGCCACGCCTACTTCCGTTACACTTCGCTCCATGCATTGGGGATAGGGACGCCACCTCCTGCCCATTACAACCTCCTTGATTGGCGATCATTACGATTCGAAAATGCGACTTCCTCTCACTCTGTCGCGAACCGCTCGAACATTTTTGTACGACGGAAAACCCTTTGCCGCGACTTCGGGTAAAGCTTCTGACAACTGGCAACAATGACCTTGAGGACCGCTCGAGTGTCACTACCACGAAGCGTAATTCTAGGTCCGACCTGTTCACTGCATCGGGAATAAGACATCTTTGTCTTAGGTGTCACTCGTGTCTCCGAATAGCGCGCGTATTGGTTTGTGCCAATGAGCAACCTGAAACGCAACAGTTGATGCTATTACCGTAGGATGGCGACATCTGCCGAGGCGAGCGCGCGCAGACGGATCGAACCATGGTCGTACGAATAAAGGCCTGCCCGTGACGTCATCGTGTGTGGATCCTTACCTTGGTCCAAGCAGCGAACACGCTGAACACTCTAAAAAAAAAGTCCATTGCGTCTACTTTCCCGCATAACACTCGGAGAGCCAACCAGCGCCAAGTACGGAGGCAACTCAGCGAATGACGATGCCAAAACATATGTTTAGACCAAAAAACGCAGTATGAGTTGTGACATTAAGCAATGCAAGCGTGACGTTTTGCATTGCTTAATGCCAAAACTACTACGTTCGTTTTTTGGTCTAAACATATGTTTCGGCATTGTCATTCGCTGAGTTGCCTCCGTACTTTGCGGTGTTTGGCTCTCCGAGTGTTATGCGGGAAAGTAGACGCAAAGGCCTTTTTTTTTTTTTTTTTTTTTGTAGAGTGAAGCTGGGCAAGAGGCGATCCAAAGCGCCAGACCCGTTCGTCTTAGCGACGCCGTCTGTTAGCGTTCCCGCTCGTTCTGAGACGCCACACGACGCGCTCCAGGTGCTGCCTGGGTTCACTAGCGATGACGTTTGGGAGAGAAAGGAGCAGGCCTTGGCTTCTGGGGGGGTCGTATACGGCGACCGGTATGGAACCGGAAAACGGCCTCGAAGGAAGCTGACAGCATAGTACACATCCCGTTCCCGTCCGGAATTTTGCAGCGTTCTGTCGACGAAAAGACCACACCGACAACAAATACCATATTTTCCGGACTAATTCTCGTGAATCGCCTTCAATTCGAGAAAAATAGGTCCCGCGAACAATTCCGGTAAAATCTAAACACATTGGAATCTATATTGAGATCCCACCGCGTCGCGAAAATTAGAACACGCGAATTATTCCAAAACTTCAGCTTTGACCTAAATCGCGTACCATGTGTACACTTGATAGTTGTTCCTAGAGTGAAGCGATACTACGCTTATCGGGCTAAAAAACCTGGCGATCTTGCAAAGCTTTCATACTCTCGACCTGATCTCCCTCAGTGCAGCGAAGGTGGTCGAGCTCCTCCTCCTCTACGTGACCCCTCCTCGCCTACCCCTCTGGTCACATTGCCTCCTCATTAACCAATTAGCGTCGAGCACCTCACTCCTCCTCTCCCACCCGTCAATCAATCAGTGCCGAGCCTCGCGGCCACGCTTTTATCTGGGCTTCACGAAATGCCGAACACCTAGCCGAATAACGTTTCACGTTAGAAGGGGTAGAATTAATTGTGTTGTGTGTATGTTTATACAGCCGCACGTTATTTATCCCCGATGGGCATCTGGTGTCTCAGTTGTAGATGAGCAATTTAGCCAGTGCACTACAACCGCTAGACTGGGGTCTTTAACATGCACGACGCAGTGGTGGTACAGGACCGCACGCCGGTACGATGCTCATCCAGATCAAAACGGGCAGGGGATGGGATGGAACCCAGGATCCCTAGGCTCTGCAGCGCGAGCTTTCGCTCCGCATGCTACGAGCTGGTGTGCACGTACCCTAGTGTGCACTAGCCCACTCGGCCACCGATCCCCCTAAAAGGTGTGGAGAAGGCTGCTCGGAAGCGACAACATACTTGCTTCAATCAGCTTTAGTGGGGGATGTGTAAGCTGCGACATCGGATCATTATGGCCTGCACCTATGCTTTTTACTAAAATATAGATTCATTGAACCTCGATAAACGATACTTAGTACAAAATAATAATGTAAAACAACAACAACAACAATATCATGCGTTATTTTATTAATAGCTGAAGGTCCCAGGCGATATGAGTGCTTTTCAATAAGGCAGTGGAGCAGCTAGCGGGGTCGATCGTGATGCCTGTCTCGTGCGTCTGTATTTGATTTTTTTTTTTGTGCATGGAACAAACGTATTTTTCAACTGTACCTGGTGCTTGTAAGCTTATCGCTCGTTAAAGGGAAAAATATACCTAGGCTTCCACTATAATAATAATAATAAAATGAATAATAATAATCTTTATTGGCTCATGAGAACTGCGGCACCGCCGGTACTATGGAGGCCCGCGGTGCCGCGTCTAGTGGTGGTGAATATGTGATGACATAACAGTCCCGTTAATATGGATACCCCAATGTGGGGAGGAGATCGAGGAGTGGCGCTCCCTAGTGGCCACCTCTGGTACTAACGTTGTGTGGCAAACAAACCTTCCGATCGCCATCAATAGCGCATTCCCTGCCATGGAAGACGACGACGCAAGACTCGTGCAAGATATGCATCACTATTATGCACCCTCTTGCGTTAAATGTCACCGAAGTCCTCTTAGAAGGCAAAACAAGCACACGTGTGGTCACGCGCTGGCGTGCCGGGCCAGTCGCGTACTATCGGCCGCGCGCGCTGGATCGTGCGTGGCCGGCAAGGCATCCGTGTTTTTGTGAATGATTCACAAAACACGCACTTGACTTTTCAGTTACCCTGTCTCTGGTGACAATCATGGGCCACATCGACGAAAAGCGAGCGCTGCCTCATTGAAGGAGAGGAAATGCTCAACTGCGATCGTGTCATCGAGTGCAGCGTAGCTCAAGAGCCGACGATCGAAGCTTTCCGCCGACAGGAAACCGATGAAAACTTAACCCGGTTCAAAACATGCCTCGAGCACTGCGGTACTCAGCAAGTGCGCACCATATCGCTACAAACAAATACGCAGCCAGCGCGGAAACGATGGGGCGATACCAGTTATATGCTAGGCGAGCGCTAGCGTCGGCGTTGTTTGCCTGACAGCGATTGTTTATGGTGATGATGATGATAAGTAAACTGCGCCATCTATAGATGGATCTCCTTGCCAATAGGGGGTATTCACTGGCCGCCATATTTGAGGTCACTGTTTAGAGCGTATGCTCAGAACAAGCTCGCATTAATAGGCTGTCAAGACCGGCAATCTTGATGGTGCGGGGTGCACGTTGCAAAATAATTGTGGAAGCTCGCCATCAGCTCGTGCTCAGCATTAGCGCACACATATATGGCCGCCAGTGAATACACCCTATAGAAAGAATATTTTTGGGACGAACAAGGAGCATTTTTGTTCCATTATTATGAACGACTACGATGGACTGAGACCGGTTTTTAAGCCTCTTGTGACGCCTTACGTCCGTAAGCCGTCACAAGAGGCTTAAAACCAGTCTTCTTTAAGTCGGTCGTAGTCGAACGCAAGTCTGTGAACGGGCCTGCACATTACGAACGCTTTTTCGGCGGGGGAAACGGAGTAGTCCATATTAACGAGATATCATTGTATACAAGATGAAGACGACGTGTTCTGATCGTCGCGAAAATCGCCAGCACTGTATCTAGGGCGCTCACCTGCACGCCAAAGGCCCGTTCCCAAACTTCCGTTTGCTTAGGCGGCGTATGGAAGGGAGTCATGGTGCCAGTACGAATGCGGTATTGTGTATGAGGTCAGAAATCCAGGCAGGTTTAGAGATACAGCAAAGGAGTGTGTGTAGGTTGGCATTGGGGGCACATGGGAATACACCAAATGAGAGAGTATAGGGGGATATGGGTTGGGCATCTTTCGAGAGTAGAGAAGCGGTCAAGTGAACTTTGAACAAAGACTAGCTGAAATTGAGGACACACGGTGGGCAGGGAAAGTGTACAAGTATCTATATATGAAATGAGTGGACAAACCGAACCCGCAAGCTGAGATCTTAAATACATTCAACGAGATGGGGCCGATCAGAGCATATCAGTAGAAAAGGGAGTAAAGGAAACTAAGAGGAAATTATGGGAAGGGAGAATGCAGGGGAAATCAGTTTTAACAATACACAGGGCACAAAAAGAAGAAATAAAAAAGGAACAGTTGTATGATAATTCATTGGGGAGCTCATTGCTGTTTGAAGCTAGAACGGGGGTGCTAAGATCGAAAACATATAGGGCTAAATTCCAGGAACTAGACACTCTATGCGGCGTATGCAACCGCGAAAGGGAAACTACAGAACACGTAATTTTAAGATGCACGGGGCTTCGTTCCACCCTCTTGGTGGGGATGACTACGAATTTGGAGGGGGCATTTGCAGACATGGATGGACGAATGGATAGGGAAAGAATCGCGAACTAAGAGGAGAATCGTGGAAAAGATCTAGGGAGGAGTGAAAATACAGATAAATATAAGCAATGGGAACACTTTAAAGGGGGGGGGAGGGTTGTGTTAGGACAAAATTTATACAAATTTAGAAAAAAAGGATGGCGAAATGTTAAGCTAGGTGACGCAAGCTGCCGCCCGTTACAAAGGGAATAGCCATCACTATCCATCCATCCATCCAGCACAGATGTGACGTCACGTCGCGGTGGAGCTGCAGTTGGTTCTGCACGTTGTACCGCGTATTGCAGCACCACGGTGACGTCACGTCGCGGCCGTACAGCTGATGTTCAGTGCTGCCTAGGGAGCCTTCATGTGCGCTTGTGTTGCCATCCCTCTAGCAGATGGTTTCGGCTTTGCCGTTTGACGCCCGAAACTAAACTAAACAAATTTTATAAATCTACAAACAATATGGAGAAAAAAAAAAAAAAGAAGTTATACCTTGCAATTTAGGAACTCTGACTGCGCTGAAAACAGTCGTAATACCAAATTTGAAAATATTGACAAGAGTAACAAAACTTCAATGGTGGGTCCGAGTTGAGCAATAGGCGTCGTCATGAGGAGCCACCGGCTGGGCTTTTGACGGTGTCCGCTACTTCAAATATTCCCACTTTTGTTCGCCAAGATCTGCAGGTTATTTTGCTCTCTTTAGGAACCAAATGCCAAGAACGCATTTTGAGGGTCGTCTGGTCTGGTACAGCTTCTGCGCACGATACGCCTGTTCCTTAGTTTTCTTGAGGCGTCTGTCGCCTCACAAAAAAGAATCTTCTCTCGTTTTACATCTTGTTATTGCTGACAATCTGACCTATTTGTCGCTAGAAACCCTGTCGAATACGAAAATGTTCTTGAGCACCTGCAGCGGCACCGCTGCATATACATGACATGGCAACTTCTTCGTTAAATAGCATCTGGGGGAGTTCAATTAAAGCTGGTTCACTCACTTGTAACTGCTTACGACCGTGTGCCTTAAAACCTCCTAAAATTTCTTACACTGGCGCCATGTATCGGGTAAGACTGGAACACTTGTCATTTCCGTATATTTCCTGGTTTCATCGAGCATCATATTTTTTTATCCTGACTCGAAAAACTTTTGAAAATGTTACAGACAACCATCTCTCATATAAAGCGCAAATATTTAATCTCGAAAATACCGAAAAACCTTCGCTCTCGCGAACCGCAGTTCCAAGGTCACCTCTTAGATGGCGCCAGCATGTCCTCTTGTCGTAAGAGATCACACGAACTCGGCCCTAAGCAAATGCAAGTGTGTGGACGGGCCTTTACACCCTAAGGGTGTTGGTTCAAACTCTGCACATGCACTCTGTGGAGAAAATTGATATGCTAACCTGGATCCTGATCCCTCAGCAAAACACAATGTCAGTTTTTGAAAACTATGAAAATCGTGTTGTGTACCTTTAAAAAACTATCGTCCAAAACTGCACAAAACCAAGAAAATAGGCATACTGTGCAATATGTATGTGTGCTACGTGTAATTGTCCACCCATCTTTACCAGAAACGTTTGCTCTTCTAAGAATTCTCATTTAAGTTTCCTCCAAGTTAGGGTATTCTTTCCGAGCGGGCACAATCAGAAAACTCCACATGAAAATGAAACCATTTGCAGTCACTCCAGCTGGAAAATGAAACAAACATCAATAGACCAAGAATTGATGCGAGGCAAGTGATAAGAGGATAAATGTCAACAAAATATGCAACTGCTAAGAGAGTTTCTCATCAATTGTGCAGCTCAATACACTTTCCATGCATGTTAATCAGACGAGAAAAGCACCATTGCCAGTACGCTAATGAGCTTGAGGATGGATGGATCTAGAGCCACTAAATGAGCTGTGCTTAGAGTATCGGCACTCCGTTCCCTGACATTGTTGTGGGCGCCGCCATTTTGGTGCTTGTGCAGAGCAGATGCAATTGCCGATCGTCATGATTCAAAAGTGCGGCTTCCTCAGCATTAGATTCGGTGTTAGGAAGCTCACGTAATATTGCTTTGCTTTGTCGCGAGCTGTTTAAACATTTGTGGAGGACGGAAAAGCGTTTTCTGTGATTTCAGATAAAGCTTCAGATAACTGGCAACCATGATTTTAAGCCACAATATGGCGAAGTGTCGTTACTCTGAAGCGTAGCTTATTCAGTGGCACTAGATGGATCTATACAGCTGTACCTGTTTAATTGGGTGGCACCATGTGCAGCCTAGCCAGTATCTTTAGAAGCTGAATAAACATCACAACTGATTGGCAGGAAATGTTTCACAAAGAGGCAACTTCTTCCAGGCCCTGAAGAAGTTAATTCTTAATGTCGCTGTAAGAGGTGCCGTTTTAGGTTCTCCTTACCAGTTTTGACTACATTCATGTTGTGTGCAGACTCGGAACCGAGTTCACACCTAGGGTAATCATCCTTACAGTAAAACGTCTGTGCTCCAAAATTCTGGCCAATAATTGCGAGAACACAACCAGCCTTTCTGTGGGAGAAGGTAATTTTAATGCAATTAATGTCTGGAATGCATAGGCATTGTCCATTCTTCTTTCCCTCCCATTATTCACACAAACCGAGAAAAAAAAAAGTATGAGCTCTGACAGGTGTTTCTAAATATACTCTGCACACAAGGAAATGCCATGAAGGTGTAGCACAATTCAATAGTTCACATTTCAGTGCTGAATAAAAGCAACATTAAAGAATGTATTGCAGCATAAAAGAGTATAGAGAAACATGATTTACAATATCACTCACAAAACAAGTGTTGGGTTTCCTAAAAATAATTAAATCCGAAGATTCTATATGACACCACTTGGGCAGGGTACCATTAAAAGATGAGTGCTAAAAAGAAAGAGATAAACGTAGGCTTTAACTGCTTCCAGAGAATGAAAGTAGCGCACAAGAAGAGGAAGCTGGAATGCACCAAATGGGGCTGAATTTGTACAAACACAGGACCGCTTGCTCAGAATCTGGTACAGGGCAGTGAAGCAAGCTTCAATGCTTTGTAATAGCCATAGCCTGTTTTGTAATTCCCATCACCCAATGAGAGCCGTTCAGTGCACCCCATTGGAAATGTCATGTGTAGGTCTTATCACAGCCACTCAATTTACATCGGGTACAATCTATTATTATTATGGTCAGTCATTTGACCAAATGTAGAGACTGCACAACGTAGCAATAGATTTTAAAGAAAAAATGGCAAAAATAGCTTTGTCACATCACTAAAGCTTACACACTTTTCACACATGCATGCAAAACTCAAATCCTTGGGATTTAGTAAAAGAAAAACTCTGCAATGATAAGAAAGGTACCCCAGAGCACTCAAAAGAGCTGAAACTGATCCCTAAAGTTAAGAGCTAAAACATTTTCTCTTGCACACTTCCGAACCTTACACGACATTAATTGGATATGCAAGACACAAAACCGGCGTGAACTTAAAAACATTTTGAGAGAACTTAGCTGAGTTAACAAGCCACATCTGCTGTAAAGATGCTGTCAACTAAAACTACAGTGCATGATGAAACAAATGAAGTATGTAATGAGTTGGCCCTGTCTTGGTGAAAAGGGCAACACTGAGGGTTTGGCTCTAAGAAGTGCCACAAGGCAAGTTGTACCGGGAAGAGATTGAGTGGCCACATCATTACGATGGAATTCCAATCGAGGATTAGAACAAACAATATGCCCAGGCAAGCGTGTCAAATTAACATCGACTTAAAGGAACAAACAAAAAAAGTAGCTTACATTCCTCTTTGGTGACCTTAACTGCCATTCGGAGGTTGCCAGCACACCGCTTCCACAGACAATGATTGACACACGACGCCAGAATGCAGAGTGGACCTGTTCCCTTTTGACCCTTCGTCGCACGGTGTCAAAGCTGTGACATCCCCATATCCTCCATTTAGCAATATCGTCCGTTATCTTTGGGCTAGCTGTAGAAAATCCGAGAGTTCCTTGGAGGACTGCTCCCTCTAGATTCTCTTCTTTTTGCATATAATTCTAGATGCGTAAAAAACAACAGGAGTTTTACGCGTTTCAAACACAAGAGTGTGGATGGGCGCTATGTGCAAGGCTGTCCTGACACATTGACACAGACAACCCCAAAATCTTTAGGTCTCCAAGATGGAAGAACGCTCCCACAAGTATGTGACAGCAGCGACACCCACGCTGCCAATCGTGTCGGCCGGAAGCAAGCTTGGTCCTTCTTCGCTGCGAGGAGCAGTGTTAGTACTTCCGGCTGCCAACTACCTTTCCTTCATACGGCCTTTTATGAACACTGCCCTAGGGAATGCACACTCAGGAGGGCATTCGAATTGCACAAATTCGTCCGTCACACCGGGACAACGGTCGAAGACATGTGGCGGAGATGCATAATAAGTTACCGAGAAGCCCCCCTCAGGACATGTTCTGGTGGTGAGAGCCAAAGTGCAAATGGTGTCCAAAGTTTGCCGTGGGTGCTCCGTGGTCCTCTGGTGCCGGAGGATGCGAACGCGCGTTGGCGGGCCTCAGGATGTCGTGCACCAGCGCCGGGTACGGTCCCGGCTGCCTGGGACCCGGCTCCGGCGTGTACGTGAAGGTAAGTCCTGTGGCGTAGATGACACCGTCAGAGCGCACGAGGGACACTGGCACCTGCGTTGGCTGCCGCACCCACTGCCAACCCTCACGGAACGCAGAGATGTCTGGCACGACGCAGAGGAGGCACTCGGCGCAGCGGTACATTGTCTCCGCCTCCACGTTACCGAACCAGACGCGAAGATTGGGGGCAAAGTTCTCGCCCGTCAGTTCTAGCATCGCAATGTCTCCTCCACCGTTGAGGTGCAGGCTGTTCACCACGGGCACTGGCGTCACAGGAACGCGCACGGGTCCGGCTCCCTCGTGGAAGGTGTACTCCGCCTTGTCTGTGCTGATGATGGTCCAGGAGGCACCATCGTTGATCATCTCCCGGTTCGGCTCCTTGGGACACGGCGTCGCCTGAAACTGGATGATCTTTTCCTGGGAGAGGCAGAGGTACATGCGCTCAGTGTCCTTCATGTAGAAGGCACACTTGTGCAACTGGGACACTGGGTCGTCGGCGTCCAGGAATGCATTCTGTTTGTCCACCTTGCGGATGACAAGCCGCGGCAGCGCCATCCCAGTCACCGAGCAGACAAGCTTGACGGTGGAGCCATAGTGGATGTAGCCATCACGCACTGTGAACTCCTCAGCCTCCGACTCGTTGTCGTCCAGCAGGTGGATGGTGAAGGCGCCCCACTGGCTCGAGCTGGCGTGGAAGTTGCCGCCGTCGACGTGCAGGTAGCGGGTGCTCACTGTCTGCGAGCGCAGCCGATTGAACAGCGCCACCCTGGTGCCCGATGCGATGCAGAGGTCGGCGTTCTTGAGCGACTGCTTCTTCTTCGACGGCTTGGAGATGACCTTGATGCGCTTGCTCTGGAAGACGCCCACGTCCTCGCCGTTGCCGTAGAAGAGCTTGACGGACAGCATGAAGTGCTTGCGCTTGTCCGAGTCGCTGATAAAGAGCGTCTTGGCGGCGCAGTAGCTCTTGCCTGCGAAGTCGAGCTGCTGCATGTCCTGGTCCGAGTTGCCGATGCCTATGAAGGCGCACAGCTGGGCAGCCTGGTCGGCCTCCCCGTCGCGCAGAAGCTGGTCCCGCTTCCGCTGCCAGCCATCGCCCAGCAGGTAGACGCAGGGCGGCGGGCAGAAGAACCGTTTCTCGTTTCCGTACGACTTCTGGGCCACCTTGGCGTGCAGAATCACCAGGACCATGTCGCCGCGGTCGCGCAGGTAGCGGTCCATCGCGTCGCGGGTGAGCCGCGGCTCGCCGCGCCGGTACCGCTCCTCGGACGGCGGGCTGGGCAGCGGGCTGGGCGGCAGCCGCGGGGCCTGGACCCCGAGGTGAGGAGAGCCCTGCGGGGGGCCCTCGCCGGCGCCCTTGGCCGCCGAGCCGAGCAGGGCCCCCGGCTCGCCGTCGGCCAGCCCGTTCTTGAACGGCACGCCGCCGCTGTTGAAGTACGGGTGCGCGCGGGCCGGGTGACTACTCATGTCGACGGGCGCGCCGGCCGCCTGCTGACCGAGGTCGAGCAGCAGGTCGCGCCCGTAATCGCCCGAGTAGGCCGAACCGCTCACCGCGAACGTCCCGTCGTCGTGCGGAGACGAGTAGTTGTTCTGCACCGGGTGGTATCCCGCGTACTGGTCGTCGGGGAGGTACACGTCGCTCATGGCACTGCTCGACGTGGGCACGGTCGTCGTCGTCGTCGCGCGTTGATCGCGTCCTTGTGCCGCCGTCGCGGCACTACCGGTCGCACGGCCGGGCCACCGACGGAGTCCGAGATCGCGGAAGCGGCATCGTTCGGCGCCTGCTGCCGAGCGCCAACGGCTGGTCCCAGATTACGTGAAGGCAGCTGCCATGGTCCGCAGCGGGCAGGAAGGCGTCGCTCGAGTCAGTCCTCAGCGTCCGAGCGTCGGCCGCAACTGTACCGCCACTGACGACATGCACGCGGGCGCACAACACTGCAGCAACAAGCACGACCGCTCACGAGTCCGCCGCAGCCGCCGACCGAGACCCGTGGGAATCCGCCGATTCTCAGCAAACATCGTGGGAAACAATGGCAGGCGCCGCTCTTCCGACCATCGCCGATCACCCCGTCACCCCTCCCGTCTCTCCTCGCTCTTGCTGCTGGATCGCCGTTGGCCGCCGCGTCTCAAAGGTAGGAGCTCCGAAAGCAGATTTAGATGCCAGTAACGTCTATGCTGAACAGTTGTTGCGCTGTTGATCGTACTAATCCCGATTATTCGGTCGAACTTGACGCGTTTGGGACATTTTGTCGTGAGCAGATCTCCTTGAGCAGACGACGCGGAGAGTCTGGGGGCTGGCGGCGCGATTGGCAACAGCCAACGTGCGCCCTCGCTCTCTTTCTCTCCGCAAGTGGAGAGGAGGAGTTAAGCAGATTGGGGAGGGCGAGCGGGGGAGGAGGCGCTTCGTGGGAGACTCCGTCCGCGCTGTGCCGCTGTGCGTGGCGGCGCGGGGCGCGTTTTCGGAAGCGTTTCTTTTTCTTTTTTTCGAGCTTCCCTCTCTGGCGGGCCCCCCCTTTTTTTCCCAGGACCCATTCGCGACTCGGAAGGGTAGCTACGTGCGTGTGCCGTGCGGGCACCGCCACTCGGAACGCTGGGAGCGCAGAGGTGTTGATTCCCACAGACGCTGTTTCCTTTTGGACCGGAGAACCCCCCGTTCCTAAACGACGCCTTCTTTGCAAATTGGGAAGGACCCTCATTGTCTTCTCGGCTGTTTTACACACACTGCGACGATCTAATTGAGAGGAGGAGCTTCCACGGGGGCCCTGGCCCCCCCAAAGAAAGGTGCCCGGTGTGAGAGACTGTAATGAGCCGTAATTACCTCGGAAACAATAGTTCGGGAATCGTTTGTTGCCGTTCGGGTGTTTCTTCGCAGTGTGGGAAGACGTGGGCCAACGCATTTCGGGAGCGCATTCTGTGAGAATACGGCGCCCCCGGCGTGGCCCCGGTTTTTGTCTTTCGGCCCACCCCAGGGCGATGCTCTCAGCCAAATGGCGTGCGACCTTGGCCCAGCCGTCGTGGTCCTCGGGTTGCCCCGGCAGCTCTTCGCTTCGAAGACACGCACCGTCCACCAGTGTCCTCCCGAGGAACTCCGGGCCAACTTTCCTGGGTCGGAAATGCGCTCTGGGTCGCACGCGAGACGCGGAGCCCAGATGACGTGTATCATCGAAACCTCACCCTTCATGTACTTGCCTCTCTTCTGTACCCTGGGGAGTACGTTCCCCTCTATGCAACAGACTCGAGCCTCTGGGGAGTTTCAGTAGATCGTTTTGATAACGGTACCCGATTCTCCGACGGCGCTTTTGCGCATGCATTGTATCGTTATCGCAACTATCTACCAAAACTCTCTTTTGTGAACACCAGCGAGTAGTAGTGTCAGGAGAAAGCTTTTGGAGATGGTTCCGATAACGATACCTGATAATGCTGCGATGCACTTGCCAAGGTGCCGGCGGAGTATAGTTATCGGAGTCAGGCACGTAGCCAGGATTTTGTTTCGGGGGGGGGGGGGGGGGGGGGCATGCCCCCCCCCCCCCCTCCCCCTGGCTAGTCATCGGAAGGATCCACGAACACGACCGGATTAAGCTGCCGGCTATGGACGCTGTAGCCCAAAACTCCCGACTCTGGGGTAGGGATAGCTACGTCATGCCGTGCCGTAAATCGTAAAAGAAAACAAAAACGGAATATATTCGGAGGTTTTTTTTTTTTGTTCTTTTTTAAGCTTTACAGATTTGTTAAAAAAAAAAAAAAAAAGCCGCGAAAGTTTCATTTCAGCGGTTTGTTCACGTGAGTTCTACGACCAGGGGGACATTATGTGGGTGGCTGATCTAATGGGATCATATGTCTATTTTCCCTAATTAAAAAGCTACTTAACAAATTTTAATTATTTAGCCGACTTATCGCAAACATTAGCTACCCACACAATGTCTCCCTGGCCGTATAACTAACCTGCACAAACCGGATATATATAACTTTCACGGCTCTTAAAAAAAAAAAAAAAAAAAATCTGTAAAGATAAAAAAAACTGTATATATTTATATTGCAAAAGAAAACTTAAAAAAAGAAGTCGTGCATTAAAATATTTTGGGAAATATTCCAGCAGCATTCGAGAAGAGAGTCATGGCAAAGATAATGGCGCTGCAAGCGAAATCGAAGGCACGCTCTACGCGCCGAGCCTCTTGTTCTAATTCCTCTTCGGCAGAGTGACACCGTCGCAGTACAGGCAGACCCCACTGTTTTGACGGGTAGCTGGCCTCAGAGTGCTTTGCTTCTTTTGAAAAGCGGCTTTAAGCAAAATTAAAAAAAAAAAGGGAAAATGTCGTGGTCCCGTTTGGACCTACTCAGGCAGGTGCGTAGGGGTGGTTATCATTTGGGCCCGTTCTCGTTTCTACCTTCTCGTTTGTACTTTCTTCTTTTCACCACCTTCTTTGCACCTTCTTTTCTTTCCTTTGTATGTACTTTCTGTATTGTGTATATTCTGTACATATATATGTCTGTAATGTTTTTTCACATGTGGTGGCGGGCTGGCAGGCGCTCTGCGTAAGGGTTTTTCACCTATCTGCCTAGCCCCGCACCCCACCACATGTGCCCATTCCAGTATGTGCAAATAAAATGATTATTATTATTATTATTATTATTATTATTATTATTATTATTATTATTATTATTATCAAAAGAAATATTTTCTAAAAGTCCTTCTCGGTTGGGCCCGCCGCATTTGATCCGTTTTCGTTACACCCGTCGCGTTTCATTCTCCAAGAAAAAAAATCATAACACTTCGAGGTGTCGGTGTTATGGCTGCGTTGCCGCATATCCCCAAAGAAGCTTCTTCAAGTCCGCTCCTCCCAGCTCGCCTGTACGCAAGCGCTCACATAAACACGCGCACGTGCTTTAGTCACGCGGTTTGGCTAACAGTACTTGGAATACGTCCCTACTTTTCTTGAAACATGCGGCGAAGGACGGGACCCGATCGTTGGGTTGTCCAGAAGTGGTAGCAGGCGCTGGACAATAAAACACAGAAAGGCTCTTTTGTGTCTAAGCACGGCTTCGTATGTCTTTCTTCTCCCGGGTCGCGGGAGGGTGCACTCGGAATTCCGCCCCCTTTCAACCCTCCGTACTAATTTTTTCTCAAAGTAGACTGCAGCGTACCCTGCAAGCCGTCGGAACCAATCCAGGGTTGAGAACGTACCACGTCCCACGTAGTTCCCACCGCACTGTCAGGCTAGGGGCGGACGAAGTAGCGGACAGTAATGCCGGCAAACACGCGTTTTTGAGGGTAAACGGGACGGGACCTTCAACGCTCCGTGGCGAAGGGGACAGAACTGTCGTCTCCTTGGCGGTCTCGTTGATGTCTATTCTAATAGAAGCCAGACGGAAGATGAAAACTTTTTCTTCGTATGGTGGGCCCCTTTTGACGCGTCAGTTTTACGAGCAATAATGGATCTATGGCCGAGTGCGTGTTTACGCCGAAAGTTGCACATATGGATTTACCTCACGAGGTGCTCACGGTTGCCATATGGAACATTTCAGCGAAGCAGGGACCTTTTAGCAATATGGGAATAGTTTTCTACGTAACAATGAGTTTGAAAGTTAGTTAGAGCATTGAGAAGCAGGAAATCAAAGAAGCAACGACGTTTGAAACCTTCCTTACAAGCCAGAAGAAATGTCTTCAGCTCTCCAGAAAATAGTTGCATATATATGGTAGCCTTTTTCGAGCTTTTCAAATAAAAAATAAAGGAAAGGGAGACTGCACTGCAAACAACGAATGGACGACGTTCTTAGCTAGTGGGCTTTGTGTTTCTGCCTCTGATTGGCCGATTTTATTGAACCAGAGAGTGGAAGTAGAAGGTAGCCAACCATGTCACTTCATTCGCCTGCACCAGTCCCATATTAGAACTTTGGTCTGAGTGTCGAAAACGCGCTATACGACCAGGCCTTGCCTTTCCGGCGGGACAGCTTCTAGTTCGCAAAAATCATGTCAAAAGCATCGAAGTGGAGCGTGTAAGGGAAAAGTGAAGTTGAAAAAAGAACGGGAAAAAAGCTGCCAAAGTGCACGCAGTATTTTTAACCAGTTGTCCCAAGACATCTCCAAATGAAACTCTACCATTTAGATCACCCGAAAACCTTAATACCGACTACCGGGGACAATTCATCGATCAGGCCGAAGGAACTAGCGAGGATTCTGTCCCGTCTACTCCATCCTGCCCGCTCAATGGTGCGTGTGAGCGTCTGCCACGGACCACCCAGCAACCCGCCATCCCCACGGAGAACAATCTCAAGGAGCCACTCCAACTGAGTGCTCAACAGTGTTCCACAGGCCTGCACGCGACTGTACCGGAGCCGGTTGCTGATCACAGAAAAGGGGGGGGGGGGGGGGGGGGAGGGGGTGTCTCAGCGGGAACCCTTGCATCACCTTCCGACGAATCCGATGATGATGATGAGCGCCTAGAATTGCCTCCACAGACCCTCGAGGTTGGACCCATCATTGTTGAAAGCGATCCAGCTAAGTGGCCTGCCGCTGTACACAGGCACGTAGCCAGGGGGGGGGGGGGGGGGGCATGGGCCCCCTCCCCCCCTCCCCCCCTCCCCCCCTCCCCCAACCCCCCGAAATCTTTTATTTTGCTGGGACCTCCTTTCCCCCCTCCCCCTCATACAGCATTTTGTCATGGGCGGGCCCCTCCGAAACAAAATCCTGGCTACGTCATATAACGTTTCTGGTATATGGTAAAGTACCATATACCAGAAACTATACCTATCTCCTCAACTTTTTGTAAGGAAGGTTGCTAATGGGGAGGTGTATTGAGCGACACTGACTCATGTACTCGTAGTCGAAATGATCTGTGTTTTGTTTCATGTGTAAATTGTTTGCGGTTCCAAACAATGTCAGTCCTTTTTTCGACTCACGGGTTTTGCGGTTAGGAAAAGGGTGTAAGAAAAAGCAAGAGCCCATGAAGACAGCGTAGACCACCGGTATGCCGTCGTTGCGTGGCTAGCTCGCTCTACCGCTTGTGCCACAATAGACAAAGAGTTAGTTTGGCACTTTGTAACCCAGAGGGCTTACTTGTAAGAAGTGCTGAATCGAGTCGTGGCAGTCATTAAACTGCCAGCTGAGCGAGGGGCAGCGAAGAAATGTTCGGATCGCCTAGAAATGGTAATTTCTTAGGCATACTTGAAGTGATTGCGGAATTTGACCCCCTTTTGAGCGATCACATCGCCGGCCATGGCAACAAGGGTAGAGGTCACCCGTCGTATCTCTCGGAGTTAACCAATTGTGATGAGTTAATTGACTTGATGGGACAGACCGTACGAAAGCGAATTGTCGAGGAGATGCAACGTGCCAAGTACTATCTTTGATTGTTGATTATATTCCCGACATCGCCTATGTTGACCAGCTGTCTGTTGTGCTTCGATCAAGGTTGGGTAGAAATACTCAAAAATGTATTTGGAAATACAAATACTGGGATACATGAAAATAGTAGCTAAAATACTGATACTACAATATATCCGTAAAAATGTATTGCGATACGTATCGGAAATCCGGCCCTGTCTACGAAAACTGTCTATTGCGAACGTCTGGTATAGCGAATCAGCGCACTAATCAAGAGCAGTACCACGTGACCCAAGTCCGATTGCTGGTCGACTCATTCAACCGGACTTCGAAGGAGCGGTTTGGGGGCGTTTGCTTCTCTTTACCGCTTTGAACTTGAGGCCTCAGGTCATCCACGGAGGGTATGAACCCGGCGTCTAGGGGAGCCCACTCGACGTAATTACCTCAGGCACTGGAATTTATTCTCGTAGGTCGGGTCTGCCTCTTCGTAAACCGCAGTCATTAGCTCTGCGAGTGCTCGAAAAAGCATGACTTAAAAAAAAAAATGAAATAAAATAGATTTATGAAAAAAATACAAATGGTGAAAGTACATACGAGCTGGTGGATGTTTACCATGTTGCAACTTAACCCGCGACTGGGGTATACAAAAGAAACTTAAACGTAGAAGGGAAAGAAACAGGGAAGAAGGGACGTCTCAAGGGCGGCTAAAATCTGTATTAAGTCCCACCTTCTCATATACACTCAGCCAAAAAGTCACCAACCACACAACTTGCCATTTTCTAGGACACAATACTCCAAGACACACAAAGTTAGCCCGAGTTGGGAAGGTATGTCCTGGCTGTTATGTTTTTTTTTGTTAGTTGAGGGGCCATCCCTTTGTTCTGTTCTGGTTGTTCCTTAGTGTTTCTTGGTGTATTGTGTCCTAGCAAAGGGCAAGTTGCGTTGATTGTGACCTTGTGGCTGCGTGTGTATAAGGAGGTACAACTGGTTAAATCTCTTAGCTGCGTTTGAGGCGTCTCTTCTTCCCTGTTTCTGTTCCTTCTACGTTTAAGTTTCTATTTCATACCTCAGTCGCGGGTTAAGTTGCGACATGGTAAACCAGATTTATTTGATTTAAAACACCGTAGCCATAAAATAGTGCTTTTTAATCACTACATATACTTTTAAACATAACACACTGATTGATCAATCCGTCCCATCACTGAAAACAATGCGGAAGAAAGATTTACCGTAAATTTAAAGTACAATTTAGTTAACAACCTTTTATTAAAAGCCACCATAGTAGAAACAAAGGGCAGCTTAATATTTGTAGGTTTGGGAAAAGCTTTATTTGCTTCTTTTTTTTTTTTCGCGTTCTGTTTTTCTTGAAATATGACATTACTTTTCTAGTGTATGTTTCTATCTTTCGAGCTCTCATTTCCTTGTAATAGGGCGTTATGTAACTGATGAACGAAGTGAATGGTAGAACGTTCGTCGTTCCGGTTTGCTCAGAAGGCCTCGCTTTGGGATCGTGTTCAACCTCCACTAAATATTTCTTGCGCGATGATTCCTCGATTTAAATACAAAGAAATAAAATAGAAAGAATCAAATTGTAATAAAGAAATGGTAAATAAAAATAGTTTTGGGAATATTTTCGCAGAAAAGGTTCGATCAAAATCATCACAATAAAAGCGGTCTGGTTTAAGTCGTAATTTATATCAAGATATAAATTACGATTTAAATCATCTTGATTTTTATTCTGGCCCCTCGCTCCGAGGGACAGTAGAAATGAATAAAAAAAAAAAAAAAAAAAAACATTAACTATTATAATTTTGAATCAACAGAGGCATGTATACTGGGAGCAAAGTACGCCTCTTACATAGCTTAAAGGCTCGGCGGCGGTGTTTCAACTCTTGCGCTTTGAAAACAATTCATTTCTTAATTTACCGTACTGTGCTTGGGGTTGGACTTCAGACACCTATCTCAGGCTCATAAATTGTCTATGGTGAAATACATTCCACGTACATGACCCCCTTACATTATTAAAAAAACAAACGACAATTTTATTTTATTAGCTTCGCGTTTTAACATTTGGATAATACAAAATTGCTACAAAGTTTCAGAGGACGATGACCACGAGCAACCCCTTTTATAATAATGACCTGACTCATTTAATTTTTGACAATGTCGTCACTCATAAGTAGGGTCCTTTCGGGGTTTCTCAGCGTCATTTTGTTGTGTTGGACAAAAAAAACTAAATCGATGTTTATCGGGACTCGAAGAAAACAGGACATGCATGGATGTGAGTTTTTGGTTTTTCCAGATTTTGATGAAAAACGGATCGGAGATTCATTTTCGGATTTATCGGTATTGGCGGAAAATACGGGACCCTACTCACGAGTTATTTGGTATCGCGTAATGGGGGAACGACCAATTCAATATGAACAATCTGGAACTGTTTTAACGAACTGTCTCGGAACTAACGAGATGACATATTACATTCCGTTTTTCTCACCCTTATATACAATCGTCCTGGATTTATTAAAATCATACGGTTACAATTATTGACTCCTCGTTCGTGATTGCGTCTTTCCTGCTTTGCGCTGTTCTGTTTTGTTAGGGATAAAGATATGTTGCTCGCTTTACGCCTGAGATATCTGGAAAGAGTCCATACTTGGGCTAGGAATGGCTGCAATATACTTCTCCAGTTGTCTGTGTCCATCATCTTTCGGGCACACAATCTGAGCGTGCATTAGACACGAGAGCTGCGTCAGAGCTCGGAAAAGACTCGGTTCCACGCTTCCTGACCGAGAAATGGCGACTGCCAAAGTTGCTGGATGGGGTTTTACAAAGGGTCGATGGACTTATTGATACCGAGGAACCTTTGACAATGCGTCACTCACTGACGCGAAGCTAACGTAAGAAAAGAAAAAAAAAACGCACCCCATGATTTGGGTTTTGCACGGGCTTAAGTTCAAAAAGGAAATGCATCCATCTGTTTGTTATGTTTTGCGGAGTAGAATAAGATGTTTTTGTTCTTGTTTGTCTCATACGGGGAGAGGGATATATAAATGGCGGGACCGGATTCTAGTGTTTATAAACATGAGTGGGCTCGCGTGGTAAACGTGGGCGGCTGCAGGCACGAAGATAAACTTTATTCCAAAGACCTGGCTTTGGTCATCGAAGAAACGGGGGGGGGGCAAGAGACAAGGAGCACGAATGGGAAAGTGTCTCGAAGTCAGGCCCCTGGCGAGTCGCTGCCTTCGTCACTGCGCATGTTCATGAACATGCGCAAAAACCAGGTTCGCGTTAGATGAAGCGTCTGCAGACGCTTCATCTAACGCGAACCTGGTTTTTGCGCAAGCGTGGTGTGGGCCCACACGTGGCGAAAGCGCGGATTGTTTGTAAACAGCGTGGTGGCGTATAACAGCGAGCTTCGGGATTTCAGCTTCCCCGCCGAGCACTCTCTCATTCAGCATTCAGGGACACATGCTCGCGCTTGCAGCCTCCCTCGGACATAAAGTGGAACAAAGCACAGTGACTGTGTACCACTGGGAGTATTCACCCCAGGGATCGTGGGTTCAATCCCCCACCCCTGCCCGTTTCGACCTGGATGAGCATCGTACCGGCATGCGGTCATGTATCACTACTGCGTGGTGCACGTTAAAGACCCCAGGCTAGCGGTTGTAGTGCACTGGCTAAATTGCTCATCTACAGCGAGTGACTCGTCGCAACTTTGAAATGGCTGACCAACTACACGCTGTATAAATATCCACACAACCCCAATTATCTTTAGGGACTATTCACTGGCAGTCATAGCTGCAGTCGACTTGCTTTTGAGTCTGAGACAACAGCTATAGCGTTCGCCAGATTCCTTTTACATCGTCGAAACAGTTGTTCATGCCGGACGATAAATCAGCTGCTCTACCCACAGCACATGCTGGGGAAGACATGCGAATGCTTCCTCTCCGCCATTGCTACTCTTATCCACAGCCCAGCACGCGCATGTTTGCGTCTTTGGAAAGTGAGCAAGCCTGCAAGACGCTCTTTTTTGGACCTGCCCCGCTCAGGGAAGTGGCCGTGTTCGCTTGAGTGCGTGCTTACGTACACGGCGCCACACTGTTAACGCAAACGGGACATTGGCGTTTTTTTTTTTCCATTTTATTTTGATAGGGCATTGGCGGGCACCGAGATTTACCACTCGCATTGATGCCTCAAATGAGCACGTCTCATCACACTACTTGTTTTGATAAGTTGTGATGACAGACTTTCAACTTTAAAAGTAAAACAAAAAAAAAAAAGATGAAAAAAAGTACATCAGGTTTGTTTTATCTAAATAGATTCGTTCGATTTAAAGCACATTTATTTGATTTAGATTTGATTTATACGATATAAATCACCGCTGCTAAAAAGTTATTCTTTATCACTATATATATTTTTAAACATGGCAGATTGATTGATCAATTCGCTCAATCACTCGCAAGAATACGGAAGAAAGGATTACTGCGCATAAAACCTTTTTAAGTGAATTTAATAAATAACTTTTTATCGATGTAAACCCGCAATACTATAATAAACAAAAAAGAAAAGCTTATTTTTTAGTTAGTGAAAAAGCCATATTTGTTTTTTTCCTTCGTGTTCAGATTTGCTCGCAATATGACATTCCTTTTCTTGTTTTCGTTCCTTTCTTTCTCGCTTTCATTTGCTCGCAGTGAGACGTAACTGGAACACAAAGTGGAATGCAGAAAAAAAGCTCGACGCGCTGATTGCTCACAAGTGTTGTTCGCTCGATCCTTTCATGTAAATATAAAACAAGTATCCATTGAAAGCGTCGGATGACTAAAATATCGAATAAAAAGGGGAATTATTCCCTGCGCGAAAGGTTTGATCGAGATCATCGTAGTAAAAGTGCCGCGATTTAAATCGCGATTTAAATCATTTTGATCTTTATTCTCCATCCCGAGTAAAACAGGAGAAACCGGCCACTGCTTGTTCGCATGTCGCGCAATGCACCCACGCGGACAATCTGAGCTGAAACACCCGGCCTTTGTCTGCAGTCCCCACAAGCTCTACTATCTCTCGGGGGGTTCGATTCGATTCGAAACATCTTTATTGCGTGAAAAGGGGTGGATAGGGGGGAGGGGGCGGAGAAAGAAACGGATATTGGTCGAGGGAGAAGACTTAGTTGGGTTCCGGTCCCGGCCCGGCCGTTAGCGGCTGTGGTCCTCTGAATGAGCCAAGCATTGTCTGCCATGGTCACCACAGCGGAGTGCCGCGTACCAGCTCTCCCTCGTCGGATTGGGAATCGGGTCCCATCCCTGGATCTTCTTGCATTCCCAGATAAGGTGTGGTGTCCGAGTGGGCTAGCGCACACCAGCTCGGAGCACGTGGAGCGAAAGCTCGCGCTGCGGAACCCAGGGTAGGGTGTAGTGGAACTGGGAGGTGTGCCGATCACGTCGGCCTTTCCATAGGAGCTGGTGTTGTGCGGCCCAATCCTGCCGCAGGGTCCTGGCGTGGCGCTGCCAGTCACAGCGGGGCCAGGAGGCCGGTCAGGCGGTGCTTAGCGAGGCTGCTTGGGGCGTGTTGGTGTCACTAATTCTTATTTTGCGTATACGAGAAGCGATACAGTATTGTGTGTGAGTAAAGGAGTCACAACGATGTCAAATACGACGAAGAAAAGGACCATACCGCTGGTGTCAACGTTGGCTGGTGTTTTGTGCCGGGGTACATGCAGCACGTGCAAAGAGAAACAGTCCTTGTTTCGGACGCCGGGCGAGATGTTTTGGTGGCGTCCTCCTATGGTTCCCTCTCGGACGTCATTACCTTGCGAGCAACAAGTTCGATGGTGTTTGTAATTAGCAGGGTGGAAGCTTGAAATCATTGCGCCCTCAAAGCAAACACTGCCAATACCGCCAAAATTAAAGTTCTAACATTCCTCTTATTTCTGTGGATGAGAAATTCATTTCTGACGTCACAGTCAGCCTTCAGCCAATCGCGGCCGACGCCTCTCCCCTTCGCAGAATGGGATCCTGGGGAAAAACATTCGAAGCTCAACTGCAGTTCTCAAAAGGTAAGTGTAGTCTCGTTAACAGCGGTCAGCACAAGTTCCGCGAATTGAAATAAAACATTATAATTAATATAAATACAATTGAAAACAATGCTTGTAGCAATTATTTTAGAAAAAATGCTTATAACGTGTATATCTCGCACGCCTTTTGCGATATATTTGTTCAATATACTCGCGGCCTCAGTTGCGCGTCAGGAACGCGATCCGACGTTCCGGCAGTTCCGGATACATCGCACTACGATCATTGTCGTCAGCAGGCTCCATCGCTACAGGGTCACGGTCTTCGCTTGAATCGATCGCAGACGTAAACGTCAACGAGGTATACGAATCCGGCGAAGAACGAAAGAGCGCGAGGAACAACGGCGAGCAAGATGCACGGAGTTCCGAATGCAGACGAGCCAAGCGGCGGAACGGCTACGGCTACGGATTACTTGGGATTGCTGACGTCGTGTCATAGTTGCCACAAACACCTTGTCTCCGTCAAAACGTGTACTTAGTTTTTCATCACCGTGTTTGAATTTTATGGTCTGAGAATTCATTACATTTTATTTACTTAGTAAACAATAAAATAACACTAGTTTGCCGGGTTAACAACAGACCGCTATCGTGATAGACATCACCTAAATGACATTTGAGTTGCCCGTCTGACACGACACGACTTAAATGTCATTTGAAAATCCTAAAGGCCTTTAGCGTAAATGACATTCAAGGTGCCCGTCTGACAGGGGTATTAGTTGGGTTCCGGTCCCGGCCCGGCCGTTAGCGCTGTGGTCCTCTGAATGAGCCAAGCTTGTCTGCCATGGTCACCACAGCGGAGTGCCGCGTACCAGCTCTCCCTCGTCGGATTGGGAATCGGGTCCCATCCCTGGATCTTCTTGCATTCCCAGATAAGGTGTGGTGTCCGAGTGGGCTAGCGCACACCAGCTCGGAGCACGTGGAGCGAAAGCTCGCGCTGCGGAACCCAGGGTAGGGTGTAGTGGAACTGGGAGGTGTGCCGATCACGTCGGCCTTTCCATAGGAGCTGGGTGTTGTGCGGCGCAATCCTGCCGCACGGTCCTGGCGTGGCGCTGCCAGTCACAGCGGGGCCAGGAGGCCGGTCAGGCGGTGCTTAGCGAGGCTGGCTTGGGGTGTGTTGGTGTCACTAATTCTTATTTTGCGTTATACGAGAAGCGATACAGTATTGTGTGTGAGATAAAGGAGTCACAACGATGTCAAATACGACGAAGAAAAAGACGCATACGCTGGTGTCAACGTTGGCTGGTGTTTTGTGCCGGGGTACATGCAGCACGTGCAAAGAGAAACAGTCCTTGTTTCGGACGCCGAGCCACTATTAGCGGCGAGATGTTTTGGTGGCGTCCTCCTATGGTTCCCTCTCGTGACGTCATTACCTTGCGAGCAACAAGTTCGATGGTGTTTGTAATTAGCAGGGTGGAAGCTTGAAATCATTGCGCCCTCAAAGCAACACTGCCAATACCGCCAAAATTAAAGTTCTAACATTCCTCTTATTTCTGTGGATGAGAAATTCATTTCTGACGTCACAGTCAGCCTTCAGCCAATCGCGGCACGCCGATCACAGCGACGATTTCGATCGCGCACGTCGCCAATAGCTGACGACGCCTCTCCCTTCGCAGAATGGGATCCTGGGGAAAAACAAAAACAAAACTGAGGCAGAGAAAGAAAAGGAAGCTTAAGATCAGAGTGCCTTCATACACACCCGCGCTTTTGCTTGAGTGGTGACTAGGGTGCCTCAATGTCCTTCTGTTTAGGGTGATGCCAACCTTTGTACTACCCGATGCCGACAGCACGCACTCAAGGGGTAAAATACAAAGAAATCGACGAAAACAAAATGTCGCCATAGCACACTCAGCGCCACAAACGCGTGCAGGGACACGCGCTTTCACGCTCTTCTGAACAAAAAATAAAAATAAAAGTGTGAGACAAAATGGCCAGATGTCTCCACCCTAAGCAAAGCGCACATGAAGGCACCCTAGTGGTGACCATCTCAGCCATTTTTCCGCCCAATCGTTTTTTTATGCATTTTGAAGCGCGCGCAATTGGTGTCACTCAGCTCGAGCGCGTAGCTTTGGCTAATGCATAGATGCCATTTTACCGCCCAAATCGCGCACCGAGTGCGCGAGAGCGTCACGCGCTGGCACATTCAGGGCAACAATGGATGTCTTCATCCTGAGACAGACAGACATCTGGGCACCCTACATGAGAAGAATGTGTGACCTGTGTGACATGCCAGAGAAAACAAATGTCTCCAACTGGGATTGCTCTTCAATAGAGAACGCAGTTGAAGTTGCTCCATTCTCTGGCCACTCCTGGTGTGTTTATTTTTATATGATGCACGCTCACTAGATGAAATCAGTTCAGACATTTCCTCGTCTATAAGCTTTGGCAGATAATGCAGAAGTAAAGAAAAGCTCGCTTTCAATAATCCATGGTGCACGGAACAATGTATTAAAGGGGTACTCCGGCGATTTTTTGAACTACCTCAACTAACTATATTTTCTGACTCCCCGGCCTTTACCCTTCCCGGTATGCTATTTAGTATCGCGAAATTCATAATAGTTATTGTGAAATCGGCAAATGAAAATGATGCAAAAACCAACATTCAAATATACCCGCACTTTTCAGTGCCGTGACGTCAGTGGCGGGCAGGCTTGCCAGTGGAGCAAGCAGTCTAAAAAATAGAATATGCCAATCATTAGTTCCGTGCTGGAGCGCGGGGACTGGAGCGAGCTTCCAAATCATTCATTTGACACCATGAAACTGCTTCGAATCAGTTGGGAACGAATTCTACAGCCCAAAGAGTGAACCCCTGCCTTCCACTGACGTCACTTTTTCGTTGTTGCCAGTATAGACTTTCAGTTTGAAAAACACGGTGAGGACCAAAACTGTAAATTCAATAACTTCGCGAAAAAAAAAAAAAAAATTATTTTGACCTAATATTTGGGAGACCAACAAAACGAGGCATTTAAAGGTCCGCAAAGTGTATAGCTGTCGAAAAAAAACAATAAACGAAGTTTTGACACTAAAAAGGACAAGATACCATCGCATATCATAACATACTCAAACTTCGCCTTCTTAATGCTTGTGTGTAAGGTGAGAGAGACAATTTTTTTCTATACCAGAAAAAACAACAAAAAAAAATTACAAAAGCGAGACTATGAAAGTAACTGAATGCTCACAAACGGCGTTTGCGCTTTGAATAGAAGCTTCTGCCGCTCGCGCAAGTCGCTTTTTCAAGGAGCTGCGAGATAGGATAGGACGGAACTTATTCTTTATCACAAACGAGCAGGCAAAAACAAGCGAAGAGTACGACCATTTTCCCGCCGAATAAAGCATCTCTGCTGCGACCGCCGTGCATCATTCAGCTATCGGATGGCCGCGCTCTGCCCCGCAGTTGTCGGATCGCGACACTCTTGCCGCTGGCCTTTGAGATCCCGAAGCGCGCGCTTCGGGATCTTGGAGGCCATACTCTCGCTGCCGTCGGACGGCACCCCTCCCCATTCTAGTGCACCCTACCCCGGTATCCTGGGCTCCATCCCCACCCCTGCCCGTTTCGATCTGGGTGAGCATCGTACCGGCGTGCGGTCGTGTATCACTACTGCGTGGTGCACATTAAAGACCCCAGGCTAGCGGTTGTACTGCACTGGCTAAAATTGCTCATCTCTGAGAGGCAAGTCGCCCGTTGAAGCGGGCTAAGTTCAGGCTGTATAAACATACACGCACGAATGTTTACTATCTCTCAATTTTCCAAATAGTCCGAGGTATGGAACTCGCATTCCATTCTTAGCTCGGTCCACAGGTCTCTCGAAATTTAGCAGCATACGCCAAAAAAGCACGAAGGACTATTTCACCTCATGTTGTACGCGATATTACGTACGATATATTCGATTTCGAAGCAACAGCTCCCGAATCGTCGATTTGTGAAAATGGTGCGGCGCAGCGGATCGAGTCCTGTCAAGGACACGGGGCCTCTGGGTCGCAGAGTGGCTCGTATATGCAGACCAGAGGAGAGCATTTCCGGACACATAGCGGCGGGCTCCTGTTTCGGCCGCTCGCGCGGGAGCCCCGGCGGCGCCTACACCGGCGGAGCCCCGCGTGGGAATCGAACGGTTCCACCTGGTGCTTTCCCACGCGGCCTTTCCTGCCGCCGCAGCAGCAGCTACGCGCCGCGTCGGACAGGGTGCCTAGATTTCGGAGGGTTTGCAACTGCTCGAGCGGATGAAAGCGTCTACAAGCGTCTCTGCTTTTCTGCGCGCTTTCTTCCTCGCCACCGGAAAACGCAACGCACGCGCACTAGTGACCAGTCCGCCCTAGAAGACATCTGCCATGAAATTGCAAACGCTTCCCGTGGTTCGAGTTGAACCCTCTGTTCGACCTAGGCTCTCTAGCGTCGGCGGCGTGAGGACCGTCCATGTTTACGCCGAGCAGCCTTCCGGAGGACACAGGGACAACACAGATAACTCGGGGGATCTCTCGTACGAATGGCCGCGAGCAAACGCCGGCTCGAGCCGAGAGGTCAACCCCCCTCCTGTATGGACCGCCCCGTCCCGCACCACCTAGAAGACAAGGCGTGCGCGTGACGTCATCGTTGGTGGACTCCCAAGCGACAAATACGCTGCAGCTCGACAAAGCGGCAGACGCGTCCGTCTTGGCTTTGCCGCGTGCTAGCGTATTATGAGACGGTGCAAGACTCGCGGAACACGATGTTGATGCAAGCAGGGCGACGCTGCTTGGATTTACTAGTGATTTATTTATTTATTTATTGTGCCTACGAACAGCCATGGGCCTATTACGGCAGTGCACGAAAACAAAATATTCAGAACACAACGCTGCGACAACACACTATAACAAGAGTGGAATGCTCCCCCTTGAATGACAAGCGGTCATCACCGAAAATGTCAACAAACGATGTGTCAAGATGATTAAAGGGGTTTTCAATGCGAAATAGCGGAACAAACAACACATGGGGTTAATGGCGAATGTGCGATTGCAGCGAACTTTGTCTCGCAGGAACGTTAATCTGGGTGTAAGATATGATAATTGAGCAGTCATAATACGCATGCACTCGCACAGAAATATTAGGGCGCCACTTTCTCGTCTAGATTTTAACTCGGTCAAACCCCCCCCCCCCCCCCCCCAAAAAAAAAAAAAAAAAAAAAAAAAAATTGCTTTTTGATAAGAGTAGAGCTGAGTCAAGTTTTGTATAGAGTGAAACGTTCCCGCGAACTTCTTTTGTACTTTAGAACAGTGGCACTGAGGTGGTTCCAAACAACGGCTGCAAAATTTAGTTTTGTCTAAATAAGGCTTCTGACCGAAACATAAAAACAAAATGGGTTGCGAAACACAGAGCTGAGGAGAAGTTACAATACCCAGCATGTTAACGTTTGGGGGGGGGGGGGGGGGGCGGTGGCAATCATGATCGAACGACGTTTCATCGACAGTTTGTTTCATCGACAGATCGTTACATCGACAGCTCAAATTAGCCTTTTTCTGTAATAAGCTGGATGAGACTGTGTACGGATCGGTCAGGTGGTTTAACATTTTTGTAATGAGCCGCCGCAGACTGTCGCCGCGAAGCGGCGTGAACGCAGGTGGGGTGGGGGGGGGGGGGGGGGGTGTTAACGCGCACCCCAGTGATGCATGCGTGACGAAATGTCCATACAGCGTGCAATTTGCATAACGAATGTCGACGATACGATCCTGTCGACGAAACGTCTGTCCATGAAAAGTTGTCCACGAAACGAGTTTCGACGAAATGATAGGGATCCATAGCGATATAAGAGCAATGGGGTTGCTGTGGGCCAATGGTGATTCTTCATTGGCCAATGTCCAGGGCCGGATTAAGGTACGGGCTAAGGGGGCCGTTGCCCAGGGGCCCCGGCCCTCGGGGGGCCCCATGCTGTAGGTCGTAAAATATTAAACGCAGAAAAAGGAACATAAATAAATATTTTTCATAACACAAAAACTGTTTTAGAAAATGTTTCTACAGCATTCTATACTTCGTTTCACCTTATGTGCGAGCGAAGGCAAAACTGGAAGCGCGAGCACGGAAGCTCCGTGCGTTCAGGCTTTGCTCGAGCGCGCGAGCTGGGGAGAAATGCAAAAGCGCTGGTCTCGCGCTTCTAGCTTTGGCTTCGCTCGCAGATAAAGTGAAACGAAGTATAGAAGAAAGGCATGACAAAGATAATGGCACTGCAAGCGAATCCAAAAAGGAAATACACTTCGCAGCGAGCTTTTTTGGTTGGGGTAAAGAATGGCCCGATAAATTTGACAGGTGACTGGTGCATGACGGTGCATCTCTGCGTTCTTTTCGAAACGTATTTGAGCAAAAAAGAGGCGGAGGGGCCCCCTGCATTCTGGGGTTTTCCATCCCTCTTTAGGGAAGCAAAAGGGAACTGCCGTAAATGCCTTGTCCCTCTGGCCTACTCAGGCTCGTGCCTAGTTTTCTACTGCGTGCAAACACGCGCTCATAAAGCGCGGCTTTCGATGCTTCCTAGCGAAGGAGACAGAGTTGTCGTCTCCGCGGTAGTCTCAGTGAAGTTTGTCCAAATTAAAATAAAAAAAAAGACATGAACCCTTTTTTTTTTTTTTGAGGGGGGGGGGTGATTTTTTGTCTCAATTCTAGGAACACTAGTAGGCCTTTGGTCAAGTCTGTTTACGCTGAAAGCTGCACATATGATTTTACTTCTCGATGTGTCCACAATCTTCATATTGAACCTTTGAGCAATGGGGAGAACGTTTTCACTATAACGACGAGTTAAAAATGTTTCTGACTATTACAAGCCCGAATAAATGCCTTCGACCTTCCAGAAAAAAGAAAAGTTACGTACAAAGTATTAAATTATTCCCTAAAATTGTCCCCCCTCAGCTATTCCCTTTAATTCACAAAGAGAGAGAGAGAGAGAGAGAAGATTGTTTAAGAAATAGCGTATGAATCGACATTTCTGTTTTCATGGCTTCATGTTTCTGCCTCGGGGTGGCTGATTTTGTTGAACCAGAGAGTGAAAGTAGAGGGTGGCACTCCAGATCACTTCACTTGTCCGCATTTTAGTGATTTGGTTTGAGTCACGAAAGCGGGCAATATGACGAGGCCTTAATTTTCCGGTTGCCCCAGTATTTTTGTCTTTGAAATTCGCGGTTCGAATGTCACGTTATACGCATATAATTGGCGGCTCTACATAAAAAAAAGTAAAAAAAAAGAGGAAGCGAGAAAAGCTATCAAAGCTGACCAAATATGCAACGAGTTGTCCAGAGACATTCAGTGAAGACTGCCACCTGGATCGTAAAACAATGTAGACAATGACTCCCGAATGCCATCCATCAATCATGCCGGAGAGACTGGTAAAGATGCTAGTCCGTCTGCTCTGTCCTTCCCGCTCACTACTATATGTGAGCGTCTGCCAGGGGCCACCTTACAATCCGCCTTCTAACTTCTAACCCATGGCGCGCTTACTGGAAAGCGGGTTGTGACAGTCATTAGGTAACCGCGTTTTGTTTGCCTATAAATAGTCATTTACTTAAAGTTACCACAGGATTTGACCTTCTATTTTTTTTCTTTAGTTAAACATTACCCGAGGCACAAATGTAAAATATAAATAAATAACTTGGAATTTCCAAAGAGCTACTGTGTTAACAAGTCGTATCATCATCGTCGTCATCGTTGTCATCATGATCATCATCATTATGAGGGGCCTCAGAAGCAACCCCAGCCCAGGGTCCTGAAATCTCTTAATCCGGCGCTACAATGTTCCGTGAAAAAACAGAGCTGCGATCACGAGCAGTCGGTGGTAAGGTTAGTGCCTCTGCACATATGCATCACAGAAAGCGACACACTTCTCCCACCAATCGATGAACTGACGGACAGTCCGGCTGTAAAAGGTCTCATTTTAGCCCTCGAGGGAGTGTTTCACCTCGAGAATCACCTCGTCATCGTCGCGGAAACGCTTGGCACAGTGCACGCAGTGGGTTCTTCACGATAGGAAGAAGGCAGAAGTTACTACGTATGTGCCGGGGCGTCACCGTCTGCTGCGGAAGATGAGCTAATGCGTTGTGGTGGAGCAAACACACTCCATCAGTCAGCTTCCTGCCACGCTTGATGGCCTCCTGTAACGAATAGTAGGGAGGTCTAGGTATTCACTGCAGTGATTTGGCCATTACAGGCATAATCTTTCACAAGTACACACTGCAGTCCCCCGCCCCCCCCCCCCCCAAAAAAAAAAAAAAACAACAACAAAAAACACGCTAATCATCACTTTTTTAGATGACGGCTCCGTCTTCAGGGGGATCGGTGGCCGAGTGGGTTAGCGTTAAGCTCCTGATCTGTTTGCGTTTGTCTTGCCTTTATCAAGGGGCTTTAGGTTAGCTACGAGTTAGCGCACACCAGCTCGGAGCACGAGCGAATGCTCGCCAAGTATTTTCTAAGGCTGCTGGCATAAAGATCGCAAGGAAAGCAAGAACTGTCGTTTGAAGATACTTTCTTTTCTAGACACATTGAGTTCGATTAATTTCCGAGTAAATTGAGCAGCAACGAGAACGATAGTGTGCTTATTCTCTTGTTTTATTAAAAAAAATGCTAGCACGGCGAGACTGAGTTTTATCACATCAGGTAAGGGCACAGAACAAATCAAATCTAAATTTGTCACTGGCTAAAAGTGCGCGATTACAAAGAACAGGAAGAACAAAGTCCCTTTTCTATCATATCTCTGCCCCCTTTATGTTGGTTCTCGACCTTTGGGGGTTGCATATCTGGACTCATACTTAAATGAGTTTGAGACCAAACGAACGACACGCCAGACACAGACACATGTAGACGTCTCGCGAACGCAAGCTTTGTGGAGGACCTTCGGTATCCTCTCGGCATTCCGGGAATCGGAAGGCCACCTCGCGGTGATTCCCATGTTGTCTATGCTGGGGCTTAAGCATTGGTCGAACCCAGAGCCCCTGTAGTGCCTCAAACCACTGAAACATGATCCGAGATTTCCAACGACCCCGTTAGAGCTCGAGACGCAGCCACGTGTACCTGCTACTACTACTACTACTAATAATAATAATACTTTACTTTATTTCCATCCTTTGTGATGGTTTTCACCTCAAGAACCGTAGTAAAAAATGAAAGACGTTTACAAATCTCTGTAATGCGGAGTTAGAGCGCAGCTCTTGAGGAGGAGGAGGGAAGGGTACGGAGGGGAGGCTATGCCCCTCCTCCTCCTCCGTACCCTCTCCTCCTCCTCCCCTCTTCGTCTGCTACTCCTCCTCCATCCCCTCCACTCCCCCCCCCCCCCCCCCCTTCAATTCAGTTTCCCCGCTCAACTTAGTGGGGAAAACGACGTCACATGACTTGGTGTCATGTCACCTATGAATAAATTCAGTTTTTCCGCTAGATTTAGCGGGATAATTGACGTCACGTGACCTCAACGCCAGTGTGTTACGTATCGGTAAAGCTTTTTCGGTTGTATTTGTACAACCCCGGCTCTAAGTCAATTAGCTCTCCGTCGTGGGGGTCGTGGGCTACAAGAAGAAGCAACGACTCTTCCTCGACAAGTTTCACCAGCATTACTCATCCGCAATAGGCCATTTGCTATATTACCCAAGCATGAAGGAGAATGCAGGGATTGGTGTTCCACGCGCCACACGCGCACGCCTTCCCCGTATAAAAGATTCCAAGTAAATAACCAAAATAAAGCGTAGACGAACGCCCGTGCAAGATGCCATTTGTTTTAGGTATTTGCTTTAGAAAAGTTACTACTGCTGAGGCCAGCACGTGCGGCGCGTGGAACACCAATCCCTGCATTCTCCTTGATGCTTGGGTAATATAGCAACAGGTCTATCCCCCCCCCCCCCCCCCCCCCTCCCCGATCCCCGACAGGTGCCCATCGAGGTCCTGGACGAAACAACCTAAGGCTCTACTGCCCGATGAAATTATTTTAATACTTTCGCTGGATACTTTTCAGATTTGTTGCTTTACCTTGTTTATATTCATCCTTGTCGAAAGCTTTTACCTCTCGGTGTACTAGCAGTGAAACGAACAAATTGGAGCAAAACCACAGTTTTTATGTTCTCGTAACCAGAACGAGCGGCCACGTGATGAGCTTATGTTCCATCTGTCCCATTTTTATGCACGTGAAAGTCGTGTCTTTAAACGCACCATTCATTTCTTTGTGTATTGGGACTAGCTGGAAAGCGTTAAATGACCTTGGTCGCCCTTTGCCTCACCCTCCCAGGTATTTTTTGTCCGAAACCCTCATATATCTGAGGCGGATTACATGCTGCCAACGTTCATCATAGCAACGATGTGGGGTTGAAAATGCAAGCGGCACATAATAATAATAATAATAATAATAATAATAATAATATGATAATGATAATGATAATGATAATGATAATAATAATAATAATAATAATAATAATAATAATAAAAATAATAATAATAATAATAAATAGTATTCTTCGCTCAAAAAGGCAATCACAATTATCTTCTGCTTGGTGCAATTAAAACACTACAGAAAAAACAATGAGAAGCTTAAACATATTTTCACGCGCGAAAAAAAAAAACTAATTAAGATTTAGTTGTTTTTGGAATTGATCGCAATTGCTCGTCGAGTTGATGGCAGCACACATCAATTGCTGCAAAGATGTCGACGTGGGGAGGAGCGATGCTACTATCAACGTTTCAACCTGAAAAAAAAAAAAAAAAAAAAAGCGGTGAAGCATTGTACACGGTGAACGCGCACTGTACCGGCAATTGTACGAGTTCGCCTATTCCCGGGAACGCAGCGGTTTAAGACGAGCTCCAGCCCGAATATCTGCCGAAGCAGTCATTGGTTGCGAGTCCCTCCCATTGCCTGGAACTCATCTCCGATTGGTGTGTTTAGCGTCCTGTTCCGCCCGTGCACCGAAAGGGGTCCCGAAGGGGCAACAAATGACGTCACAAAAGCCGCAGTGCCACGCTGTCGGATGTCGCGATCCTGGCGGTTGGGCATACAAGTTCCCAAAAAAAGCGCGAGACAACGCGAGTGCGGTTGTCATCGCGGCGTTCCTGCAGCTGCCGAAGCTTCCGTTGACTGTTAAGCTAAAAAAGCGACCCGCAGCAGTATGAGCGTCTGCCGCCCTCCTCTATACCGACAAGGCCTGGCAGATCGCCACGAGAAGCGGCTGCCGAAATGGAAAAGGGGGAGCGGCAGACAACGGATGAGAGGAGAGCCACGTGACTGGCGCCCCGCTGCGGCGAGACGCCGAAACACACTTCTCCCGAGCGAACAAGTGTGTTTAGGGTCCTCGCCGCTGCAAACGCTGTGCGCTGACGTACAGGTTCCTCGAGAATAGGCTCTTCGATGCTCCGGGCTACCAGATCCTCACGCTCCGAATCTGCGACCGGGCACTCCATGGCTCCGTCGTCGAACTGCCAGGCTTTGTGATATAGAGGAGGCTATGGCCGCATCCACAGCTGCATGCTATGACACCGCTATAGGATCCCGGCCGGCGACAGCGTGACATAGAGAGGTGCAGAGAGTTTCCAACTACACGATCGTGGTCAGGTAGTTTATGGGACCTATTTGCAATACGGGCCGCGAGGAATAGCGACGAGAGCGTTGATCGGTTTGCAAATGTATCTATCTGCCTTTCCTTCTGCGTTCCCCCTCGCCACGCGAAAACCGTGACTTGGGGGCATCTCTATGCCGCGATCGCTGTACACCGGCAAGCGTTATGAAGGAAACAGAAAGAAAGTGTCCGCTTCTATCCTCCAAATTACGACGCAATGAATAAATAATAATAAAAAAAAGGTCTTAGTGTCGTTGCGTGCGGTTGTCCTTCTGTAACCGGGACGGGGCATTCCATCGAACGCTGTTTCGTCGAACACAATTTTATTGAATGCCGTTTTACCGAAACCACTTTGTCGAGTGCCGCTTTTATTGAATCACATTCGAAGTAGTGTTCGCGAGTGCTCTGCTTCGAAAAGGCAACGCAGTTTGTTACCTCTTAATATTGCGCCAAAAAGAAAATTAAAATTTAAAATTCGAGTGAAGGCAAGCATTGTACGTTTGCGTTAGCGTTGCGCTTTTGTGCACACGGCAGCGTGCGCGGAGCCCGAACTTCGCCTCGTATATCGACTCGTGGTCGTATATCGACGCGTGATCGTATATCGACGCGTGCTCTACGCGCGCATGCGCAGCGTAGAGCACGCGAGGCTAACGCAAACGCACAGCGCTTGCCTTTGCTCCTACACGCGATACTATAAAACTCGCGGGTGCATTAAGAAAGTACGTTTAATTTCGCTTTTATGTAGGACGCTTGGCAGCCACGACGAAGGACGTCAGTCAGGCGACGAGGTAGCTGATTATCTTCCGGCCAGGTTTATTGAAAATATTGTTTCGTCATCTCTTTAAGCGGTGGTATAGCTCGTAGAGTGCGAACAGCGCGTTGAATTACGACAATTTAATTAGAGAGAGACGCCACTATACTGCTTCGCCGATGCGCACCGCGGTTTCCCTCGTAGGACGCGCTGCCGAGAGCAGCCCGTCGGTCCACCGGCGGTCCCCGCCGCCGCGTGCGTGCGCGGGCAGCTGTCGGGGCTCCCACGGGTCGGAGCCAACATGGCGGACGGCAAGCGGGGTTCTGGCTGGCTCCCGCTGAGGGGCCCGCACCCCGGGATCCGAGCTCCCGACGACCGCCGGACTGGAGAAATGTTTAGAGGGGCAGCTGCGACGAACTTGGCTACCTTTATGCGTCTTTTGAAGCGGCGGCGCGAGTGTGTTTACGGCTATTTAAACGGCGCGAAGCGAGTGTCATTAAAGTGCATACGTGTGGTGTCGCGGCGACCGCAAAGAGCCAAGAGCGGAGGAAAATACGCGTGCGCGTGCGAAAAATAAACTGCGAACATCGTGCTGAAATCGAAACGCCAAAAAATAATCCCCCCTCTTTTTTTTTTTTTCGTAGAGAATTACGCGTACGAATTTCTCGCGGGGAAATCCTAAATATGCTTTTTAACTAAAGCCAGACTGACTATTACCGTGCGGTAAATATAGACCCTAGTTTTTTAAAAATAGCCTTAAACACGCTTCTCATGATTCGACTTCCGTGCGATTTTCGGTTGATGATTTCGAACGTGTGTTCTAGGGGCTTTACATGCGCTTGCGTTTTGGAACTTCGTATACGGTACGCGGACGCACCCGTAACCTCGATGGAGCGCATAATCTGCGCCGTGGCATTGACCGCAGTCAAACGCCATACTCAGTGCCACCGCGCAGTCTCTTTTGTTTAGGCGTAACCTGAGCCTCGTCATTCACCGAAAGCCCTCCGCAGCGGTTGGCTCTGTCTCAATTGCGCTTTGTGGAGAAGTAGGCGCTAAAGAGTGAGTGAGGAACATAGATCGGCTCCTCGGACACACCCCCGTATTTACAACCGGTATCTTCGGTTGCGACGCACTTCTCGGAGTCGAGCGACGATAAGGCGACGGCCGTCTCTTTTCTGAACAGCGTCGACGGCGGGCGCCGCCTGCGCGACTTCCCGCCACCGCGGAGGTCGCAACAGGTGTTCGTCGAACACCGGGCAGGCGACAGTCGCGCCAGGTGTCAACGGATTCCGCACCTCCTGTCAACACCCCCGAGATAACGAGGCCCAGTCGCACTTCCCGTACATCGTGCAAAAGACACGGTGCACAGACGACACGAGCATCCGCGGACACTCTCGTCAAACATGTCTGAACCATGTTCGCTTCGTGTATGTTTGGAACATGAACGCGGACAGTTTTAACGCAAAATGTCTTATATATGGCTGGCACCTAACCATTTCCGTTCGCCAACTGGGGACGGAAGTCGACAAGCCGACTGTCAGCCGAACGCCGACGCGGCGCTCCTCTCGTCGCTGATTGGACACCGGTGTGAGCCGAACGTCTTCCTCGAGTGCACCCGTAATACTCTCGTCAAGGGGTGGAGACATCACGTCCTCAGGGCGTCGCTCTGCTCCGTGGACCAATGCCGCTCCGGGCTTCCCCAGGGAATGAGCTCGAGTCGAGCGCAGTGGCCACCATTGGTGGCGAGGAAGCGCGCGCGCGTACGGTCCCACAAATACGCGTCTAGCAAACGCTCGTACACGGACCCGCTGTGATCGAGACGCTTTACACGCACGCCAGATTACAGCTGCCATTGCTGACCTTCTCTCAGAGTCTTACCGAGATACCGAACCACTGAAACGGGCGTTGACGAGCCTCCACAAAGGCCGATGCTGGGGAGAAGAACACGATGGAATCTCAAATGGCAATAACGTGGCCTGCTATGGTGATGATGAAGTCAAGTAAACGTAATAATAGGAAACAACAACTAGTTATGGCGGCGCCCATGCACAGCTGCTGCAAAGCGACTATTGCTGGCCGGTGTGACTTCACGGAGATAGAATACTGGGCTGAGACACTTGGACTCTCCGCCAGCTTCCCCTTCTCTGGGGGGTGTGACCTCGACCGCAGTACTTGTCGCCTTTCAGGCGCCCCAGGCATTGCCGCCAACCCGGCCACTAAGATCTGCGAAAACGTATACACATATATCAAGCAGTCTGCCAGCGTAGCGCCTGGCTGCTCTCACGATGTTGGCGCAGATAAACGAAAGGCACCGATGTTTATGCAGTCACTGCCTACCGTTTACCCGCCTTTCCCTTCTCTCGGACGAGATGCAAACCTCAAGTGGCCGGGAGGGAAAGCCACGAAAAGGATACGAAGAGTGGTTCAGACACGCGAGCGTTACTGAAATAAAGGAACTAGATACTCGCTACTTAGATTTAAGAGGAACGCGTTTTTTTCCGTTCAAAGAGAACGCGCTGCTTTCTCATTATTATGAATGTGTCGTTTCTCTGAATCAGTAGCCGCCTTCCAATATTTGGCGTCATTATTAATTCTTCGCTTTTCAACGCATTCATTCGAGGATAACCGTAGCAGTGTTCGCGGTAAAGTGTTACAAGTAACAGTGTTACCCGTAACCCGTTACTTTTTCTGTAACGCAGTAACGTACTTGTTACTCTTTCAAAACAATAACGGGTAACGTACTTATCTTACTTATTTGGAGTAACTGGTAACGTATAGTTACGTTACTCCTTACATCTTCTTCCCAAGACCTGAAGATAAGTGCACTTACATTTTTTTTAGTGTTTCTATACTTTGCTTAGCTGTAAGTCCAGACGCAGCCGACGCTACGAGCTGATGAGACCGATCAGACCAAATCAAAAGGGCACCACCATGGTGTTGGTGTTCGTCATGTTTCTGTACGTTTTCTACCATCGCTAAACCAATCATAACCAAACAAACAAACAAAACAAAAAAGGCCGAGTGACTTGCACTTTTGACGCTGGTTGATTGGTCCCATTAGCACGGGGTTTAAACGAAGCATAGGCGCCGAGTCAAATTACTGCACTCATTCCACATAAAGCCCCTTCATGTTTCAAAAGAAGCGCAAGGTGCGTCGATGCACGAGACACGTGCAACGTGCAGCCCTTGGGAAGATCATGGCGGCACAGCGCAGCATCGGTGGCCGAGTGGTCTAGCGCACACCAGCTCGGAGCACGTGGAGCGAAAGCTCGCGCTGCAGAACCCAGGATCCTGGGTTCAATCCCCACCCCTGCCCGTTTCGATCTGGATGAGCATCGTACCGGCGTGCGGTCGTGTATCACTACTGCGTGATGCACGTTAAAGACCCCAGGCTAGCGGTTGTACTGCACTGGCTAAATTGCTCATCTACAGCTGGGAGACTCGTCGCCCGTTGAGGTAGACCAAGTTCTAGGCTGTACAAACATACACACAACCCAATTCTTCCATGCTAGGGTGAGACAAAGTATAGTGTTTGGTTCGGGGAGACTTGGTTGCACATATTGGCGACGTGGGCGATCGAAAGCGTCGCTGTGGTCGGCCTTCCACGATTGGCCGAATGCTGACTATGACGTCAGCAAAGGAGTTTTCATCGACGGAAATAAGAGTAATACAAGAGCTTCAATTTTGACGTTGCATGCTGTGCTAGCTTCAGAGCGCAATGATTCCAAGCTTCCACCACGCTAATTACAAACACCATCGAACTTGTTGTTCGCATGGTAATGACGTCACGAGAGTGAACCAAAGGAGGGAGCCACCAAAACATCTCGCCGCTAATAGTGACTGCTTTGTTTATTACATAGAGATAAGCGGAGCCAAGCACGCGCCAAGAGTGGCAAGGCCGTCGGGGTCATCTTTCGGCACGAGCGCTTATTACGCTCGCGCACCTTGCTCCATAAGTCGTTTAAAGGCCGGTTCAGACACTTGCGTTTGAGTGCGTTTGACTGCGTTGCGTCGAGCACCGAAAGCGAGTCACCGGCACATCTGTGCTTCGTATGAAGCGTGGAATCCAATTCAAGGAATCATCTTGGCACGCGACATAAGCAGCAGGGATGTCCTGGTGTCTCGCTGCCGCAACGCAGTCAAACGCAGTCAAACGCAACTGTGTGAACCGGGCTTTAATCAACCTGATTGGCTGTGCGGCGATAATAAGACGTCTGAAGCATGCCGAGCGTTTCTTGCCAGTCTTGGGTAGTATCGCGATACTGTAACTCGTTACTTTTTTTTGCAACTTCTAACTGTTGCTCGATACATTTTTTTAAGTAACTGTAACGATAACTTAAAAATATTTTTTTGGAAAAGTAACTAAAAAATATCTGCAAAGACAAAGATACCTTTCGCGAAAAAATGACTCTATTTTGTGAACACTGGGGGGCTCGACCATGTGCAGAGGTTGGACCCCAGATTAGACGCGACAAAATAGAACAATAACTCAAAACTATTTTCGTCGGAGCAAAGTGCCGGTGCAGAAAGCAGGCATTTTTCTACTTCTGTTTTTTTTTTTTTTCGTTTTCATGGCGCGTGAATGCGTATTTAGCTTTCGCTTTATTCCAACCTTTTCGCTCGTGGATCTTAGTTTTAACCCTCTGCGGCCTCAAGGAACGCCCCCGCCTCCTCGGCCAAGCGAAAGTCACCTCGCGGAAACACGCGACGCGTAGACATCTGACGACAAACTGTTTAACGCCGAACGAGAGCCTCTTACGTCGGTGCTAAAGTCACTGGATCTAAGAAAGTAGCGCCATTGCCTTCCCCACCTGCTAGCCGGGCACAAACGAATACCAACATACAGACGACAAAACCTCTCAAGGTGATTGGCTCATCGCTGTCGGTTGCCATGGTGATCGCCATTTTGGACCCTTTCAAAGCTTCGAAGCTTCGAAAGGGTCATTAAAACTAGATCGCAATGGAGCATCATCGTACTGTAAGCGTTCCTTAGCCAATAAGAGCGTCTTTAGCACTGTGCATGCAATAAAATTATCACAGTAAAACTTCAAAATGTATCACTTATCAGACAATAAAATTATCACTCAACAGACAGTAAAATTATTGTTCAATGCCCACAAGCACCGACACCGCGTGTGATGCCGTACATCTTCGTGCTGCCATCGCACGCAACGTCAGGCTTGGAGGCATTGAAAAATAATTTCACTGTCTCGAAACACGCAAGAAGAGCAACATAATTGTAAGAGATTTGGGTAAATAAGAATGAGTGATAAGTTTATTGCATGCACAGTGCCAAAGACGCTCATATTGGCCGAGGAGCGCTTTCAGTACGATGATGCTCCATAGCGACCTTGGGGTGACGGGTTTTAATGACCCTTCGAAGCTTCGAAGCTTTGAAAAGGTCCAAAATGGCGATCACCATGGCAACCGACAGCGATGAGTCAATCACCTTGAGAGGTTTTGTAGCCTGCGTGTTGGTGTTTGTGTCCGGTTAGCAGGTGGGAAGGCAATGGCGCTACTTTTCCAGATCCAGTGACTTTAGTCGGTGCTACAGCAGTCGCGGCTAGCTTCGTGCTTTCAGCGTCCTCGCCAAGCACGCAGTGCCTGTGGTGAAAGCATCGTCCAGGGCAATACGCTTGTGTTTCTAATTCCATAGCGTCGGCTTCGCACGCAACAGAAATACGCCCCTCTCCAGTCTGTACTTCGAAATCAACTTTCAAGTCCTTTCCGTGGGTTGGCTTGTCCTTCTGCCGCCCAAGCTTTGTTCTTCCAACTCCGGTATAGGCTGCAACCGTGCTTGGCAATGGCGTCATAGAACGACAGGTTGGACGGCGGGGTGAACGTGAAGCTCGCCAGCAGCACAAGCTAAACGTTAGAGGTTCTTGAGAGAACACACAAAACAACGGGCCTTGCAGGAGTTATAAAGGTGGGCTAGTTGGTTCTACATACTGAAAGTGTAAGGCGCGAAGGGACAGACAGGGACGTAGAAGCGAGAAGAGGAAATACTAATGTGGGAGTTACAGCCAGAGGCCGAACGGTCATCGTTAGTTAGGGGGAAGCGGTAGCAACTCTACGCAACTCTAACGCCTTATAGATGGCGGGGCGGTAGTTCCAGGACGGTTCTTTCGTAGCGTCTTGTTGGATTAGAATCACCGAATTACAAGCTACTTCTTAGTCCACCGATTTCGGTAGACCATCCTCCTGTCTGACAAATGGTTCGAGGACTCCTTGGCAGGTACCTCGTAGAAACAATGGGCTACATTAGAAAGGGAAGGGGAAAAATAGAAGCGGTCACGGGTAATTTTTGTATTTCCAAACTTAATCAGATTACTCGTGCGATTACCTCGTAATAAAAGTAACCTAATGATTACAAAGTTAGCGCAAAAAGTAATTAATACAACTAGCTAAGTTGCTTGTAGTGTGTATCGTACAAGTCCGAGTGCACCAAACAGCTTGCTCTTTTTTTGTGTGTGTGCGTGCTCTTTTTCCCTTTTGGTCCGGCGACGCGAGAGCCCAAAGACTGGGTCGTCGTTCTCGGCGACGATAAAGGCGGTCGACGTCCCCCGCTGTCCAGCGCGCGGCGAGCGGAGCGGCGCGGCCGACCGCCGAGGGGCCGGAGAGAGACCCCGTGGGAAAATGGCGCCGCCGAGATTCCCACGCCCTTCCCCCTCCGATGACGTAACGAGTCGCGTGCCGTCGTCCCGCCGACGACGGACCGTCCCGCGGGATCTCGTTCTCGCCGACGCCGCCGCGGACATACTTACGCCCGGGGGGCAGGGTTGGGCAGGGGGGTGCCCCGGGAGCCTCCTCGAGTACGCCCCGCCACTCCGTCCTCCCGTCAGCTGACAGTGTGGTGGAAGCTAGGTGCTCGTCCGACCAATCAACGGCCTCCCTTGCACCACCCGACTCGGTTCTCTGCGCGTTGGTTCATTCCAGATCGTGGTCGCGTGACGAAGGAATTATGTAGGACTGTTCCAATGAGCACGTAGCTTCAGCAGCGCTGTCAGCTTAGGGTTCGAAGGAGTGTAAACGAACGGGGAGGATGTGGCCGAGTGGGCCAACGCGTCTCAGCTCGGAGCGTAGAGCGAAAGCTTGCGCTGGAAACCTCCTGGGCTCGATTCCCCACCGCCCCCATTCGTTTCGATCTGGATGAGTTTCGTACCGGCACGCGTTCGTGTAACCATGCACTACTGCGTGATGCATGTTAAAAACCCCAACTTAGCGGTTGTACTGCACTGGCTAAATTGCTCATCTACAGCTGGGAGACTCGTCGTCCCTCGAGGCAGACCAAGTTCTAGGCTGTATAAACATACGCACAACCCCCCCCCCCCCCCCCAAAAAAAAAAAAAAAAAAAAAGTGTAAACGAACAGAACCCCGGTAAGAAAAGTCCGGCTTCTCGCGGATCATTACTGATTTACTCGGTAAATTGTAACTAGCTCGTTGCTATTTCATTAAGATGCGCACGTTTCAAACGCTAAAAGCGTAGTTTTCTTTTTCCTTCGGCAACCAGGTCTTGTAAAAATTACTTCGTAAGAATACAAAAAACTTCTTTTTTTTTTTTTACTTTTTAATGTGGCATTGAGTATATTAATTTTTTGAACCGGTCCGTGGCCACTCGATCAGGCTCCCACCGGTACCCACCCGCAGGGAGCGCGGGGACGGGTGATGCAAGGGGGGCGGTTGGTTGGTCAGCGAGTGAGGAGCTCCCAGCGCACTGTCAGCGTAGGGGTGAACGGAGCTCGGGAGCACGCTCCTCCCACGAGCAAGCCCTTTCTCTCGCCTCTTTCCTCGGTTCAAGTGGCTGCGGACAGTGGGCCGTAAATCAGGTACCTTTTCCGAGCCAGCCAGCTGGCCCTCCAGCACCACGTGATCCCGCCCTCCGCACGCAGGGTGAGCGGAAAACGCGCTGTCGCGCGACCCGAGGTCGGTCGTCTCATTGGCCCGGTTCATCTTGCGAGAGCTTAGGACCGAGGACGGCGTACCGCTCGCGTGTTATGCGCAGAAATGCGACGTCAGAGGAGGGGAGGAGCGACGCCGGATTACGCTATACGATGATCGCTGTGATGAGAACGTAGACTCAAATGTATGCTGTGAGGCTGCGAGGGTGGGTTATCGTAAACACGATGTGGGGGAGACGCGGATCGAGAGGGAGGTTCGCCATGTCGACGTCCTGCTTCGCTCATAACCGGTCGCTGAAGCTCCGGGAAGGGAGACGCTCTAGTCACGCGTGACGTCATCGCGTCATCATCATCATCGTATTTATTTATTCGTTATTTTATTTGCGCCCTCGGGGCCTGAAGACCTTAAAGAGGGGGGATAGGAATTATTGTGCGCAAACATAAACGAAAGAAGGGAATCATGAAGAGGGCCTTAATAGACCGGTTACAGCATTTTTAAAAACAACAGAATTAAATATTTTGGCAACGAATTTGGGAAGATGATTCCAGGAAATAGGCGCATCGAGGTATGATTTAGAGTTGACATTGGTGTGGCACTGTGGAATTCCTACTTTATGTAGGTCACCTCTGCGTGATGATATGTGAGAAGGGTTCCAGTAGAAGTTCCGATTTCAAGATTGGGCTATGAAAACATATGTTTTGAAACAAACATAAACGAGAAGTCTTTCGGCGCAAACAGAGATTAGGCAAAGAGCACAATCGATTGTACGATGGAAATTAGAAAGACTACGTTTATTAGATACCTGTCTGCTGGTGGTTGCCCTTCTTGCCGAGAGAAACAGATTCGATGGTGCGAAATGTATGCTGCAGTAGATAGGCGCTCAGCAGCAGTGCCACCAGAATACCCGCTGATGTGGCGCAAGCGCGAGCCATGTTTCTATGCCGGTGGTTTTCGAGAAACCGGGCATTGCTTGTCATAGAGGAGGCTGCAACTCGACCAGAAAGCATGTGGAGCGGCCATGGCAAACTTTGATAGCTTTCAGGCATCACACACAACTATACAGAGATGCGCAAGGACAGACGCTGTCCTTTGTCGGTGGCGTTGAAATTGCTTCGATTTTTTTTGAACAGCACGACCTTTGACCATAATGTAGAAACCGCGCGAAGAACAGGGACGGAGCAGAAGAAACACGCATACAGAACGAACGCTGACGTTTTGCTACTGAAGTTTTTATTACTTGAAACAGAAAGGGCGAAAAATAAAAATAAAGAATCCAAACAGGCACTGTCGGTCAGACATGTGTCAAACTCCTTGCCCTATCAACCCCCCCCCCCCCCCCCCCCCCTCCCCAGCCGTCACATCATCACGTGGCCATGGCACCTCTCACTCTCGCGTACAAAAAATTCAATTTTTTTTTTTCCGAAAGCGCTTTTAACGCTTTACATGCGCACTGATCCCCCAGGTTGACAACGTGAGAAGCCTCGAGCACTAAACTGTCTTTTGGTGACGCTACAATTTTAGGGAAAAAAGAAAGAATGACGAGAGAAGTGCTCAAGGCTTTTCGCATCGTCACTTTGGGGGATCAGTGCGTAAGTGAAGCGTCAATAGCACCTTCGGAAAAATAAATATTGCGCGCCAGAGTGAGAGATGGCCACGTGATGATGTGACGGCTGTGGGGGTGATATGGCAGGTGGTCTGACACATGTCTGACTGATTGTGCCTATTTGGTGTCTTTACTTTTATTTTTCGTTCTTTCTGTTTCAAGCAATAAAAACTTGAGTTGCGAGTCAGCGTCCGTCCTGTTTGCGTGTCTCTTCTGCTCCGTCCTTGTTTTTTTCTTCGCTGTTCCTAAATTAGGATCAACGACTACCAACTAGCCTAACTTTCGATATTACTTCAGCATGACCTTATACTTTTTCATTCTCGCCTAAAAAGTAAAAATAAATTAAAAAAAATATTAGGTCGAATTCTCGCTTTCTGGGATGACTAGCATTTTTCATCTGATGCGAAAATTTGTTTTAACATTTTCTTCATCCCTCGGTTTTGCTCCGCGTCGTCATTTTCCCCTATTCGTTCTTATTGGGCGATATTCTGATATAATTCCAGTGATAGAGGCTGGACTTCTCAATATTTGAACGACAGCCGCTAAAAAATGTTTGTGCAAGTACTTGCCCCCAGTGTTCGAGCAAAACCGCCCTTAGTTACTCAAAAACCCGAGACCACAAGAAAGTCTTGTTCAAAAAAAAAAAAAAAAAAAAGTTCTGTTTGAAGGCTTCGAGTTTGACGTGTACCTCTGTCCTCAAAATCGCGAGAGGAAAAACAGGCGCAAATGCTGCAAATAATCTGGCTACACTTTTCTCTACTGCGCGAAATTCGAAATGCCCCTATGCCTTTTTCCAGGTCGTATAACTGCTTTCAGTCTTTCAACGTGAAGTATAGTGCTACAAATGCCCAGTGTTGCTCACAAGCATAATTCCAAAAAAATATGTTTATATAAACAAGTAATTTTTATTCGGAGACCAGATTTTTGTTAGTCCTGTGTGTTCTAAAATGTAAGGGTTTGTAGGTTTCTAGCATTTCAAGTAAAGTCCGGTGCGTGAAAGAGTTAAAGGGAGGCTGAACCGAAATCTGGATTCCACAAAACAAGGCGGCAAAAGCGTGCAACGGGATGCTACAAACACCAAAACATCACTCATGCAGCGATATCTCAAACGGATGACCGTATTTTTCAAGAAAAGGAGGCGCATTTGACAGGTTTGTTGACGTCATGTTTCTCCGAGAAGGAGAGGGAACAGCCTCGCGTCTTCTCCGCCTCGCCGCCTTGAGGGAGCGAAGCGAAGAGAGGAGGAAACTAGGTATCTTGACGTCACGCGCCTCGTCGGCCTTGTTCAATCTCGACCTCTTTTTCTCAAAATACGGCCGTCCATTCGAGATATCGCCTTACGAGTAGTGTTGTAGGGGTTGTAGCGTCCCGCCTACATATCCTGCATTGTTTTTCTGAAATCTAAATTTTGGTTCACCAACCCCTTTAAAGGGGCACTGAAGTCAAGCTTGAGATCGTCCTTTTGTGGTGACAACTCAATCTAGACGCTCTAAGCATGTCAAAAAACCTAAAATCGCAATCGTACGTAGCTTATTTCCTCGTTAAAAGCGTGTTCAAAGATCGCGACACGCCCTTTTTGAGAAGAATTTTCTTCCGACTGAAGTGGTCGACGACGGGCGCTTGTCGGCGAGTTGCAGGCCATGGCTTTGCCCACGGAGAAAAAGAGGAGTCTTATCCGAATGTGTACCTATCAGCCTCTCTTCGAAACGAGTTATAATAAAATCATTCTGAATCTGCGCGTATTGCAGGGCTTTCATTGGTCCACACAATGTAGTCGCAAAAGAAAAAACGTTTACATGTTTTTCCTCTTGCCTTGAGATGAATAAGCGGTTTTGTAATATAGGACTTGGTAAATGAGAGAAGTAACACATTTTAAACAATTTAAGATCAAAAACGACCTTTTTTCAGAAGTGACTTCAGTGCTTCTTTAAGGTGTCAGTGAGAATAACAAAGGGAATGTGCACCTTAGGAGGCTCTCCCCTCACGTCCATAGATTTCGCTCTGCTTCAACATGTTCTTCAAATTTCACTCTCCAGAAACCTCGCGCCGCCTTATCATCAGCCAATAACCACGAGCAGCAGCAAAACGGTTAAGCAACTTCCCAAACTCCGTTGTGTCCGCGATAAGCTAATTAATGGCTCGAGATGGAAGCTTCTTTCATAATGAATGTCCGTAAGCCGGACAGTAAGGACCCTAACAAAAAATGGATTTTCATGTTTCTGCTGTTTCCACAACAAAGTCCCCGGTTATATCGATCGACGCATTGTTTTATGTATTTATTCATTCTACGGTCTCATTAGTTTCGCATAGTAATAAACTGTTATGCTCCGAGAAAGGGAGGGAGAGACAGAGACATCAGAACGCCGAGCTCTGATTGGATCGATTAGGGGGTAAACGTAAGGCTATAGCTGCCTTTGTCTCCTCTGCACTCGTGGAACGCCTTCGAATGCGAAAGCCAAACGCCAGACACCTGCTTTTCGCGTTCTAAGGCGTTCGTCGAGTGAAATGGAGACAAAGGCTGCTAGCTTTAGGCCTATGTGCAGGAATCGTTCCAACCAAAACTCGGCGTTCTGACGCCTCCTCCTCTCCCTCACTTTCTCGACGCACAGAATTTGATTTTGAAGTTTCGGGTACCGCTGCTCGCCAGAAAGATGGCGGGAGATCCCGTCTCATTTTCAGCACGAGGGAAAGAGCCGAGGACGAGCATGCTTCCCATTGCGTGTGCGCGAGATGGAATCACTCCGGCGGTCTATTTTCAGGCGGTTGCAGAGTCGACGTCCCACGTGGCCAATGAAATAAGCCAGGCCCAGTGTTTCTTACGCTGTCAGAGCCACTGACACTTTAAGAAACGCAGGCGTGGCTTATTTCGCAATTCGTTCTTCGGTGTTTTTATCGGCGCCGCAATCTCTTTGGCCGAGGAGCTATTCGTTTTATTTTCAGTGGGGTGCACATAGACTTTATTGAAAAGGCAGATGGACCCATAGCCAGTTGGCTAGTTTGGGGTCTATTAAAATGAGGCGGCCTAGAGTAAGCAACGCAGGTGATTAAGAAACGGTCACGGAAATACTTCGAAACAAAAAGTAGACAACGAGACTCGCATAATCGTAGGAGCCATACTACTTTCACTAAATCTATAGAGGGTGTGCATGAATAGAGTGATGATGTAGCTTGTTTTGACAGACCTCGATGTGCCCCTGGCTGACTGCCGTCGAGGGCCGGGGGATCGTGGATGAAGCTTGCTGCCTTTACAAGAGTATCGTGCCTAGCTGCTGGAGGGCTGGTTGTTCGTGACGAGAGTTATATGAACCGGAGGTTTCGTGTTCGATTACAAGCATGCAGCAAAAACTTTACTTAAACTCCAGGTTACAGACAAATGGAAAAGAAAGGTGACTACTTATGACAAACCGCCGCGCACGGCTTACAAATAAAGGACGCCTCGGCGTCTCGGTGTCCTACCGCGCACGGTGAGGACGGCGGCTATTTCCTAGCTGCTGGTCAAGGTACCTGTCGCGTTCTACAGGTTACTCGGCACACCGCCGGGGGATGAACATTAAAAGGCTGCGCACGAGCCCGTTCCAAGCTCAACGATGCATCATTCATAATACGTTTATTAGATATTGATGGGTGATTATGGTTAGATGACGCCCCGTCTGGTCAGGGGTTAAGACAGCTTGTTGGACGCCCTGGCCGTCCAATCAGGGTTCCGAAAACATTCAATTGGTCTCATGCGCCAACATACGCTAAGCGAATCACTTTCGAGATCGCTGCCCCCCCCCCCCCCCCCCCCTTCCTCCGTGGGCTCATAAAAACTCTATCCTCGGTTCGAAATTCCATGACCCGAACCTGTGTCCTGTTCTGCTTACATGCTGGAGAAAAAAATACGGGTCCACTAAAATCACGAAAGCGTGCCTCGCCGGGCGACCTCATCCCACCACAAAGTGTGGGTGGACGTGAAAAAGAAAAATTCAAAACGGGCCAGGCGTACACGAAACTTTAGTGCACGTGTCCCAACGCAAGCCTCTAGGTCAAATTGCCCACGAAGCACTTAGACCCTAGTTTACGGAACGACTTGACAGTCGCTTACAAGTACAACCCGGCATTCCGTAGAAAATATACACGCGCGAACCACAGCGAGAACCATCTAGAGTCCTAGACATCTCGACCGCTCCGCGTTTATGCGACCAAGAAGCGCAGACGGAGAAAATCGAGCAAAAAGAAACGTACGCCAGGCATGTACAAGAGCATCGTGCCTGGTCTGCGATCTTCCCGGGAGAGGTATACCATTCCAAGAGCCAGAGGCACTTCCTCCGCGGCTCAATGAAAGACCTAACGCCCGTCGACGTGTTTCTCCCTCGGCTCCGGGTTCCTCGGTGAATTTACTTTTGGCCCTGTTCTTCAGGGTCAAGGAGTAGAAGCTCGCAGCCCTAAGAAAAACCGGCTTCTCGTGGGAAAGTGGTGCTTTCCCGCGAGTTTGAAAACCGAGGTTCGGCACGTAGGGGCAAAAAGGCCCGCACACGAACCACGAGCAACATGCCCACAAACAATCCGTGGAAGCAGAACTCTGTCTACTACGCGCGCGGGACGCCCCTCAACTCGGGAAACGCGACACTTGGTCTCCGAAAACACTTCCCGGGACCCGGCCGAAGCGCCGACCGACACATAAACAACACAGAGCGCAGAATGCTCCCCTGACTATTCTCAAAAATAATGAATGAACACAACCACCCCTACAAAGAGGGTTCCTGTTTTCGGTGAATACCGATAAGCCCCGAAAACTAACCCCCGAGCCGGTTTTATCAAAATCAGGAAAAACCGGAAAACCCGTAATTAAGCTTTCCTTCACCAAAAAAAAAAAAAAAATCTTTTGGGAGAAAACATTTTTTACTCCAAGTTTATTTTGCGTTCACCTCGAACACACCCACACTGAACTGTACGCGAGGCTACTACTTTCCACGAAAACCAGACCCGTTATCTCGTTTTCTTCCTTTATTGGTACCGGGACGTTATCTAAGTATTCTAGGTACGAGAATATGTCCTTTGGAGGTTGGGAAATTCCATACCGGTGTCTTGTTTCCTCAACATAAAGCCCGATGAACACCGATCTTTTGTCCGACACCGAAACTTGACACCGAAGAACACCGAATCTGTTGGGAAAAAAAAAAAAATAAATCCCGAAAAAACACCCCCCAATTCGAAGAAAAAAAACACCGACAACACGGAACCCTATTTGTGACGGGTGATTTAAGAAAGCAAATGTTAGTGTTTTAGAGCTAGAATTATGTGAACACGAAAGATGGTAAAGTAGACAGATGTACGTTTTTGTTCCGTAGAATTTGATTAGTCTTTCACCGTGTGTGCTCTTATCACAATAATGCGCCAATAAGATGCTGAATAGTCGCTCCGTAGGCTGTCGGCTGTGACCATATTTTCTCCGGACGGCAGTTTGGAGGGCATGACGCCCGAGTTGAAGGTGAGCAAAACGAACTCAACGGCGGCCCTCGGCTCCCAGACGGAATGCGTTCCCACGGGAACTCGGCCTCGGGCAATTAGGAGCCCGTTCGCGGAGACAATGGCTCGGCTTGGCTTGGCCCGCCTCATTTCCACCCTCCTCTCCCTCTCCCCCCGACTCTCTGAGAAATGCGCGCGGAACGCGTCAGTGCTCAGCAAAAATCTAAAATCTACTCCACACTCTTACGGGTGTCGCAGTCGGATAAGAGTTACGGCAAAATAAACACGTACCAGCCACGGCGTCGATAGCCCAAGACCGAATCACGAAGCGTGAACATAAGAAGTCATGACGAGTCGTGTGACGTCATCGCTACGTCGACAGTGGCCTCATTGCGCATCGCAGAGGAACATTGGCTGGTGATAAAAATGGCCTGAGAAGAGCTTCTGGCGGATTTTTGTAATTTTTTTGACTATTGTAATGTTTAGCCGCCCTGGATATATTAGAGGTGCATTGTAAAGAGAAGTTTTGGAATGTAGAGGTACAATAATGCACTGTTGCAGTACAAATTCGCTTTTCTCGAAGTAAACTGAATTTTCCGAATACATACACTCTAAGAAATGCCTGCGCGTCTACTTACCCGCTAAACACTCAAAGAGCCAATCATTGCGATCTAGTAAATCAGCTCACCGAATGAATGATGAGGCGGAACATCCGTTTATATCTCAACATAAAAGCGAGTTGTAGTAGATCGTTTTTCTCCTCCGCTACGGTATCCCCGAAGAAAACGCCGCAGCTGCGCATGCGCGCCGCCAGCCTTGTCTGCATAGTTCAAGGTCTTGTGGCGGATTACGGAGCGCTATCCGGGTGCTTAGCGGGCTGCGGAAACGGTCTACTACAATTCCCTAAAGTCTGCGCTGCGGCATTACGCAATGCAAAGCGTCATGCTTCCATTGCGTAATGCCACAGCGCAGACTTAATTTTGAGGTCTAAACAGATGTTTCTTCTCATCATTCGCTTAAGCTGATTTCGTAGATCGCAGAGATTGGTTATTTGAGCGTTTTGCAGGTAAGTAGACGCTCAGGCATTTCTTAGACTGTATAGTGTGTTTACTGTTCGCCGCTCGTTACTGATGGCCCGAATGCTCGACCACCGATAGGCCGAAGTTTTCGCTCGAGGCTGAAAGGCTGAATGAAGTACGGTGCCGTGGTGTAAGTAGATATTCGCGGCATGTCGCAGGCACGCTGTAAGGGCATTTTCAGCGTCCCTAGACTCGGCACACGCGAAGTTGGGACCCAAATCTTCGGAGCGCGCCGACTGAACTCTCGCGATGATGACGATACCGCACGTTTGTCACCGAAGCCCATTCGGCGCGCTCGGCGAACTTTCGGATCGCACTTTGTGTTAACGAGTCCAGAGTCGCAGCTCACTGAGTATACAGTCGCACAAGAGTTCGGAACCAAAGTATATTTTGCGTACACAGACACGTCGTTTCCTAGCCAAGTAAATTTCTAACATTTTTTCAGCCGAAGCAAAATAACTATAGAGCGTGTCCCTGAAAAATAATTAGTGTTTGTTTATTTTTTTTTTGCCAGAAAAATTAGCTACGCATTGATAAATATGCTCAGCCTCTGCCAAAATGTAGCGCTAGCGGTCCCAAACATATGTGCCAAAGTTTCAGGAGCAACCGTTTTTTCTTTATTCAAAAGTTAAGATTTTCTGACACTCTCAATGATTTATCTTCATGTCTTTGTCGGGTTTGTCTTGAACCATTTTGCCACTGGACATTTTTGAAACTTGCCTGATAGCTTCGTACAAGATAACGGTTAACTCTGAACCTCTGGCATCTGGTATGGATCCCAACCGCTGTATTTTGGCGGACAGGGAGCATTCGGCGATGTGTAATTAACATTTGCGGTATCAAACAAAAAAAAAACACAAAAAACAACAACAACACGCGCACAGTAATTTTTGTTTTTTTTCTTTTTCCGGGGATACCTTGCACGTTGGAACCCGCGTATTGGCTCGGGTGTCCGCGAGACTGCCAATCAGAGTGCCTAGTTGCCCCCGACACGTTGAAATCATCCACTATGAATATTGGGTGGTTACAAGTTTCATGCTTCTTGCTTACGAAGACTGAAACCGGGTCTGTGATATTCGGCGGGGATTCGAGGTGACGGTGCGTGAAACTGAACTTCAAGCGACACTAAACTGTGCGCGGTGTTACGGCCTTCGTCGATCTGATCAGACGCCGGTTGGTTTCAACTTTCAACTGCAGTGTAGTGGCGACACGTGAGGGGTCGTTTCGCATATGACGCGCTCCGTACGAACAAACCTTTCCAGCGGCCATCAACGAGGCAAGAAATGCCGAGTCACTGCTACGGAAGCTTGCGCGGTGTCTGATATTCCGCAGAAGACGGCTATATACTGCGCATGCTATAGCCACGCGTCTTACAGCCAAGTAAAGACAGATGGCAGCGCGCAGAAGGCTATTATTGGAATATTCTGTAGAACGAGTTTCCGTGCAGGCTCCACCGATGCAAAATGCAACAGCAAACTCTTGCCATCCTCTTTCCTGTCAAGGCGACCAGACGCCATTCTGTAATGCCTAAGATTTAGATTAGCGCATAACCCCAGAGAGCGGCATCTCATCGGCAGCAGCAGAGACTCGAGGGATCGCACTAGCTGAGACGCAGAACGTTCCGTAGAACGCACCTTGCCTAGGGGTCATGGCCTTCACGGGGAACGACAGACTCTATAAGACACATTGCAGCCAATCGATGCGGGGCCATTTAATATTTCAAGGTTCTGTTTTCGTGTTTTTTTTCTACTTGCGCTTGAAACATGATGGACTAATCTGCAACGAAATACGAGGCTTTGGTGTTGTCTCTTACTAGTACAGTGCTGTAATCAGATCTTTAAAGGGGTCCCACTAATGCTTACTGGTACTAGTGGGACCTAAGAATACTCGCACGCAACGCCACCGACCAACAATATTTTTTGTCGTCACGTAATTTCGGGGGAAAAAAGCGGACGTCCTCTGTCAGTCTATCTTTCGCAAAACTTAATGACGAAGTTCTGGGGATCGCACTGTTAGCGTTGTCGACGATGCGATCCCCAGGATTTCGTCACCAAATTTTGCGATTCCGGCTGTGACGTGATACGAACACTGTGTGAGCAATCGATTTGGGCTCGTGACAATCGATGCCTCGAAAATTCGAGTAGTGGTTCGTGCCCAATCGCTGCAATGACGGGAATCGCCGAACCTTAACAAAATGTGGAACTCATCGCGTGCTCTGTGCTTTGCCAACCCCAATTCGTGTCCCTGATAAACACTGGCAGCATATGAACAACTCCAGATCACGCGGTCGCTTGTTCTGGCTGCAAAATTGATGAGGTGAATGCTGCTCATTTGTCTAAAATTGTTTTCCTGCGACTGCCGTTGCGTAGATAAAAAGAAATCTAAACAAATAAAACGAATAGCGCGTGTTTTATAGGTTATGTATGTCAGGGAATAATTCTAGACGGTATTTACTGAAAGTACAAAAATTGTTGCATCGCCCCTTTAGAGGGATACTGAACCAAACTATTTAGTGTCCATAATAAGTGGCGCACGTTCTTTCCACGAGCCAGCAGCCGCCGGTGTGCGCGAGCACACGAAACAAAATTGACGTCATAGTCCCCCGTTCGCGCTTAAACAGTGGAACGTATGGGCTTTGGGCCAAAGGAGAATAAACAAAGACTATTAATCTCCACAAGTGAAAGCTACCTGCTTGTTAGACCAATTGATCACTCACCTTTTAAATCAGACTTCGCATGTGGAGATAACAAGATTGTCTTCATCCTCCTTTCCCTCGGAGCCCACACATTTCACTGTCATCTTAAGCGCGAATGGGGGACTATATGAAAGACATTGCAAGCATTATTTTCCCTTCTGGTACCCGTGCTCGGAGGAAATTACTTCAAAGGATGTTCCTGACCTTCCGTCAAGCCACTGGGCTACAAGGTCAACTATAAGAAGCAGGGTAATTTTCTAAAGTTATGAACATACGAAAGTGCTTTCGTGATGAATAAGTCTACACCTCTCACATTTCTCTTTATTCTTCTCTTTCTTTGCGCTATTCATCTATTCTTTTAACATTTTTTTTTTCTTTCTCGGAGCGAACAATGTCAGCTAGACTGACCCTCTCCGAATTTCATTATTATTTTAATAAAATGATTTTCTCTCTCTCTCTCTCTCTGGGGGACTATATATGATGTCGATTAGGTTGCATGTGCTCGCGCACACCGGCGGCTGCTGGCTCGAGCAAAAATAGTGCGCCACTTATTATAGACACTGAAATATTTGATTCAGCATCCCTTTAAGTAATTTGTGTTTATGTGAAATCCATTGGTAATATAATCCTAACCTCTTTTTCATCGTTATTATCGCAATAATTTCATCGTGCTCTTTGATCATTATGGTTTACTGTTCCCGCTCTTCGTAACCTTGGTACAAAGTAGGAGACAGACAGACGTCCGGCCTTTCATTCACCAATCACGCGTTTCTTCTCCGACTTTCCAGGCACGCTGTTCTAGGACTGCTGTAAATAGCTCAGTAAAAAAGAAAAAGAAAAGGTACGGACGTATTGATTTGAGGATTACGTCTATGTATTTAGAAATAACCGTGTTGCGAACAAAATGAAGACCTCCAGATCTACGTCCACCAAGTCACTCTCCACATACTGTTTTCATGTTCCCTTTTAAAAATACACTGAAAACAAATAATATTTCCCTACAATCCAAAATAAATAAAGTCTTCTAAAAATAATAATAGCGATGCAGCTTGAGGGTTTAGTTTGCTTTTAATAGATTTCTTTATGTTGTTAGGTCAACATTCTTTCACACTTTTAAGGGCGAACTGATTCAGCGATCCACTTGAGGTACAAACTTGTAGGCTTCAAATTTGTAGATGGGATTCTTTCGAAAAGTAATTTCATTGCGTTCACTTGAGCTGAAATGTATTTGTACTCGTCACCCCAAGGAAAAAACCAAGCTTTGTGCATTGTTTATACGCCGCGCGAATTGGTTCTTACAAGGTGATAAAGGTGATAAAGGTGTTTATTGGCACATCTTCCACACAGCCGAGTGCCTGAGGCCGCCAAAAGGCAGAAACCCGTACAACCAATGATGGCTGCCTCCTTGACTCTGTGTTAACAAGTGCAATGGTGGTGATTATGTAATCAAATGAAATGGAGGGAGAAAATGTCGGGTTACACAAAAGCTATTGAGCACAGAGGGCACGCGACACACTCCTGCTAAAGTCGCGGAGCTCCTCCCCAGCCCCGGGCAGGAGTGGGCGCCGCGCGCTCCGGCAAAGTAAGGTATACGCTCTCATTGCCGAGGGGAACAGTGAAGCGTCGTGTCGCCGGGTGCGGGCGCGGAGAGGGACATGACAGCCTGTCTCCCCCCGGCTTAAGATCCGGGGGACCGAGGCCAGGAAGGAGCCAACCAGAGAGGAGCCAGCAGCAGCAGCCACGAGTCAGATACGCGCCACCGTTCGACGGTGGCTCGGGCTGTGCCAGCCAATGAACCGCAGGCGTTCGTCGTAGTATAATGAATGGTCATGGCGGGCCAGGGTTCACGTTGCGCGGCGCTGCACACTCTCTAGGCGCTCAGTGAGGAGTATCTGGTGAGGGCTCCATAATGAAGAACAGTACTGTAGTCGAGGAAGCACGAGATCCGTACACAGTGTCTTCAGGGTCTCCCCGTCCGAAACACCGGGAAAATCTGGTAGCGAAGCCCAGTAGACTGCGAGACCTGCTCACCACCCTAGCCACATGACGGCCGAGATCGAGTGATGGCGTCAATGATACACCCAAGATGCTGAGCTCCCGTACAAACGGGAGAAGGATCCCTCTAAGCGTGTAGTGTGGTGACTGGACTTTCTTGGCCGAACTGAACCGCATCACGGCGAACTTTCCGTAGCTGACACGTAGGTGGTTAGTGACGGATGAGACAGCCACTTTGTTCAGGTGAGCTCGCATGGCGGCAAGATCATCGGGGGAGCACATGCACATCGCCAAAGTAGTGTCATTTGTGCGTATTCGATGGTTAGGAGCCCGTTGGACGCGGAATGTTGCAAAGATATATGTTGAAGAAGGTTGGGTCAAGAACAGACCCTTGAAAGACGCCCGAGGGGGCTGCGAGGGTATGTGGTACAGCACTCTTGTGCCTTATCTAAAAACTGATTCGTGAGGAAAGCATCAATCCAGTACAACAAGCTGCCTCCTACCCCACAGTCAGACAACTTCCTACTAAGGCAGTTGTGGTCCAGCGTGTCAAAAGCACTGCTATAGTCTAGCTGGACAACGTCGGTGAGAAGGAGGCCGTCCATGTTGTCGCTAATGTAGTGACATACAGTTGCCAGGGCGGTCTCGCACGAGCGAGAGCGTCGGAAGCCGTGCTGAAATGGTGCATGAAGGAGCTGGAGGCGTTCCAAGTGGTTGAGAAGATGCCTGTTGATAACTAGGTCCAAGGTACGGCACATAATAGATGTGATGGAGAGATAACTGGATGGGTCACTGGTTGACTTGCCCCTGCCCTTAAAGACTGAGGTGACCATGGCCTGTCGCCAGCAATACGGTAAGACAAAGTTACCCACAATAGATTGGTAGATAGCAAGAAGGGACGGGAGAACGTAGAGTTGGATCATCTTGAGAAAGATGGAGGGAATACCGTCGGGACCTGCGGAAGAAGAAGGTTTGATGCAGCGGAGGGCCTCCTCGAGGTCTGAAGAAGCGAGAGAGGTGGATGAGGGGACATTAGGGTTAGACGGCAAGTTAATATCTGAGTCGTGGCGTGGAGGTAGGAAAGGGGTAGAAACAGGTGTAAATGTTCAGGCGAACTGGCTGCCAAACATGTCAGCAATCTCCCTAGTTGAGGAGGTATCCTGTCATTGGAAGTGAAGGTCGGATACTATCGCGTAGTTTGTGACATGCTGACGTAGGACCAAAAAACGCTAGGTTCCTTCCGCGCTCGAAAAGCAATGCTATTGGCAAATGCAGTTTCAGCAGCATGTAGATCAGGGAGCGCTGTATGCTTCTGCTCGCGAAAGTGTCTCAGCGCACTGGAGATGGGCCGCACGCTTGAATAGTGCCCGCTTCTTCTGAGTAGCACGGATATGCTCTTTCGTAATCCACGGGGCTCAAGAGCCTGCTTTGCGGGACACAACACAGGGTACACACTCCCTCTGGATCGCACAAACCAAGTCGCACCAAAGATCCATGTCTTCCAGGCAGTCGTCACCCATAGTTGTCACGCACCATGGGGTGAAGTATGTTGGGTAAAGTACGTCTAAAAAGTACCTGAAGTAAAGTGCAAAGTAAATAAGAGGTTAAGTACATACTTCTAGTAAATTAGTAAGTACACCGGGCTGGATGTACTGAAGTACAGTACTGTAAATACAATGTACTTTCAAAGTAAAGTACAAGTACTTTTTAACATAATTATTTTCGGAAACGGCGAATATTGGATAAAGTCAAGTGGCCACAGTTTAGTTGTTTTAATCTCACTGGCGGCTGGCGAATTATTTAAAAATAATCTACTTATAAGGCACTGACTTGTATCGATCTTATAGCCACCATTTGGTATGAATACTTGAAAGAATAAAACATCGAGGACGAGGACGAAAACAGCAGTTCTTTCAATGAGCAACAGAACACAGAACGGCACAAACCATAAAACCGCCCCCCCAAAGGTTTCAACGTTCTCAAGGAAGGAAAGAAGAAAATTGTTAAAAGGAAAGGGAATTTTCTATAAAAAGCGCTGGCGTCACGACGACGTATCAATACTCTACTTATCTCTAATGGAAGGAATTTGACCTTTGTCATTGCCAGTGAGAATGCAAAAATGTTGACAGTTCCAAAGGGAAATGTACTATAAATATAAAAGTTTAAAAAGCACTAGCGTCACGACAAGGAGTCAGTAATCTACAGGGTGAAACAAGGAGACGGCAGGCTCTTTAAATCGACCGGAAAATTCGGTTTCTTAACCTATCGCGCTACGACTTTGTGCAGCGTTGCCCACATATGGTGCATTTTTTTTTTGTAAAACTTGCAAAGAACGAACTTACCTGAGGAAAAAGTAAAGAAAGAAAAAGGCTTAGCTCCTATGGAAACTCAGCGACGCCACCGGTCTGCAAACAACACGGCGCCGTTTCGCACCGGAGACAAGAGATGGCGCAACGAACGCCGCCAACGAACGAGCATACGGGCGCCGAGAGCCGGCCTCTTTAGCAGACGAACTTTTCGACTCAAAAGCGGCGCGCGTTCCGCAGATGGCGACAGTCGCAGAAACAAAACAGACGCGGTAACAACAAGGAACTGCAGTTCCTTGTCTGCTAAAAGCGCCGGCTCTCGGCATCGTCTGCTCGTTCGTTGGCGGCAGTTGGCGTCGCGACCACTTGCGCCATCTCTTGTATTCCGTGCGAAACGGCGCCGTGTTGTTTGAAGACCGGTGGCGTCACTGCGTTTCCATAGGAGCTAAGCCTTTTTCTTTCTTTACTTTTTCCTCAGGTAAGTTCGTTCTTTGCAAATTTTACAAAAAAAAATGCACCATCTGTGGGCAACGCTGCACAAAGTCGTAGCGCGATAGGTTAAGAAACCGAATTTTCCGGTCGATTTCAAAGAGCCTGCCGTCTCCTTGTTCACCTGTAGTCATTTCTTGGTCTTAGGCAATTGAATCTCAGTCTTTGTCAGTGATAATGAAGGGAGGAAATGTTGTCGACAGTCCGCATGGCAAATGACTCAATGATTCTCTCCAACAAATCTGTTGTTGTGCCCGCGAGTATTCTAGTATCAAGAGAAAATGAGGTGTGTTCAGTAACACACGTTGCGGCCTATGTGAACGACGATTGGTGAAAATACTCATTTGAAGCCTTTGATGTTTACAAGTTGGTTCGTATTCAAATTCCTCGTTATTCTAACAAAAGCCCGTGCGTCTAAGTTCCCTCACAACACTCGTAGAGTCAATCGAAGCCACTTACGGAGTCAGTCAGCGATTAAGATGCCGGAACATATGTTTAGACCAAAAAACGCAGTAAATGAGTTGAGTACGTCTAAAAAGTACCTGAAGTAAAGTGCAAAGTAAATAAGAGGTTAAGTACATACTTCTAGTAAATTAGTAAGTACACCGGGCTGGATGTACTGAAGTACAGTACTGTAAATACAATGTACTTTCAAAGTAAAGTACAAGTACTTTTTAACATAATTATTTTCGGAAACGGCGAATATTGGATAAAGTCAAGTGGCCACAGTTTAGTTGTTTTAATCTCACTGGCGGCTGGCGAATTATTTAAAAATAATCTACTTATAAGGCACTGACTTGTATCGATCTTATAGCCACCATTTGGTATGAATACTTGAAAGAATAAAACATCGAGGACGAGGACGAAAACAGCAGTTCTTTCAATGAGCAACAGAACACAGAACGGCACAAACCATAAAACCGCCCCCCAAAGGTTTCAACGTTCTCAAGGAAGGAAAGAAGAAAATTGTTAAAAGGAAAGGGAATTTTCTATAAAAAGCGCTGGCGTCACGACGACGTATCAATACTCTACTTATCTCTAATGGAAGGAATTGACCTTTGTCATTGCCAGTGAGAATGCAAAAATGTTGACAGTTCCAAAGGGAAATGTACTATAAATATAAAAGTTTAAAAAGCACTAGCGTCACGACAAGGAGTCAGTAATCTACAGGGTGAAACAAGGAGACGCAGGCTCTTTAAATCGACCGGAAAATTCGGTTCTTAACCTATCGCGCTACGACTTTGGCAGCGTTGCCACATATGGTGCATTTTTTTTTTTGTAAAACTTGCAAAGAACGAACTTACCTGAGGACAAAGTAAAGAAGAGAAAAAGGCTTAGCTCCTATGGAAACTCAGCGACGCCCACCGGTCTGCAAACAACACGGCGCCGTTTGCACCGGAGACAAGAGATGGCGCAACGAACGCCGCCAACGAACGAGCATACGGGCGCCGAGAGCCGGCCTCTTTAGAAGACGAACTTTTCGACTCAAAAGCGGCGCGCGTTCCGCAGATGGCGACAGTCGCAGAAACAAAAACAGACGCGGTAACAACAAGGAACTGCAGTTCCTTGTCTGCTAAAAGCGCCGGCTCTCGGCATCGTCTGCTCGTTCGTTGGCGGCAGTTGGCGTCGCGACCACTTGCGCCATCTCTTGTATTCCGTGCGAAACGGCGCCGTGTTGTTTGAAGACCGGTGGCGTCACTGCGTTTCCATAGGAGCTAAGCCTTTTTCTTTCTTTACTTTTTCCTCAGGTAAGTTCGTTCTTTGCAAATTTTACAAAAAAAAATGCACCATCTGTGGGCAACGCTGCACAAAGTCGTAGCGCGATAGGTTAAGAAAACCGAATTTTCCGGTCGATTTAAAGAGCCTGCCGTCTCCTTGTTTCACCCTGTAGTAATTTCTGGTCTTAGGAATTGAATCTCAGTCTTTGTCAGTGATAATGAAGGTGAGGAAATGTTGTCGACAGTCCGCATGGCAAATGACTCAATGATTTTCTCTCCCAAATCTGTTGTTGTGCCCGCCGAGTATTCTAGTATCAGAGAAATGAGGGGTTCAGTCAACACACGTGCGGCTGTGAACGACGATTGGGTGAAAATACTCATTTGAAGCCTTTGATGTTTCCAAGTTGTGTTCTTATTCAATTCCTCTTATTCTAAAAAAAGCCCGTGCGTCTACTTTCCCTCACAACACTCGGAGAGTCAATCACCGCAACTTACGGAGGCAGCTCAGCGAATGACGATGCCGGAACATATGTTTAGACCAAAAAACGCAGTATGAGTTGTGACATTAAGCAATGCAAGCGTGACGTTTTGCATTGCTCAATCTCACAACTCAGACTGCGTGTATTGGTCTAAACATATGTTCCGGCATCGTAATTCGCTGAGCTGCCTCCGTAAGTTGCGCTGATTGGCTCTCCGAGTGTTGTGCGGGAAAGAAGACTCACGGGCTTTTTTTTTTCAGAGTGAATAGCTGCGGAAGTCGGTACATTGGACAAACTGGCAGATGCGTCAACCCAGTTTGTTCAATGTGCTGACTTCCGCAGCTAAGAGGAATTGAATAAACCTTTCTTTCTTTGCACTCTATAAACTGCGAAGAAAGAAAGGCTTATTCAATTTATCTTAGCTTCGGAAGTCGGTACATTGGACAAACTGGCAGATGCGTCAACCCAGTTTGTTCAATGTGCTGACTTCCGCAGCTAAGAGGAATTGAATAAACCTTTCTTTCTTTGCACTCTATAAACTGCGAAGAAAGAAAGGTTTATTCAATTTATCTTAGCTTCGGAAGTCAGTACATTGGACAAACTGGCAGATGCGTCAACCAGTTTGTTCAATGTGCTGACTTCCGCAGCTAAGAGGAATTGAATAAACCTTTCTTTCTTTGCACTCTATAAAGTGCAAAGTAAATAAGAGGTTAAGTACATACTTCTAGTAAATTAGTAAGTACACCGGGCTGGATGTACTGAAGTACAGTACTGTAAATACAATGTACTTTCAAAGTAAAGTACAAGTACTTTTTAACACAATTATTTTCTGAAACGGCGAATATTGGATAAAGACAAGTGGCCACAGTTTAGTTGTTTTAATCTCACTGGCGGCTGGCGAATTATTTAAAATAATCTACTTATAAGGCACTGATTTGCATCGATCTTATAGCCACCATTTGGTAGAATACTTGAAAGAATAAAACATCGAGGACGGAAACAGCAGTTCTTTCAATGAGCAACAGAACATAGAATGGCACAAACCATAAAACCGCCCCCCAAAGGTTTCAACGTTCTCAAGGAAGGAAAGAAGAAAATTGTTAAAAGGAAAGGGAATTTTCTATAAAAAGCGCTGGCGTCACGACGACGTATCAATACTCTACTTATCTATATTGCAAGGAATTCGACCTTTGTCACTGTCAGTGAGAATGCAAAAATGTTGTCGACAGTTCCAAAGGGAAATGTACTATAAATATAAAAGTTTAAAAAGCACTAGCGTCACGACAAGGAGTCAGTAATCTACAGGGTGAAACAAGGAGACGGCAGGTCTTTAAATCGACCGGAAAATTCGGTTTCTTAACCTATCGCGCTACGACTTTGTGCAGCGTTGCCCACATATGGTGCATTTTTTTTTGTAAAACTTGCAAAGAACGAATACCTGAGGAAAAAGTAAAGAAAGAAAAAGGCTTAGCTCCTATGGAAACTCAGCGACGCCACCGGTCTGCAAACAACACGGCGCCGTTTCGCACCGGAGACAAGAGATGGCGCAACGAACGCCGCCAACGAACGAGCATACGGGCGCCGAGAGCCGGCCTCTTTAGCAGACGAACTTTTCGACTCAAAAGCGGCGCGCGTTCCGCAGATGGCGACAGTCGCAGAAACAAAAACAGACGCGGTAACAACAAGGAACTGCAGTTCCTTGTCTGCTAAAAGCGCCGGCTCTCGGCATCGTCTGCTCGTTCGTTGGCGGCAGTTGGCGTCGCGACCACTTGCGCCATCTCTTGTATTCCGTGCGAAACGGCGCCGTGTTGTTTGAAGACCGGTGGCGTCACTGCGTTTCCATAGGAGCTAAGCCTTTTTCTTTCTTTACTTTTTCCTCAGGTAAGTTCGTTCTTTGCAAATTTTACAAAAAAAAATGCACCATCTGTGGGCAACGCTGCACAAAGTCGTAGCGCGATAGGTTAAGAAACCGAATTTTCCGGTCGATTTAAAGAGCCTGCCGTCTCCTTGTTTCACCCTGTAGTAATTTCTGGTCTTAGGAATTGAATCTCAGTCTTTGTCAGTGATAATGAAGGTGAGGAAATGTTGTCGACAGTCCGCATGGCAAATGACTCAATGATTTCTCTCCCAAATCTGTTGTTGTGCCCGCCGAGTATTCTAGTATCAGAGAAATGAGGGGTTCAGTCAACACACGTGCGGCTGTGAACGACGATTGGGTGAAAATACTCATTTGAAGCCTTTGATGTTTCCAAGTTGTGTTCTTATTCAATTCCTCTTATTCTAAAAAAAGCCCGTGCGTCTACTTTCCCTCACAACACTCGGAGAGTCAATCACCGCAACTTACGGAGGCAGCTCAGCGAATGACGATGCCGGAACATATGTTTAGACCAAAAAACGCAGTATGAGTTGTGACATTAAGCAATGCAAGCGTGACGTTTTGCATTGCTCAATCTCACAACTCAGACTGCGTGTATTGGTCTAAACATATGTTCCGGCATCGTAATTCGCTGAGCTGCCTCCGTAAGTTGCGCTGATTGGCTCTCCGAGTGTTGTGCGGGAAAGAAGACTCACGGGCTTTTTTTTTTCAGAGTGAATAGCTGCGGAAGTCGGTACATTGGACAAACTGGCAGATGCGTCAACCCAGTTTGTTCAATGTGCTGACTTCCGCAGCTAAGAGGAATTGAATAAACCTTTCTTTCTTTGCACTCTATAAACTGCGAAGAAAGAAAGGCTTATTCAATTATCTTAGCTTCGGAAGTCGGTACATTGGACAAACTGGCAGATGCGTCAACCCAGTTGTTCAATGTGCTGACTTCCGCAGCTAAGAAGAATTTGACCTTTGTCATTGCCAGTGAGAATGCAAAAATGTTGACAGTTCCAAAGGGAAATGTACTATAAATATAAAAGTTTAAAAAGCACTAGCGTCACGACAAGGAGTCAGTAATCTACAGGGTGAAACAAGGAGACGGCAGGCTCTTTAAATCGACCGGAAAATTCGGTTTCTTAACCTATCGCGCTACGACTTTGTGCAGCGTTGCCCACATATGGTGCATTTTTTTTTGTAAAACTTGCAAAGAACGAACTTACCTGAGGAAAAAGTAAAGAAAGAAAAAGGCTTAGCTCTATGGAAACTCAGCGACGCCACCGGTCTTCAAACAACACGGCGCCGTTTCGCACCGGAGACAAGAGATGGCGCAACGAACGCCGCCAACGAACGAGCATACGGCGCCGAGAGCCGGCCTCTTTAGCAGACGAACTTTTCGACTCAAAAGCGGCGCGCGTTCCGCAGATGGCGACAGTCGCAGAAACAAAAACAGACGCGGTAACAACAAGGAACTGCAGTTCCTTGTCTGCTAAAAGCGCCGGCTCTCGGCATCGTCTGCTCGTTCGTTGGCGGCAGTTGGCGTCGCGACCACTTGCGCCATCTCTTGTATTCCGTGCGAAACGGCGCCGTGTTGTTTGAAGACCGGTGGCGTCACTGCGTTTCCATAGGAGCTAAGCCTTTTTCTTTCTTTACTTTTTCCTCAGGTAAGTTCGTTCTTTGCAAATTTACAAAAAAAAATGCACCATCTGTGGGCAACGCTGCACAAAGTCGTAGCGCGATAGGTTAAGAAACCGAATTTTCCGGTCGATTTAAAGAGCCTGCCGTCTCCTTGTTTCACCCTGTAGTAATTTCTGGTCTTAGGAATTGAATCTCAGTCTTTGTCAGTGATAATGAAGGTGAGGAAATGTTGTCGACAGTCCGCATGGCAAATGACTCAATGATTTCTCTCCCAAATCTGTTGTTGTGCCCGCCGAGTATTCTAGTATCAGAGAAATGAGGGGTTCAGTCAACACACGTGCGGCTGTGAACGACGATTGGGTGAAAATACTCATTTGAAGCCTTTGATGTTTCCAAGTTGTGTTCTTATTCATTCCTCTTATTCTAAAAAAAGCCCGTGCGTCTACTTTCCCTCACAACACTCGGAGAGTCAATCACCGCAACTACGGAGGCAGCTCAGCGAATGACGATGCCGGAACATATGTTTAGACCAAAAAACGCAGTATGAGTTGTGACATTAAGCAATGCAAGCGTGACGTTTTGCATTGCTCAATCTCACAACTCAGACTGCGTGTATTGGTCTAACATATGTTCCGGCATCGTAATTCGCTGAGCTGCCTCCGTAAGTTGCGCTGATTGGCTCTCCGAGTGTTGTGCGGGAAAGAAGACTCACGGGCTTTTTTTTTTCAGAGTGATAGCTGCGGAAGTCGGTACATTGGACAAACTGGCAGATGCGTCAACCCAGTTTGTTCAATGTGCTGACTTCCGCAGCTAAGAGGAATTGAATAAACCTTTCTTTCTTTGCACTCTATAAACTGCGAAGAAAGAAAGGTTTATTCAATTTATCTTAGCTTCGGAAGTCAGTACATTGGACAAACTGGCAGATGCGTCAACCCAGTTTGTTCAATGTGCTGACTTCCGCAGCTAAGAGGAATTGAATAAACCTTTCTTTCTTTGCACTCTATAAACTGCGAAGAAAGAAAGGTTTATTCAATTTATCTTAGCTTCGGAAGTCAGTACATTGGACAAACTGGCAGATGCGTCAACCATCGACTAAGAGAACACAACATGGAAGCATCAAAGGCACCAAATGAGTATTTTCACAGAATCGTCGTTTACAGCTGCACGTGCGATGACTGTACCCCTCATTTCTCTGATACTAGAATACTCGGCGGGCACAACAACAGATTTGGGAGAGAAATCCTTGAGTCATTTGCCATGGGGAGTGTCAACAACATTTTCTCACCTTCATTATCACTGACAAAGACTGAGGTCGAATTCCTAAGACGAGAAATGACTAGATTACTGACTCCTCGTGACGCTAGTGCTTTTTAAACTTTTATATTTATAGTACATTTCCCTTTGGGACTGTCAACAACATTTCTGCATTATCACTGACAAAGGTCGAATTCCTTGCACCAGAAACAAGTAGATTATTGATACGTCGTCGTGACGCCAGCGCTTTTTATACTTTTATTTTTATAGAAAATTCCCTTTCCTTTTAACAATTTTCTCCTTTCCTTCTTCGTGAATGCTGAAACCTTTGGGGGGCGGTTTTATGGTTTGTGCCATTTTATGTTCCGTTGCTCTTTGTAACAAGTCCTGTTTCCGTCCTCGTCCTCGATGTTTTATTCTTTCAGGTATTCATATCAATGCAACAACACGCTCGTTTTCAATTATAATTATTAGTCACCATTGCTTCAATCAGAGAAATGACTGCGTCTCGAAAGACTTCGCGCGTTTTCCCATAACCAGGCACGTAGCCAGGATTTTGTTTCGGGGGGGGGGGGGGGGGGCCCGCCCATGACAAAATTCTGTATGAGGGGGAGGGGGAGAGGAGGTCCCAGCAAAATGGAAGATTTCGGGGGGGGGGGGGGGGGCCAGGCCCCATGGCCCCCCCCCCCCCCCCCCCCCCCCCTGGATACGTGCCTGCCCATAACGATAGGTATATTGTTTTCTTAGAGGTTGGACTCTACCTTACTGGAAAAACCAAGGACAGGAGCGTGTTGTTCTTGAAACAGCTCAATTTCGCCGAGAGCGAATTTGTAGAATGTGCTTTGAAGTCAGGAGTTGTACTTTCCTCCGAAACTACCAGAACAAAAATACTTTAAGTAAAGTACAAGTACATGCTCAGACAATGTACTCCACGTAAAGTGCAAGCTTTCTAAACCTACATGAAGTAGTATTTTAGTACAATGTACTTAAAGTACTTCCCAACACTGGGTGAGGTGATCCAACCTACCCATGTGCTCTTCAGTCCGGTGGACCTTCCATACTGCGCGAGCGAAGTAGCCCCTGCGGGGAAGATCCATGGCGTATGTGAGTGCAATAGCCAGGTGGTCACTTTCGGAGAGGCCGTCACAGAAAAGGCTTTGGGTCGGATGGGGCACAAACACATGATCGAGGAAACGGGAGGATGGAGTGCAGATGAGAGAGCGGCAGATTTGAGAAAGCCCCAATGTCGACGCCAGCCAGGCCCACGGGAGTGTCGTCAGCCGCATCAGAAAAGATGGGAGTATCGGAACCCCACCAGTCAATATGGCTGTTGGAATCACCGAACATCAGCACTTCGCCATAATGCTTCGCCAGCGCTTTGGTGAACGATTCGTCCAGAAGCTCGTAACCAGTAGCCCTGGTGGATGGCGGGCAATAAGCAAGGACTAGAACGGAGCTGCCCTTTGGGTGGCGGAGTTCGAGAAAGACAGCCTCCAACTCCGGGTGCTCCACGAGATGCTCCCTGACTGCCAATTGGCTGGACGGTACGACGATGAGCACGTCGCCGGCGGTAAAGGAGGCCTGCAGCCGAAGAGCTCGGCGTCGCTGACACCAGCGTCCAGCCCCGTTTTTCGTGAGAAGTATGACGGTGCTGCCGGGTAGGGCTGAGACGCCGAGCTTGAGGTTTGACAACTTGTTACTCACTCTCACACTCTTGCAGTTGGTGTACCAGAACGTAACCGTCTTATTGAACGGATTGCGCGCGGCTTGGGGAGGGGTGATGCGCCAGGAACGCCACGGCGAAATGTGAGATGATGGGTAAGGGGCAGCGGGCATCTCGAACAAATCGTCCGAGAGCGGTGGCAGCGAACAGACTAGGCAAGGCCATGGGTCGACTCCTTTACCTATCTTGCGATAATCGCTCAGTGACATATAAACGCAGCCGCGATGGAATCAACCGTCACACGAGTCTCGGCAGAGTGCCTGGTTCTCCCGCATCCGCTTCGTGCAGCTCGCACAAGAAGGCTGCTCCCGCCCGGGGTTCATTGCGATGTCTCCGGCCAGTAAAAGAGCATAGACGGTGTGAAGGTTGAGGCGGTGTCCCGTGGCACGAGACAGTCGGTGGCGCGGTTGGGAGATGCGCCGGTGTTCCGTAGCCGTTGCCGAGCTAGGCCTAGTAGGTGTCCATGCCGTCCGTGCGGAAGAGCTTGAGGCAAATGGGCTGGCGACGTACACTGAGCTCTGCAGATTGGCACGATGGTGGAGAGCTAAAGAGTTGTCTAGTCGGAGCCTACAAAGCACCACGAAGATAGAGCATACGCAGAGCAGCACAAACGCCTTTGGCGTTTGAAACATGTACGTCTTGATAAGATAACATATATCTAATCTGAAATGCACCTACATACATGTTAATTCTTCACATGAAGAGCGAGATTTGTGATGCTTCGTAAGCCAGACTTTTTTTTTTTTACTACGACTTTTGAGCTGAAAACGAGTATAGTAACAAACACAGTTATCCTCTCTGAAATGCTTGTATTTACATTTATCATGAGCTTCTTAGCGATACAAATAATGACGACAAGTAAACCAAAACCAGACGCAGATAGATAATAAAAGTAATTTCAATTGAACAAGCTACAGGTTACTAGCCATGTCAACGAGTTCCAGTTACATTTACTCAAATAATACCGTAACCAGAAAAATAAAAAAAATAGTTTTTCAAGTTTTGATTGATTACGGTGTTTTGAATACTCGTAAGTAGTTCCTTCACTGCTCTTGTGTGCTCCCATTTCAAAATCAGCAATATTCGCAATATTTTTTTTTTTTTTTTTTTTTTAGTAGGCCGCGGAGAGAGCTAGAGCGACTTGAAACTTCACAAAAACACGCTGTTTGAAAAGTGCCGCGTGCCGCTTTGAGCACTCCAACGGATTTCGGTGGCGTTCGGTTGACAGCACGGCCGAAGGATGGCGCCAGTGGTCTCTCCGCATCTCGAGGGGGGCAGCTCGATCGAACGATTCCTGCGCATGCATCGCGCGATGACTCCGCCCCGTTTTCAGAGACGGCGTTTCTGCCACCGACAGCTTGATAAACGCAGGGCGTGTCTTTTTATACGTTCATGCTTTTAACGTGAAAAACATTCCTAGGCTAGTTTCTCCGGGTGTCGTGAAGCCTGTGACGTCCAATAATGCAACGCGCGCAGTGTTACACCCCATTCACACGGGCTGCTTAAAATAGGACCTGTAGCTTAGGTCCCTTAGCTTTACCTGTATCAAAAGGCGTTCGAGATCTCACGGCAAACAAAATGAGGGTTTAGGGTTGATGTTTATTGCACCGGGGATAGCCCGGCTCAACCGAGAGGCGAACGAGCAACATATAATTTTACGTCTAAACTGGTTTGAGACACATTCTTTACTTTACTTTAAAACGAATGAATAGTTGTTTTATTGAGTTCAATGTATGGCGCGAGTGAAACATTAGCTTTTCTTTAGAATGTCTCGCTGGTGTGGTCAAAGTGCCCGCCGTGTTATCTCATTCAAATCCAAAGGAGGTACGCAGTCGTCGAGGTACACAAGGTGCGAAACGTGATCGACAACTCTCCCTGTTTCTCCGAGTTTGCTCTGCTACTTCTTTGCGTCTGCCTCCGGGTCTTCTCAATAAACAGCCTATCGAGACCGAGGCGGATCGTGTCGTACACTCCGGCGTTCCTCCTTTTTCGCCGGAGTTCGTCCAAGTTGTCCTCCCAGAGACGAATTAGCGACCATGTTTCCACCTCGGACCAGTGAACTCGAGGGCCTTTCTTACTAGTGCCGCCAGTGCTGGCACCCAAGTTCACAGGTCCACCAGGCGGAATCATGCCCACAAAGATGCTCTGGGCAGGCGAAACGGACGACTCGTCGTCGCTACTCAAAGTATAGAGAGTATTCACTGGCGGCCATTGCTGTGTGCTCGGCTGCGGAGCGCGTGCTGAACGCGAGCTTCCACAGTTCTTTCGCCACGTGCATTCCGCACCACCAAGATTGCCGGTCTTTGCAGCCTATTAATGCGAGCTCGTTCTGAGCATGCGCTCTAAACAGTGACCTCAAATATGTCGGCCAGTGAATACCTCCTATAGAGTCTACTCACTACTCGAAGCACGTGCAACCGCCATTGCGTTCGGGCCACCGCTGCTGCCCGCTGTCGCCAGTATAAATTTGTCGCTACCGTCTTCCATCAGGTTTCTGCTCAGGTTTACTTTATAATCTTTGCCTCCCAAATGTTTTTTATTACAAAGCAATAAACAAAGCAGAAGCATATATGCTATATTTTTATTTGGAATTCATGGGTCCGAGGCTAAACCCTGTAGCTGTAAAGGGAGGTCTGCGAGCTCCGTTTATTCTAAACGTTCCTATAGCGAAAGGGACCTTTGCGCGCCGTGTGGAATACGAACTCCATCTCACTTTACTATAGGGACCTATGCTAAAGGTACCTTATATTGCCCGTGTGAATGGGACTTCACAGACCTACACCTCAAGCATATAAATAATGCCGATTAAAATACCCTTACGGCACGGAGAGACAATTTTAAACCATGTTGAATAAACCTGAGACTGGGGCAGAGAGGAACATAAAAGTCGAACACTCTAAGAAATGCCTGAGCGTCTACTTACCCGCCAAACACTGAACGAGCCAATCATTGCGATCTACGAAATCCGCTAAGCGAATGATGAGGCAGAACTAATGTTTAGACCTCAAAATTAAGTCTGCGCTGTGGCATTACGCAATGCAAGCATTACGCTTTGCATTGCGTAATGCCACAGCGCAGACTTCATTTTTAGGTCTAAACAGATGTTCCGCCTCATCATTCGCTGAGCTGATTTCCTAGATCGCAATGATTGGCTCTTTGAGTGTTTGGCGGGTAAGTAGACGCTCAGGCATTTCTTAGAGTGAAGGAACAAAAAAGGGCAGGACGACGTCTCAAACTCAGCCACCAAATTTATTTAGTCCGCCTACTTATATAGCCGCAAAAGTAGACTGGTTGCTGTCTGCTTCAATCTTGCGTCACGGAAGTCGCATAGACACTAGTGCCAGTTGAACCTCTAGCGTACATTATAATAACTCTATGATCCATCTACTCGTGCGGCGATGTTGTGGTGGCACCTTCAAGACAGCAGAAACGCTCGTGCCGCCGTCTTTATTTACTCCGACTGCAGTGGTGCTTTCTTAGCGTTTGTGAACACCGCCAGGATTTCTTATTTTGCGCGTTCTATGTGTGTGATCAAGTTCAAGGTATTATGCTGGTGCGCAATGTATTTAAAGGCATGTATGGAGGATGCGAAATTTGACGCGTTTTCATCACCCGAGAAAAGTGATTAGTGTTAGCATTCCTTGAACGATCGCAACGTCTATGTGATCACGAAATCATATTTCTACGTTGTTATCTCTGATAAGATTACATTGTCTTTTGCAATCGTAGAAAAGGCGCGTGGCGACATTTGTATTACCAGTAAAGTCGTGTTTTAAACCCGTGATCGTCCAAGACGGCGTACTGCATCTTTTTCTTTTCTTTTTTCATCCGCTATGCCCTGCGAGCCTATCCTGACAAAATAAAAGTTAATAAAGCTTGAGCCCATAGAAAACTCTGTGCATTTTCTGCTACGCCAGTGAATGACACCGCGTCCCCTTCTTTTTAGAGATACCGCGGAAATGGCTGACGGCGGCGGAGAAGCGGCTGTCGTGCTGACGACCTGCTGCGCTTCGTATCGGCGCATGGGACCAGTCCCATGCTGTCGCTGTAGCGCAACATATCTAATTGAATTTCGCTCGGTTGCGATGTGTCCATGACTATCGCGCTGATGAGAGGCGCCGATTCAGAAAGTATGTCGGTGGCATCGGCACCAGCACACCACCAGCTGGCCGCTAACGCTCCCATTCTCGGAAACTTCCGATTCCGGTGACAGAGCACGTCACAACTAGAGCCACTAAATAAGCTACACTTCAGAGTAACGATACTTGGCCATAATGTTGCTTAAAATTATAGTTGCCAGTTATCTGAAGCTTTATCTGAAATCACAGAAACGCTTTTACGTCCTCTACAAATGTTTAAACAGCTCGCGACAAAACAAAGCAATATTACATGAGCTTCCGAACACCGAATCTAATGCTGAGGAGGTCACACTTTTGAATCATGACGATCGGCAGCTGCGTCTGCTCTGCACATGCACCAAGATGGCGGCGCCCACAACAATGTCGGGGAATGGAGTGGCAATACTCTAAGTGCAGTTCATTTAGTGGCTCTAGTCACGACCATCAAAATTACGCCGCGGCTTGTTCGCGGTAGGTTGGAAAGGAAGAAAAACTCGATATTTGAATAATTTTTTGTGCAGAAGTTAATAAAGCGAAACGAAAACGGATGCTTGTTCGGCGTTCAGTGAACATCGACGGTTTAATGTAAAAGTTATTTGGCAGAAGTGAAAAGGTCACTTTCATAGTCCCTTCAATCTCCCCAGAAACTTTCGGAGAAAAAGAGAACTGTAGGGAAGAGTTATTCTGCAACGTCAGGTTCCATTGAGTAGCGTGTTTGATTTTACAAGATTCCTCTCGAGTTTGAAACTTTGAGGGCTACATAAAGACTTTATTGTAACCGACCCTTTTAAGAACGCATTTTGTGGTGTCAGATACTCTTTAGTTGAGATACGAAGTGTGTATACCTTCTTGCGGACGGGCATTGACGAGCTAACCTGCTCTATCACCTTGCTTTTGGAAACGATGCCGCTCTTTGAGACCAGAAGGAGACGCTCCCTGCACGTCACCGAACCCGTCTCCGCTCATTCGCCTGTTTTCAAACCCCACGCACTTCCGCCTTCTTTTCATAGGTATCCGCAAGTCGGGGAAAAGCGGAATCGAGACTAGCTGAACAAACACACCAAGTAAACGCAGATAAAAAAAAAAAAAAAAGACCCCGTGGCGTCATTGCAGACCGGTCCTCAAACGAGAATCCGAACCGAATCGGTTCGGCGTTGCCTCTTTTGTCGGCGTGCGGCCGACGAATCTTCTTCAAAAGGGCGACAGCGGAGCTCCGTGTTTTGACAGACTCCGCAAAAGAGGATCTCTTTGTTCGCTTTATTTATTTATTTATATGTTCCGGAGAGTGACAGCGAGAACCCGTCCTGGAAGCAGTTTGGAAGCGGTCGGCCTCCCCTCGATTCCGTTCGCGAGATTTCATTGTCGGCATGCATCGTTTTCCGAACGTACATGGTCGCAGCTGTGCCCCGTGGCCATACCGGACCTACTCACCGGGTCGAGTGACAAACAGTCAGTCTGTTGCGGTTGGCAAGCGGCTTGCACCGACGTCGCAACGGCTGCCGTCGTGGTAGCCTTGCTGCTGGGCGCGTGTGCGAGGCTTGAACGTGACGTCATCGAATTTTACTGGGGAACATTCCGGCCTGCTCTTGCACGGGGCAAAGTTATTAGTGTAGCTCAGTTACTGAACTGCTTATAGACGCTGCTTACACGAGCTATAGCCCCCTCCCTGCCCCGCACGCTTCGCCTCCCGCGTCGTACGCGCCGTACGGCTGCTTTGGTGACTACAGTGCATTTTATGACATGCTTAAGTTTCGAAGCACATCGTCTAGATGGCGTTCCACCGTACTCTGTGGAACACATAGTTTTGAAACGAAAATCTAGATGGCGCTTCAAACGACGGGAGGCGGACTGAAGTGAGGGAAGGGGGGTTCTTCCTCCGCGCGAGCTCCACAACTGAGGTAATCTAGTAACGTTGGCACGGGATAACACATTTGGTGATGCGAAATGTATGCTGCAGAAGGTACGCACTGAGCAGCAAGACCACCACAATGGCAACTAATGCGACGTCAGCGCAAGCCATGTATTGCTCTTCCAACATGAATTTCGCAGCACCGAGTTTGTTTTTCTCAGTAAGAACAAGTCAAATCAAAGTTTATTCAGGCAACCGTGTGGAATGCAGTTGTCTGGGGGGGGGGGGGGGCGCCACAAAAGGCATCGGCATGCCTGACAAGGCGACAGGCCCCCCCCCCCCCCCCCCCCCCCCCTTTTCCATTCACGGCCAGACCATCCAGCATGCCAAACAAAAATAAAAGTCTCACAGAGGACGAAAACTACTTGATCATGACAGATTAAAAATAAAATCCTATAAGCAGTAAAAACACTGTATACAAAGACAAAAATCAAGGAACTAAAACCAGATTGTCCCCCACGTTAAACAAAAAAGAACGATGCACATCAATTTTTATGCCTGCACAAACACGGCAAAGAAAGGGGCCACACCCAGCAACATAATACAACCAGCTGCAAAAAAAAAAAAAAAAAGCTTGGTTATTTTTGAAGGGACAATGGATAAACATTTATGTTTTTCTTTAAAGCTTGTATAGACATAGCTCCCTGAATAATGGTCATGAGATCAGGATCGTCATCTAGAAGTACCGATATTTGATAATCTAATTTTCGCGTGCCATAGTTTGTGCGTATTTTTTTGCTTTCTCGTGTGCCGAAAATTATAAGGTGATCTTTACAAAGATACGCACTGAAAAAGGCAGTTGGTTCTAATTTGATCTGATTATAGATTAATAAAGATAACTTCTTCTTTATAACATTTTGAATAGTTAATACTCGGTGCTTTCTAAAGAGCGGAGCAGAGTGACTCCGGTACGGGGCATTTTTGACCAAGCGCAGGGCCTTTTTCTGGAATAAATGATCAGAAGCACGGTGTAAGACGATTGCAAACAGGGCATCTGGCGGCCGCCATGCTCTTCCTCGTGTGAGCAAGCACGCGGAATTCCAGGCCTGCCAAGGCTATCTTCACGTGCATGCTGCACGTGCTTGCACGGATGGGGCACCAGCCCGGGAAACTGGCGTGCGTGCTGTGAGAAAGAACGGCACGGCGCGAGCAAGTGGCTTTAAGTAGGGCCTTCTGTGAGCGAGTTTTCAAGCAAAAGAAAGCATTCTCCTGAACTTGAGCTCACGTGGCAGTGACTTTGCGTGCACTGTAAATATTTCTGAGATAAAGTTAATCGCGGTGAACAGACTTCCGGTTTTCTCTGGTACAAATGGGCCTTTTTTTTCATTTTTTATTGCATGACTGCAGACCAATCTATGGGCCGAGCAGGAAGAGAAACGAGCAGTAAAATGTCCCAAAAGCACAAACGCGAATGCAAGGTGTGCCCTTCGCTGTTACCGAAACAAATGCTGGGAACGGGCTGTAACAAACGACGGAGGTGACCTTGGCGAAGTCATTGGGGAGGGGAAGGGGCGGAGCAAACGCTGGCGAGCGAGAGAGAACGGAAGAAGAACTGCGCTAAGGGCGAAACACATGCGCGCGCGCGCGTTTTCTTCGATGAAACGCGCTAAATGCTGCGGGGAATAACGTTGCGGGGACATGAAGGAGTATATACAGGATGTTCCCACAATTTGTTTCGCGTTTCGCGCGTGGCCTCTTGGGATTTTTGCGAAACGTTCGACAGGGCAGGGGAAACTGAGGCCCCCGAAGACAGATCATCTGTTATGTCTCTGAAGGTCACCCATCTTTAGAAAAAAGAAAGGGACGATGGATCGTTACCGTATATTAAACTTTAGATCCTCGTGTACCGTATCATTAATGCGTAATTTGAAAGAGCCCTAGCCACAAAGGCTGGTTCACAATAAAGCACCGTTTTCTTACGTTTTTTTTTTAGGTTACGCGATATAAGTCTTTTATACATTTGTCATGGAAACACCGCGAAATGACGAGGACGTAGAAGAAACACGAAACGAGCGCTGACGAATTTTCTTAGCAAGGCACACGAAAACGACCCTTGGTTTGTGTCTCGAATATCGCGGGCCAGGCAATCTCCTTGGACTGGTAGGCAAGCTTAATATCAACCCCAGATGTCCCGGGGAATGGACCTTTTTCACATACCGACGCCACCAGGCGGTGGCTGCACGAACTAAAAATCGAGGAAGTGACCTACCTGCGCTACCAATCGATAATGGGAGCTACGCCACCAGCTTCTTCGCTCTCTGAGCTGCGGCGCGTGCAATACCTTGGCGCGTGCCTAAAGCGACGTAAAAGAGGGGAAAGCAAAACACGACCCAAACGTCGTGTTTTTCTTTCCGTCCACTTTCTTTTTTTGTGTAACACAATTATATATATGCGGAAATTACGTGCTCTACTCGCTGATCCACAGCCTCCTTCCGAATTTCCTCGATTTTTAGTGCCGACTTCCGCCGCTTGGCATCGGGCGCTCGCGCGTGCGCAGAACGCTTCTCGGAAAAGGTTCATTACGTGTTCTACTCGCTGATCCACAGCCTCCTTCCGAATTTCCTCGATTTCTAGTGCCGACTTCCGCCGCTTGGCATCGAGTGCTCGCGCGTGCGCAGAACGCTTCTCGGAAAAGGTCCATTGTACGTAAGCTTTCGGCACTCAAGGAAACGCTAAAAGACTTATAAAAAAAAAAAGAAAGAAAGAAACGAGTTAGAGGTGAATTCTCGCGTATTTGTATCCCGTGAATCTGAATATCACGTTCGTTTTCCCCGAGAATGTAACTAAAAGCGAGAAAACGCGAAAAAAATCCGACCAGTCGTGACGCCATACCAGTGTTGTACGGAACGGCGTTCCAAGGAACGGCGTTCATGGAACGCGTTCCTTTTAAGAGGAACGAAGGAATGCCGCCATTTCATTTTGCATTGGTGGAACTGGAACGGGAACGCGTTACATTTTTACTGGAACGGAAAATGGAACGGCGTTCCTTTTTTTCGTCCAGTGGTGTATTTTTTTTTAATTTCTAAGATGGAAAACTGAAATTCTAAAAGTATAAAAACAATATTTTTACGAAGAGCAGGATCTCGTTAACATTTTGGTTACTTATCTTAGGGTCTATTTTGTGGGGTCTTCGCTTGGTAACAGTCGGGTGCAGGAGAGCTAGTGGACATCGATTCTTTTTTCAGTGTCCGAGACTGCGGTTCAAAAAGCAAAACTTTTAGAAGAAGAAAACTACACAGAAAGAGGGAAGTTTCAAACTCACTGCTACTTTCTTTGCTTCCACGAATTCTCACACACTCAGAAATCTAAGGCCGACTACAGCCATCACTGAACTTTAGGAAAGAGACCTACAGTTACAACAAAAGAGCAGGTTACGAGACATCGAACACACCCCTGTATCCCGAACGTTGGCCACTTAAAAGGTACAAAAAAATTAACCTTTATTCATCCTCCCCTTGTCCCTTTAAACTGAACAACGAATCCCATCATTACAAAGAAGGACTTTTAGTTTTCAAGACTGATTTTCCAAAAGCCCTCCCCTCTTCTTCACTTGCTCGTCTTCCCGACAGCAACACCGAGAAGAAACTGTTGTTAAAGGAAAACTGAAGCAGTTCGGTATTTATGGAAAATACCGAAATTGTCTTTATATGGCCTCCAGGATCACGAATATCAAAATTATTTTTCAAGTTGGTGCACGAAGGCTGCAGAAAGTAACTTTCAAAATACCGCTGAAGCCCCTCCTTCCCGGGGCGTGAAGTCATATTAGGAGTTTTCGGGATCTCCACTCTCGCTCATCTTCTGCGCCTGTCAAAGATATGCACCCGCACTCTCGCTATTTTCACAAAAGGTCAAAAAGAGACGTCACGATTTGTGTGAATGCAGTTGTTTCTGCGATCTGGCATGCTTGCAATTGCACACGCTGCCCACACCAGTGGCACGCGCTTGGCGACACAAAGATCCTATTAGGACGTCACGATTAGTCAGATGTTTTTGGTGTTTTCTTGCGTTTAGTTCTACATTCGGGGAAAACGAACGTAATATTCAGATTCACGGGACAAAAATACACCAGAATTCACCTCTAACTCGTTTTCTTCAAGAATCGTTTCAGCTTCTCTTTAAGTTCGAACGAGGGACTTTGTTAGGTTGCTGTAAAACGCTCGTGCAATACGGCGCAACAGTACATTTGGCTCGTTCGAATCGTCCACCATAAACATGAATACGGTTAAAAGCTGAGCATTTTAAACTCGAATATGTCAAAAAATGAAACCCTGCTTCCTCTTGTTTTCTTCTCCTGGTGCTCTTCCATCGCGGCATTCAAATTATTATGTTCCCATTTAATGGGATAGATAAAAAAAAATTTCCTCGATCTAACTATATATGATAATCAGCAAAATACAAATGTAACGTATATGTAACGATACGTTCCATCTTTAAACTGTAACGGGAACGAGTTCCTTTTTCCCATATGGAACTTGTAACGGGAACGCGTTCCAAAAATCAGAAGGAACGAGGAACGAGCTCTTTTTTTGAGGAACGTGTACAACACTGCGCCATACCAGGATCCTTGGGCCACCAAGCGCGTGTCGCTCGTGTGGGCAGCGCGTGAAAATAGCGAGGGTGTGTGTGCGCAGCTTTGGTGTGAGATGGCACGCGTCGACGTCGATGTTGCTTAGGCTTTTTTTCCTCGAGCATCTTATCCCCCAACTTCAAATTATTTGTCGCGAACACAATCTGATCCCGGATAGAGATTCCGAAAACTCGAAATATGACGTCACGCCCCGGGAAGGAGGGGCTTCGGCGGCACTTTGAAAATTAATTTCTGCAGCCTACGTGCACCGAACTGAAAAATAGTCTCGGTATTCCTGATCCAGGCCAAATTAAGACGATTTACGCGTTTTTCCTCAAATACAGAATCGGTTCAGTTTCCCATGTCCTGAGGGATCCTAAAAATACTTAGCTTTAATGTGCAAAAAAAACAAAACAAACAAACATCGTTGATGAAATTGCGTATGTTCGGAGAAATAAGGAAAGGGATCGCCCGGGTCACGTAACGATCCATCAACAGTGACAACATAAACAACTCCGGGCTCGCCAACCTTATTACGTTCATGTATATCTCGCTTCGTGATTATATTTTTCGGCGTTCTTAACAGTTAATGCAGCCATCTAATTGGCTGAAGAGCGACAAGATGGCCGGATCACGCCCTGCGTTGATTAAGCTTTTAGTGACTATATATCAAAAAGAAGAGTTTAAGAAAATAATGTAAACAATTTGGGAGCGACGGGCGCGACAGACATCGTCCTACGTCGTACACTTATTCATGCCGTCCTCGTTGATTGAGCTCGCCGATGCTCCGGACAGAAATCGAATTGGGAGTGATAAACGCATCGGGCGCGCGTCAATTGTTCCGGTTGAGTGAGACGATGGCAATGGCGGCCATGTATAACGGTTTCGCGCTAACGATCGGCGGTGGAAATATCAAAACGAAGCGCGCATTTAAGGCCGGAAAACTCGGAGGGGGCGTTGTCGCTAGTGTGCCTAGATGTAAGAGTGTTTCCAGCTGCTCGATTGGGGCCACGTGGTTTAGGGCCACGTTAGCGGTAGAAGCTGCTGAGAGGAGGAGCCGAAAAACGTCGATCGTCCGCGAGCGTCTCCAAGAATGACTCAGCGCCTCAATCCGCCCTATGCTAATCACCACGCGCCCACGCAACGCGTGCGCAGTTACGGGCAACAAGCGCGGGAGGCGTCCGCCCTTACATTGCCAACATTCTCCGTGGTTCGAATTGCTCCGTCCTCTCAAATCTAGGCTATTTAGGCGTCCTTTCTGCGCGCAGCGCACCCGGCGGAGGACTGCTGAAGCGAACACAAAGGGAGCAGTCCGTGCGCAGTTTCGCGACTGCGACGAACGGGAAGCTGCTTCACCTTTTATGAAATCCCCGAATATTATATAAAAGGTGCGGACAAAGAAACGGAGCCTCAAACGGGTCCAAATGGCCGCGTTTCCTTTCGAGGGAACCGTTCCTTACGCAATCACGGGCGCAGCGCCCAAGCCAGACAAAGGAAAGGGACCAGCCTAGTGTTCCACAGTGCGGATTTTCTTGGACGCTGACGAAATGCCGGAATGTCTATAGATTCGGTATGGCGGCGGGGAATCAGTCAGTTGTTACACACGAGTCTTCTGAGTAGAATTGTAAGTAACGCGCTACAAGTAATGCGTTACTTGTTCCGAGTTACTTTTCGGTAGCAAAGTAACGATTCAGTTACGTTTTAAGAGAAGGAACCAGTAACGTGTTTTTGTTACTTTTTGATATAGAAACGAGTGACGCACGTACGTCCCCCCCCCCCCCCCCCTCGAAATCTTGTATTTTGCTGGGACCTCCCTTCTCCCTCCCCCTCATACAGCATTTTGCCATGGGCGGGACCCACCCCCGAATCAAAATCCTGGCTACGTGCCTGGAGTGACGGTATTTAGCTATTTCTGAAGGGAAACGTCTACAACAGCCAACCCGGTTCTCACCCCAACTAGTACCACTAATTAGTATGACGAAAAATGCTAGACAGACCGCATAAAGTATGTGCACAAGGTGTGCCAGTATAGCCACAGTTTTTCCACTCGTTGAAGAGCGACGAATTATTAACGACGACAAGTACGTATTGGAAACGGCTATACTGCTTTATTGAAACGACGCATTCGGAGTAGCGAGAAAACGCGTTACTTTCAAGGTCAAGTAGCGCCTTGCCTTTAAATCGCAATAACGAGTGAAGTTCTTAGTTACTTCTTGAGTGAGTAATGAGCAACGGTATTTAATTACTTTGTTTCACTAACTTGAACGTGTCTGCGTCTGAGCTCCTCAGGTTCCCGCTATGTTAAGAGAGGAAAAAAAAAATGGGAATCGTATGTGGAATATTGTTTAGCTCATAAATTATAAAAATGGAGCAAAAGAACCACAGGCACCAAATATATTCTTCACTTTGGGGAGCTATCGCAAACTTCGGTATGAAGGGCGACACTCATAGCTCTCTCTGGAATAAGCGCAGCGAGACAGAAGCCACAAAAAAGGCCGAGGAATGAAACCAAAGTGACCTTGTGTTTCTGGGAACCGCTGTTCGCCTTTTGTGTAGTATGTGTTGTTTGCCCTGTTATATATATATATATATATATATATATATATATATATATATATATATATATATATATATATATATATATATATATATGTCTTATTCCTGCGAAGCTTGTAAAAACTTGAAAACAAAGTAAACGGCCGAAAGCAGAGGCCCAAGCCAAGAACCCTGCCGTTGCCACATGGACATTCATCCGAGTAGCTCTGCATCACACCGTCTTTTTGAGACGTGTCGGAACGTACAATGTCGTTTGACTAGCGTAGCGGTCCGATCGAATTTTTGGACCAAATGCCAGCCACTTTTCCTCCGCGATGGGCAAATAGTCCGCTACTGAGGCGTACGAGTCACTGACGTCACACGATTCGTCATGGCTAGAATGCCGTTCGTGGTTGGTCCGCCGAGCGATTTTATGCCATGGTTGGTGGTAGTGTTTACTTAGCACATTCTTGAGGGGTATGCGATCATAGGGTCTGCCAACATAACTAAAACAACTCAGTTGGGAAACTGTCATAGAGTCTAGTTTGAAAACGTGGCTCCGATCCATACTCGAGAACCGAACTAAAAGCGATCGCAGCGCCACCATTTCTCCCGCTGCAGCCACTCCGGTAACTACACGGCTGCGCGTATTGAGTCACGCAAGGGACAGTGGCGCCATCTCGTAGTGGCATTTCGCAATAGCTATATTAATGAACTTCCGTGTTTTGACTCGTCGCTAAAGGGCGGCGCTGTTATCGTATCCACGCTCTAAGAAATAGGGAGTGTACAGGGGTACTCCCCTCGCCCCATATGTAACACATCCCAAAACTACATTTCGTCGTTCTGTCCACTGACGTCGAGTTGGCGATACCAACTTTTACGAGCGGCTTGATAGCTGTTGGATATAACGTGCTAAATAGCTAATGTGCGCATCAAAGACTACAAAAAGAAAAAAAAAACAGGTTTTGCAGCAGGGCCAGAAAAAACCTTGATTGTCTTAACGTAGCCTTTAATGAGTACATTAGCTATTTTAATAAGTTGTATCGCTCGACTATCAAGCCGCTCGTAGAAGTTAGTATCGCCAGCTCGACGTCGGTGGTCAGAACGACGAAATGTAGTTTTGGGATGCGTTACATATGAGACAAGGGTGTATCCCTTTACACCCCCTATTCTTTAGAGTGTAGTTTGGTCTCGGTGGACGCGGCCGGTCCGGGTTTCAAAGGTGAGCTTCTCAACTGAGGGTTTTAGTAACGTCGGGATCTGCTCGATTGTTCAGACCCTTCGGTCTAATTTTACAACTCTAACTAGATCTATAAAATAGACCGGACTCATACGTGGTCGGGACATATATCAGCCAAGCCAATCAGGCTGTTTGACAGTAAAATAGACCAAGTATGGCAAAACCTGAATCCCCTGGTTCAGGTTCGCGGCGTCTATTCGGTTCGGCAGGTTTTCGCGAGACCTTGGGCCAACTTCAAGCTCTGCCAGACAGAAACGAAAGTCGCATCGGGAAATCCAAGGACGTGGGTTAAGACCGCAGGCCTTGCGTATCCCCACCCATGACTGAATGAGCCGGCGAAAGCAATGAACCGGATGTATAAAAATGGCCGACTTCCCGAGCGCGGTTCTCGACATTGTCGTAAACCATATTTAAAGAAGCGGGGCGCGATCAAGTGCTCTAGCTAGGCGACAGCTGTGCTCAGCTGTGCTTCAGGCTCTCTGCTAGAACCATGCGAGAAGCCGAGCCAAGCTCCGTGATTATTTTCGTGGAAACCAGTTTTAAGACATCACTATGAACCACTGTAGAATATGATAGCCATGCGCTGCCTTATGCCTCGCACCTGAACAACGCGCGTGATCATCTGATCCGTCTTCGAGCAGACTGAATGATGAGAGGTCACTGGCGAAGGCTCCCTCCTTCGGTTTCGGTCTGGTAGAAGAGTTTCGGAGTTAGGCTTAAATGAGCTTGCAGACCTGTCAAGTGAATTTACCAATAAATGTACCGTAAGAGTCATATCGTCGCTAAATCCGCGATCACACTTTTATAACACATATAGGAAAAAGAAAGTCTGCAGACACACAAAAACCGCCTGAAAGCAAATATGCGTCGAAGATGCGTGAGATGTGTCCGTAGATAATTTTGTCATCCTGCCTTCAGGGAAAATCCTGTCTCTTGAATGATGTACGAGTAAAGGGACTGCGGCTTATGGGATGTGATGTATTTTGAAAACAGCACGGACAAGTCACTCTAGCCTTAACTAATCGATCTCGCGCCCGCGTTGTTAATCGGATGTCTTTAAGTTGTTTGCCCAAACGGGATCGAGCTGTTATCGACGCAGCGCGGAGTTGCTTCCGGGTCTTGTTCAAACAATGCCGCGTTCAAGTTGGACACAGGGGCGTTGCACGACGGCAGACATATAGGGTGCAGCCATCTTCAAGGCTTCTCGCCGCATGAGGGTCTGACAACGGCGATTAATTATGGCTGTGTAATTTTTTTACAGCGGAGCTGTTAAGGGCTAGTTTCTCCAGGATCGTGTCCCTCGCAAAAAAATGAAGACACCAAACTCTGGACACCTACCGCCATCTATGAGCGACGGCGGCAAGCCACGTATCTGGTTGCCGCCGTCGCTCATAGATGGCGGCAGCCTTTCCACTCTGGCTTGCCGACTTGCGGCCGGCCATTACTTTCCATTGTACAGCTCCGCTGGTCTTCCTTTTTTACCAGTGTGGGAATTAAGTCTGAAAGTTCTTTTGTTCTTTTTTACCTGTTTGGTACGTACATGCCGTTCAGAGATACGTTCGCGCCCGAAACGCTACAAGTATACTCGCGCCTGTTGGAAAATATCGACAAAATGTACGATTAGTTAAAAACGAATCCCATCCATCCTCGGCTTATAACGAGCGCACAAATGCACTGACTCAAATGTCAGTGAGCGCGGTAGCACCTCGAGAAAAGGACGGGGCCCGTATTCACCTCTTGGCGTGACGTTTCTTCTTTATCGCGAGTAGCCCGCCCGAAAAGACGAAATCATCGAGCGCACTTCATGGAGCGCGACGACCGACCATACGGCGAGCAAGTGTTCCCAAATGCGTCTCTGGCGCAGCCGAACGTCAGGAAGGGCGCGCCAATCAGAGGTCAACATGGAAGACGCGCGGGGAACGCTCCGCGACGAGGCAGCGAAGTGATCGCCGTGATTGGTTCGAGTTGGGGAGAAACAAGAACACGTGGGCGCACTTGGCGGGCAAAAGAGCGCACGAGGTGATCAAGAAACGGACGAACTCGCACGCCGCAACGGTTGCCTACTTCCAATGTTGTACGGAACGGCGTTCCTGGAACACGTCCCTTTTTGGAGGAACGAAGTAACGCCGGCCGTTCCATTTTGCATCAGCGGAACTGGAACGAGAGCTCGTTGCATTTGTAGTAGAACGAAAAAAGGAACGGCGTTCCTTTTTTCGTCCAGTGGCGGGTAATTTTGATTTTATTTTCAAGAGGGAAATTCTAAGAGTACAAAAACAATATATTTACGAAGAACAGGATCTCGTTAACTCTTTGGTTACTTATCTTAGGGGTTATTTTATGAGACCCTCGCTTAGTAACAGTCGGTTGCAGGAGAGATAGCGGACATCGGTTCTTTTTTTCAGTGCCCGAGACTGCGGTACAAAAAGCAAAACTTATGGTCGAAAAAAAAAAAAAAAGACACAGGAGGAGGGATGTTTCAAACTCAGCTACTTTCTTTGCTTCCACGAATTTTGATACACCCACAAATTTAAGGCCGACTACAGCCTTCCCTGAACGTCTACAAAGAGACCTACAGTTACAACAAAAGAGCAGCTTACGAGACATCGAACGCACCCTCGTATCCCGAGCACTGGTCACTTAAAAGATACACAAAAATTTACCTTTACTCCTTCTCCTCTTGTCCTCCACCTTCAAGCCGAACAACGAATCCAACCTTCACGACGAAAGACTTGTAATTTTCGAGACTGACCTTCCAAAAGCCCTAACCTCTTCTTCACTTGCTCGTCTTGCAGGACGGCAACATTCAGAAGCAACTGTTGTTCAGTTCGAACAAGGGACTTTGTTAGATTGAAACGTGTGAGGTTGTAAAACGGTCGTGCATGTGGGGTAACAGTACATTTGGCTTGTCTGATTCGCCCACCACAAACATGAATATGGTTAAAGCTTAGATTTTGAAAGGTGAATATATCAAGAAACGGAACTCTGCTTCCGCTTGTTTTCTTCGCCTGGTGCCTTTTCATCTCGGCATTCAAATTCTTATGTTTCCAATTGCTAGAATAAAAAAAAAACCTTTTTTATTTGATTAAATATGGCAATCAGCAAAATACAAACGTATATGGAACGTATAAAATGGAACGTATATGTAACGATACGTTCCATGTTTTAATTGTAACGGGAACGAGTTCCTTTTTCACATATGGAACTTGTAACGGAAACGGGTTCCAAAAATCTGAAGGAACGAGGAACGAGCTTGCGTTCCTTTTTTTGAGGAACGTGTACAACACCGCAAGTTATTTCTGAAGCGCAGGGTGGGCTTTATTATCCTCGCGCTACTTGCCTCGTTTGTCGGCGAGCTTAGTGGCTAATGTTGCAATCCCATTGGCGACTGGCAAATAATGTCGAAACTCACCACGCCCTGGGTTTGTTACGTTGTCAGTAAATCTTAGAGTGTTCTGCGCGGAATGTCATGGCGCCTGGCAAGATGCAGTGGAGTAAGTGAAGCGGCACGGAATTTGGCCAAGCAATGGCCATTTGCTGGCGATGGTCTTTTGGCCACTGGCCAAAGAGTGGCCATTCATCGGCCAGTGCTAGGCCGTTGGCTGATGGCCCGTGGCCATTGGCCGATGGCCAGAGAAAGGCCAGTCATCAGCCAATGATTGGCCATTGTCTGGCCACTGGCCAAATGACCATTGCCAGGCATTGACCAATGATTGGCCTTTGTCTGGCCGCTGGCCAAATGACCATTACCAGGCATCGGCCGATGATTGGCCATTGTCTGGCCGCTGGCCAAATGACCATTGCCAGGCATCGGCCATTGATTGGCCATTGACTGGCCACTGGCCAAATGACCATTGCCAGGCATTGGCCAATCATTGGTCAAATCTGTGCTGCTCGGGGGGATTATTGTTTACAGGGCAACGTCTTTTCTACTTCGTGCAGATACCGCTAAGAAAGAATCCCCAACGTTTATAACCGAGTTAGTTTTTCTCCTTACGGTACTGGTAGCCTCGGAAGAAAACTAGACGAGCAGTGTTCGCCCTCTCACCTTGCAGCCAGAGCAGGTGGTCACGTGATCTGGAGCCGATTATATGCCGACAATGTTGATTGTGGCCACGCGCTGGGGTTGGCAAAGTACAGGAAAGAGTCACTAAATAGGTTACACGCTTCAGGGTAACGACACTTGAACCATCTTGCTGCTTGAAATCACGGCTGCCAGCTATCGGAAGCTTCATCTGAAATGGCAGGAAACGCTTTTCATTCCTTTAGGAATGTAAAAACAGTTCGCGACGGAGCAAAACAATAGCACCTGAGCTTTCTAACATCATATTTGAAGCTAAGGTAGTCACACTTTTGTATTGTGATGATCGACAGTTTCGTCTGCTCTGCACTAAGTAGCAAGATGGCGGCACTTACTCAGATCGGGGAACGGAGTGCCGATACTCTAAGCGTATAGCTTATTTAGTGGCTCTAGTACAGGACATGCGCTGAGTTCTGCATACATTGTTTGGGTTTGGCTGTTGTCATTGCAGCGATTGGACACGAGCCACTAGCCGATTGTTTGTCATCCTATTGACTATAACGAGCCCAAGTTGAGTGCTCACGCGATGCTCGGGTCCAATCTATGAGCCGCATTCAAATATCTTCACTCGGGCGACTATGCCAAGACTGCGACCTCAGAGTTACGTCATCAAGTTTTGCAAAGAAAAAAAACCGCTTGCTTTTGTCTTTTAAATTACACCGCAACAAAAAATTCCGAGGACACCTAAGCACTTATGAGTTGTGAATGCGAGTGCATAAATGTCGTTCTTCCGTTCCCTTAGTTCGTCTGCGGCGTACTGGCGTGGACGGCCACGTTTCGCTACTACCGAGGTAGCGGCCGACGGCCGAGCGCGCGCTCTCGGGAAGTGGCCGCGCCGCGCTGAGCTCGGCCGTGCAGCCTCTCCGGAGTTTGCCCGTGCGGGCTCTGCGGCCAGCCACTCCCTCTTACCGGCGGCCGGGCTCCTGCGTGCGCTGCGCCACCATGGAGAAGGCTTCTCTGGTGACGTTCCTTGGAACTATGACGCGCAAGGGCCAATGGGAGCCTCGTTCCTTGAAACTATGACGCGCTTCAGCCAATGGGAGCCTATCCATCAGATCGCTGCTAGAGACGACAGGCTTCGCTCCATTGGGACAGGCTCGGCTTCAAAAGCTGATGACGTTAGTTCACTCCATAGAACAGTTAATGCTTTCGCTTTAAAACGAATTCTTAGTCAGTGGCGTTGCGTGCGAGTATGCTTGGGTACCACTGGTGCCAGTAAGCTCATGTAACGTGAAAAAAGATCGAGGTACACCTAAGCATTCCTTATGTGTTGTGAATGCGGAAGCATGCAAGCCGCTCCCCCGTCCGCTCCCTTTTTCGTATAATGCGTCCCCGCAGGAGGCACCTGTGAAAGCAGGTGTTTGGAGAGTGGCGTTTCGACGGACCCCGAGCCCCGCAGGGGGGCGCCTGCACCTTAGGTGCTAGGTGCTTGGTGAGTAGCCTCACCACAGACCCCAGCCACGTGGGCCACCATACCCGCACGCAGGGGGCACCTGCCTCGGTAGGTGCTTGGTGAGTGGCGTCACTACGAACCCCGAGCCATGTGGCTTCGCCCACCCACGTCTGGCTGTGCGTGGTTTAACCCGTGTCCGGGGAAAAGGAGACCCTGGTGGTTGAACTGAGCCCGGGGTATGTTTGGACCCTTCGGGGCCCCCCGGGCAAGGCAATACACCGCTTCGGCCCCTGCGTCTCGTAGACGGGTGTCCTGGCTTGGCCCGACCAGGATGATTCAGTCAGTCTTTTCCTTCCACCTCTTTCCCTTCTCTTCTACACTCTCTTCCTTCCTTTTTACCTTCTTAGGTGGCAAGGGCCAACCTTGAGTTGAAACAGGTCCTGTCCCTGCAACCACACTAGGGTATAGTGCCCGGGCAGCACTGGTAAAGTAATTGCGTCAGCCAAGCCCATCTTGCTATGGCACATTACCTACACCCTTGTTGGGCTCCGTGGTGGGCGGTGCACCTGGGCACTGAACTTTTCTCCCATCTTTATGGGTTCTAGGCAAAAAACCACTGATCGGGCCCTGAAAAGGGTTCGCACCGAAGCCATCACTGCAAAGACACCTGACCTTCCTCCAAGATTCTCCAAGTTTTTAGTCATTCATTCTGAAGGCGATAAACAGCTCTCACAAATGTCCCCATTCTTAGTAGCAAAGGTGCTTGAAGGTGCAATTGGGAAAAACTACAAGGCAAAAAAAAAATGAGTTCAGGCGATTTACTCGTTGAGGTGGAAACGAATGAGCAGAGTACTGCACTGCGAGGTTTAACGTCTGTTTCTGGTTATGATGTCTCTGTCTCTCCCCACCGAACGTTAAACAGCATTCAAGGAGTTATTTCCGAGGATGACCTTCTTGATAGCTCTGAGAGCGAAATTGTTTAAGGCCTCTCAGACCAAGGTGTCACAGCTGCAAGGCGTATCACCATGCGTTGTGACGGGAACGAGCTGAAGACAAAACATGTCGTACTTACCTTCCAATCGACCGTCCTTCCTGAAGCTGTGAGGGCTGGGTACCTGCGCTGCAGGATTCGGCCTTATGTGCCAAACCCCCGCAGATACTTCAAGGGCCAGAGATTTGGACATGGCTCTCAAAGCTGCCGTGGAAAGGCCACCTGTGTAAAGTGTAGCAAGACCGACCACGAAGCTGATGCATGTACCAGCAACCCGCACTGTGTAAACTGCTCTGAACCTCACCCAGCATATTCCAGATCATGCAAGACATGGAAAGACGAGAAAGAGGTCCTCACCTTGAAAGTTAAAGAAAACTTTTCTTACCCTGAAGCACGCCGTCGCTTTGCATTCGTGCAGACAAGCGGCTACGCCTAAGTGGTGCAGCGGGGACCTGCACCACTGAAGGTGGCAGTGGCAACCCAGACGTCCTTTCTGGACTATGGGAAGCCACGGCAGTCCCCCACGCCCCTGCTGAAGATTCAGCTTCCGGGGCGTGCAATCTCGGCTGGGTGGTCTATCGACCCTCCCAGCCAGAGTGCGAACCCTCGCGCTCCAACTGGACAGCAGCCGTTGTCCTCTCAGGCTGTTTCCCAGACCCAGGATGGGCCGGTGGCTACTGCAACCGTCCCTCCGCCGCAGTCTCTTCTAGGGAGAACAGTAGACACTCTCGCCCACACTCCCTGGAGAGAGCATCATCGAAGGAGCGGCATGGCTCTCGTGCCGCACCTGCAGCGCCTAAGGGACAGGAACGGGTGGACTTGGGCGACGCTTCGCCCAACACCTCCTCTGCCCCTTTGGCTGGGTCTGGTCGCGGGCGGGGCATGGCGCCCCGTTCCCCGAACCTGAAGAAACCTGCAGGAAAAGCCTCGCCTCAGGAAACTGAGGCCATCGATGAGTGCGGAGAAGTCTCCACTCATGCGTCTGACCAAGACGACATGGAGTGGCAGACTATTAAGAGTAAGCACAAAAGCAAAAAAACCGGTGATCCCACCAATGTGACATTGCGAATTAATTTTTGCCACATACGGAAGCCTTGGAACTTTTATTTCTTCTCCCAGTGTTTCTTATTTATTAAGTTTAACCCATTTTTAAAATAGTGACCAATTTCCATTTTATGCAGTGGAACTGCCGTGGCCTAATGAGAAATATTGATGATGTAAATTATTTTATGGACGGGCTGAGGCCCATTGCACTCAGACTACAAGAAACCCATTTAAATAACACTCATACTCAGATTTTACGTCGGCACTAAGTTTTTAGAAAAATAGACTCTCCCCTAATACGTCTGGAGGAGTGGCAGTAGTGATGCAGAGTGGTGTTGCTTGCTCAGAGGTCACCCTTAGAGGCTGTAGCGGTGCGCCGTCTTGTTGACCGTTTGATCACAATTGTTTCTATTTATCTGCGACCAAACTCTGCACTACATATGAGTGAACTTGAGTCACTTGTAAAACAATTACCTCAACCTTTTTGTCTTAATTTTAGGCGATTGTCATGCCCGCCACCCTTTGTGGGGTAGTGCTCGCCAGGATACACGTGGAGGTGTTGTAGAGCGTTTTTTATTATCATCTGGGTTGTGTCTTTTTAATGGGAGGGATCCCACATTTTTTTAGTGCAGCACATCAATCATTTACATCTATTAACCTTTCTATCGCATCACCAATTTTACTTCCATGCTTTTCATGGAAGGTTTTATATAATCCTTTTGGAAGTGATCATTTCCCTATTGTTCTAGAAAGCACAATGCCAATTCCTTATATTCCGACACGACTCCCAAGGTTGAAATTGGAAAAAGGCTGACTGGTCTATTTTTTGTTTGGAGGCTTTTATTGATTCGTCTGTTACTGTAAACAAGAGCCCTGAAGATGCCACGCTGTATGTTACAGAAGCGATTATAAATGCCGCATCACACAGTATCCCCAGACCTCTGGACGACTCCCCAAGAGGTGCAAGCCATGGTGGAACAAAGACTGCTCCACAGCACGCAAGTTGCAAAACAAGGCATGGTGCATCTTCAGACGTTATCCCACTCCTAGAAATTTACTTGAATTCAAGAAAAGAAGAGCCAAAGCTCGCTGGACGCGAAGGCAAGCTAAAGGCAGTTCCTGGAGAAAGTATGTGACCTTTTTGAGTAGTTTTGTTTCTTCAAAGGAAGTATGAGATCGTCTTAGGAAGATCAGGGGAGACTATCGGTCTTTCAGGATACCCCTTTCCTTTTTCCATCTGCAACATCGCTTAAAGAACGAGCTAATGTTCTTGGTAAACACTTCCAGGAAGTGTCTACCTCGGCCAGTTATAGTGAGTCTTCTAAGAGGTTTCGATCATCAGCAGAAAAACAAGCAGTCAAACGCACTCAACCGCAAGTGTCTGAACCGGAGTGCGCTTGACTGCGTTGCGTCGAGAACCGAAAGCGAGTCACCGGCACATCTGTGCTTCGTATGAAGCGTGGAATCCAATTCAAGGAATCGTCTTGGCACGCAATATAAGCAGCAGCGATGTCGTGGTTTCTCGCCGCCGCAACGCAGTCAAACGCAACTGTCTGAACCAGGCTTTAGAGACGTCGATGCATTGCCGAACGGAAGCTCGCGCTGGACGCGGGACAACTCTTCTCATCATCAGTGACTTCGTGAAAGCTGAGACTGCAGCCAATGATACAAGCGGGAGTTAGCCCGCGCTCCTCGCTTGCAGATCTGTCTCTCTACAGGACGAGCGCTCAGTGTGCGCAAGAACGTTTCAGAGTCACGGTCTCGTGCTCTCGTGTTTCTGGCATTGCCTGCAGTCTCAGCTTAAGCGGGTACTCTGGCGATTTCTTGAGTTCCTCCAACTAGCTATATTTTCTGAATCCTTTACCCTTTCGAGTATGCTATTTAGTATCGCAAAATATGAAATAGGTACTGTGAAATCGCAAGTGAAAATGATGCAAAAACAAACATTCAAATATACTCGAGCTTTTTAGTGCCATGACGTCAGTGGAAGGCAGTCTCGCCAATGGAGCGGGCAATCTAAAAAAATGGACTATGCCGAGCATTTGTTTCGTGCGGCTGCGCGGGTGCTGGAGCGAGCATGCAAAGCATTCATTTGACACCACGTACCTGCTTGTAATCAGTTGGGAACTAATCCTAGAGTCCAAAGAGTGAACCCCTGCTTGCCGCTGGCGTCACTTTTTGGTTGTTACCAGTAAAGACTTTCCATTTGAAAAACAAAAAGAAAAAAAAAAACACACAATGAGGACTAACGTAAATTCGATAGCTTCGCGAAGAAAAGTTATTTCGGCCTAATGTTTGGGCTACTATTTCATCGATGTGTGTTAGTGTGTTTAGGAAATTTTCGGACCAATCGGGGACCACGAAGAAAACGTCGGAGTATCCCTTAACCGGAGTAGGCAGATACGACTCGCGAGGATTTCGTTTTCGAGGAGCGGTCCCGCCGCACCCCGTGCCTCGCCGTCCGTATCAAGAAGCCCGCCGCGCGACCCTCTAGATCCGAGCGAGCCCGTGTTCCGCCGCCGGGCGAGCTCGGGCTCGGGTCCGGGCGGCGCGCGCATCGAACTGAGCCCCGGCGTCAGTTCCGGCTGCGCGCGCGGCCAGAGGCTCGATCGGCCCCCGAGAGCGCCATGGCCGCCGACCCCCGGTCGCCTCGCGGCCCGAGCCGAGGTTTAGGCGGTCGCCCAGGCTGCGTGCGGAACCCCAGCTAGAGCGCCAGCGCCTCCGGGACCGTCCCCAGCCAGCGGACGGGCGCATGGCGGGGACGCCGCTCCTGCCCCGACGGGGCCCGTAGAAGGCCCGTCTCGCCGCCCCATGTCGGACCCGGACGAGCCAGGTGAGGGGCCCCGCCGCCGCCGCTACTCAGGCCCGGCGTCCGCCCGGCCTAGGGCCGGCAAAGCACCGCTAGTCAGGGACCCGTCGAGCGAGGACCACGCAGCCCACTTTCAAGCAGACATGGACACGCTACTACGGAATACGGAGGGCGCCGTTTTAAAGGCTGCCAATCCCTCCAAAGGCACCGTTTATTTTCTTTCCCCCTCTCCATCTCTTTCTGTACACGTTACAGAAATAGAGTGACTAAGTACCGCTACTCGTTAATCGCCCAAAAAAAGTACCCAAGTAGATTACTCGTAACATTGATTCAGAAGGAACGCGCTAGCTATATTTGAATGAAACGTGCTATTTTCTCGTTACTGTACGAATGTGCCGTTTTTATGAAGCGACACAGCCGCTTCTCATATTTGTCGTTCTTAACAATTTCTCGATCTTTAACGCGTTCCGTCAGAGATAACTGTGGCTATACCGACATACCGTGTGCACGTCTGTTCTCTCTAGCGCTTTCTCGTCGTGCAAATGGCAGGCGCGAGCTGGGGGGAGGAGGTTGGGTACTTGCGTTGTTCCCTCCCAGAAGTAACTATATATATACTCGTCACTTCATCAAAAAATAACGAAAATACATTACTCGTTCCATTTTATTAAAAGTTACCGTGCCATTTCTTTCTTGCCGAAAGAGGTATCTAGGTGTAACTAAGGCGTTATTTGTAAGGCGTTACGTATACAAGTCTGACTTAAAGAAATCCGAGATTGTGAATACATAGCACCGTAGGCTTTAGGAATGACCGGATATAGGGCGACGCGTCGAAAACAGGTCATTAAAATACGAGAAGTTAATCACGGGTCATTTTCGCCATTTCGTGCGGACTCTATAAGGCCCGAGTCCCACTATAGCGACAAACAAAAACAACCAACATCGACGAGCCTGAGGCACGTGCATGCTGCATACACGCGAATGGATCTTTGGCAGACTCGCCATCCCTCGCGCAAGTTCTTCACGAGCACCGAAATACTGCGAGCGTGCGAAAAATACAATCGCGTGGACGCTGCCTGCATTTGTTTGAGGCTCGTTGGTGTCGGTTGTTTCTGTTTGTCGCTCTGGTGAGACACGGGCTTTAGCGGAAAACAGTCTAAATATGCGGATGAATGAATCGTACTTCGTGACAATCCTCCCATTGGATCACTGCTGTTCAATCGTCTGCATGCGTTTAGCAGTAGGGTTGAGAGGGAAAAGACAGCTCGGAACATAGTAAACGCGAGAAGTGTATCTATAGGTAACAGGGCAGGTACGGGTCCGTTGATCTCATATTGCGCGGAGAAGGGCGGACGAACACCCAGTCACTGCTACCAATTAAAAAAAAAACAAAAAACACTCAGCGTGTTTTGAAGTTTTAAGAACGTTTTGACAAAAAACAAAAATTGAGCGACTGCATCTCGCGATTCGCCTGATGTTTTCCGCCGTTAACAGTAACGGCTGGTTCACCCACAGCCGTTTTTTTTGTTTTTTTTTTTACACTTTGAAGCTTACGTACACGTATACGTAGAGATACGACAACAAGTCACGTGCGTATCCGTGCTTCGTATTCCCCATGGCAAGCTACTCCTGTAACTGGCTCAAACTCTTCGTACGCAGCGCGGATGTGCTGCGTACGAAGTTGTATCTCGACGTAAGAAAGTACGTAAGCTTCGAAACGTAAGCAAACGGTGCTGTGTGGAGCAGCCTTAATTCATGCCAGGTGGAAGGCGCTAATCCGAACCGCCTCAAAACCGCGCGCTAAAGAAAAAAAAAAAGAAAAGAAAATTGAGAAATGAATGCTTGATTTTGCGATGGCAGTGCACTCGCTCCCAACACCCGACGCCGTCGCCGAGCCGAGGCTAACGTCGATATTCCGCGTGCACCGGCTGACGGGTACGAGCGCACCCACGTCAGCTGAGCGCCATCGGAGCGTGCACTGCGCTCTTATTCCACGCGCGAGGACAGAGAGGAGTTCTCGGGGATGCGATTACGTTTCAAGGTCGGGCCGTTCTGTTGACAGGCGCGATCATCTGCGGCGGGGCGGTCGCACCCAGCGAGGTGTTTTTTGGTCAACCCGTCGGGCGTTAGGATTGCCCAATAAGCCCGAGTCGCGGGGAGACTGCACGGACCGTTCGCTCGCGCTGAGCGATATCTTACTAGGGTAATGCTTTAGATTTTGTGCCCCGGTACATGCGCTGACCTTAAAAACTTTGGAGCGTTTTTTTTTTTAATGTATGGGCCAAGATATTATACTTCTGGGTACGGTATCTGTCAGATCACTCCGCTCAGCTGCGCGGAGCCAAGCTGATGGCAGGCAATCTCCGCGCACGCATGCGGCATGTCCCACTAGGAAAATTGGTCGATATCGTTGATTGTTGTTTCAGGTACTTTAAAGTGTCGAGAAGAGCAGACAATAGCTAAAATTAGGAGCGCATTTTTTTTTTGTGGCTTTTAAAAAAGTTTGATTTTTTAAGGGAGAACGACCGAGGCGCTCAACGTTCGCGCTACTTTTTGATCCTTTTTGCTGTGTCTGGTTTTCGTGATATTCAGAAGAATTGGTCCTTTTTTAACTCTGACCTGAAGCTCGCTCTGGCGGTTCGACCACTTCTTTGGGAATGACGGAACACGGAGCTTGGCATGACGAGAACGAAAGCGACCTGCGCTTTTTCGCCTGTATACTCACCACCGAGCAGTAGGTGTTTCAGAAGAAAAAAACAAATGTAAGCAAAATACGTTCCTCGTTACTTGGAAATAAAAAGAACGAGGTACCAGCCTACCTTGTCTCGAAATGAAAGAAACGCGTTACCGTTGCCGATAAAAGGGGACGCAGGCTACTTTTGCGTTACTTCTGATTTCTGAATTCAAACGATTGACTGTTTCGACCTGACAGGCATTCATAACCGCCATATCTCACGAAACATTATGGTCCATGCAAAAACGTAACATAATTACGCAATCGTTATTACGGTTCTACTCTGCAAAAGAGACGCACAATTTTGAAGGCACGTTGGAACGGGCACGATTCATAGAATGTGGTGCTTAAAACACACAAGGGCCGTTTTTTTTTTTAAGTTTTAGGAAGATGATGTAACGATTAATGTACGTATACGTCACCCGTTACTCCAAATAAGTAACATAAGTACCAAAAGTAACGAGAACGTACGTTGCTCAAAAAAAAAGAAGAAAAAAGAAAGTGCGTTACCGGTAAGGCCGTTACCCGTAACGCGTTACCGCCAGCACTGTCACCCACCACCGCCCTTTCCGATCCACGCGTCAACCGAATTGGCGGTAGAAACTGGCGATACCGGACAGGACCGGACGATCAACATCGTGACTCGTTTCTTGGTCTTTTACTTTTTCTTTTTCTCCGGAAACGAGCGAGAAGAAATCCGACGGGCGCGGGACGACATGGACACTCGGTCTGTCATCCACGCCCGCGGATATCGACGACGAACAACGACAAAGAATGCCCGGTTCCTTGCAGTCTCCCGCAAATGAAGTGTGGTGAGACTGCTACATGTTGCTGCACGCAGGTACACGTCTGCCGCGTTCAAATCTCGCGGACCTTGTTCACGTGACACTGTGACGTCACGACATCACGTGACACGGTGACGTCACGTCCCACTGTGACGTTATGGGAGACTTTGTTCCCACTACATCTGGAGAATACATTTTCACGCTAAATTCAGCGGGAAAATCGTGACGTCATCGGACATGACGTCACGTGACACGGTGGCGTCGCATTATCACGTACGTCACTGAAGTTCCCCGAAAAATGTAGCAAATAAATTTTTTCGTTCAATTTAGCGGGCCACAACATACGCAAGTACATTAAATCATGAAATGCACACGAAATGCTCAGCGAAAATTCTTTCCAGCTGTCATCACCATGCCATTGGGGGTCGCTATAGTTTTTTTTTCTTCATTTTTTTCACATGTTTTAGCTGTGGACGAGGCGAATTTGCATTTATTTCTGGTTTCATGATATTAAGACAATATAGTCGTGCACTCAATAGGTTGCTGTTTAGTTCCGGTTCGAAAAAGAAAACAAAAACCCCACCCCTGCTCGTTTTGATCTGGATGAGCATCGTATACCGGCGTGCGTTCGTGTATCACTACTGCGTTGTGCACGTTAAAGACCCCAGGTTAGCGGTTGTACCGCACTGGCTAAATTGCTCATCTACAGCTGAGACACCAGACGCCCACTGAGGCAGACTAACTTCCGGCTGTATAAACATACACACACAACAATTTGCTTTGAGCTTGCAAGACTCGTCATACGAGCAGTGAACTAGGCCATCCAGGTCAGCGAACGGCTTTTCAAAGTCAAATTTGGGGGTTTTACGTGCCAAACCAACGACGGGCATCTGGCACGCCCCAGCGGAGGACTGAGGATTAATTTGGACCACCTGGGGATCTTTTGACGTGCAACCGAAAGCTCGGTTACACGGTGCCTCCTCCGCGATAAGCCTCCGTCAGATCGCGGGCACCTCGGCCGGGATTCGAACCCGCCACATGGGGAAAGGTCAGCGAACGGCTTTTATCGAAGACGTTGCTTGAAGGGTTAGTATACTGGACTTGCAGCACGTGATCATATTTGAGATCTACGACTCCCACTTTGCGGGGCAGTTGTTTCTCGGGCGAAACCATCGGTACGAGAACCCCCCTCCCAACATGGCGAAAATTTGATCCTTGATCGTGAGTACTTTAGATGGCGTTTTTCTTTTTGCGTATGGTCTATAGAGAGTTTTAGTAGATGGTTTCGATGACTCCGATAACGATACCCCGTAACGCTACGATGCATGCGCTCCGCATAGCGTCGCGCTTGTTGTGCTGCAACATGCGCTGGTGGCCATGCTCACGCAAAGGTAGGCGGCACTGCCTGGAACCACCAGTAATGACGTTGAGGGAGAAAGGCTCAGGCCTCGTCTTCTATTTGTGGAGGGAGCCCTGGCAGCGATCGCGAGCGACGCGGGAGCCGACGACGTCGTCGCGGCGGACGTCGTGCGTGTCGCCCAGCCTCTCCCATTGTGGCACCCATCGATTCCGTGCTGCGGCGGCCTTCGTCGCGCGCTGGAAATGCCCCCCCCGCTTTGCTTTTTCGTCCGAGGCGTCGGACTGAGCCGCGGCGGCCTTATCGTACTTGCGCTCTCCTAACGACGTCGGCTGCCCTAACAAACGCTGCCCCTGGTAACGGCGCTATACTCCGCCGCCTGTGCCCGTCGAGAAGCGAGGCGAGGAATAGGCCATATGCAGAAAGAAGCGCCATCTAGTGTACTAACGATCACTTATGAAATTTCACCCCTTTCGGGGGGGGGGGGGGGGGAGTCCTGTGCAGATAGTTTTGCCTAGAGTCGCTGTGTGGGTTCCCAGAGTGACGGGTTTCTTTTCTTCTTGCCGAAAACGCCGGCAATATAGGCTCCTTACACTGATGTCACATCGCAAACTTTTGACCACCATGTAAAAGGAGAAGAGGGAAGTTGCTTTTGTAAGAATTTTGAGTGACAGGTTAATCTTCTATAATCTTCTGGGAGCAGAATAGCGACGTCTGTGCATATCCGGGAGGCACAAAGTTAGGGTCCTGATAAGAGGGGAGCTCCTTCTTCCCCTTTTCTCTGGAGGTCATCGGAGCGCTCTTTCAATGACGTCATGTGCAAGCCACGTATACTCACTCTAACCGATCATATTTTGGCTTGGCGAGCAACATTGGACGGTAGCGATCACGTGACACAAGCACCGCCAGACTCACTTCATCAGCGCTTCAAGCGGCTCTAATCGCCACCATCTTTGGTCCAGCTAACAGGTTACTATTGTCTTCATACCTCCGTCGACGCGTGGACTCAAGATGGCGGCGCCATGGTTTCGGTTTCAGTGCCGCGCCGCGGTTCTAAAACGAACCTTCGGAGTTTCGTTACTCTGGGAACCCATACAGTGAATCTAGTTTTGCCCGAGAGACCTTTGTCGCAGAAAAGTCTGAATCGTGGGCATGAAATATGAACGCGTACTGCCACTCCATGTCCGAACCCTTCACACGGCGCCTTGGATAAAGACCGCTTACCTGGATGGCCCGTTCAAATGCTTCGGTGACGAGTCTTGGAAACCTCGTTGGTGACAATTCGTCTTCCACTTACTCGCCACCGTCTTTCTTCGTTGCACCGAAACGAAACAACTCTCCATTCGATGCAGAGTCACGGACACTATGAAAAAGCCCAGACGAGCGCCTGTCTCCCAAGAGCTCCTCTTTCAGCTAAAGGAAGAAAACTGAGTTATCATAGAGGCTATTGTGTGAACGAGCGGCCATTCAGCGACCTTTCATTTTTGTCGTTACTCCCCACTTGGTCGGCAAATGACTGCAGAGTCAACGCCGATAGTACATAGTGCTCGGTGAAATAAAATAAAAATTACTTATCGTTCTTTATTCCGCGAACTTACTATCGAACGCCCGAAAACTGGCCGGTCAACCCGCCTACCCGGTGGTCTCAGCCAGAGTTGGCTTTGCCTTTTGTTGTGGAACGTATCTACATTCGGCCCTGAAATCAGCAGTAACTCAGCGACAGCTGGTGAAGCGGAAAGTGACGAGAAGAACTGAACAGCCGCTGAAGCCTGGACAAATGATTGAGCTTCCTTGCGATAGATGGCGCGGCAGGCCTTGTGCAAGTCACGCGCTTACCTGGGCGTTTTCACATCGTCCGCGTCCGCAACTACATTGTCCTTATTGGGGAGGAGATCGAACAGTCACGCCTCTAGCGGTGCGCTTCAGCTGTGGGGACAACAAACCGTATTTTCTTGTTTGTTTTTGATCCGAGAAATCGAAGATGACGATTCGAAGGCCACTCCTCGTGCGACCAAAGCACTGGTCAGAGCGAAGCGCTCGTGCCCAGACCGTGCTCGGCCAGGTTCAATTTCTTTGTTATGCAGTGTTGGTAAACACCGGGCTGTGGGGACAACAAGCTCGATAAAGCGCCCCCTATAGTTCGATCTCCTGCCCAATACCATGAAAATCTAGTGCAGTGCAGATGTGCCTCGTGCAGAATTGTAAGATGGCAAGCAAACACGACAATCTATAAAATGGCGGCTCCGAGTGGCACGATGATGATAGTTGGCAGGAAGTTTGCATTTTGCGGCCCATCCGCTATTAGCGGCGAGATGTTTCGGTGGCGCTCTCGTTCGGTTACCTTTCGTGACGTCATTTTCTTGTGAAGAACAAGTTCAATGGTGTTTGTAATATGCATGGTGAAAGCCTGAAATCATAGCACTCTCAAAGCAACACTGCCAACACCGTCAAAATTGAAGTTCTAACATTCCTCTTATTTCCGTCGATTTATATCCTTTGCTGACGTCATAGCCAGCATTCGGCCAATTGTGGTGGGCCGACCACAGCGACGCTTTCGATCGCTCACGTCGCCAATACCATGCTGCCAGTCCTCAGTGATGCGGCTGACGAAAACTCCCTCTTGGCTATCGCGTCCCTGGGACAAGTACGGCAGTGTTTGCGGTAACGCGTTACAAGTAAAGACGTTACGGATAACACGTTACTTTTTCGGTAGTGTAGTAACACTCGTTATTTTTCCAAAGTAATAGCATATAACGTACTTACGTGACTTATTTCAAGTGACGGGTAACGTATAGTTTCGTTGCTCGTTTAACCTTCTTCCCAAGTACCTGAAAAAAGTACACTTAAATTTTTTTCGTGTTTCTATGCCTCGTTTTACTTTAAAGAGATACTTCAACGAAATTTAAAGTATACCTTTCGTTGGCTGATTATGATCCACAATATCCGTAAACGACAATCGCATGTTTGTATGGTGGCTGTATTTTTCGTTATCAATGGCCCACTCTGGGAAGCGCTCGGAGAGCAGCCAGCGGAGAGCACGTCACATCCGGCGCAATCGTGACGTAGTTTGTCTCGGGATGAGCAAAGCTGCAGCCAACGTTATTTTGGCTGCAGCGAGGCTGACGTCCACAAGACGATTGCAAGCAGGGCATCTGGACACCGCCATGTCTCTGCTCGTGCGGGAAAGTGCGCGCAATTACAAGCTTGCCAAAGCTACGCTCATGCGCACGCTGCACATGCTTGCACGCATGGGGCACCACTACCTGTCAATATTCCTAGAAGGACATTGTAATGAGAAGGTTCGAAACTTTCGGGGAGATGTAAATACAATCTAGAGACGAGATCAAGAAAATCGGCAGATTGCATTATAAAAACAAAATAGGAAAGAAATTAAATACAAAAAATAGAAAATGAACAAGAAATCGGCGTATATACAAATTGCGGATCAGTGTGAAGATTCAGACCTGTAGGAGCGTTGGCGTCACTACGGCGACCGTGAGGTTTCACCGTGGGGATGTGAGGATGGGAGCTCTGGATCATGGTGGAGCGTCGGGGTGCAGGCGTTCTTGCTTGCCTTTCGGCCTTGAACCGATGGAAGGTTTGGCACGCCGGTGACTTTTCTATAAAGAATCGGTCTTGCTCGAGTGTCGTGAAGCCGGTGTTGGTTCTTGCCTACGACCTGGACCCCTAGTCCTTGTTTGGGGCGTCCCCAAGCCCCCAGTCCTGGCTGGCTGTTCCTCAGTGACTCTCTCGTGCCATTCTTCACGTCATCTTCTCTTTCCTCCACTGTTCTTATTCCAACAGTATCCACATCATTACAGGCATTACGGACGACGCTTTAGCGACATCCAGCAGATGCCATTTGCTAATCTCTTTTAAAATTACTTTCGTGTCTTTTTCAACGAGAGATTGGGGTGTCCAATGTGATACTGCTCTCTAGAACACGTCTAGACCAAGAAATAAGCTCCGAAATTTCGTTGTATCCCTTTAAGTCCAGACGCAGCCGACGCTACGAGCTGATGGGACCGATGGGACAGCGACAAAAGTACAGTGAACCAGTTCACTGTAACAAAAGGGCACAATAAAGGCCTGTTCACAGGTATACATCGCAGTGCTATGCGCACAGCGCTGCTTTTTCACCAAGTGCGTGATGACGGGAGCGTTCATTACACCAACACATTGTTTACAAACAAGCCCGCTTTGCCCACACCAGGTGTGGGCACTGCGCCTGCGCAGAAACCAAATTCGGGAGGAGGAAAGCGTCTGCGCATGCGCAGTACCGACAGCAGCGCCACCGCAGTGGCGTGACGTCAGTGAGTCGAGTTGGTCTTTACATTTGTATCGCACCGTGAAAACCGTTGCTCGTGGCAGACGATAACCGGCCTTTATGGTGTTCCTAATGTTTCTGACGTCTTCTATCATCCCTGAACCAATCATAAACAAGAAAAGTCCGAGGGACTTCCGCTTTTGACGCTGCCTGATTGGCCGCATTCGCTCGTTGTTTCGGCTGCGTCTGAGTGTAAGCTGAAATGAACTATAGGAGCCAAGTCAATACATTATTGCACTCATTTTGCATGCCTTCAAAATTTTTCCTGACTTTTCTCCACGCTAAAAGTCCCACTTTAGAAAAACCAACACCCACGAACTTTGTCCCAATGTCAGCCAACACTTTCGCAACAACAACAATAAAAAACTTGGTTACCGTTAGTTTTTAAATAAAGCGTAACTGAAGAGTAACGTGCGTTACGTTTTATCATGATAATGGTAACAGCAACGGTAACGCGTTCCTTTATTTTGTAAGTAACTCATAACGCATTTCGGTACTTCTTTCTTTTTCTTTTTGGTGTAACGCCTACAACATTGAAAGATGGAATGGAAGTTTCTCAGCGATCCATCCTTGTCTGGGAAAAAAAAAAAAAAACGAATGCCGTTCTTTTTGGATTCGGCCATGGCATGGACGTGAGAAAATTCTCGAGTAATACTGTCACGAATGACAAGTGCGGGTCTTGGCGCTCTCCCCGCATCTGTCCAGCTGCCTCATACGTCAACGACGCGTGTGCTCTTCGGGAACCTCAACGAAAACAACAAAAAGACGCGTCCCTTAGCTGCCAAACAGAAAGAGGTGCGACGGACACTACTTGAGCGGCGTTCATTCGTCGCATTTTGTCTGGAGCATGATCCTCCCCGTGATCTGTCGATCTAAATAAGCCATTAAGAGAGAAAGAAATCCTGGATGAAATAAGGCCGAGCATAGTGAGTTTCCATAAGTAAAGTGTTGCAGCCTATTAACTCAAATCCAAACAAGTACATGTTGCTGAAAGAGAGTAACTTAATACCGCACTTTACTCGTTATTAATTCAAATAGTAAGTAAGTTCGTTACTCGTAACTGCGATTCAAAAGGAACGCGTCACCTCAGATTGAAAGTAATTCGCGCTCTAGCGTAAGGGTTTTAAAGGGTTTTAACGCTACACCCCAATCCCAAAATTTTGTCCATCCGTCCGTCCGTCCGCGCATTTTCCGCTAAGTTTAGCGGGAAAAGTGGCGTCATGTAACGACACCTCACGTCACTTGACCTATTCACCTTGGAGAAATTGATGGCACGTGACCAATACATCAACTCAGTTTCCGCTGGAGTGAGCTGGAAAATTCACGCCATGTGGCCAAAACATGAATTCAGTTTCGGGCACCAATCAAGTTTCCCCGCTAAATGTAGCGGGGGAAATTGACGTCACGTGACCTATACAGCCATTCAGTTTCCCCGCTAAATTTAGCGGGAAAATATATTTCACGTGACACAATTCCCTGTAGGGATTTAAAGCTAAAGGTCGCTGCGAATGTTTTTCCTATACACCTGGTTTGTCTGGCACGCTGCCTTGTGAGCACCTGTTTCGTGCCAATGAATCACTTAACCACTTACGAAGCAGCTATACTCTGTTCACCCTTAAGCTCGGATGCCGGACCAATCAGCTGTCCCCCCTTCATCACCTGACCCGGCTCTCCGCGCGTGGCTATATGCGAGAGCGTGATCACATGGCGAAAGAGAGGCGTGACACGTCCAACGAGGACGTAGCTTCCACCGCAGTCTCAGATTAAGCCTGAACGGAGTATAGTAGTCGCTTCCAGTAGTGTCGTACAGTTAGTAACTACTAACTGCTTGCATTTTAACACGTTAATTGAGGGATCAGTGTGGCTACTCGCATCTCCAGTTTGCTGCTCGCTCTTTCCTGGCGGAAACGGGAACCTCTCTAGCGAGGGTCCCCCGGATCACCTGTTCAGCGGGTGTGGCAAATCTGCCGGAGATCTTGGCTCGCGAACAGCTATTGCCGAGTGCAAACAACTTTCTTCACTGTCCCAATTAGTGCCACTAAATAAGCTACGCTTCATAGTAACGAGGCTTGCTCATATTCGGGATAAAAATCATGGTTGCCAGTAATCTGAAGCGTTATCTGAAATCGCAGGAAACGCTTTGCCGTCTTCCAGAATTGTTTAAACAGTTCGCAACAAATAAAAGCAATATTACATGAGCTTCCTAACACCGAATCGAATGCTGAGAAAGTCGCACTTTTGAATCATGATGATCGGCAGTAGCGTCTGCTCTGCACAAGCGCCAAAATGGCGGCGCCCACAACAGTGCCGGGGAACAGTGCCGATACTTTAAGCGCAGCTCATTTAGTGGCTCTAGTCCCAATGAAGTGCTGCAGCGCGCATGGGGTTGATTGAACCTTACTGCTTGACCGGTTTTCCAACGCCAAAGAAACGTGCCGCAGTGAACATACGGGTGACTGAGTAGGTGTTCCTTCTAACTGGAAAGCCTGAGATGGGCAATACGACTGCGGTTAAAAATTAAAGAAAATAAATATTCTGAAAAATTTTGCAAACACACGAAAAAAGAAAACAACGGAATCCGCTTTTCGTTATTCTTGCTGTTTGGTTCGGAGGATTGGAGGCAAATTTTTAAGTTTTGCCGATTTTCAGGTGTCGCGACTTTGATATTACTATGTGCTTTACCCAGAGTTAATATAATTTTACATAGATTTTTGATACTAGCTATGGAGTTATCTTGATTTTAGACTACTTTTACTTTATAACTTGTCAATTAAAACTGCTGCACTTTTTGCACCCGTAATCGAAATGTGTCACCCTTGTATATCCAACGCCGTTCGCGCATTTAAAATTAAATAATAAGCGCGAAATTATATTAGGGATTTAAAATTTCCTTATAAAGATATCTCCATTTTATAATTATTATTATTACAAATTCCGATAATGTAGGTTACCAATAAACGACGCAATCACAAGAGTAGGAAATGTAACCATAGTAGTCTTTACAGAAATATAAATTTTTTTTAGCGTATAATAAAGTCTGACATTGTTATTAGGATATGCATAAACACAGGATGTAATATACACAACTCTGCATCAAGCGCCATGCTTGACGCATAGAACTAAAAATAGTAATAAAGACCTGGATGAGACATGTGTGCTGCGAACAATTTTTTTTCTCTTAATAATTACGCTGATAGGTACATCTTGAGTTACGAGGGAAACTATAATTAATGTCGATACCGCGATATTAACTCCAAAATAGAAGTTAGTTTTGGTTTCGTTCCTGTGTTTAAATGTGTCTCCTGGCGCAAACATAACGCGAACCATCATTTTCGTTTTCAAGATGAGGAGGTAACCTGCGTACGTAACACCCCAGCTCCCTCGTATAAACGAGAATAATTTGTGCCGTTTCGTGATGCCAGCACACCAGACAGGCTCAGCAACTGTTATACAAGCACGTATCTTTAACCCTAACTATATCCGCCATTTCAACGACAAAAAAAAAAAAAACTAAAAACAACTAGTGTCACCACCTACTGGCGGCGTGCGCGAACTACATGGGGGCACATTTATAGCTATCATCATCATTGTTTGTGACGTCACGGATAGGACAGAATGGGACACACCGCGCAGATCTTGGATCCCTCGGTTCGTCAGTTCGCTTCATGTGCTTTTTTGGTAACGCGTGGCTATGTCTGTTTCACGCGTTGTGTTTATTTGGTGGAGGGATATTTCTACTGGGACATTTTACTAAAGCTGGAAACCGTGGCACGCGTAGTCGTGTTAACAAACACTTTTGGCGCTGAGGCGTCGAAGCGTTGGGATGGTGGTGTGCTGTTCTCTACACAAGTACAAAAATCTGGATGACGAACATAGAATACCCAGCGCTTCACCCCACTACATCTACCACGGCGAAGAGGGTGTATTTTTTTTTCCTTATGAATTCGACAAAATTCAAACTGAGAAAGGAATGTCTCATCAAATTAAAAAAAGGAAAGCGAAATTCGACGAACCTCTCGCGTGTGTAGTAAACACTTCAGTGAAAGTGACTCCGTGTATCATGTTGGTTCCGATGTGTCTTGTGAGTGCTGGTCTCCTATTATTTCCAAGTTGATTCCTTTTTTGATTATGCAAACCAGTACATTTTCTTAATACAACTTACATGAAAAAGCAGTAACTGGCTTCCGGAGTCGCTTTAATTAAATCCCCGCTTATTCACCAGGTCGACCCGAAACGAGCGAGACCCCCTCGCGATCGAAGTCTTAAATATAGTAAGTCGGTGACACTTCAGCGTCTCAAAAAATGAGGCATGCACCTGCTATGAATTACTGCCGTTTGTATGTTTAATTTTGCTGACCCAGATGCGCACAATCCGTGATACGCTTCTCAGCGAGCGATTTTAAATTTCTAAAACAGTTCTTAGTCAAAATCGGATAGAACCAATTAATGAATCGCCTAAATTTGCCGAATCATGTCCGAAACTTTAAGAACTTATTAAACTTTTTGCTTCCTTTTCGAGCAGAAGTCGCGGTGTGACAAACTTCTTCGCCACTTATTCGATGCGACAGGAGCTTAAGCGTCAGCAACCGTCGAGTCACACTTGGGTAAGCGCGTCGGTATCGTCAAAGTGTGCGGCGCTTTGCAACACAACTGTGCGCGCGTGCACAGCTAAGAAGACAGCACGGTATTTACTCTGGTGAATGTAAAACCTTTTTTCTACAGAAAACTACATAAATCCCCCCTCCCCCCCAAAAAAAAAAAAAAAAAGAACGAAAGAGGTTGTAAATAGCCCTGATGCACACCGCACATTTTGTACTGTGAAGTTCTAGGCTTGATTCTGAACATTTGAAAGTATTTCTTAATATATATAGAAGCAACTTCAAGGCTTTGTTGTTCATTAGAAAGATCACTCCCTAAAACGTCATACATGTTTCTTTATAAATAAAGTGTTTTTAATCGGCATAGATGCGAACTAGCATAGCCTCAACGTACTTTGACGTAGCGCGTCGTCTGCTCGGATCCTACCGGCTCCATCACATAAGGGCGGCCACGAGTTGGCGCTACCAAACCATCTCGTCACCATATAATACTGGCATACCTTGTGGACATATTTTTATGGTCAATCTAGCGTTTTCTTTTCGTGATAGTTACAGCCATGAGCTGGGGTTAAACTTGTGTTGTGCATGCCATCCGCTTGTAATATAGCCATTCACTTATAATACAGCCATGCGATTATTTATCAATTACGGGTTTAGCTGATGCCATTAGACTTTCTTGATTTTTTTTCTGCATATTTTAAGTTTCGATTCAGTATCCCTCTAAAGTTTCCCCGAGTGAAGCGTGGAAGGTCCGCACGCAGCGCGGACAGTTTGGTAGCCTAGCTTGGAGCCCTAGGCTAGCGTTGCCGCGCTGGTAGCAGACGGAATTCGGAAGATGGCGCGGCCGTAGCTGGCTTCAAACGCTGCGTTTGCGTACGCGTCTATTGGCATTCGGTGACCATAGCAGACGGACTTTATTGTGCGAAAGCTGTGCACTTGGTCTCTTTCGACATGTTTCTCAACGTGCGGAACGTGAACAAGAGTTCTGGACTTACACCCGTGGCTGATTTTCTTCAGCGCCTAATATTTAAACGAACCTTACAAGCAAAGCATGTTGTTTTGGACATCTGACGGCTGCTATTTTTTCCCCTGTAACATAGAGATAAAGTATCAACTGCCAAGAAACGCACGAATGCGAACCGCGGTACGGCATATTTCGTGAATTCAGAAAATACTTCATCTGCGCCGAGAAAACACGCCATGTGCTGTGTTATGTTTGGACACAGCCCTTAAAGTGACAGAAGTCGAATTTTACAACGTGTTAGTGACCTCAACGTCGTTAGCGCATTCCGAAAGGTAATCTTTCCGTTCTATATGAGCTGGCCGACATTTCCTCCCTCGTTCCTCAAACCGCGACAGTTCGGGGAGGACGGAGTGGAGGACTTCCGGTCTATTTGGACGGGTTAACCGAACTTTGGCCTCATGTCATATCTCGTGGCGTGATCAATCAGAGACGACTGATCGCCACAGGACAATAGACCTTTTTACGAAACGTACAACATTCTCGGCGGCGTCGAAAGGATTGCTGGGAACATCCTGTATAGAAATGACTGTAGCAGACGACGGAGGTCGCCTTGGAGGCGACAGAGGAAACGCAGGCGAGCGGGCTGACGGCAGGGGTGGAACTGTGGTCCCATGTGTGTGTCTTCCTCTCTCCTCTCTTAATTATCACGTGATAGATGCTACGGGAGCAAGGAGCAGCATACATGATGTTTCAATGATTACTTACGCGCTCCGCGCGTGGCCTTCTGGGATTATTGCGAAAGGTCTTCGGAGCTCCGCCAAGAGGTTTGGGGATTGTGACCTCAAGTCCTCGGTGGACTCTCGCTTAGTGTTCCCGTTTGAGTCACTCCTTTCATTCCAGATTTTTTTTTTTCGCGGCCATCTTCCTGTGCACTTTACCCGGGGACGTTTATGTAGAACTACGGGGACTGGAACGCGTCTGCGACTGCTGCGTTACCCGCGTCCTAAAGAGTTGTCCCTGAACTTCCGCCTGATGACGTCATAAAAGAGCCATGTTATCGTCGTCGGTCGCGATCCTGGCAGTGTCCCAGCAGCAGTGGTCGCGGACGCGGCAGACGTCTGCTCTGTTGCAGGTCGCTGTTCAGCTGGACAGTCCGCGGAAGCTCCAGCAGCCAGAAGATGAGACGTAGCGATGACAGCGACACTCATCTCCTCGCGTGCTTGTTCCGGAACTTCTACGCTCAACCGCCAGGATCGTGACATCCGAGAGCAGCACACTCCGGCTTTTGTCACGTCATTCGTTGACACTACACGGCACCACTTTGGATACATGGGCGGATTAGGACGCTAAGCAAACCAGTCACAGACGCGTTCGAGGCACTGTAGTATAAAACCTCCCTGCGTTGCATTCTACCTCAAATGCCCCGGCGAAAAAAAAAAAAAAAAAACGTTTGGATCTTGACAGTCATTAGACATTCAGGACACACTCACGAAAGGTGGTCATGCGTTCGCTACTGCAACCAATTTGTCCGCAAGAGCACTAATTCTCGCGCTTCCGCTTCTACCGATCTACGGACCATATGATGAGTCTCAAGGAGACGTCTCCACTCTGGAATGCGATCTGGGGAGGGAGCTCGGGTAATGAAGAGGGCATAACCCCGTTTTAAGCGAAAAAGAACGGCTGCGATGTGAGCGATTTTGCCACTGAGACCCGCCCTCCTCGCCGGCCGATGAGTGGAATGCGAATGATAGCTTTCCGGAGTGTACCGCGAGCGCCAGCACGCACGCGGGCGTTTTCGGGAGTGTGGATATCGAGCGCTGGTGAGCGCGCTGCTTCCATGGCTCGCCTCCCACTGCATCTAACTCGCTAGGCTGGGCAGTTTGCGCACGGCGGTGCGCAATGCCACCTGAAAGACAAGGCCTGAGCGTGACGTCATCGTTAGTGGACCCGCCCCGAGCGGAAAACACGCCGAAGCTCGACGGGAGACGCCGTAAAACACCAGACGCGTCCGTCTTGGTGGCACCGCGTGCCTGCGTCGCGCTCGTTGGTTGACGCTGCACGACGCGCTGACAGCGATGCTGACGCAAGGTAGGCGACGCTGTGCGGATCCACTAATGATGACGTCTTTGGGATAAAGACGCGGGCCGTGGTCTTCTAAGGTAGCCTTGCGGTGCACAGGGACGTGCTCCTGCATGCCTGAGGGTGTCAAAACGAGCCTCTGGAGAGACTCCAGCGGTGCTCGTCTTGCGTCACTGGAGATCAACTATTGTACGAGCGTCTCCGGAGACATGGCCACTCCACGACCTGAAAGTTGGCCCGCTCCTTGCGTACCTTGTGCGTTTGTTTACGTTCTACTGCGTTCTACATGAGGCCAATGACGGCGCGCGCTTGGCAGCCTCCTTATCGCTTGTGCCCTTCTACCCTCCTTGCGTTTCGATGCTCCAAACACGCGCATTGGAACACTCGCTCGCAGTATAGACCTTTCCAAAAAAGAGCGTGTGGCCGGTGCCATTTTGGGTGTTCGTGAGTATGGCGCGCGCTTTGCTCGCTTTCCAAAGCGACGAACACGCACGTGCTGGGCTGTGAAGATCGCACGCTGGACTGTGATTTTGTAAACATTGAAAGGTCTACAGGGCGTATTCACTGGGCGCCATATTTGAGGGCGCTGTGTAGAGCGCGTGCTCGGGAACCAGCTCAAATTATTAGGCTGCCAAGACCGGTAATCTTGGTGGTGTGGAATGCACGTTGCAAAAGAAACGTGGAAGCTCGCCACCAGCACGCGCTCAGCAGTCGCGCACACACTTGTGCCCGCCAGTCAATACTGGGCCGAACTTGTGCCCCATAGACGCAAGCACGTTCAGCTCGCGCGTGAACATAGCTTCCGCAAGCTTTCAGTTGCACGAGCTTGCCCGCACGAGCAGAGGCATGGCGGCGGCGTTCAGTCGCCTTGCTTGCAATCGTCTATGGTTCGTTGCACTTTGCGCGCGAGCGAAGCAGAGGCTCGACCACACGTTGCACCGAACGACGCTTGCACTGCACGAGCGCGCGGAAGGGCGTTTCCTTCAGATGTTCAGCACGCGCTCGCTGCCTTCTGTGGTGCTTTGACTGTGCGTTCACAGTCGAGGCTGACGAGACACCCAAGGCGGCAGAACCGAAGCAGAGCCGTGTACAGAGAGAATTCGATGAAAGGGGGGAGCGGGCAGAGCCAGGGCAAATACTTTACTAGGGGGAATACATTGCACTCCGCTCATTTGCATTAGACAGAACACCTACAGCGCCGAATCCAGCCCTGACGGAGTGGAGGTCCGCGCCAGTCCACGCGCATGTGCACGTGGATGTTCGCGGCGGCCGCGGCGGTGTCGTCTCCGATTCCACCTAAAGTCCCTTCAAGTTTCAAAAGTAGCGCAAGGTGCGTCGATGCACGAGGCATGCGCAATGTGCAACCCTTGGGAAGATCATGGCGGCACAGCGTCGATGCACGTGCCGCGACCACTGGAAGTGGCGCGCGGCACGTGTCTCGAGCATTTCCACAACAATGAATTTGGTATGTAGAACAACCATCGTCATCATCATCATTTACCGCCGAGACCTCCCCGACGATAGATGACTCTCGCCAAGCCCAGAGAACCTGACCACGCCGAGGCCATTGTATTTGAGAGGAGTGGAATGTATTCCCCCTATACTTCGTCTCACCCTAGCATGGACTAACCGCGAAGGCTGTGCTAGCGCGAGCGGCCAGCCTTGACTGCCTTGACTAGACGACTTGCTGCACGAGCGCTCGTGCAGCCGCCGCGGCTTCATTCAAAGCGACTAGCTCGCGCTTTTAGCACGTGCGGCTAACAATAGTCCATACTAAGGTGAGTCTAGGGTGCCTTCATGTGCGCTTTGCTTAGGGTGGAGACATCTGGCCATTTTGTCCCACACCTTTATTTTTCTTTTTTGTTCAGAAGCGCGTGAAAGCGCGTGTCCCTGCACGCGTTTGCGGCGCTGACTGTGCTGTGGCGACATTTTAGTTTCGTCGATTTCTTTGTATTTTACCCGTGAGCGCGTGCTGTCGGCATCGGGTACTACAAAGGGTGGCATCACCCTAAACAGAAGGACATTGAGGCACCCTAGGTGAGACGAAGTATAGTAAAGTATTTGGCCAGGGCGTGCATCAGACGCAGAAAGAAGGCTTCACATGCTCTCTTGGCCAACCAGAAGCCGAAAAGAATCTCCTGGCAGTGGTAGCGAGAAACAGTTTTAATCGTAGATATGTGGTTTTAATAAGCGCGCAAGAGTTAAATATAGTAACCCTTTATGGTTGAATATAGGGTACACGTGATGGTTCGATTATTATCATGCAGAAAGATGTAAGAAACATATGTGCCGCTGGAACTATTTTTTCCTCGAGCAGAGTGTGACCGCTTGGACGGCAGATTCCCGGCTCTCGGCCCCTGGCGTACGGATTATGTCGATCGTTCCGCTAGTCGCGCTCTTCCACCATGATTTTCCTGAACGTGATTGAAACATCATGTGGACCATATTTTCAATCACGGAGGGTTACACCGACGCACTTATTAATTTCGTTTCTCGCGACTACCGCCAGGGTATTATTTCTGGCTTCTGGATGGCCACATTCGAATTTGTGAAGACGCCCTGGAAAACGCCCAGCACGCTTTCGGCCAATGGCGTCTCCTCATTTGACACCTATACTTCGCAATGAATGGCCAAACTCTCTGTATATACGGCTCTGAACCGAACGACCCCCTTCCCGCTCACACTTAAAGGGGCCATGAAACGAATTTTGGGCTGGGATAAATGATTTTGAATTGGGACTTTACTAATCGCATATCGTTTAGTTGGCCAAAAGAAAGAAGGTAGAAAATCAACAGCCAGCTTTTCGGTACGAACATTTGAAAATATAGCGGACTATTTTGTACCTTCTTTCTTTCGAAAGCTTTCCGCCTTTTCACTATGATACATCCGCGGTTCCAAAAGCGCGTCAGCGGTGCCAACCTGACGTCAGCCGAGCCCAGCTCACTCATTGGACACGAGAACTGCGTCACTCGGACGTATGCGCTCGTCAACAATAAATCCTCCGACGAATATTCGGATACGCGTTCGTGGCCAATGAGTGCCCTGACGGAACTTGTCGTCACTGGGGAATGACAAGTTCGATGGTGTGCATAAAAAGCACGGTGGAAGCTAAGAGTCATCGCACTGGTGCCGAAGAATGTCACGACGACGTGATTTCACAATTCGCATTTGAGTTGAGGATTAAAACTAAGGAGGAAGAACTAGGAAAATCGTTTCATGACCCTTTGAAAGTACTATGGAGTACAGTAACAACTCTCTAGCAGTATGCCTCTTGCAAAATCGAAGCGATCCTAGCGGGATGTAGTGCCGCGCAAAGCATCTTGGGTACCTTTTGGCCACCGTTGCGGTTTCGATTTGCCAACCTCAATTCCCGACATCCCGTCACGACCAAGTGAAGCGCGTGCATTTTCGAATATGGGACTTCTTTCTTAAATTTAAGGCGCTGCCTACCAACACAGGAAACAAAGAAAGAAAATGGAGGGTACTGGGCCCATCATCCTGTTCCATCGTCCCAATGTCCTAGGCTTCTTAAATTATCTATGAGTTGGGAGGGTTACGCTGCACTCTGGAGTCGTAGTCAGGTCACCTTAAAGGTACAAGACGCGGCCGGCCGCTCTCCAACTCCTCGTTAAATCTAGGCAGGTCCTTACGACCGCTGGAGGTTCGTGTTTCAAAGAGGACGCTAACGAAGATGAGTCGCTGGAATGCAAGCGAGCGCTGGCTTTAGTTTCATACAATGCTGCTGAAATCCGCTACTTCGTCAACCGAAATCAAAACCGTGCCACTCGTCTGCATGGCCAAAAAGGTCCCATTATCCAAAGCGCGCAGTGTTTCACGAAAGGATTTTTGAAACTAATCTATTCCAAACCTAAAAGAAAATGCAAAAAAAAAAAAAAACTGCTGGTCAAAGTTAGGGCGGGAACAGATGTGTAAAAAGTCACGTGAAAATCGCACGAATTTTGGAACATTAAAAAATAGTTTCGCATCATTATTTTAAAAACGAACCACGGGCTGGTATTCACGGGACAGAAATGTTAAATATGGTTTGAGCGAAACCATATCTTGTATTTCGTGCAGTAAATACGCGGGATTCTCCAAGTTAGCAAGAAACGATTTTCGCATGCTTTGCATTCTGCGGGGATATCGGTTGATTTTTTCGCACAGACGGTACGATTTTTCCTGAGATTTCTCAGTTGCGACGTCGCTCGTGAGCCAACAAAAGTGGTATCAAAAAACCTGAACTACACGGTACAATTATGATTGCGATTTCGCAGCTGCGACACTTGAGCACCGCATCTTCCCCACGCTTTTTTTTTCGCCGAACGCTGTTTCGCCGAGCGACCGACGTTGCACTGCCAAACCGCAAGAAAATTCGCATCGTGTGAACCAGCCATAAATTAGGCTTTAATGGACACGTGGCCACAAGGAAGTGTTTCTACGCACAGGAAAGTGAGAATAAAATAAATTCCGGCGAATGTGCCGGCTTTTTTCCAGTGAACGTGAGCGCGTGAGCGAAGCCGAGGAAGAAGCATCGTTTGACGGCCGTCTAGCGTTGGCGTGCGGCGCTCGACACCCGGCTGCTTCGATCGACGCCCATGGCCCGTCTCCCGTCGCAAACGTCCGAAGAGAGTCAAGAGGCGTGTCTCCGGCGATGTCAGCGACGCGTTTTGCTCGCACGGTTCCCGAATGAGTCGAGAGCTCACTTCCTCTTTCAAACAACGTTTTTTTTTTTTTTTTTTTTTTTTTTTTTGAGTGACATTTGAGTTATTTTGTGTCAGGCAGCGCTTTACATTACCCGAAAAACGTCTTCTGCATACGCGTGCGATATATTGCCCTTCGTTTTTGGGAGAACCCCTTGTTTTTCGCGTGGAACAGCCTTCCTATAAGTGCGGCCCATTTTCGGGAATCTGTCTCTATCCTAAACACGCAAAAGATGGTTCTTCGATTCTTTCTCTCTCTCTCTTTCTCGTATATATGTCGCTATAGGAAGGGGAAACAAAATAACGAGAGTGGCCCGACGCAACTAAAATTTGGTATAAGCTTAGAAAATAAGATGAATATATATTTGTAATATGCATATACGTATCCTTCACTCCGGCCCGTCGCTCGCCCTCTGGCGGACGAACGAAGAACCAGAGGAGTGGGGACGGCGGCGGAGACGGTGGTAGGGACTGTCGGCCTAGGCGGCTCTGTTACTGTGTGTTCATGTATCATGCAGTGTTAACGAAAAAAAGCGAGTGTTAGTATAGGAATTGTTTTGTACAGCTCCTCGATCTTTAAATATCAACATGTTCATTTTCGTAACGCACATCAACGTCTCCGTCACGTCCGATAGGCTCCTGCCTTGACCGCTTCGTATTTGTAGCCAAATAAGTTAATTTTAGCACACTGACCAGCGTCAGCGAGCCAGTTTGGGAACCATTCACGGGACAAAACATTCACAAAATAAAACGCATACAAAGTAAAGCTGTCCCATTTATTTTCAATCGCTTTCGATTAACAGACTCTTTCTCCATACTGACTTCCGATGCAAACCCTCTGGCCACAATTACCAGCACGATGTTGAGTCGAATGAAATTATTTTTTTTTCTCAATTGCCACTCGTTCATTACTTTATTGATATTCATAAATATGTTACATGTTCAGACTTCTATAACGCGGCTAGAACGAAACATATCATATTTATTGTGCGGCATGGCCGTAAACAAACTCTCTTTGAAAACTTTTTTTTTTGTTTGTTAAATGTATCGACGAATAGAAGTGCCTATCCACCGATGCTTTAAATAGCAAAAATGTGTGTGGGTTTCTCGATAACATTTTTAATACTTAAGTGTATCTGCACTTTTAGAATGCTCCCCAACCTCCATTGACCTCACGGCTGGTAGTATGTTAATAGAAATAAATAAATAAATAAATAAATACCTAAATAATATTCATCTCGAAACAGGTTAATATTCAAATATACGAGAGAGGACGTTCAATTCACGAAGTCCAAGTTAGCCCCTCAAAAACCTGCCTCGTGCAACACGCAAAAAAAAAAAAAAAAAAAAAAAATTATGCGAGTGCGTTTATCCTATCATCCAGGTTGCCGTTCCCCGATTAGGTGGAAGTGCGAGTGCCGAAGCAAGGGGCACTCGATAACCCCCGGAGTGCCGCAATCGACAGAAACGTCGGAGAGGCATAGAGAGTGACTGAGCGAGTATTTCCCCCGCGGAGTTCGTGGGAATTACCGAGCCCCGGGTCTAGAAAGGTGTTGTCTGGATACCAGTATTCAGACAACACCTGTCTAGGCCCGGGACTCGGTAATTTCGAAAGAAATTACCGAAATAAAGCAATGCAAAACGTCACGCTTGCATTGCTTAATGTCACAACTTAGGCTGCGGTTTTTGGTTTATAGATATATTTCGGCATCGTCATTATTGGCTCTCCGAGTGTTGTGCGGGAAAGTAGACGCACGGAATTTTTTTTTTAGAGTGTAGAGGGAGTCAAGGGGTAATGGGAAGAGCATCTTGATCGTGGCGGCAAACTAAGAGATTCGAACAGTTGATTACCGATGATCGGGGTATATGGTGCGTTGCCCGAAAACCGCGTTGACGCGTGATGGGAAAGCTCAGAATTTTCAAAGCGTGGTGACCTATTCTCGGGCATGAAAGTACTATATGTCCGAAAAGCTCGCAATTTGCCATATATTCCGCAGCTGAAGCGTGAAACACGGTAGCTATAGTTTGTTACACTTCATGTGCGAGCCAAGCCGAAGCTACAAGTACGAGCGTGGTAAGGCCGGTTCACGCAGCACCGCCTGTTTACGTTGCATTTTGTTTCGAAAGCTCGCGTCTGCTTGCGTCGAGAGTCACCGGAACATCCGTGCTTCGTACGAAGCCTGACAAGTAGTTCACGCGGATGTTTCGATGACTTTTATAGGCTAAAACGTAACTCGAAAAAACGCGAGCAAACGCCCGTGAATCGGTCTTCACCCTGGACGACGCTTCCGCTGTACAAGCACGCGTGCTGCGCCCGGCCTCTGAGAACCCGGAGTTCGTTCTTGCATTACCTGCTGTGCTCGCACGAAAACTACACTGAAACGAAGTATGGACCTAGAAACGGGCTTCAGGGCTTCTGACTCCAGCCATTTTCAGCATTCGTGTGTATGGCGCGTGTCCCGATTGCCTTCCGAAAGGGCGAACATGCGCCTGTTTGGCTGTAAACATAGCAACATAGACCGTGATTTCGACGCCATAACTTGTAATCCCGGCTACATTTTGTTGCGAACGACAAGGTCGACGGTGTACGTAAAAAGGACCCCGGAAGTGTGCAGTCCTCGCATTCTTAAACCAGCACCATCGAAGTCGACAGTCTGATATTACTCTCCAATCATCGAAAGCCAACTACAGCTATGCTTTTGGCCACGCGAGTCGACAATATTAGGTGTCTGAAGTAGCGGCCAGGCTCTTTAAATCGACCGCAAAATTCGGTTTCTTAACCTATCGCGCTACGATTTTGTGCAGCGTTGCCCACAGGTGGTGCATTTTTTCTGTGAAATTTTCAAAAAGCGAGCTTACCTGAGGAAAAAGTAAAAAAAAAGAAAAAGGCTTATCTCCTACGGAAATGCAGCGAAGCCACCGGTCTTCAAACAATCATAAGGGCGCCCCATTATTTGAAGACCGGTGGCTTCGCTGCGTTTCCATGGGAGTTAAGTCTTTTTCTTTTTTTACTTTTTCCTCAAGTAAGTTCGCTCTTTGCAAATTTTATAGAAAAAAAAATGCAGCACCTGTGGGCAACGCTGCACAAAATCGTAGCGCGAAAGGTTAAGAAACCGAATTTGTCGGTTGATCTAAAAAGCCTGACCGCTACTTGAGGCACCCGGTATAGTTCGCGAGAACTAAAGAACGAGTCAAAACTGAGCTAAGGTTTCAAGCGATCATTATTCGTTTAGGAGGACATATGAACTATTCAATCTTTTCCAAAATCGACAGAAGATACAAACAAAAACTATTGAGAAAAATTCACGCTCGATCTTGACGTATGTCACGATTGGTCTTGCTTAGAAAGGCGGAGGCGGTAATAACTCTGTTCCACTGCTCCGTGTGCAGTCGTCATTCTATCCAAGCCTCTGGGAATCTATTCGACGTCGGCGGTTCGGCATTTGCGCCTCTCCCCCTTTCTCGAAGTCCGATTGTACGAGCGCTTGGCTTTGTGGGCGTTCTTCTTTCTTCGTCTGCGTTCGACGGGTTCTATCGGTTCTATCGACGATGGACGACCGCGGGCCGCCGGTGCGCTCGCGCGACCGTCTTCGCCGCAGGGAGTCGATTTCCTGAAGACCTCGCTCGCTTTCCTCGAGCCACTTTTTCTCCCGTTCAATGGCGTGTTTTCTTTTTCTTCTTCTTTTAGATAACTAGGCGAGTTCCTACCTTCTCGAGGGCGGAAAATTCGAACAGCTATGTAGTAAAAAAAGCTAAAATAATAATAATAATAACGTACGCTAGCTGGCTCTAATCTCTAGTTATGCATATGTCATCCGGGTTTACTGAATAGAAATTTTGTTTTATTGGAGTAAGTTTAAACTTACCCCAATTACGTTTTTGCTTCGTTTTCGTCTAGAGCATTGTGTCTTTAGTTATATTTGTTTTTGTTCGTTTCATTAAAAAGTTAACCTAAATCTGAAGAAAAAAAAAAAAAAAAAAAAAACACGCCTTTAAGAAGCTAATTTACTGAACGAAATGTGGGCGTTGCCGATTTCGGGAAGCGTTCTTCTGTTGGTTTTTTGTTTTTGTTTTAGCGTTTTGGTAACGCCGGCAGCTGCTTGCTCGTATTTATTCTAACAAAAAGACGTGCATTCCGAAACGATGAACATTGCGCGGCACTGTTACACGAACCTTGCGGTGTTAACTGCGAAGACACTTTTTGATGGCGGTTTCTACTTCTACGCTCTCCTCCGGTTTGGAAGAGCGCTTCCCCAAAAAAGAAGGAGTCACTGAGTGCCTGAAAGACACTTGGCGGTGGAAATCACCTCGAACGGAACACTGCAGGGAGAGCCAACTTTTCCTACTCGTGAATCTTTAGACTGTCCTGGTCAGATTACTCCCAAAGCCTCCCGCCGTGTTTCGTTGCTCGCGTCGGGGTTATTGGAATTGTGTGAGGTTCTTTCGTCATCGAGGCGATAATTGTGCCGCGTTGACGTGACTGGCGGATAGAAACTCTGTCAGGCTTCGTAGCGATTTCTCTAATTGACTGCTTCATATTTATTTCAAAATACATGCATTTTTTAGAAGAGGTTTTTCATTGAAGAAAAATGTCCTTATATACCGAGGAATCCCTTTACATCGACCTCACTTCAGGCTCGATTGTTTTCGTTAGGAATGTGCGCAGAACATAAGACAGAACTTAGATTGCAATACTCAGAAGAGAGAACACAGACTTCTAATTCCTCAATACCATATTTACGAGGGTACCCTTAATGGCGGTGAAGTCACCCTTAACTGCAGGTAAGTTGAACAACACTTACCACACTACAGACGCTTTGCAGCAGTTGGGCATGAGTGCTGCCATAACCAAACTTCAGTTTTTGTTTCCTCTTATTGGGTTTACTTCACTTTATCATTACAGCAGCAGGACAGGTTATTGCCATTTTAGAATCTACTGTGTCCTTCTCCCCAGCATTGGCCTTTGTGGGGGCTCTTCAACGCTCGCTTCAGTGGCTCGGTATCTGGGTAAGACTGGAGCCACTAAATGAGCTACGCCAAGAGTGTCGGCATTCTGTACCCCGATATTGTTCTGAGCGCCGCCATAATTGGTGCTTAGTACACAGAAGACGGAACTGCCAATCGTCGTGATTCGAAAGTGCGACTTCGTCAGCATTAGACAGGCTGTTAGGAAGCTCGTGTAATACTGCCTTGCGCTGACGCGAACTGTTTAAACATTTGTGGAGGACGAAAAAGCGTTTCCTGGGATTTTAGATAAAGCTTAAGATAACTGACAACCATGTTTTGTTTTTAGCACGAAGATGAGTAAGTGTCGTTACTCTGAAGCGTAGCTTATGTAGTGGCTCTAGGTAAGATAAGGTCAGCAATGGCGGCTGTAATCTGGTGCGTGTGAAAAGCGTGTGCAAAGGGCAGATGTATCAACTTTGCAAAGTGCAAGGCTGATACGTCGAGTCTCCGATCGAAATAACGCCTTTAACGAGGATCCCCGAGAACCGTATTCGTTTGAAATTCCTCCGAGGCCCCGGTCGCACTGCTCAAACACCCTGCAAAAGACAGTGTGCGGAAACTGTCCGAGACGTGTTTCGTCCTTGTCACATTAATTACACACTCTGCGGACATGTTCCAAGCATGCAGAAAGCTGCTTCGAACCTGTCCGCAAATGTCATCATGTCTACAAACCGTGCCTTTTTTTGACATGTACGAGCAGTCTGCCTGCGGCATTAAACGAAACGTCGTAAACTTTTAATAAAAAAAACAGCTAAACGCAATGCAAACGGTTTGAATCTAATACATGGAGTCTGCGAAGAGAATAAATCCCATCGTAGAACCGTATTCAGATCAATTCCCGTGACAGCTTAACCGAGGTCCTCGTGCCGGCTCTGACGCAACCGCCGGCTTTTTTTTCTTTTTTTCGCTTCACGGGTGGCGGAACTTGCGGGGGAAAAAAAGTTCTGGTCGTCAGAACACCACTACACGGAGAAAAAAGAAAAGCAAGAAGGTCGGAGAGAAAAAAGAGCCGCTGGGTTTCGACCGCCGTCACGCCCCGCAGTTCCGCCGCTGGGAAGCCGCCGCCGCTGCCGACCGCCAAGAGGAGCGTAACGAGGGACAAAGAAAGAACAAACAACGGACTCCCCTTTTGATGTTTGGAGAGGGGGTCACGTTGGTGACGTTAGTCCGAGACCGCCGTCGGCACATCGCGGGCGGACGGCCCTGTCGACGACAGCGGCTGGCGCTGTCGTTTGTCAGCTTCTCCGCAGCGCACGCCTGTCCACCGGGTCAGCCTCTCCGCGTATCGTCGCAGGGGCAAACCTTGGCTGTGTTTACGCGCAACGGACACTATTGGGAAGAGAAAGCGCGGGCGAGCTGCTGAATGACACCCATTCTAAAACCAAAACAAATAAATAATCATAACAAAAAAAGAAACCGGCCAGAACAACGAAGTTTTAACACAGAATGTGTTTAGGGCTACGGTCGCGTTCATATTGGGAATACATCATACAAGAAACGGCCTGCAAACACTGTCTGAGGTGTGGTTCTGCCTCGTGGGACGGTCACATTGTTCATACAAAAACCGTCTGCCGACATGTTCAAAAGATGCATATGAACGAAGCCAACATGCTTGGAACATACGTGAGGCGTGTACGCGGACGATTCTGTTATTTTCTCTGCAGCGAGAACCGTGTTGCGATTTTCGCTGCGGGCACGATTTAAACCGGATCTCCATCCGGTCGAAGATATTGAAGATAGAGCGAGCAGACAGATGAGCTGGGTTATGTTACGCATATTTTTGTTTGTCCCCTCCAGGCGTTTTCGTGTTTGTTCCCTTTGTGGTCCGTCGTCTCCGTTTTTTTAATTTTTTAATGGGATCGTAAATATTGTCACGGATAAAGGCGACGAGACGATAAATAATGAACTGAACATAAAAGGTTTAATGGAGCGAACTTGTGCCAAACAAAATAAAGAACGAGCGTCGAGACAGCAGAAAAACGGGCGGCGATTTGGCGGCGTAAGAGCAAGTGAGAGCGAGACTGACTCGACAAGGTCGCGGGCAGCTCCTTTCTAGAGTGCGTCATTATCTCGAAAATTCGGCAAAGAAGGTTCCAGCTTCGGGCGCTCGGGGCGAGAATGAACAGGCCCTTTCGAGAAGAAGAAAGCCGGACGAAATGATAAAAGTTACGTCGGGAGCAAGAATAAACGCGAATCTTCTGGAAGTCCGTGACCGAGCGTTGCTTTCTCAGCCCTGCGGGCGGCAATATGTTTCAATCTTAACAAGTGGTCGGTCCGGGTTGTGACACTAGGCATGGCGTAAGCACGCGAATCGCGATGCTCGGTGCCAAAGTTGAAGCGATTCTTTTTTTTTTTTTTTTTAGGTCCAAACGAATATTCAGTCTCCCCGTTCGCCGAACTCTCCGTAGATTGATCCGAATGGTTCTACAAAGTGTCTCGCGGGAAGTTAGGCGCGCATTGGGTTTCTTAGAGTACTCCGGTTTACTCAGTGTTGGCGTAACGCGTCACTTTTTTCAGTAACGTAGTAACATACTCGTTACCTTTTCAAAACAATAACCCATAACGTATTTCTTACATTATTTATTTCGAGAGAATGGGTAACGTAGCGATGTCACTCGCTACGTCTTCTTCCCGAGACATAAAAAAAAAAAAATTACACTTCAACTTTTTTAGTATTTCTAGACGCCAAGTCGTAAATTCTAGCGCTCCTATCACGTACCTTTTAAATATTGCCTTTTGTTTCCCCAGGTAAACGCCTCCACTTTTTAGAAATGTGGCGCTCGTACACCTGTAACGCCAGATAGTAAAACTTTCCAATTAATAAGAAGAGAAAAAGTAACGCGAAAGCAACGTGCGTTACTTTTCATTGGTGACTGTAACGATAACGCGTTGCGTTTCCTTTGAGGTAACGTAGATCGGTAACGCGTTCATTTTCATTGCGAATAGCGAGGAAGGTATTTCGTTCCTTGTTTCCGCAAGACCTAGAGCACTGGGTTTGGGTTATGATGGAACGCAGCAGCGGACACTACGGGCCATTCCAGCCAATCCAGGGCCGTGCGTGGACTCTCGGAACACAAAAAAAAAACAAAAATGACCGAAAGCTCCGAAACCACAAAGTGTGCTAAAAATAAAAGGGTATCTGAACCTTTATATTTACACATACACATTCCATGCGACTCTTTTCTCGGTGTTTTACCAGTTGACCCAGTGACGAAGGGTCCTATAACGAATTCCCCTATGTGACGACCAGTAGCCCTGCTACGACTTGCCCTTTTACGAATTGTCTTTCAACGAGCGCCCCCGCCTTGTCCGCGCCGTCGGGTATGAAAGTATGTAGGACGTTGAGTTTAAGGTTTACTGTACTCTGTTGTGTCCGGGGACCTTGTAGTGTGTTGGAGCGTAACGTTGCTTGAGGCAACAATGTGACATTTGTTCCGAAGCTCTAGTTTAAAAGTTTCCGCTACAAACGTCATCATGTGTGAAGCTCGGTCACTTTCGGCCGAAGCCAACGCATTAATGTTTCAAATTTCAAAATTAGTACAGAGGCGAGAAAATGGTTGTTCGTCATTAGGAGCCAGGAAAGTATTCTCTTGTTCGTTTTTTTTATCTTTGTCTTCACTTATTCTTGACAGTGCATTATCTAAATGACAAAACTTTTACAGTAATTGTGTAGCATTTTTCAGTTATATCCAGGGTATTGAACCGAACCCGAACCGTGAACCGAAAACCGGAAAAAAACGTTATTTTCCCTCGAACCGGAGTTGAACCGGAACGAAATAAAATTTTCCGCTCCGGAGCGGAACCGATATGTTTTACATGCGGTTTTCGGTTCATACGCGAAGTCAGGTCGCGTGAAAAGTGCGTGGCGAAAAACACAATAACCTATAAAAAACAAAAATGTAAAAAAAAAACTATTTTCGCGCGAACCGGGGAAAGCCTTGCGCTTGTTAAGAGACTACGTGCTCAAAGTGTTACGTCCCTGATCAGAAAGCTAGGATTGAAGAAACCAATGCTTGATTGTCCAACGCGGTGGATGTCAACGCTACATGATATGCTCACCAGACTACTTGAACTAAGAGGCTTCGCTGGAGGGTTGCTCTCAAAAGAAGCATGCTCCAGGTTGGCTGAAGACGTATGGGCAGACGTCGAAATGCTCGCAGTATCGCTTCGTTCGCCAGAAGTGGCGACGAAGCCATTTCAGATTGAACAGCTCACTGTAGGAGATTTCTACTGCGCATGGCTGAGATATTCCATGGACACTTCCAAGATATCGTCGCCGGTATAGCCTTGGTCCAGTCAATGAAGAAGAGGGAGCGACAACTTCTTGACACGGATGTCTTCTGTGCAGCAGTGTACATGGATCTCCGCTTCCGCCTTTTTCTCACTCCTGAGCAAAAGTACCGGGCCACGTTGCATTTGACAAAGACTTGGAGGCGGATCACAGCTTTGCAATGCGAGCAAGATTCTACCTTGTTTCCTGAAACTGCGGCGGCTCCAGAAGATCCGGAAGACGCCCTAAAAGCGCTCCTCAAGAAAAAAGAGGTTGAGTCTGGCGTGCACGTTCGAGGTACCAGTAGCCCTCTTGATATAGCATGCCTCCTGGAAATGCTAGACAAGGAGCCGCGGCTTTCAAGGGACGTTAACGTGTTGCAGTTTTGGGAAGAAAGACGGGAGCGCCATATGCATCCAGAACTCTGCGCATTTTCGCAAGTAGCCCTGGGAGTGCCTGCGACCCAGGTCAGCGTGGAGCGAGCCTTTTCTGCACTGAAGTTCATTTTATCGTCTCAGAGGTGCCGTCTTTCCCCGGATATGCTTGACGACGTCCTGCTTCTTCGGTCAGCTGCCTGACATTGAACTGCGCTTTGACCCACATCCCGAGGCGCCCCAGCACTAGCTCGTTCGTTCTACACAGTGATGTGAGACTTTGCTTTTTTATATGTAACACTTTTATAAAATATGCATAGTTTATCTTTTGCTGTCGTCAATTGTTTTTGTAGCATATGAGTACGAACCGGTTTGAACCGGTTTGAACCTTTATTGTTTCACTCCGGAGTTGAACCGGAGCTGAATCGTTTGCCCTGAACCGGAACGAAAACCGGAACGAAAAGAATTTCGGTTCGAAACCCTGGTTATATCGAACCATAGGTACTACTACTACCAATACACGTGCCTTTGGAAGCGGAGACAATCCTGTCTTTCTGAGCGCTAACATGATTGCAATTTGCCAGAACGTAAATCCAGCAGTTCGATACCGGAGCCGAGGTTTCCAAAAGAAAGCGCTATATCTTTGAACTAACGGCCTACAGAGACCGTGGCTACTGTGAATTTGAGTCTTTTCCGCGAGTTCGATATTTTGCGAATTTCTCCAACGAACGTTTTGAGATTTAGAGTGGTATACTGCGTATTCATTAGCGTGGAGTAAATGATTCGCGGGTTCAATTGTTTTGTGGTTGTTTTTGAATTGCTAAAATCGGGAAACTGAAGTCCGCGAACACGCCCCATTTTGCCATTGACATATTCTTGAATATCGTAGTAGTAGTAGTAGTTAGTGGTGAGGGTAGCGAAAAGCCGGAACATGTTGGCCACTCCTTTGGTGGGGGCGAGTTAGTTCCGGGTTCTTGAATATCGCTAACACCTTTTTAAGCTTCCACCACTTTTGTCGGAACATTCGGCATCTTGTTCCAACTACTGGACACGTTCTGGTGGACGTTGAACGGGCCGTAATGCTGTTTTATTTTTCAAATAGAAAAAAGCTGTTTTCTTCTAAACGTCCGATAAAAAAAAAAACGATTTGTCACAAAATTAAAAATACTCAAATTTGCGCGAGCGGTAAGATTATGACCGTTTCTGCAAGAACGCGTGTGTATTTACTATACTATATGCGCATACAAGTCGGTATCAGCACCAGTTTTAAAACACGAGTGAACGAGGTAAACTGCCTTACGGCTAAAAATATCCAGTGGGACAAGATGTCCATCTATGTCATAGCGTCCATCAAGACGAAATGTGCATAGAATCAAAATGTCCAACATTGGACATTTTGACTCGATGGACATTTTGAGCCGGAATCGTGACTTCGCGCCACATGCGTTGCCACTCCCCGATCACGTGACACTCCCAAAACACGAGCGTCCGAGAAGGAGCGAGGCATGCGTGTGCGAAGTTTTAATGGGTGTCGGGGAAAATGCGTTTATTTTACCCCGTTTGGCTTTAACGAGATGCTCCAGCCATTTTTTTTTTTTTTCTGAGCTACCCGAGCAAATTGCATTTTCTGAATACCCGGACTTTAGTGTTCACGGTGCGCTATTTATGGTCTCGAAATTCAGAATAGCTATTTGAGAAAACCGTAAACGAAGACGTCGCCGAAACCAACATTCAAATTTCCGCGCGCTCCCCAGCGTTGTGACGTCACAAAACGTACAGACTGTCAGGTCGCGCAGATAATCGTAAACGGAGCATGTCGAGCGTTTGTTTCGTAATTTCCAGCGAATGAGCTTCTAAGCATCTTTTCCCAGCACGGAACACCTTTTAATCGGTTGGGAGCGTGGTTTATTGCCCCCTTTGTACCTTTTTTGTCGTCACATTTCAGTGTAGCCAGCAAGGGCTCTCGGCTTGAAAAACACGATAAAGACGAAATTCGGAATTTCAATAACTTCGCGAAATTTTCTTCTTTTCATACAATACTCGGGGGACTCGTACAACCTAGAGCCACTAAATGAGCTGCGCTTAGAGTATCGGTACTCTGTTCCCCGACATTGTTGTGGGCGCCGCCATTTTGGTGCTTGTGCAGAGCAGACGCAGCTGCCAGTCGTGATGATTCACAAGTGCGACTTCCTCAGCATTATAATCGGCGTTAGGAACCTCGTGTATTATTGCTTTGCTCGTTAACGATCTGTTTAGACATTTATGGAAGGCGGAAAAGCGTTTCCTGCAATCTCAGATAAAGCGTCAGAAAACAGGCAACCATGAATTTAAGCCACAACATGGGCAAGTGTCGTTACTCTGAAGCGTAGCTTACTTAGTGGCACTAGTACAGCCGTGTCTATCGCTGTGTGGTAGACCTGAATAGACCTAAAGCTAGCAGCCTTTGTCTCCAGTGCACTCCTGGAACGCCGAATTAAGCGAAATAGAACCTAACAACCTTAAAATACTGTAACTTAAAATTCCGCACGTCACTTCAGTTTTATCTCAAAGATCAAATACCCTCGGCTTATTATTATTATTATTTTTTTTTTTTGCAATCCTGGATACGAAAACAGCAGGCCGTGCCACTTTGAGCTGTCGAAACAATCGCAAAGTCTCAGGAGGAGCTCGATATCCGTATCGTAAATAGAGAGCCTATAGATGTAAGAGAGGGAGCCACTTAAACCACGGGGACCGTACGCCATGTAATGGCGGACGCCTCCCGCGCCCATTGATCGAGAGTGCGCATGCGTCGCGTTTTCGCATGGCGAGGAGGAAGGCAGGCGGAAAGGCGGAGGCGTTTGCAGACGGTCGACGCGTTCGGCACCTCCTCGCAGCTCGTGTTGCAGACGCGGCCCATAAATCACGTGACCCCGGTCCAGCCGTTGGAGACTCTCCGAGATATAGGCTCTCTAATCGTAACGCGTCTGCGGTGGACTCGAAAGGGGCGTTGAAACGGATTTAACGCTCCACAGCGGTGGTGAGACTCGGCGGTCTCCGCGATTCTCTTTCCTTAATTGGATTCGCTCGGAGCTAATGAGATGTGTTTTTCTTTTGTTTTTCACGACGGCTCGGACTGCCGCCCGAGGTCTATTGGCGAGTTCCGACCGAGTGGTTTTCGCGTTCTCGGCTTCTTGTTTTTTGCCGCTCGGGGTTGTCAATATTTGTCGGGTTCGCCGATAGACTATACAGAATGCAATTTCACGGCGTCCTGCTTTTACCGTTTTCCGCCCTGCGTCTCGCTGCAGGAGTCGCCGCGGCAGACTTCATTTAGACCCAGCGTACGCAGCCACGCGATACCGTAACCTGGAAGAGAATGCCTCGGCATTAAAGGGGCTATGCAACAATTTTTTTACTTTGCGCAAATACCGCTTAGAACGGATCCCTGACGTTAATGACCTATGAAACACGCCTTCGTTTTTCACCCGACGCATTAGAAGTCCCAGAAAAAAATTAAAAAACAACGAGCAGCGTTCACGCCCTCAACTCGCAGCCAGAACAAGCGGCCACGTGATCTGGAGCCGATTATATGCCGCCAATGTTGATCATAGCCACGCGCTGGGGTTGGCAAAGCACAGGACACGCGCTGAGTTCCAGACATTGTTATGGCTCGGCTATTGTCGTCGTTGCAGCGATTGGACACGGGCCACTACTCGAATGCTTCTCGAGCTATCAATTATCACGAGCCTAAATCGAGTGCCCACGCAATGCTCGGGTCCAATCTATGAACCGCATTCAAATATCGTCATACGGGTGTACTGCGATCCCCGCGTTACGTCATCGAATTTTGCAAGGGAGAGATTGAATGAAAATGATCGCTTTTGTCCTTGAAATTACACCGCAACAAAGGAGTTTCTTGGCCAGTGGCATTGCATGCGAGTATCCTTGAGTCCCACTAGTGCCAGTAAGCTCGTGTAAAGTGAAAAACATTCCAATTGAATATCGTTGCACAGCTCCTTTAACTCATCGTAAGGGGATGCTCGAGCGGCCCCTAGCGGCAAACTCGCCACAGCTTAACGAGAGAAGGCGCAAAGCGACGAGCGCGCATTCGACTTGACGAAGCCACGTGCTATACGGAGCGTAAGTTCGTCTGCTTCTTTTGCAGGGGTTGCGGTGACGTCAGAAAGACGCCGAGCTCTGATTGGCTCTGATTGAAGGATAGTTGGTAGACTTCGAGGCAGCTTGCTTTGAGGTCTACCCACTATCTTTCAATCAGGGCCAATCAGAGCTCGGCATTCTGACGTCACAACAACCGCTGCAAAAGAAGCAAACGAACCTCGTTGCAAGACTTCGTAAAACGCGGTAGCGACCACGTTTACGCGAGCTATAGGCGGCGCTACATGCATTATCGTCACGACGTTTTCAGCTGGGGAGGTTCGGGCCTTGTCTTCTAGATGGTGTTAACCCAACGGCTTAAGACGCGAGTGAGCTGAGCCTCGGCGCCTGCATTTAGTCTTTGACACTAAATACGCGAACATAACGCGCCCCCCCCCCCCTCCCCCTTTCTCGCACCACAAGTCAAAGAGATTCTAGCTACATCCCCCCCCCCCCCCCTTCCTGACGAAAATTCCTGGCTACGCCACTGCACCGAGACACAACCGCGAGTGAACAGCTGAGCGACGGGGTTGTCCGCCCACGAGCAGAGCAGCGGACTCGATCCGCATCCCTCGTTCGCCGATTAATTCACTCCGGTCTCAGCCGCCCCCTCCTCGCGGGTAACTTTCTATTGATCCCGCTGCTGCTCCGACACACGCAGGGGGACACACGCGGCAGTGTCTGTCCTAGATGCGCTTCCCTCGTCCTCTCTCCAGATATTGCCCTCTCTAACCGCCGTCCTCTTTCCTTGACTTCTTTTTCTTTTTTTGCTCTGAGAAAGGCGAGCCTCGGAATTTTAAGTTCAGTGGCGCATTCGTTTCGGCGATTCAATGGCACGACACTGATATCGACAAAAGGACTCGTTTTTTTTTCTCCCTCTCTCTCTTTCCATTTGCATGAGGCCGCGATGGACTTCAATCTTGTCGCGTCCTCGTGTAATGATGGTCGTTTGGCTAACGACGCCAGGAGACGGCACCGACAGGAAAACAGACTAACCTAAGGGACAGAGCGCCGATGATACGGTTGTTTTCGTCCCAACTAATTATCGTCCGCGGTGCGACTTAGAGACGCTACACAAGCTAAACTTCAGAGTAACCACACTTCGACCATCTTGGTGTTCAAAAATCATGGTTGCCATTTACCTCAAGATTTTTTCCCATTCATAGGCATGTCCCATTCGGGGACTTAGGTTTTCCCCCGATCTCGATAAAACCAGTTCGGCGGGGTCGATTGCTGTGTACCCAAAAAACAAGAAGCCCTAATCAAACCACCGCCAGTTGGTCTATACTTCGTTTCACTTTATCTGCGAGCGAAGCCAAAGCTAGAAGCGCGAGACCAGCGCTTTTTGCGTTTGTCGCCAGCTCGCGCGCTCGAGCCAAGCCTGAACGCACGGAGCTTTCGTGCTCGCGCTTCCAGCTTTGCCTTCGCTCGCACATAAGGTGAAACAAAGTATAGCTCCGCACTAAGCACCAAATTGGCGATGTCCGTAAGAAAATAGGAGCTCTACTGTTACCTTATTGTTTGACCGCATACTTTTCTTCAGGAAACTGCACAAAGCGGGACACCCTAATAATTTGTGTCAGCGCAACTTAGGAAAGGGGAATTGCTGTAACCTACGTGGGCCAATCAGTTCACCGGGCAAAGAGTGCACTACAACGGGGCATCGTCACGTGTCCAGCTCCGACCCGCTCATTGGCTCGCTGGAGCTATGGCTTTCACCGTTTGACAAGTCATACTGAAACGGGGCTGAAACACGAACAAAGAGACCGTCGTTTTTTTCCCCATAAAACTGGAAAGCTGTCATTGAAAGTACTATGCTACTAGTTTGACGGAAAATTTTTGTCCGGGACACTAACCTAGGTCGTTTAACTCGGTGCCCTAACTGAGGGTCGTGAACGGCCCTTAGAAGTGTACACACTCGTCCGTGAGGTTACACCAGTCCTTTACTTCATACCTCGTCCTTGACGGTACATCTGTTCATGACGCTTGCCCCCTCTTCGTGTCCATGCCCTTGTTTGTCCTTCGCGCTATTTATGTTTAATATGCTCAACCAACCACCTTCATATCTTCGTACTGTCCATGACGTGACATCTAGATGTGTCCTTGAGATTATTTACTTCTGTAACGTCACAACTTGTCCGTGATGTCACATCTCTTTTCAAAACCAATCTCCAGCAACCCTCCCCCCCTTCCACGAAAGAAAAGGTTTCCTACTTTAAAAAAAGCTACGAAAGTACGTTCCTTGTGGTTCTGCAAAAAACGAAAAGTGTGACTTTAAAGCCGGGCTCACACTGCTTATACATAATTTAAAAGACAGTCTACATTGAGATTCGAATGCTAGTCCCCTCGAGATCCGCGCTTCGAATGCCGCATGACAATGAGTTCAAGGAGGAAACTTTGCACGCTGCATTCGAACCACGGATATTGCGCTGATTGGTGTTTGCAGACCGTCTTTTGTACGATGTAGGAGCATTGTGACACCCTCTTAAAGCCACAGCCCCGTATACTCATACAAAAAACATGGGTTTCGCGGCAGACGTGATGAAAGAGATCTGCGGACACGCCTGAAGGATGCTCGAAGCATATTCGGTTACAGTGTCTACAGACTGTCTTCTGTATGATGTATAAGCCGCAGGCACATCGCTAATCCATCGTCTAAAAGACACGATGCCGGAAGTACCCGTGGAGACGCCTCAAGGATGCTTCGTTGGCTTCACACGTCTGGAACAGGTCTGCAAACAGTTTTTGTACGACCAATCTGACAGCAGCCTCTTGCAAGGAAGACACAGACAGTGTCCGCACACTGTCTATGGAGTTGTGTCAGTGGCCGTCGGCCGGACGCGCGTCCTTTCCGTCCACGTCCCGTGGCCGGAGGCCCCAGCAGTGGTTTTCGGAGCCTTTCCGTCCACGTCCCGTGGCCGGAGGCCCCAGCAGTGGTTTTCGGAGGCCGGAAGTGGGCTGGCCAAAGTCGGCGCTCGGGGACCGATCCCTCCGGGAGCTCGGCGGCGGGTTAGCGCGCCGCGAGCATCGATCGGCATCGCCATGGATACGGCCGCGACAACAGAGCCCGCGCGGGACGCTGCGGGAAGGACGCCGCTCTGCCCGCGCTCGCGGCGCACACTCGACGGCATTCCGCGGCTACTGAATCGCCCGAATCCGCGGCGGTGGCGAGCCTTCGGGATGCGAACGAGCGGTGCGATCCGGACTGCGTTAACCTAAAGCCACTTGATCGAAGCTACGGAGTATCGACACTTGGGACATCTTGGTGCTCGAAACCATTGTTGCCACTAACCTGGAGCTTAATCGAAAATGACTGTCTGTCTTTTGTATGATGTATAAGCGTACATGATGTATGATGTATGGCTTTACAATCCAAAAAATAGTACATACTCGTCGCTAGATACGCTGTCACGAAGCTCAGGCGATCTTTTTTTCTTCCACAGCGAACTCTTTCAACCATTCAGGAGGACAGAAACCCGTTTCCTGCGCCTTAACATAACGCTTCGGATAATTAACGGCACTGATTTTAAGCACCAATATTGCCGAGGCGTCGTTACCCCGAAGCAGAACGTAATAGTGGCTATAGCTTTTCCCTACTCCAGAATCGCTAAACCAGTTCGTGACAGAGCAAAACGATGGCGCCTGAGGTTGCTCGGGGCAATGTCCGTTTGCTCTGCGTAGACTGCTTTACATCTTTTTTTTTTTTTTTTTACGATCGCTAATTAGGGCAGCTCTAAACTAAACTTCGAAATGGCGGCGGCCAAGAAAAAAAAGTCCGGGAATAGAGTGCCAATACTGTAGCTTATTTAGCGGATCTACGAACCCACGGGAAAACTTCTGACGCCCCGACTGGCTTATGTAGAGCACGTCACCATCGCGCTCTTCCGCAACTACGCCTGCGTCGTCGTCTTTTCTTTGTGTTTGATCTGCGTAGCCTCCCCTGGGCTTACGGAGTGAGAAAGCAGGATAGGGCTTAGGTTAAGGCGCTTCAGTGGATCCGCCGCCATGGCCTTTAGCGGCTCGCAGATTTGCTCGCGCTCTGGCGGAGCCGCTCCTTTTGCGTGTTTCCTCGCCGATTAGGTCCTACGGCGCCAGTGTCGCAATCAGGGTTCCAGACTCTTCCAATGGTCTCGATTCGTGGGGTTTTACCAACGAGGTAGGGGGCAAAAAAGCAAATTGTTGTGTGTATGTTTATATACCCTAGAAATTAGTCTGCCTCAACGCGCGACTTGTCTTTCAGCTGTAGATGAGAAATTTAGCCAGTGCAGTACGACCTTTAGCCTGGGGTCTTTAACGTGCATCGCGCAGTAATGGTACACGACCGCACGCCGGTACGATGCTCATCCAGGTCGAAACGGGCAGGGGTGGGGATTGAACCCAGGATCCCTGGGTTCTGCAGCGCGAGCTTTCGCTCCACGTGCTCCGAGCTGGTGTGCCCTAGCCAACTCGGCCATTCATACCCCAGAAAGAGGGCCTTAGAGCGATAAACTGGCAGCTGAAAGTGGCCCCCAATTGGCCGCCACCATGTTGCACGTTTTTGACCACTAGACACGCGACCTTATAGTTTTACGCCCAGATTTTAACGAAGTACCGCGCACAAGTAATTGCTTAATGATCTTTAATAACGGTGCCGAGGAGATAAGTTATGGTTCGTTCGTTTTAAGTCCAAAATGTGCTTTTACGACAAAAACTCGGTAAGCTTCGCAATGCCTCCGCTCGATACCGTCAGCTGCGGTGCTGTATTTCGGGTTTTTATCGGAGCTAGACACTAATCTCAGGGGCTAACAGTATTCAAAAATAGTTTATCATATTTTTACAGCGATCGCGATACTATTGTCTCGACTCAATTTTTGCGTCAAAGCCTCAGGATTTAGTACGGTCACGTGTCTAGTGGTCATAAGTGTACAACATGGCGGCAGCCAAGTGGTGGTCACTTTTGCTAGGTGAACGAGATACCAGTTTATCGCTCTAATCCCCTCTACCTCGTTGGGTTTTCCCAATGAGCATCTGGCCTGGCGATGTCAACGCTCTCGAGCGCTGCAGCACAGGGCAGTCGGCTCTGTCCGCGTCCTTTCGCCGCCCCGATGACCACTCTTTGACCTGTCGGTTCCCTGTCCGTGGATCCCGCATGCTCGCGACCACGAAGGACACTTCTCGCCCCATTTGGGAACGCACGAGAGGCTGCTCCTACCTGGTTTCTGTCCCACTGTCGGTGACACCTTAAGAAGCCAAAACAAAGGTCCGCCTCGTGCGTGAGCTTTCTGTCCTCAATAAGACTTGGTCGCACGCGCAGCCAGAAGCCCGGAGCAAGGCGACGAGCGCGCCCAGAACACGGAGCATGGACCGGATTCGTAACGTGCCACCGACTCTGGTCCCTGACAACTTAGGAAATGCAACGCGGTGCCAGTTGGCATACCGTCCTACGCTATTGGTTCTTCGGCCCTCTTAGCGGCTAATGCCGCAATCTGATTGGCCGCGGAGCGATAATGAGATGCACGGAAGTCACCACGCTCTGCGTTGCTTAATCTGTTATTGACCACAGCAATGACGATTTTCAGCCATGCCTCAAAAAGACCCCCGCACTGCTCTGTGCGCGCTTTTTATAGTTCCAGTTGTTTTTAATGCCCCGTAATCTTCAGAAAGGGCCCACAAGTCTTTGACCTTCGAAACGTGTATACGATGACGTCAGGCAGCGAATGCTTTTGAACGCCATGCACCACCAGGTCAGCGTGACATCTTCTTAGCCGTTGTTTTTTTTTTTGCTTTGTGATGCCCACCCACGTGTGAAATGAGCTTGACTTCCGCCCTGCATCGTTCAGTTGTTCTCGGCGGCTGGCATGCAGAGCCAGGGAAAAACTCGCACCAATACGAGTTAAGGCAATAGAAACTATACTCCTTTCGCCCAGGGCCCTGAGGAGGTTTCTCAGACCGCCTAAATATGTCGATAACTCACTCTGCTGGCTCTAAGCGTCCTAGAAATCCATAAATCATAACGATGCGTGACCGATTTCCCTATTGAAAAGCAATCAAAGATCGAACACACCGAAGTCATCTCAGGCGATATATGAGGAGCATTGATCCGGCAGCCAGGGCATGCGACCAATGAAAATGCGACATTTCGCTGAAGTTGCGAACGCTGTTATTATAAAATCTCTATGCTTTTGTAGATAATAAAAGCAAAAAAAGCAGTAAAAATTAGTATATATATATATATATATATATATATATATATATATATATATATATATATATATATATATAACTGAAAAAAAAAGAAAGAAAACCCTCGCTGAAAAGAGCAACAGCGTACGGTTTATTCTTCGACGATGCTGGCGATGGCAATCTCCACTGAATAATATGACGAGACAACGCACCTTACGATAAGCAGGTTTTTTTCCCAGTTTTTTTTAGTACCTTTGTGTACATCGTTTGTCCGTGTTGCGGTTCCGTTTTTTTACGCGCGCGCTTATTTTAGCGCCAATAGCAGCGGGCTTGCTGCAAGTGGGCCGCGGGCCGGGCTTCATTCGAACAACCTCGGTTAGCCGCCGGCCGGTCGGAAGATCTCCGCTGGCCGGGGTCTGGACACCCCTGATTTAGGCAGACACACCAAATACAGGGTATCACAAAAGAAAATTTACGCGGTCTTTTTTACCACAAAAATAAACTAGGCATCGCCGAACGCTCATTCTCCGCCCAAACGTAAAGCTAGAGGTCACAACCAGATGCCAAAGTTTCAGCCCGATCCGATAACTTAATCAAAAGTTATAACTGATTTTCTGAAAATTTCAATGGGAAAATGGTGGCCAACGGAGGTTTCGAACACATGGGGCTTTATGGCACCAGAAACCGAAAACGGGCAAAAATGGGCTCCATTTTTCCATTGAAATTTTCAGAAAATCACTTATAACTTTTGATTAAGTTATCGGATCGGGCTGAAACTTTGGCATCTGGTTGTGACCTCTAGCGCTACCTTTGGGCGGAGAATGAGCGTTCGGCGATGCCTAGTTTATTTTTGCGGTAAAAAAGACCGTGTAAATGTTCTTTTGTGACACCCTGTATAATTAAAGTCGTGGGTCATCGAAAGCACGCACTCAATATTAAAAATTAAAAAAAATAAAATGAAACCCATTTGTTGTGGCTTCTAAAATAGTGCAAATACGTTGATTGCAAAAAAAAAAAAAAAATTCCACAGATAATCTGAAGCACTTTGTGCATTCTCTACGTAATTTATTCTCAACATGGCATCGTACCGTGCGACTCGCGGGCTGGACCGTTGAACGAAGGGGACTAATCGAAGGTGGCGGACGACGGGCGTGGGACCTTATACTTCGGAACTGTTGTTCGCGGTACCGGCGAATCTGTCGAGCTTCGAAAGAGAAATTTTTACCGATCAAAAGAATTATGATTTATTCCATACGACACGCCCGATCACGAAGCTGATACGCACGAAGCCGTCGCCGAATCGTCGCCCCTGGCTGAAGACAGCGCTCGCCTTACGAACACAAATTGGAAAAGAGCAAAAAACGCAAAAGTCAAAAACTTTGTGCTTGACTTTGGCGTTTTTTTTTTTGTGAAAAAGTGCGGCGTTCACGTTATTCGTCTGCTTCGCACGGTCAGAAAAGAGAAGAAAAAAAAAAAAAGAAAGAAAAGGCGGTCGCCTGTAGCCACGTGACTTCCGGCGACTCTCTCCTCTTCAAGGCGGAGCTTAAGTTCGTCTGCTTCTTTTGCAGCAGTTGTGGTGACGTCAGAACGCCAAGCTCCAATTGGCTCTGATTGAAGGACTTTGGGTAGACCTCAAAGCAGGCTGCCTCGAGGTCTACCCGCTATCTTTCATTCAAATCCAATCAAAGCTCTGCGTTCTGACGTAACCACAACCCCTGTAAAAAGAAGCAGAACTTGCGCTCCTCATAGCCTGGATCCACTAGTGATGACGTTGCAGGGGAAAGGCCTCGCTATCTAGCTGATATTGACTGAACTCAGGACCCCTGATTTTTGCGGCCGAGCTCCTCGTGCTCCGAGCTGCTAATGCGCTATACTATTTGCCACCCGGGGCCGTGGATACCACCGGATTGTTGTCGCACTGTTGAGCGATCGGCACTGGAAACCCCCCAAACTACGGGCGAATATTGAGCGACGAGCATGCTGCCTTACTTGTGGCTCTCCGTTGGGAGCACTGGTAAGAAATGTAATGCTTAATAAATGATCATGTGACTATTGGCGACGTGCACGACCAAAAGCGTCGCTGGGATCGGCCTTCCTCCATTGGCCAAACGCTCTCTGTGGCATCTTGAGTAGGATCATTTCTGCTTTCATCGACTGATGTAAGAGCCATATTAGACTTTTAACTCTGACGGTGTTGATTTAGGAACGGGATGACTTGATCTAGGTTCTTTCGTCGGAGATAGGAACTTTAAGAGGGCACCAGCCAAACATATCGTCACCGATAGCCCAAGGGCGACTCGTTCCCATAGTTCAAAATGTGTGTTAAAAAAAAAAAAAAACAAAAAAAAAACGCTATAAGCGTTTTTTATGTGGGGGGGGGGGGGGGGGGCAAAAAAGGTTTTCATGAAGTGAGCCTATTCCTCTCCTCTGAGACAACAACGTGCGCCCCTTTGTTTCTCCAAAGTTCAATGTACCGTGGAGACTCTATAAACCACGTAGCTGATTAGTTCAATTTGTGAAGCCATTATTTTCCCGGATAGCCCCTCCTCGCGTCCCAAAAGAAAATGAAGTAACAAACGGTGATGAAATTTGTACGAGTCTCCCGTGACACGCCCAAAGGAAATTAATTATGCATTTCCGTTCTCGCCCATTCGTACGCAGGGAGGCTGGCTGTGTCCTTTGTGCGCTCGCTACGTAGGTCGACGCTGGCATGCATCCACTTGGATGCATGCCAGACCCGCGACGCGTTACGCTGACGTCACAGCCATCCCTCGAACAGTCTCTTCGGTATTAGCGCCGAGTTGTTTCAGTGGAGGGCTTCCATCCGTGACGTCACCACCAAGATTTGCCTCGCCGTGACAGCGCGGGTTGTGATCCAGGCTACGTATTCTTAAAGCACTGGATGAATTTGAATTTTATAAACAAGTACCGCCAAGCTGGTGCTTGCTGGGACGCACTTGAGCCAAGAATGGCGGAGCGTCGCCGCCAATCTAGCTTGTCGTGGCGGCGCGGCTCCGGCATTTATACAATATTGAGCGTGCTCGCAAATGGCGGCGCGTCACCGGCAGCCTCAGCAGACTATAGACCTTTCCAAAAAAGAGCGTTTGGACGGTGCCATTTTGAATGTTTGTGTGTATGGGGCGTGCTTTGCTTGCTTTCCAAAGCGACGAACACGCACGTGCTGGACTGTGAAGATCGCACGCTGCACTGTGATTTTGTAAACATTAGAAAGGTCTATAATAGGAGTGCGCGCGTGGGATGCGCCATGAGCCGAAAATGGCGGAGCGTCGCCGCGAATCTAGTTTGTCGCGGCGGCGCGGCGCCGACATCTATCCACAGCAGACCAAAGGGAGCGTGCTCGCAAACGACGGCGCGTCACCGGCAGCCTAGAGTGTGCGCTTCTGGATGTGGATGTGCCATGATCCAAAAATAACGACGCGCTGCCGGCGTCCAATAGGAGCTCCCGCGGCACGTTCAAACGATGGCGGTACTTGGATAAGTAAGGTATCCTGCGTTTTACTTATCCTCAGATGCGAACGACAAGTCCGATGGTGTGTGTAAAGTACACGATGGAGGTCTGGAGTCGTCGCGTCCTTAAACCAACACCGTCAAAGTTGTATCGTCGGACACTGTTCTTATTTGCGGCGATCGATGAAAGCAGAACTTATTCCACTAAAGACGACGTCGATAGCGTTTGGCCAATCGTGGAAGGCCGACCACTGCGGCTTTTATGGTCGCGCACGTCGCTAATAATACCTACGCCAAGCTGGACAGGGCCGAGGGAACTACGAAAAGCGGACAACGCCAGCGACAAGAAGCGACGATTTCGAACGATACCACCACGTTATAGCTGCGCAGGATGAGTGCACTCCCCTGGCCCACTGGCACGTTGGCGCTATTTATGAGATGACCTTGGAACTGCTTTTCACTAGAGCGAAGGTTTTTGCGGTATTTTGCACATCAAATGTACGTACTATAGGAGGTATTCACTGGCCGCCATATTTGAGGTCACTGTTTAGAGCGCATGCTCAGAACGAGCACGCATTAATAGGCTACCAAGACCGGCAATCTTGGTGGTGCGGAATGCACGTGGCGAAAGAACTGTGGAAGCTCGCCGTCAGCACGCGCTCCGCAGCCGAGCACACAGCTATGGCCGCCAGTGAATACTCCCTATATCTGAGAAATGGTCGTTTATAACTGCGAAGGTTGCTTCGTAGCAAAAGAACCGCGTTCTTTTGCACGCGTTAGCGGACGACTGGTCTACGAACGTTATCCGCGCTCTTTCCGCGAGAGGCAAATTAAATTTCGCTCTCGCGGTGATCAGAATCGAACTTCCGGTGGTCGAAATTGCTCCTCACTCCTCCGCTGAGGCGTGCCGGAGACCCTTCGTCGGTTTGGCTAGTAAAACCTCCCAAATTCGAATTTTTGTCTAAATGCATCGTGTGCTCGAAATTATTCTGATAATGTTACAAAAGACCGTATTTCATATATAATGCGCAGATTTTATCTCACAAATACCGCAACACCTTCAGTCTAGTCCAGGAACGGAAGTGTTCAAGTGCTGTTTCAAGCACCTACATGTTTTAAAAGTGGCGCAAAGTGCGTCGATGCACGAGGCACGTGCAACGTGCAGCCCTTGGAAAGATCATGGCGGCGCAGCGCAGCACTGAGCTAGATTTCAGACGCCGTGGGGGATCGGTGGCCGAGTGGTCTAGCGCACACCAGCTCGGAGCACGTGGAGCGAAAGCTCGCGCAATCCCCACCCCTGCCCGTTTCGATCTGGATGAGTATCGTACCTGCGTGCGGTCGTGTATCACTACTGCGTGATGCACGTTAAAGACCCCAGGCTAGCGGTTGTACCGCACTGGCTAGATTGCTCATCTACAGCTGGGAGACTCGTCGCCCGTTGTGGCAGACCAAGTTCTAGGCTGTACAAACATACGCACAACCCAATTTTTTTTTTTTTTTTCAGACGCCGTGTTCCTCCCAGAAGTGGCGCGCGGCACGTGTCTCGAGCATTTCCGCAACAATGAATGATGCCACTTTTCCCAGGATAGAGGGGCTTTAGTGCTGCACACTGGTGTCCCCTGGTTTCAACTCCGCGCCACTCGTCGTAGTGGAACGCAAGGGGGCGTAACGCAGCCGGTCGCACTAGAGTTCCTGTATACACCTTTTCTACGTGGGCGCCGCCATCTTCAATTCAGGAACTTCCGGTATGCGTGAAAACATCGCTTTCCTCTCGCATCACCAGTAGAACATGCTAGCATTTTAATTGCAAACGTCATTCCTTCTTGTTATGTCCTTTCCATACTTTTCTTTCTTTTTCCGGGTTGAAATCGCTTGCTTTTTTTCGGAACGCATACCGGATATGGGGACAACGTGGCTGGGTACGAGGCTAAACGAAAAAGGTGTATAGGCTCCCTACGGGAGCCAGAGTTGCGCGTTTGATTCCACGTTCCGCGTGCCGCCCTCGCCGCTATTCGCCGAGATCCGATCACGTGAGGAGCCGTATCAAGTGTCGTGCAGCAAAGTAGACGTTGCACGCGCCCCGGCGTACGTTCCCAGGCTTTTGAGCCCGCCCCGCGAGCCTCGAACGCGCGGCGCTGCTATTCGCCGAATTCAGTCACGTGAGGAGCTGAATCCACATGCCATGCGTGAACGCGCAACTCTGGCTCCCGTAGGGAGCAGGTCGCACCCAAACGAAAATGCCTGAGGCAGCTTTTAAGAGCGCTCTCGGGCAATGCAACATTGCTGCCGCCGTGTCTCGCCGACGACCGTGAGTCTTCTCCGACACGAACGAGGCGCTCCGAGCAAAGCTAATGACCCGTGGGGGTCAGAAACGATGCTCCAAAGACCTACGTTGCTGGAGCACGTTCATTTCGGAAGAAACACCACCGTTTGGCTTTTGGGAGGAACTGGAACGGAAGCGTTTTCTTGACGGAAGAAGGATTGTAACGATGTTTTCTTTTTGATATAAGATGGAAATATAAGTATATTTTGACGGAATTTGTGCCAATCTTTTCTTTACTCCCGAACAGTCATCAAACAAGCTCGTCTTCTGAAAGCACTCGCGTTCATTTTTCTTTCGTTGCCCTTTGGTGATTGCCAAAGTGGCAATTCTCGAGCCATGTATGTTCTGTTTCCTTTGCCATCATTTCGTGAGGCGATCGGATAGCAGTGAAAAAGCCACGGCCCTAATTGGCCGAAAGCCTGCTTCGTGCTTTCGGACTGCTTGTACATAACACGAAACGCGCGGTACAATGACGCGCGTCAGGCATGTTCGAAGCTGCTTCATATGTATGTTTCGAACAGGTCTGCCCAGAGTTGTTGCATGGCCAATGTGACAGGGAAGAAACACGCCTCCAACAGTTTCTGCATATACGATCATAAACGCGTGTCCGGTCCACATTTTTTTCTCTCTATATTTTTATCTATTACTCCCCGATATATGAAAAAAAAAAAAACTAAATCACAAGTGGTTAAAAAAAGAATTAAGTTTGCATCAAAGCGCAACCCCCTTTTGGCGTTTTGTAATTTTTGCCGAGTTTGACGGAACGTAATATGTAAAGCACAAATGTTGTCAAAAGTCGACTATTTTTTAAATGTAGTAGTCTGTATATAGTCTTTCTACTCACAAAACTTTATACAATCCTCGAAACTATATTTTTGGCATCAAAAATTCATGAATCTGGCTACTTCGAGATTTTTACTTTTTATATCTGGTTTGTTATTTTGTAATGTTTTCATGATATAGTGTTTGAACTCTTTTATTGTTCGTATAAGGGTGGTTTTAGAGGCAGCTGTGCATGGGCGCCGCCAGTAACCAACCTTCAGGTTTTGTTTCCTCTTATTTCGTTTACTTCACTTCATCCTTACCATAACAGGTCAGGTTATTGCCACTTTAGATTCTACGGTGTCCTTCTCGCCAGCGTTGGCCTTTGTGGAGGCTCGTCAACGCCCGTTTCAGTGACTCGGCATCTCGGTTTGACAAGAGAAGGTCAGCAATGCCACCTGTAATCTGGCGCCTTGTGCAAAGCGTCTACATATGATTTGTTGCTTTATACACGATAAAAACAAGCTCGAACGACGAAGACGAAGGGAAGAAACTACACGACAGGAGGACGAAGCTTCGTCCTGTCGTTTGTGGTTCTTTCGAATTTTTAATTTTGGGTGAAGCATTTTGCACCATTTTGCCATGTTATTTTTAAATTAAAACACGTTGCATTATTTTCTTCTCGGTCTAAAATATAGCGCTTCGAAAAAAAACACAAAAAAAAACACGTTTAGCTACTTTGAGATTTCTACCTAATATTGGTGAGCTGTATCATAACGTTTTTAAGATTTAATATTAATCGTTACTCTAGTTTATAAATTAAACAATTCACAGCGCTTAGACATGTCTCAAGGTGAAATTTAGGAATAACGTAGGTGTAATTGAGACCGCGGTCTGGGACAAACATGCCGGTCTGGAAGGTACATTTTAAAGCGCAAGTTTTTCGTTGAAAAAAAAAAAAATTCAACGTGTTTATATTAAAAAAATACAAGGCGGTAATGGGGCTTAGATTATTCAAATCTGAAAAAAAAAAAAGATTTTTTTTTTATGCACGCTGAATTTGCGGAACTTTTTACATTGAGACATGTAGAAGCGCTGTCAATAGTTTCCTTTATAAACTAGAGTGACGATTTATATCTTTGTTATAGAGCCTCTTGAGAAGGATACACGATAAAAAAAATTGAATAGTAAAGCTTAAGAACGTTACGAGATAACAGCTCACCAATATTGGATAAAAATATCATTGTAGCCAAATGTGTGGTTTTCGAAGTGCTATATTTTCGACAGACACAAAATAACTCAACATGTTTATGATGAAAAAAACACGACAATGAGGACGCAGTTCGCTTAACATAAAAACAAAAACGAAAAACAACAAAGTTTTCTTTTAATTGCACGCTGAAGTTGCGGAACTTTTTATTTTGGGACATGTTTGAAGCGCTGTAAATATTTTAATAAAAACTCGAGCAACCCACGGCCCGCGAGGCAGTCTCATGCGGCCATCGGCACGACACCAGAAAGAGACCCCCCCCACCCACCCCCATCCTTCCCCCTGCCGCTTCCTCATACAGAACATAGACTCAAGGACCACACTACAGTTTTGACATCAAATGGGGTTAGGCAAGAACAAGATGCACTTCAAAATGGCATTGTCCGGCATTCCCATACTTTGACAGAGAACGTCTTCACTTCCTTTCGCCTTTTCTTCGCCTGCTTCCCCCCTGCCGCGACTTGTCGTCCGACCCCCTCGGTGTCGGCCTTGTGGGGACTCAGGGCCGCCGCTGCCAAGGGTTGTCGTCCTCTGATCTAGAGCGACAAATTGTATACAAACGATAGACCCTTATGTGAAAATTATATTTAAACAAAATCCTACTCTATATCTTAAAAACACTGCAAGATAATAAATCGTAAACATAAAGTAATAATATCAAAGTAGACAGGTTTGTGCATTTTTGACGCGCAATATGTATCTTTCAAAATTGCACAAATCGTTGCGGATGTTAGCAGTATAGACTACTATTTTTACAAATTATTTCAGTTTTGAATCATTTCTACTTTGTCTATTACATGTCGCTAAACGTGGCAAAAATTAAAAAATGCCAAGAGGGGGTTCAAAAAGGTGATGCTGTCTTAATTTGCTTTTTCCCAAGAAATAATTTCTTTTTCGTGAATTTTTGTGATTTCGTTTTCTCTATACATTGGGGAGTAACACCTGTAGTATAAAAATACAAATATGTCAAATTTCTGTGTCGCGAACGGTTCTAGCATCAGACACTTTTAGCGATACTCCGAGTTGCCAGACACCTACTTTCACATCGCTCTTCATCAGATAGTTTAACGCGTACCATGTGTACACTTGATAGTTGTTTCTTGAACAAAGCGATACAACGCTTATCGGGCTGATAAACCTGGCGATCTTCCAGAGCCTTCCATACTCCCTCAGTGCGCACAGGTGGTCGAGCTCCTCCTAGCCTATCTCAATGCTCCTCGCCAATCCCTCTGTTCACATGACCTCCTCATTAACCAATCAGCGTCGAACACCTCCTCTCCCACTCCTCTCTCACTCCTCCTCTCCCACCCGTCAACCAATCAGCGTCGAGCCTCGCGGCCACGCTTTTATCTGGGCTTCACGAAATGCCGAACACCCAGCCAAAGAACGTAGGGCGTTAAAAAAAATGTCGACCGGACACGCCTGCATGATCTTATCTGAACAGACCCAGACTGTCGTTTGCGTGATGTACTGGCAGTGTGATCGCGGCTCTCGATCGAAAGCGTGAATGGTTTCATCGAAGACGTCACAGCCGTGTGTCAGTACACTTCGTTTTGACGCCGAATGCTGGGGAGACTACAGCGAGAAAGCATGTCATGCTTCGACATGGCAGCGGTGCGCCGAACGAGGACGCAAGTATTCGATGCATCGCGGTCGATGCAGCTGGAGTGAAAAGCAAAGTGAAGCGTGGTAGCTGACCAACTCTGCGGTAGTTGATATTTTCCAAACACGTTCTCGAAACGCTTTTTGTCGCCGCATGCTGAGGTCACTTCCAGTAGGAAAGTATTTCCATTTTTTTAAAACTAAACGTATGCAATGTACCACATTTACTTGATCCCAGTCTCTAAGAAATTCCTGCCCGTCTACTTACCCGCAAAACACTCAGAGAGTCAATCTCGGCAGGATCTACGAAATCAGCTCAGCGCATGATGAGGCGGAACATCCGGTTAGATCTAAAAATGAAGTCTTCGCTGTGGCATTACGCAATGCAAAGCGTCATGCTTGCATTGCGTAATGCCACAGCGCAGGCTTACTTTTTAGGTCTAAACAGATGTTCCGCCTTAGGTCGCAGATATTGGCTCTCTGAGTGCTTTGTGGGTAAGTAGACGCGCAGGCATTTTTTAGAGTGTACGAAGGCAGCTCAGCTAATGACGATGGTGAAACATATGTTTAGACCAAAAAACGCAGTCTGAGTTGTGATATTAAGCAATGCAAATCGTCACGCTTGCATTGCTTAATGTCACAACTCAGACTGCGTTTTTTGGTCTAAACATATGTTTCGCCATCGTCATTCGCTGAGCTGCCTTCGTAACTTGCGGTGATTGGCTCTCCGAGTGGTGTGTGGAAAGTAGACGCACGGGATTTTTTTTTTTTTTTTATAGTGATAGAGCTCGACCAGATTTGTAATGCGACGGGAGCAACTTTGCATATTGCCCCTAGGAAAAAAAAAACAGAAATAAAACCAGGAAGGTAATTTGAGGCTAAGCAATACCGTTTAGAAGACAAGGATTGCGGATGACGTCATTGTTAACAGATTCCAGTCCCACTCCAAGCGGAAAACGTGCCGAAACTTTAGGTTAGTACTGCTCAAAGCGGCAGGCGCTTGAGTGAAGACTTCGTTTCAGCTTAGCTCCGAGCGCAGCCAAAGGCTGGGGCGGTGCACCACTTGGAAAAGAGCGTTCGTACGCATCACGAAGTAGTTCGCAAAAGTGAAATTTTAGAAATATTTTGTGTGCAAAACATTGCACATTATTCCAGTTGTGTCCTGCTAAAAACTAATTATAAAAAATAAGGGATGTAAAGGATGTTTCAGGTTCTTCACAATATAGTAAAGAACTTCGACGAAAAACACCTACCTGCTGGCAAAACTGGTGCCACTACTAGACTTTTTTTTCCTGTGATTTTGTGTTCTCAATAGCTGAATCTTGCGCTTTAATTTCGACGCTTTCCTTGCCAAGTTGCTGGACATCCTTTGCTTTTTTGTTTTCCTAATTTCCACCGATAACGCAAGATAAGAAGAAAGGCACGCTTGGGTGTCAGGCGCGAGGTCCTGATGAATGTGTACTTTACTTCGTTAGGAGTCTCAAACTGCGTCGTACCGCGAAGTTGTTCAACGAACATCGGAGCTAACAGGCGTTGGGGAATCGACGAAACGTTGATCAACCGACGGCGGGGAAGCTCTCTCCGAAGTAAAACAGATCAAAATCAGGTGTCGCGAGGCGGCGGTGGGAGACAAAACCATGCGGTGTCAGTGGAGCACCAAAAAAACACGTATTACAGTGGGACCGAAGGGACGTGGTATGCTTTTGTTGCTGTTATGCGTTTACGGAGAGAGCGCGCTGCTTCGTTACAATTCGGAGACAGGGCGGCAGTCTACCCAGAGAGCTCGGGCTCAACCCGCTTTTTCCGTGGGCTTCGTACGGCACCACGGTAGAAAGGAAGACTCGCCTAAGCATCGAATGTTGCCAACTTCCGTGTTCCAACTCCGGCCTTCGGCCTCGTTCACACTTGCGAACCGGCGGCCGAAATCGCGGGAATTCTGACACCCGGCGACGAAAGCAGGCAGATTTTCCGGCGGAAAGCAAGATCGCTCTGGGACCAATTTTCAACGCCGGAAAAAAGTTTTCGCTCGCCGCAAGCCAATCAGAACGCACGGGGGAAGTGGCGCTTGCTGACGTCAGATCCTTTCCGAGCAGACGGTATTGCAAATGGCGTCCACTATGTCTGTGCCGTCAGTGCCTGTGGCTATACCAGTGTCAGCGGAGCTACTAATAGAAGCGGTGAAAAACCACGTCGTACTTTATGACAAGACGCATGCTCGATACAATGACAATGATTATAAGGACGAGCTATGGAAGCTAATTGGAACCGAATTGGGAACAAGCGGTACGTACTGCGGTGCACACTGCACACACGTTGTTTATTTACTGCATTCTCGTGTTGCGAAGACGATCTCGCGGATTCGCTCAGCACTGCGGCTGTTAGCTATTTTACATCGTAGCCGTAAAGTGTATTTTTAATCAGCCGTGTTGCGTTGATCTCCATGTATTCTCCCATAGGGCGGGCCGCCTCCTGGAACCCTGAGTACCACGTGACTCGCGCCGAGCTGCTCTGTCGGCCATGTTGTCGGCGAAACACGCGGATCAAAGGATTGCGCTACTCTGCTCCGTAGGAGCTATATAGTGCTCTAGAGGCAACAAATGTGAACGGCCCGATCTTTTTTTGGCGAGCGAATCCAGTCGGCGGAGAGTGCGTATTTCGCAAGTGTGAACTAGCCCTTCGTGTGCCGGCAGTGCGACGTCCCTCCGCGAAGCCCAGGAGCCACCGCACTGAACCGGAGTGTTATTCCGGGACGCGAAATGGCATTTTTAATTATGTAGCAGACGATGGCGTCGATACTCTCGTAGCAGACAAAATGTCTCTCTTCGACTCCTCTGCACCTCTGCGCAGATTCCGCGCGGAGTGATATACGAAGTGTGGGGGGAAGTGGCGTCCTATCGCCGGCGTTTGATTGGCCCCGGTCAGCCGTTGCTTTGGCCACGCTCGGAGCTAAGCTGAAACGAAGTATAGCTTCGCGCTCGTTGTCAGACGTTGCAAGACGCACTGGCGTCGAAGCTGACGCGCGCTAGACGGCGCTACGTGGATCTATCTACTAATGATACGTTTGAAGGGAGAAGGGGGGGGGGGGGGTTAATAGGCGCTGGCTTTGTTTTACAGGTGGTTTTGATTTACTTGATCGTATCTCGACCACGATTGTAACGTGGGGGGCAAGTTCACATATTGCCCAGAGGAGAAAACGAAGATAAGACAGGAATGTAGTGCGAGGCTAACTGTTAGATAAGAATGTGCCTTCACGGTACTTTATTCGGAAGGGTTGGAACGCCTGACAGGAACGATAGCCGTGAAATTGCCGAGACGAAATCAAAGACCTTTAAAGCTCGGTTGAGTGACCATAACGCCACATATGGAGGTTCACATTGAGAGAATCACACAAACAGCCAGTTTCGATGGATTCGGATCGGAATTCCACGGCTCTCATTTCGAGTATCGAGAGGTGTACATCGCCCGCGTAGGTCTGAAAAACCATGCTAACCCAAGAGGTCGCAGTGATTTCAAAATGGCGGCACCAATCGGGTTAATTTCGCGGTCATTCGAATAGAACGCGAGGGTCAACTTTAGAGAACTAAATTTTTGGGAAAAAAAATGTCGCGTTACATTCGAGTAAATACGGTAACTGTAATAATGCGGTACCTTATTTTGTTTCCCCAAACGTTGCAGAAACATTTTGCTTTGTATTTTTTTTAAGCTGTGACATGGCTTAAGTGTGTGGAGTGGTGGTGGCAGCCAATACCCTCTAGAAAACAAGGCCAGCGCACTACGTCATCGTTAGAGAATTCCCGACCTGCCCCAGAGCGGAAAACGCGCTGTAAACTCGACGCTAGTACGGTGCAAAGCTGCAGACGCGTGCTAGCGTCGTGCACCTGAGACGCTGAAAGACGCGCTGGTGGCAACGCTGACGCCAGCTAGGCGACGCTGCGTTCAGCCACTACCGATGACGTTTAAGGGGGAAAGGCCTCGACTCCTCTAGCTGGTATTCGCGACAGCACACCGCTACTGCTCGGCGGACGCAGCAGCATCTTTCAGCGGTCATCGGAAGTCTGCCGACGACGTGCCCGGGCACCGAGGTGCTCGCGGTGGATGGACGGGCGGATTAGCCCAGTGTGGACGGCTCCCCCCAGCCCTTGGGCGCTGCCTCGGCCCCGATCGAAGCTAACTCGATTAGCGTCGCGGACCTTGGCCAACCGCTATCGTGCCCCCTCTCCACCCTCCGTCGCCTTTCAGCCCAGAGCTGACAGCGCGGCGGGAGCTATACGCCTCCGCCAGGCCAACGAACAAGCTCCTTTTCGTCACCTGAGCCGACAGCAGCGATAGCGCGTCTTCCAGCGCTTCAGAACAGGCGCGACGCAAAGAAGGACGCGTCTGCCGGTTTGCGGCGACTCCCGTCGAGGTTTAGCGCGTTTTCCGCTCAGGACGGGTCCACTCACGATGACGTCATGAGCAGGCCTCGGCTTGTAGGGGCTACTGTCCGAGCCCACTCTCTGCGCGCGCGGGTGTGGGGGAGGGCGGGATCACGTGTCTAAAGATAGAAGCGTGACTGGTCAGACGAGCGTCTAGATTTCATCGCACTGTCAGCTGTGAACGGAGCGCGGGAGCGTGGCGGCGCTCGGAGTCGATGTCACTCTGACGGGGCGGGATCGCGGAGGTGAAGCCACGGGTCCGCGTTATCGACTCCCCGCAGGGTGGGGACGTGCTGTTGACGCGGGAGGAGAACCCGGCGGGGGCGCCTTTTTTCGACAGGCACGATATCGTATACTTAAAGCCAGAACAGCGGAAAACAGACGATTTAGTGTTGCTTTTAAAAGAGAAACAAGAAAATAATAAAAAAATTATTTTGTGCTTATAGGAATGACCTTTCGACCTTGGCACTAGCACAGCCAAACAAAAATATATATAATACACGCGTGAAAAAAATGAAGTGAATTCGAAAGTACCACACGTGTAATAGTAATAATAATAATAATAATAATAATAATAATAATAATAATAATAATAGTAGTAGTAGTAGGAGCAAGAGGAAGGAGAAGAAGGAGAAGACATAATTAACGCTTATAGATAAGGCTGTATGCGGAATGAAAGCAGCGCTCTCTTCTCGTCCGCCCACGGACGAAAGAGCGAAAGTGTAGCAGGCCAGTTTATCGAAAAGCGAAGGGCTCAGCCGTGCACCATCGGGCCGGTTTTCTCATTTGAGCAGCGGAAGGCCAAAAGAGAGTCCAGGGATTGACAAAGAGACGGACAAGGCGCGCATAAAAACGCTAAGAATAAAAACAAAATCTGCACTTAGGTATCGTCCAATGTATGCATTGGTATTTCTCGACTGTTCTTAACAAGTAGGGGCGTATATATATACGAGGGGTGATCAGAACATTTTGCAACTAGGCTATAACCTAACGTCTGACAGTGATGTCTTTATAACCGTTGGTTAGCTCATCTCTCTGGCCAAACATGTTCGTAATATCAAGACGTCTGGTCCCGCTTTAGGTTTGCACTATCCAGTTAAACATGGCGTCCTCCTCCAGCATGACAACGCCCCATTCACAAGTCTCGCGTTGTCCAGGCTGTCATTCGAGAGTGTGCTTTTGAAGAGCTTGACCACCCACCTTACAGTCCTGATCTGGCTCCTAGTAACCGTTCTTTAGTGGCTCTAGTAAAGAGTGCCGCTTCACTCATAATCTTTATAGTGCATAGTAGCAGTAGTGGCACACCCCTGCTTAGAATAGAAAGACAATCAACAAAATGCACAGCCCTTCTCCGGATACTGACTAAGGCCGAAAGGATGTAATCTTTTCACTCGAGACACCACAGCAATGCCTCAGTGCACGCATTTGCCCGGTGCTGGAAGCGACGCAGCTGGATCGAGAGACGCGTTGACTCGCGACACGGAAGCGTGGTCGTGACAAACCGACACGACGTAGCTGAACCGGGAGACGAAATAAGCTCGGCACCTAACTAGCTCTGCGGAAGCTGCCGTTTTCGAGATAAGGTTTCAAATGCTTTTTTCGAACATTTTTTTTTTGACGCCGCAAGTTGAAGTGAAGACTGTAAGAAGGAATGTCATGCTTTAGAAAGACTACACGAGTGAGTGACTATGATGCCTGGAACGTGTATCCGACGGGTGCATTTACCGCGTTAAAAAAGTGGATCCTCGATCTCCTCTTGACGACGTCACAAAAGTGCCACGCGCCGGAGAATGTGGCAGACGCCCGTACCGTTGCAGGTCGCTCTACAGCTTCACAGTTCACGGAATCTTCGGCAGTCAGGAGTTGGGACGTTTCGACGACAGCGACCATCGCGTCTACTCGTGCTTTTTGCCGCAACTTCTACTCCCAACCGCCAGGATAGCGACATCCGACAGCATCGGCTTTTGTAAAGTCATTAGTTGCAATTTCGGGACCACTTTCGAGGCATGGTCCGAATAGGACACTAACCACACCGGTCGGAGACGCGTTGCAGGTACCGTAGGCGTGACGAAGCCCAGCCGTCGGCGATATCTCGGAGAAGTCTGGCTCAGCCATCTTACAACGTATCGATGAATTCCGACCCGCCGTAAAGGTCCTCTCACTCGATGCGCCGGGAAAAACGTGGTCGTGACCACTCGTCCGATTTCCTCGCTAATTATCGCTCCACTCGTCGATGTAATCAGCGCGCGCGTCAGTTGCAGCGTGCTCAGTCAGCCCAGTAGCTATGCTACGTTCGCTCCTAAGCTGAGTATGCGCTGGGAGCTACGTGCCCGTTGAGCCAGACCATCTCTCGCCACGTGAATGCGCAACCTCCAACAGCTGCGCGCGGAGAGCGGAGTCAGGTGATGAGAGGAAGGTGGTTGATTGACTTTGTGAGCACGTAGCTCGCACCGCCCCGTCAGCGGAGGGCTCAACGGAGGGAGCGTAGGAGAGGGGTCCTTCTCTATCGATCGAAGGAACGACGCTCCTCAAACGAGCCTCGATTAAGCTGATATTCGAACAGCCGGGGCTCGCAAGATGAACGCTGTTCTGCCCGGGTAAAGACGCCGCCGTTTACCGGGTATCAAAATAGCTGCACGAAATGAGCTGAAGGGTCGGTTCTTTGGCGCCTCTGCCTAGACGTGGTGCAAAAAAAAAGAAGTCGGACTTCTCCGACGAAAGAGCCCCCTTTAAAGCTAGGTAGATAGGTGTTTGAAGACACCGCATAAAGAAATTAAGAACCCCAACCTCGGGATTTGGGTTCTCTGCCCCCCTTGTTACAGTAGTTGCGGATGTAATCGCTCTCGGTCAAGTTGCCCGAACGAAACACTTAATACAACTGCTGGACATTTACATAATATACGGAGGAAAGCTTCGACGGCGTCTCATCGTGATTTTGCTATCAATCCGCTATTCTTCCTTCTCGCGAAACTCAGCAACACCAGAATCTCCTACAATCCACAGCAGCCTCTCGTGGCGGCGAGACAAGGCTTCCAACGTGCAACAAGAGGTAGGCTTCTCCTTGTTCTTCCGCGCACAAGGAGAAGCTTACCCTTTTTGTGGCAGGGTTGCGTGGCCCCTTTTAGGAAACCGTTCGAAGGAACCAGAGAACTAAAAAAGGGCAAGGGAGAGAATTCCTGCACACATGTGGCGACTTTCGGCGTGCTTCGAGGTTAGTTACCGGTGTTGTGTGACCGGAATGCCAGACCCTCTGCTGCGCATTCTAAAACAGCATCCGAAAGCTTCCGGCCGCAGTTCAACTTCCGGAAGAGCGCCGCCTGGGAAGAATTGAAGTGCGCGCGGTCCCCGCGACAAGAATGATTCTTACTTTCGGCGGGGGAACTCTATTGGAAGCCCTGATGCTGGGAACAGGCGTTCGAAACTTAAACCAAAACGAAACAAAACAATGCTCTCGCCCTTCGCGAGGGCTTCCTGTTTTGCTGTTGGTGCCAATGTTGGGAAGAAATTGTTCTTTATGGTGCACACGTGCGAGTGAATATCGCTAGCTCGCTCCCAGAATATCGTGGGGCGTGGGCGCCTCTCGCACGTCGGCTCTGCGCTCTGTCCAACTGGGCTGCAGTGAGTGCGAGCGTGGCAAGCTCTGTTTGACCATCGAATCAAACCGCATGCACGAACCACTTGACACAAGTGCAGGAGAAAAAAAAAAAATCATCGGCGATGTTCATCTGCTAAGTTTTACAATGCTTGGAATGTAGTATTCAAGAAGCGATCCTTTAAATTTGTTTAAAGGATATGAAACGGTCGTTTCGGAGAGCAAAGTGCGCGGCTTATTACTTTCTTCTCTACGTTTCCTGAGAAAATTTTCGCTAAACGTTTCCGTTAAATTCAGCGAGAAAATTTATGTCAGGTGACTTGACGTCACGCGATGGGATCACGTGACGTGGCATCACAATGTCACGTGACATAACTTTACTGGACGTCATTGTATTACAAGATTTGTTACGCCACGCGACGTGATCACATCGCGTGGCGTCAGGCCACGTGACCTCACTCGTCGGGCGACGTAACGTCAATTTCCCCGCTAAATGTAGCGAGAAAATTCCGGCAAAAGCTCCCGCTAAATTTAGCGGGGAAATGAACGCCACATAAATTGACGTCGCTCTACGTGGTCACTTGACGTGGCGTTACGGTGTCAAGTCACAGTGTCACGTGATACAAACCCGTCACGTGACGTTATTGTCCCCGATAAATTGTTGGGGAAGAATGCTCGGACGGACAGATGGACGAAACGACAGTCAATGTTTTTTTGGTTGTTTTCTTTCGTGAGCAGAAGGTTCAATTGAAAAGCATTCGATGCTTAGAAATCCTTGGCGAGTCGTGTCAGAGAATTCACTTGATGAGGTAAGGGGTCCATTGCTTTCGAGCGGGCAGTCTGCATCAATATAAAAATCCCGTTCGACAAGGCGATTACAGGCGGCTGTGTTGGATTTGTTATCACCAGGCCCAGTTTGCTCGGGGTGAACAAATACATAAACGTTTCTTCAATTCATTCTCTAACAACGAAGTGCCTAGCACCGTCGCACAATCTGCCTCGGCAAATGGGTCTTTCATATTGGAAGAGACTGTAGATTCTCCGGTTGATCAAAGTTGGACGCTTATTGCATTCTGTCAAACTTATTGGCGAAAATCGTACTAACAAGTTCGTCCATAAAAGAAAAAAGAAAGAAACTTCAAGTATCCCCCCCCCCCCCCCCCCCGCGCAAAGAGCGTGGAATCGAGATCCATGTGCAGTGGAGATTGCAACACCAGTCGAGAAAGTTAAGTTAACTATACTCAGTTTTACGTTAAGTCGAACAACACCCAACGCTATAGACCAGTGGGGCCAATCGGCGCTAAAAATGCTTCGTTATGGCGCTAAATCCTCTTTGTGCGTTCGCCATCACCGACTACGCCAATCACGCGCAGGGAATGGCTTAGAAGGGCGAAGGGAAGAATCATACTTTTGGTTTCCAGGCTAGGTGGCGCAAGCTACCGCCTGTTATGAAGGGTACAACCGTTAGCATCCATCCATCCATTCATCCATCCATCTATCCGCCATTATCGTGCGATTTTTTGTGCGCGATTCGTTTAGACGGTGACAGCGAGCATAACAATGCGACGATCGCCGTGACGATGCAGTTTTGGTGCAGCCTGATGGACTCCATCGAGGACTAGCTTCGGCTGGCAGTCGAGCTTAAAGTATATCATAGAGATGAACGAACTGAAGAACAAGTTGCTGGTTTGCAAAAGGTGCTCGCGTCGTTTCTTGTCCCGTTTGCCTATTCTTGTTTTTACCTACCCCGTGCTGTTAGGCACACTGACAACCTCGGCAGTTTCTCTTTTAGTTGTAGCAGAATTCACCGCTGCATCGAATTTGGAGAGTTTTACCTGCCAAGCTAACATAGGTTATCTGGCGAATCCCAGCGGAGGACTGAGGATTCATTTCTACCACCTTCTGAGGTGCAACCGAAATCTCGGTCACACGGCGCCTTGTCCGCAATGCGGAGAGCAAGTCGTCTGTTTCTTGCGCTCGGGTTGCGGTGACGTCAGAGCGACGCCGAGCTCTGATTGGCTTTGATTTAAAAAAATATTAGGTAGACCTCAATGCTAGATGCCTTGAGGTCTACCCACCATTTTTTTTTTTTTCAATCAGCCAATTAAAGCTCGTGTGCAAGAAGCAGACGAACTGTGCTCTCCGCAATAAGCCTCCGTCAGATTGCGGGCACCTCGGCCGGAATTCGAATCCGCCACGTGGGGATCCGTAGGCCGGACATTTGCCTCGGAGCCACCGATGCAGCTCACCACTGTATCGGGTCGTCGGTTGCGTTCTGGCTATATCTCGAGGACCGCTTACGCTCTTCCGAAACTCCAGAAAAATCCGTTCGATTATTCTACTCACTCGTCGACAAGAGACAATCATAGACGACCATTGGAAATGGCCCAGGCAATGAACGGGGTAACTGTTTCACAGGTACACACTGAGAAGATGGCGTGGAGACGCTAAGGGGGAACGCATTTCCGAACATCAAGGGCTATTGAGACTGAGCGTACTCGCGTTCGCAATGCTGAGGATGGCAGCAACGGCAACCCGCTTTTTTTACTTTTATTTTGGTCGCTGCCTCTACTTTGCACGTGCGCCTAGCCACTCGGTTTGGACGAACGCGCAGTGACCACAATTGGAAACTTGGGCGTACCAACCGGGGGGGGGGGGGGGGCGGAAGGAGGCGCTTGCCCCCCCCCCCTCAGTTATCAAAGTGGAGGGGCAAGGCATGTGTTTTGCCCCCCCCCCCCCCCCCTGAAACAGCCACCACTGGGCAGGGCAAATACTGGCCGGCGGCGCCCAAGAGATACCAAGGGCACCGCTGCCCGGCCCTGGAGGGGGGTCTGGTTTGCCCCCCCCCCCCTCTCTCCACTCAAAAACAAGTTTGTACGCCCCTGCTTGGGAACCCGGGCTTGCTAGTAACGGAGGGGGGGTTCATGTGGTGTCTTTGTTCTCCCTGTAGGGCGAGCGGTCGAGCAGCATGAGGTGCAGCGAGTCCGGGCCAGGCGGTGGCCTTCTCTGCCCAACCTCGCGGTCGGGAGCCGGCCTCACAGGACCTCGCCCGGCTGGGACTCGCCAGCCGCGCACAGCCAGCAGCCGCTCCACGCCGCCAGAACAGGTGTGATCCTCCTTTCTCTCACACAGCTCCATCGCCCGCTGGCCATTGCACTAAAGGGGGGCATAAAATAATACACGATGCAGCGAAATCTTAAAAAAAAAACATAAGAAACAGGAATTCGAAACTAGGCGAAAGATAAACCAGCACGTTTAAAACAAAATTATTCCATAAAAAAAAAACAAAAAAAAAAAAAACGAGTAAACAGGGGGCAGTTATACTACTAAATCGGGCAGCATATTGTCACGGGTGGTGGCCAAAAGAACAATAAATAAACAGGAAGAAAGAAACGTTTAATGTGGCGAACTTGTGCCAAAAATGAAAGGGGTACAGAAAATAATAACAGAGCGTCGCGGGCGTCGAAGTCGGCGTAAAGCAGAGTCGAACGCTGGGGCGAGACTGACTGCGGCTCGCCACGCGGAGCCCCTTATGTACATGCGTGGGTTTCTGGAATAATCGGCGTAGAAGGTTCGACGCGTAGAACATTCGGTCCTCGAACAAGCAACACGGTTCTCGAATTTACCAGAACATTTACGTCAGAGTCCACAAAAATACGTCCCCGCGGCCAGGAATCGAACCCTGGCTTTTCGCGTGGGAGGCAGGTGCGATAACCGTTAGGCCACGCGCGCGCTGCCTACTTGGCCAGCTGCGCGAGCGGGAATATTCCAGTCATGAAGAGTTTGAGGAAAGGATGATTACTTTAACGTATCTGTCCGCACGGATAATTCGGAAATTTTTTATTATACTTTACTCGGTGAGAAATATAGTGAGGTGTTAAGATATATTTGGACTGGTGCTACCCTAATATAGGTTGTGTAAAAAACTACAGACGTAAACATTTGAGCCTATGTTTCGGGGGTTTCTATCCCAAGAATTTCTTTAATTCCGGAAGTTCTATCACTAAAACTGTAGTTATTTGTCACGTGCCTGATAGCGTGGCAAATAACTACGTACGTGATTAATACGAATTTGAGTATCCATCTCCCAAACGATACAGACATAGCCTAAAACTGCGCTTTGCGGCGTAATTTTAGAGTGCACTCGTATCGCAATAAGCTGGCCCTGTCTTGAAGACGGTGTCTGCTCACTACGTCATCAGTAATGAATCCCCCAACCTGTCCCCGAGCGGCAAACACATTAAATGTCGATGAGAGTACGCTGAAAAATAGCAGACGCGAGGTGCGTCTTGGCGTCGACGCGCGCTCCCATCCCGCTCGGTCAGAGACGCTGCAGAACGCGCTCGCGGCGACGCGGACGGTAGAGAGGCGTCGCAGCGCGGGTACATTATATAGGATGACGTCAGAGAAGAAAAGGCCCAGGCCTTACCACCAATATATGCCGCCTCAAACTGGTGATGTATGGATGTAGGGGGTCTGGGTCAGGGGGTGCGTGGAAGCTGGGGGAAGACGGAATAGTGTCCAACACGATGTACTCCATTCTCAATGGCTTCGCCCGTCTGAGCTGAGATCGATTTGCACCTGGGTTTAGGGGCTCAAAAGATGAGACCCGCGGAACACCGAAGTGATCAGACCGGCTGTTCGGCGCTGAGCTTCAACTCGTGGGAAGAAATCGTTCCCATTCTTTTTCTTGAGATCCTCTAGCGCAATTCTTGAATCGCGGCCGTGAGAAAAAGCGTAAATTCTGATATCTGGAACGCAAGTTTCGGATTTCCCGGCTACAATGGGGAAACGCTCTGTTGGGCCGAAATATTGTACAAGCCTGCGCTCACAATGTGGACTTTTTGTTTCATTTCTTTCGTTGGTTGTTTTTATAATCCCTCCCCCCCCCCCTTTTTTCAGAAAAAAAAAATAAAGAGCGACATGCACCCTGAAACTTTCAGTATAAAAGCCCAGAAGTAGCCCTTGCAGCTCTTGTAGCCCGCCTAAAATAAATGACCAGAACTCGAAGGCCTTGCGTAACGTCGTCTGGCACATCGCACGTAATTGATGCGCGCGACGGTGTGCTTCTCTTTTCTTTTCTGAATGTTACCGGTAGTGCGAAGCTAGTAGCTTCAGTTACGTCTCGTTTGACAATTAATCACCGTTGAAACATTTTGCAGAGATCCACAAAAAGCGGAGGCTTTACATATGTGCATTTTTAATGTGCATTGTACGAATGAATATTTTTTGCGAGTAATTACACATTTCTGATCAAGCTCTTAATATTTAACGAGTCTGACTTAACATCCCACGATGCAATGCCATTGTTTTGGTTTCAAAGAGCATAAACCACGAACTTCTTAAGGCTTCGCCTTTCGCCCTGCTGTAAAAATGACAAAAAAAAAAATGTTTATGTATTTTTTAATTTGCTGGCATGGTTCTTCCATGGTGGACGTGATTGGGCGAAGGAAGCATAAAATAAATCGCAGGAGTTGCTTACTTTTGGAATAATAGGTTAACAAAACGAAGATGCCTCCAGGTTCTTAAATATTATAAATGACTTATGCTATATTTAAATTAATAATACAGCGCATTAAGGTAACATGAACCTAAAAGAAAACGTTAAAACAATATTTAAAAAAAAGTTAGAGGTGCATTTTAGCGTATTTGTGTCCTGTGAATTTGAATATCACGAGCATTTGACCCAAATGTAACAATAAACACACAAAAAAAAAACAAAAAAAAAACTTCTGGGTGGGACGTTATACCCAGGGGTTCCAGCTACCTGACGCGTGCCGCTTGTAAGGAAAACGCGAGCAGCGTTTTTGACAGCTCAGGTAAGGCTTACGGAAAGCACGGAAACGTTGAGTTTTATGTATAGTACTTCATGATTCCCCCCTCGCACTGAACGCGACGGGATGGAGGGGCTTCAACGATATTTTAAACGCGCTCTTGCGGCTACTCGACGCATCCATCGGAAATACAATTTTGAAACTGGTGATCCCGGAGGCCGAAGAAAGGCGATCTAAGTGTTCATTTCTCAAACGCAGAACCGCTTCAGTCTCCCTTTAACGTCCGTTCTTCCACGCAGATCACGCATAACGTGGTCCGCGGGCTAGAGCGCTCATTAAAGAGAATCTGAAGCTGTTCTGCACACTGAGAAGAAAACAAAAAAAACACTTAGCTCGTCGTTATAATGGACCACGCATGGCGTGGCACATTATGCTCATAGCCTTTTGCTACGTTACCACTGATTTGTTGTTCCTCGGCGTTGTTATCGGCTAATGCCTCAACCGAGGAACTGAGAGAGAGAGAGAGAGAGAGAGAGAGAGAGAGAAGACGAGAGCGCACGGGAACTTCGAAACTGCTGAGCTCTGGTTGGAACGATTAGTGGGTAGTCCTAAAACTAGCTGCCTTTGTCTTCACTGTACTGCTTGAACGCGTTCCAATGCGAGAGCCAAACGCCAGACGCCGGTGTTCTGCGTTCTAACGCGTTCAATGAGGCACGTCCTGCGTTTCTGACGATGTCGGTGACTACAGAAAGGTTACACTTTCTAGTAAATAAATCATGCTATATTAAAAACAAAACAAAAATGTTGCATTGGAAAAATAGTAGAATGGACCTTTTCCGAGAAGCGTTCTGCGCATCGCGCGAGCGCCCGATGCCAAGCGGCGGAAGTCGGTACCAGAAATCGAGGAAATTCGGAAGGACGCTGTGAATCAACGAGTAGAACGCGTAATTTCAGCATACATATAATTGCGTTACACAAAAAAAGAAAGTGGACGGAAAGCAAAACACGACGTCTGGATGGACGCCACGGATGCCTCTCTTTAAAGTCGCGTTGGGCACGCGCCGCTGCTCAGAGAGCGAAGAAACTGGTAGAGTAGCTCCTATTATCGATTGGTAGCGCAGGTAGGTCACTTCCTCGATTTTTAGTTCGTGCAGCCACCTCCTGGTGCCGTCGGTATGTGGAAAAGGTCCATTAAAGGGGCCCACCAACAATTTTTTGACTGTTTTGAAGTTCGCGCTGAAACGAAGCTCCATGAAAGCAGGAACACCGAGAGAAAAAAATATTACAGAAATTCGAAATATTTTGGGAGTTATAAGCAAATTAAATATTGCAGAAAACAACTTTAAATAAGCAAAACATTGCGCTTCATGACGTAAAATGAAACAGTTTAGCGATTGGAGCAAAGCGGTTGGCCAATTGGACGCGAGTTTGGTTGATAGCCCGTCGGCCCCGTCGGCCCGGTCGGCCATTAGGCCTCGCTGCAACTATCGTAGCTTTGGAATCGGGTTGCCATCATCGATGAATTTACCGGGCTTATCGGATTTTGAGCGCCGAATTCTTGAAAAGGAGTGCGGAGCTGGGCGTCGCGCCGTACGAGGACACACCACGCAAGCGCTGCGACGCGTCTCTGCCTCAGTCCGCGTCGACAGCCGCGGAAGGCTCGTCTCCCGCAACTCCGCCACCGGAGTCACCTCGGCGAGTAGGAGGTACTCCGCCGCTGGGAGGCGCGCATGAGCGACGAGGCGTTGTTTTCGCCCTTCTTGAACTTTACTTTGCAACTTTATTAGCTCTATAAAAACGACTTTTTAGAGAAATAATGACGGTTAACGTGTGATATACTTTATTCCGCTTCAAAATTTCTGGGACGGCTCTCGCCAATCACAAAACCCAGTGAATGTGACGTATTGTGAAAGGGAGCGCCGTTATGCGCGCACATTCCGCACCTCGCGGCGCCACCGTCGGAGGAGGTGTTTCCGAGTTGTCAAATTAAAATATGACGCGCTAATATTTTTAAACTCTTTCGTTGTCCACTGGGTTTCCGGGACCACTAGCCTGGAGAAACCGCAAAAAAAAGTAGACGCTCAAATACTGTTGGAGGGCCCCTTTAAGACGGAAATACTTCTTTGGTCTCGAGTCCGAAGTGACGCTTCTTTGAACACTCTTGCGAATGTTCCCTTTTTTTTCCCGCGGAACACAATCTTCAGACGAGAAGTCCACCATTCGCGCTGAGCATCGCGTGTTTATTCCGTGAAAAAAAGTCGCGGCGGATTCATCTCCACATGCCCCACGGAAAAAAAAATAAATAAAAGTGCCGCCATTTGTATGCGTGAACCCTTATTGAGCTGAATCAAACGAGTTCATTCAACACTTTTGATTTCGGCAATATCTCGAGTCGCGATATTATACAGAGAGCAAGTGTTTCAAAAGACGTCTTTGCCGCATCGCGAACGCGAGGAAGGGCACGTGAACAAAAAAAGCAACATAAAGAGCGCGCAAAAAAAAAAAAAAAAGCGAATGACGAGGCATTTAAGCGGTCGCTGTCATTGGCTGAGATCGCGGAGGGGGGCATACGCACGTGGGTGCATTTGGAGTGTAAACAAACGCACTAGGTGCGCAAAGAGAAGACTAACTTGCTCGCCGCATAGCTTGTCCGATCGAAGACTTGAATACGCTCCGCACAAAATCGCGGCCTCTTCAACGTTCCATTTCGAATCGGTTCATTTCGGGTCATGAAATTGGAGGGAAACACGTAACCTCCGATGAAAATTCAGTCCGCTGCAGGTTACAAAAGTGCAAGAGAAACGACCTCGTCCCACAAAGCCACCTTGCACATCCCTCCAGCTTCTTTTGTACGACGAACTTCGAAGCGAGTGATGATTTATAATTTTAACAAAAGCGACTTTTGAGACTCCCCTTAAAGTCGCCTTTGTCTTCGTTCTGAATAATCTTCGGCGTCAAGGTTCGTACAATGAAGCTTCTTTCTCTGAATTGCAAGGAGGGAAAGTGCGCAGGCCAGCTTGTTAGGAAACATCATTGAAAGAGAACCTGAGACTAGAAGAAATAAAAAATACGGACAGTGTCGTGCTGTCCGTTTTTTTTTATTTGTCCCAGTCTCAGGTTCTCTTTCAATGATGCTTCTGTCTCTGTCTGCTCGGCCGGCAAAGGTGGCGCATGGACGATGTGGAACGGGTCTTTGGTAGGAACTCGTCCTGCGGTTTTCAACTTGGAAGAGACTGACAAAGTGTTGACTAAATTTGTAATAAACACGAGCAGAAAATACGGACGGCAACTTTTTTGTTTACCTTTTTTATTTTGAAGCGTCTTCTTCTTTTTAATAAGTATGCTTTGGTTCGATGTCCGGGGGAGTTACACAGCGGGAGGTTGAGGAAGCAACAGTTCACCTTAAAATCCTGTAACTTTTGTCAACTTTGAAGACGCAGAATTTGGCCAGTGCGGTACTTTAACTTTAGTTTTATTGTTTTGTTTCTAAAGAGGGAGAGAGGAAAAAGGGGGGGGGGGGCAAACAGCGTTCTTTTTTTCCCAGTTCTTTTTCTCTCTACTTTGCACACTAAATATCTCTATATGTCAGACTACCAACTAGCCCAAATGTCAACTTTACTACAGATTCAGCAGACTTGTGCTTTCCAAACTCGTACTGTGATCCTGTTATTAAGTAATACTTATGGGAAAAGTTCATTAATCGGGTGTAAATGAGTTTCTCCAGTGCCTTACAAAACACTGGCAATATTGAAATTGGCCTGTAATTTCCTATTTCTTTTACGCTTCATTTTTTTATGCAATACTGAAACTTTGGCAATCTGCATCGACTTAGGAAATACTCCTGTAGCTATAGAAACATTAAATATCGGAGTTATCACGTGTGGTAATAAATAAATAGCTTGTTTTACAGGTCTTACTTATACAGGCACGTTCAAGCTAGAGTGGTTACGCCGTAATAAATATAAGAAATAACGCAAAGTACAAAACATTTATACAACCGGAAATGTTTTTAATGAAACTAAATACATCTGAACGAGAGAAATGGAGATCGAATGCTTTTCTGAGTCTCTCATAACATCTAGGCCGCATCTCGAATTCTCGTTGAAACATTTCGAGACGGTCGTCTGTTTTTGATCGAGGCGTTGACTGAAGATCCGCACAGCGGCTTAAATACGTAGACGAATTACGATTCATAGCATATACCCATTTTTGAAAAACCGAAGACGACGGACGAAAAAGGGGATAAACACAAAATGTGCCAAACGTAGCACCTAAACTTAATTTGCAAAGTCGTATTTATACTGCCTCTCGCACACGTTTGGCCATCAGCTAGGGTACAACTGGTCTTGACCTCCATTCAAACCAAGGACCTCAATTGTAAAAAAAAGGAGAAGATTTTGTTTACTATACATTCGACGCTTCAGAGGTTACGGGTGCCCGTCATGTTCGGTAATTGGCACTATAGACCCTTTTGCCCTTTAGAAACATAAACCGCTGCTTGCGTCCCAAGCGATCTTCCAGTCGCTCCGTCTTTGCTAGCCCGTCGAGAGTGCTTATGTCACCACTGCTAGAAAGCATAAATGCTACACGGACAACAAAGTTGGAGATTTAGCGAGAGCCCTCGACTGTACAATTAAACGTCTTGGAGGGGACAAGTTAGTTTACAAGAATCGGGAGTTCCTGCGGAAGTGATCTTCTCGCTGCGTGACCCTTGTGAATGGGAACATTTCCTTGTCTTTCGCCCCCCTTACCGAAGTACGAGCAACGTGTGCACCTGGGCAGGACGCTCCTCTAGGCAATATATTTTCTTCTGTAGCGTAAGCACGCTCTCATAGCCGCTGCCTCGCAGTACGTCACGCTCTTTGAGACGCCAGTGTTGTTGATTTCTTAACACCAAATGTCCCACTAACCCATGCATGTAAATTGATGTAAAAAATGTAAATAAAATATGTCTGCACATAAACCGGAAGTTCGCTGGGTCGTCAAAGACAAAAGTACCACCTAATTGCGTTTGCAAAAAAAAAAAAGGAAGTTTTTATAACGATTGCTTTTAATAATGGTTGGGTGTAACTATTACGTGTCACACTCAACATGATACGAATAATGTTTCTATGCAGAAGGTTTAATCGGTGCATATTTGTTTCTGTTGTGTTTCCACACACACAAAAAAACAGCATGTGTAAAACGCATGAATCGGAAAGCTATACGCAAGGGTTATGGCTGAAACGCGTTAAAGACGTATTACTCATGTACTACGTTAGACTACAACGTGAACCACAAAAATACTACGTCGACCACGTGAAGACGATTACTCACGTACTACACACAGTACACGAGTAAAACGTCTGTTACCTCTTTCAGTGATAACCCTCGAGTATAGCTTTCTGCTTCACGCATGGCGGCGTTTATAAGCAATGCCCGCAATTCTTTAAAGTCAGCCAGCAATACTTTACGCTGCCCTGTCGAGGCTCATATGCAATCAATAAATGTCACCCTAAGTACCTCCACACTTTGCACGACGTCAATTTGAGAAAAAGAGAGAAAAAAAGAGAAACAGAGCCCATGAAATCTTGAACAAATTGTTTTTTTCTTCATCGATCAAATTCTCCCTTTTTACTATCTATTAATTAATAAAGAAAAAAAAAACGTTCAGGTAACCGTTTTTTTTTTCCGGCAGTTATTCGCCGTACATAATTTTAATGGCAAACCTGCACCCCCCCCCCCCTCCCCCAAAGAAAATAAACTGGTGTCGCTTGCATATATTATATAAAAAGAACGGTACAGCCCCGTCTATATTTACTCTATAATATATGTCGAAGCTATAATATAATCTATGGAGGGACGCCAGTTTCTATAGGCAACAGCGCAGTCGGCGTAGGCGGAGAAGATTAATGCCTATATCTCAGAAAGTTCTCCATCATCGTTGATGCGACACCTCATACATCGTATGCATTTGCTAACCAAGGTTTTATAATTTAGATGCTCAAAAGCTTAAAAGAATATCAAGAAATACCGAAAATCTCGATATAAAAATACAAATTTCAATGTTGCTTAAACATTCTCTATTTTTTTGTGTGTGTATGGGTTAACAACACGAGATTCGTTAAAATTGTGCCTTATAAAAATCATACTGGTAAGACTGGTATGTTTTCAAGGAAAGATGAGAATCTTGCATGCATTAACTTTTCCAGCCCATTTAATAATGCTAGCATCACGGAAACAGGTTCATCATTTTTCGGGGAATTTTAATCTGTGAAACTGAAAATATCACAAACCTTTTATATCTTAACTTTGTTTTGTGATATCATTTTATATTAAAGTGCCAAATTCAAAATTCGAGCTAAAAGTGGTCGAACGAATTAGAATACGTGTTCCCTAAGTTCGATTTGAACACCCTAAATACGATGACTTCCGTAATTTTCGAGGTTAATAATCCCACCTTACCTGCATCAGCGGGATTGCAGTAAACTGTGTCAGAAACAACGTTAACAAATCGTTAACAAAATCAACTGGCCCATCTAAGCACATTTTAACAAATAGAGTAGAATCGGGAGCATAAAAATCCTCATAGTGCTCAGGAAATCAGCATGTTGCTATATTCACTGACACTCCCGGCTTCCAGCACTCTCTCTCTGCCTTCCGCCGTGCTTTGGCTGTGCCTGCACGTTCGAAGCTCACGAAATTCCCAAGTGAAGAAGATTGTGCGGGAAGCGGGACAACTGAAGGATCTGGCTGCCGTTTTCCTCCTGCCAGATGGCTATACCGTAAAACCACCTCTCGTTTTCACTTTAAGAGTAAACTCGTCTGTTTTAAGTTCGCAGGGGTCGCGTTTCAGAAATGAGCCCAAGCTTCTCCTTACATTATCCGTCCGTTTTTCACCCTCGAAAGCTCACTTAGAGGGCTTGTGAACGAATTTCTTAGGTTTCTAAGCGATGCCAACGCACTGAGGTCATTATATTGAAAAAATCTGCAGAAAATGACGTCTTTTTTTTTTTGCTTATTATAGGCTGCGCGCCAAGCCCCAACCCAACAGTGCCCCCCCCCCCCCCCCCCCCCCCGCCCCCCCCGGCCGGGAGATGCGTGAAGCCGAAATGGAATTTTGACATTTTCTGGCCTTGTTCCGACACTTCTCTCTTCTTTCACCGTGGAATGAACCAGCACCTCCTGGGTAATAAGGCCGTAGTGCTAGATCTGCAAAGTCAGATCCCGGAGGCGGCGCTGATTGGACACGAACGGTGCGCCAGCGTTCGGCTGCGACTCGTGCCCAATCAATGCGAGTTCCAGACCATCGCTGACGCACCACTCGTATCGCGTGCAATCTACCACTGCCGCCTAGGCGTGTTGAGTATAGGCCCCCCCCCCCCCCCCCCTTTCCCCCTCTAATATTTGCGTAGCGAGACCAATTTCGAGACTCCAAACAGAAGCATGATTCCGCATCACTCGCCACGCAAAATATGTCTCGCAACGTAAATATTGCGCTAAATTCATTTGCTTTGGGGACAGAGTTTATTCTGTGTCATAGTGTCCTGCCCGGACGGTGAATGAAGCTAAGTAAATAAACAAATAAGATGTTTTGGGTGAGTTCGCTGTCCTCTTAAAAGGTGTCACGTGCTTTCTTTCGTAGCTCTGATTGGCCCACAGGGGGCGGCAGCCGTCTCCTTTTGCCAAGTCATGCTGAAACGGAGTACAGTCCTTGGGCGCATACGCCATCTTCCTCTCCACGTGCTGTGCAGGATCTCCACACACGGTCGCCAAAGTTTTCGGCACTCGGGCTCGCCGAAAACACGAAGCGAGAGACGGGTTGGCGCAGACAAATCTATACGGGAGTTTCCCCTTCCTCGTATGTATTTATGTTGTGTTTTCTTTATGTTCGGTTGAGAGGCCAGAACCGGGACACTCCAAGTGGATCGATGCCCGGCAATTTCTCTTTCTATCGGCGCGGGGGCGTCGAAGCGCCAGCTGCGATGAAAAAAAAAGACGCAAAAGGTTTCCAAGCTGTGGCCCTCATCTTTTAGGGCAGATTCTTCCGAAAGCCAGACCGGCTGGGAGCCTTGTTCTGAGACCCACAAACAAATGTTGACCCATCGGCGAGAGAAACGGGACGTTGCCGTCTTCGAGAAGAAAGAAAAAAGAACGAAAAAGGAATTCAGAACGAAACAAGAGCGTATGCCCTTCTGGAAGTAGACAGGTGACAGAGCTGACATAAAACTTACAAATATCTTTCTTTTTTCTTCAGTGCTTACTGGATACTAGGTCACTGCTGATGTTGTCATCGTCGTCCTTGAGATGTTGGCGCATACCCAAGAAGGGGATTCGACAAGGATCAGTGTTGTCATCACTGCGACACTTTGCCCACACTCCTTATTTTCATCTCCTTTCTTCACTATCGTCTCAGACAGCTTAGGAGACGGTCGTGGCTGAGTATGCTCGGGCGTCTTTGTTACTCAGTCGTTTCTTGAAATTCTTATCAATTCATACCGCAATCTGATTGACTGCGAAGCGATGTTCCGATGCGACTCGCAAACTCCTGCGTTTCTTAAAATGTCACTGACTATAGCTTTTTATGCGCACGAGTTGACGATGAATTCTCATTTATTCCGCACGCAAATTTGGCGCTCACTCTCGCTATAATCCTTTCCTGGGATTGGCAGTATTTATAAATAAACGAAAACATTAAAACAAAACATGCAATGAATTGTGCCTGAGGTTAAACAACATTTACAGCCGGCGAAACTTTTTCGATTAATGCTGTTCCGAGAACAAATGGACCGAAGTAACGCTGTTGTTGCTGCGCAAATCTGCGCAATGTCCTTGAATCGTTTATACTACGGATCATGACTGCTTGCATTTGAATGAGTTTCAGAATGAACGAAACTCGTAGAAGAGCCAGTATTGCCTGCGAACGCGTATATTTTTATCTCAATCTCGGGTCGAGAGAAACTCACTGCTGGCTGCTCAATTGACCTAGATATGGCGGTGGAATGCCTAAAGCACAATATTCAAGGATCAAAGACGCTCAGGTTTCGTCTTCAAGAACATGGGAGGTCGGGTTTCTTGAGGGTCGTCGGGTTTCTCGTTGATGCGTTCTACTTTTTTCACGAACTCAGCGGAGAGATAAAGCGAGCCATATATGTTAGGCGCGTTCGTTTTGCCGCGACGAGTTCAAGTTGTTCGAGGGGTTGTCAACTTGATGCATTTGACTTAGGGTTGATAATTGAGCTAGAGTGTAATCCATGACACAAATTCAGCGCGCAAAAAACGAGGACAGGAAAGGGTCCCAAACAGGGTGCAGTGTTTGTGTCCCTTTCTTGTTCTCGTCTTTATCGCTTAATTTGCTGACACTTATTTATTTGTATACAATGCCTGTTATTTTCTGCGAAATAGAGCTTAAAAACACCTAAATTCATACACTCTAAGAAATGCCTGCGAGTCTCCTTACCCGCAAAACACTCAAAGAGCCAATCATTGCGATCTAGGAAATCAGCTCAGCGAATGATGAGGCGTAGCATCTGTTTAGATCTAAAAATGAAGTCTGCACTTTGGCATTACACAATACAGAGCGTCGTGCTTGCATCGCGTAATGCCACAGCGCAGACCTAATTTTAAGGTCTAAACAGATGTTCCGCCTCCTCATTCGTTGAGCTGATTTTGTAGATTGCAGAGATTGGCTCTTTGAGTGTTTTGCGGGTAAGTAGACGCGCAGGCATTTCTTAGAGTGTACCTGCAAGTGGGGTTTTTCTGTTTCTTTGTGTATATTAAGCGTCGCCAGCAATATGGTCTCATTGGGACCACTGTTGTCCGAGTCTATTCGTCCCCTTCCGAAGCGGCAGAAATGCATGGGAGCTTTCTCTCTGCGTTATAATATTAATTTTATGTACAGCGCGCACTGTGACAGGCAGGTGTGCGACTCAGGTTAGGCACGAGTAATGTGTCAGCGCTCGGTTGGGTTTTTTGATCAGTGAGTGCGTAGAAGGAAACTCGCCGTCAGGTTTGACGCCATCCTTGGCGCCATCGCCGGACAATTTGACGTTGTTACGAGCTGTCGATTAAACGTTGCTCTGCGCTTGACTCCTATTTAAAACACAACTCAGCTTTCTCCACATCGCATCAGTACGGCCAGATGCCTGGCTAAACATACTGTGGTAGAGGAGAGTTCTGGCTCTTTTCAATTCTTTGGTGAACCTTAAAGGTTTAAAGTTTCTTTAGCTTCATTTGTTTTGATAAAGGTTTTATATATCTTTCTTGCTTTTATTTGTATTTTTTCTATCAACTGTGCCGTCATCCACACTTTTTCAAGCTTTTCTGGAATGCCTAACTGATTTATTAGGAAAGTGATTATTTTATAAATTGTTTTGACAGTACTAAGGAATAACTCATAAGCTTCGTTTGCGTCAGCTTTATTCGAAACATTAACCGAGTTTGCATTATTTTATTAATTTATTTACATTGCGCCTACATCGCCCTGTAAGCATTATTATTATTTTTTTTTTTTTTGGGGGGGGGGGGGGGGGTTAGAAAGCACTATGGCAAGTAGAAAAAGAAAACGTCATTATTATCAATGGTCACAATATCTTCCGGAGGGTCGTCCCACTCTCGCGGTTTTGACAGAGAATAAATTAGCAAAACTGTCAGTCCTGCAAGTGGGTACGGCAACCTTTTTAGGATGTTCACAACGGGAGGAGACGTAGAATGGCTACATAAGATAGGTGACTTTATCAATTTTTGTTTTGTCGTGGAAAACACGGTGGAAGAATTTTAGCCTTAGTTTTTCTCTTCTAAATTCGAGTTTTTCCCATCCCAGCATAGCTTTCATACCTGTAACACTAGCATAAGGGTCATAGTTGTTCAGTACAAACCGCGTGGCCAGATTTTGATCTTTTTCTGGTTTATTGACAAAGAAGTCGCGATAAGGGTCCCACACAACGCACGCATAATCAAGGATCGTTTTTACCGAAAATAAAATAAAGTGTTTCTTTAACGTTTCGCGACACGGATCTAAAATTTGGCGGATAAAATAAAACATTTTACTAGCCTTTTTGATTGTACGTTCTATATGGCTGTTTCATTTTAGGGAATCCGCAAATAGCACTCTTAGGTAAACATACTCGAACACAGTACATAAAACGGTACCGTTGATTAGGTAGCTTTGGAAATCGTGCAGCTGGCTTCTCGAGAAACGAATATATTTGCATTTACTTAGATTTAGGATCATTTTCCATTGATTCCACCAAGAAGATAAAATATTTATGTCGGTTTGTAATATGGCAAGGTCGTCTGACGTGTTTATTTCTCAGTATAATACGCAGTCATTGGCGGACAGTTGAATATGAGACTGTACATTTTCGGTGATGCCATTTATGTATATAAGAAAAGGTAAAAGCCCTAACACACTCCCTTGTGGAAAACTCAACGTAACCAGAGTTGATGGGGATATAGTACCGTTTAGGACTACACGCTGCTGTCGACCTTCTAAATAATTTCGTATCCAGTTGAGGACGTTTGGATCTATGTTTAGTAATGCCACTATAATAACTGATGTGGAACCGTGTGAAATGCCTTGTGAAAGTCTAAGAACAGCCAGTCGAAATATTTCCTGCTGTTTAGCGATCTAGATATCCGATGAAAACTTTTACCAGTTGTGTGTTGCAAGAGTAACCACTTAGAAAACCATGCTGTGAGGGGGAATAGAAGTTTGTCGAATCCAGGAACGAGTAAAGGTTACTATAAATAATGTGTCCAAACAACTTACACAGAACCAATGCTAATAAAATAGGTCGATAAATTTTAACACTGGTTTTAGACCCGGATTTAGAAACAGGTGTGACGTTCGCCATCTTCTAATCCATTGGAACTATCCCTGTTTTTAAAGATTCGCTGAATATATTAAAAAGATAACGCGCTACAGATTCACTGGAATTAAAGAAAATAAGAGGGGAAATGCCGCCATGTTCAACGGCCTTGGTTGCATCAATTCCGCGCAGCAACTTCATGATACTGTTCATGTCAGCTGTAATTCTGGTATTACGCTTTGCTGTGTTTGGTGAACCAATAGAGATACTACATGCGGAGACTCTTCTAAAAATACTGACTTAAAATACGAGTTAAAAAACATTCAATTTTGGCGCTAAATAGACACCACTGTACCACCATCAGTTGTCAACGCAGGAATAAAAGTGTCGTGTTTTTCTGTTCGCATTAACAAACTTCCAGAATTATTTAGGGTTTCTTCTTAGATTTTCGTTAAACTTGTTAAATCACACTTTTTTGTTTAGTTTTATTTGCATTTTGAGAGGGTTATTGATCTCTTATACTTCTACTCAGTTTGGACTGACCAACTTTTGGAAAGCTCTTCGTAAGCACTTCTTTCTTTACCTATAAGTCTTCGAATTTCTACATTAAACCAAGGTTCATTTTTTTACGCTTCCTTGTTTGTTTATTCAAACTTTTCCTGAAACTTCCGAGGCGGTCAGCATGAATATTTTGAACTAGAGGCTTTGGGGGATTTCTACGAGTATTAGTGGATTTGACTATGCATATAAAAATTGCAAGGTGATCCCTAATATCGCAGGCTGTCACCCTTGACCTTATTACTTGCTTCTCAACGTTAAGGCCCGTTCCCACTCTTGCAACCGAGTACGACCGAGAGAGGCGAGACCTGTTCAAACCTCTTAAAATTTCTTAGGACGAGAGAACACACTGGCACGCTGGCGCCATCTATGCGGTGACCCAGGAACTGCATTTCACAAGTGCGAAGGTTTTGCGGGATTTCCGAGGTCAAATGCGCGTAATACGTATGAGAAAGGCTCGTTTATAACGTTCACAAAAGTTTTTCGAGCCAAGAAAGAAAGGATAACGCGCGAGAAAAATAGAAAATATGCCGGACCGCCAAGTTTACAGTGGCTACCCAATAGATAGCGCCATTGTGTCCTCTTGTTTCAAGAAGTTTTCAAAGCGCCCGGTTCTAAGAGGTCGCAAGTGTGTGAACGAGCCTTGAGTCAGTGTCCTTTTTTCGCGCTAAAGTGGCAAGAAAAAGAGGGCTTGCGGGAGATGCTGCCTTTCTTGAATGCACCAAGACGACGTCATGATGTGTGTACTCGGTGCCAGGAGCAGCGAGCGGCGGCGGGGCTGGCAGCACCAGCAGCGGCGGCGGCGGCGGCAGGCCCCTGTCCAGCGCCTGGCAGGCGGCCCTGGGGGCGGCCGAGGCCATGAACACGCTCGGCAGCCAGGGGGTCCCGGCCCCCTCGGCGCAGGGGGCGGCCCGGGAACGCCGACGCCCGCCCCGCAAGGGCCCCAAGGTGGTCGAGCGCCCCCTGCGAGCACTCTTCTGCCTCGGCCTGGGCAACCCGCTCAGGAAGCTCTGCATCAGCGTCGTCGAGTGGAAGTATCCTTCCCGGGCGAAGCGTCCTACCTACAGCTAACCCAGATTTGCTTCCTTCGAGTAAACATTTTGTGATCGATATTCCCGTTCATTTCCTTGACGATGTCCCACCAGACCTTTTGAATATTTAATTCTGTTGACAATTTTCGCCAATTGCGTGGCTTTAGCTGTTTACACTCCCTACCCCAACAGTGATTCCAACCAAGTGAATGCCACTCTGGTGAGTCAGGCTTGTCTTCCGCAGAGCCACTAAGACACACGCCTCAGCTTAACGACCCTTCAGCAACCCTGTTGCCTAAGATCACTGCACCCACCTATTTGATGCTTCAGCTTTATATTGCAGGAAACGCTTTTCTGTCCGGACGCGTAAAAATGGTCCGCGACAGAACAAAACGCTATCGCCCGAGCTTCCTGACATCATATGACCAAAGCTCAGAAGTCGCATTTTGTGATATGTAGCGATCCCCAATGGCGTCCCAGCACAAAAATGGCTGCTCCCGCGAGACAGTTGTGGAATGGAGTGTCGATACTCGAAGCGTATAGCTTGTTTAGTGGCACTGGTCATTGACATGGCGTGTATTTTGGGAGAATCGTCAGATATTCGCGTACGCGAGGATGTTGCAAAAACTCGTCGATTTTGCTGATATCCGGCATCCCTGCTCGTCGACATCTCTAATCGTAAGCATCTCGCAAATGTTTACGAATAGATAATATGCACAGTTAACGCGAGCTGAATAGGATTTTTTTTTTTAGTAGGGTGCCCAAGCGCTTTACACATAGGGAAATAGCATCGTTGCCAACGCGCATGCGCAAAAAAAAAAAAAAAAACCAAAAAAACCCATAGCTTGTTTAAGGGTCTTCAATGAACGCACCCCTTTTCGAACTGTTGCGCGAATGCGCAAACTCACTTTGCACCCCTTCCTCACCCCCGCTCCCCCCCTTCCCCCAGTGTCGCACGCAATAGGGAGTTTCCGTAGACCTTTCCCTTCCCCTACGCTCATCGCAATGAAGACGACACTACTGCGCATGCGCGCCACCAGAATTGCCCGCAGAGTGCCCGATTTTTTGATGGATTTCGAAAGCGTGTTTCATCGAATTGTTCCGATATCTTCGATAACGATACCAAACATCGATTCGATCCACGCGAAAAGGTGCAGTATCGGATATCGTTATCGGAGTTATGGGAACGTTCTCCTGAACGCCCTAATAGGGAGTTTTAGTGAATCGTTTAGATACTTCCGATAACGATATACCCTATAGCCCGCCGACACCTGTCCCCATGCACCGCGTCCTTATTGCAGTTATTAGAACGATCTACTAAAACTCCCATCTATCTCATCAGTTGCTTGGTGTGTATTTCGGGCCCCTTGGGTAAAAATACGTTTCTGTACTAATACACTTTTGTCTTTTCTTTTTCAGGAAAAAGTGGAGTATATATTTCTAGTGATATTTACAGCTGAATGCGTTATGAAAATTATTGCCTACGGATTCCTGTTACACCCAGGTGCTTACTTACGCAACTCATGGAATTTTCTAGATTTCATAATTGTAGTTATAGGGTGAGTACCTCCGTTTTCTCTCCAGCACATTTTGATACCGCGATACTGTTAACAACGCACCGACCATACGACGATGTGTCGCACGAGTGTACGTGTCAGTGCTTGCGCGCCCATTGGTCGCCCAGTACACGCTGATTTCCGTGAAGTTACGTGGAAGCCGTCTCAAGTTACCAGTCTATGCCACTAAAAACGTAATCCATCCGCTCTTCTTATATAATGTGTATTAAAATAAATCTCTTCCTATATATATATATATATATACTTTTTTGTCGCTTTTTTTAAAGTAGTTAATTTCTCTAAGCGTTTCTAATAAAGCGGGTAACTGATTGATGAAAGGACTGTGAGTGCGCAGGCGAACTGATGGTAGTTAATCATGTAGTTTAGCACCTGAAACTATGTTCCAGAAAAGGAAGAAAAAAAAAAAACTTTAAGTGGAAGGAACAGACACAGTAGGGAATGTCTCTGAGTGCTCGACTAAACGTTTTGTTTCTGCACCACGGTTTTAGGTGTTAAACGACATGATGAACTGGATGACGCAACCATGCTTGCAAACTTGATCAACCTCTAAGCGAGAGGCGTGCAATATATGATCCGACCAAGTGTTCCGAAATGCGGCGTGTCGGAACTCTAGGATGGGGACGCCAACTAAAAGGCAACATAGAAAACGCCCAGGGAATTCGCAATGACGAGGCAGCCAAGAAACGCGCCGTCATGTCTTCAGGTCCCGGGGTATGCAAAAACCGGTGGGCGCGCATTTGGAGGGTAAACAGCCGCGTGAGGTGCGCAAGAACCAGACAACCTTGCACACCGTATATTGTTCTCTTATAAGCGTCGGTTCTCATATAAATAGAAAGTGTTGATAATAAAAAAAAAATTATGTTTTTTTTTTTTTGTTGCAGTCTTATCAGTACCGCCCTGTCCTTTTTTATGAAGGAAGGGTTTGACGTCAAAGCGTTGCGAGCATTCCGAGTTCTGAGGCCATTGAGACTAGTTTCTGGAGTGCCAAGTAAGTGTGCACTGAGCTGGCTCTGCCAGCGCCGTTTCTATTATGCCTACTTCGATATACTACTTAGCGCTCATTTTAGAGTGTATCTAATATTAGTTGCATAAAACGGGACGAGTAAGTGTGCACTCCAAGTTAGAACACTGTAAGTTAAGTTATGTAGTAGTCAGTCGGGTTTGCTTTCAGTTGCAAGAACAGTGAATAAATTTGGTGCGTCTACTTTCCTGCAGTGCACCTAGGTGAGCCAATCTCTGGAATCTACGGAACGAGCTCAGCCAATCACAAAGCTGATGATATGTGTAGACAAAAAAAAGTCTGCGTTGTGGCACTGAGCCTGACGTTTTACCAGTGTTGTAGGCGTTACCGGAAAAAAGTAACGAAATACGTTACTCCTTACTTGAGGATAAAAGCACGTGTTACCGACCTACGTTACCTCAAAATAAAAGAAACGCGTTACCGTCATTGACAAAAAGTAACGCACGTTACTTTTGCGTTACTCTTTAATTATCGATTAACACGTCTTACTGCTTTGAGGTTGGAGGTATGAATGAGCGCCATATTTCCACAAACATTATGTCCATGCAGAAACTGAACCTAAGTACGAGGGGCGTTCATAAAGTTCGTATTATCGGCTCGAAAAATTAAAGGAAACGGAACAAAAGAGGCATCAACATGAGCGCGCGTCCCTCTAGTTTCCGCACAGTATAAACATCGCATGCTATAGTAGCTCGGAACGCCGCTAGGGAGACGAAACAAAAATGGCACCGCCCGTCGGTGCCAAGCACATGCAGTGATCCGGTTTTTTTTCATTTGAAGGGAAGCAATGCCAAGGATATTCATTCCAATCTGGGAGCGTTGTTCGGGGACAACGTCCCAGTTTACGACACTTTTGGTTAAATGGCACAGACGCTTCTAGTGTGGCCAAATAATAGGAAAGCATTTCAAGGACGGCGACAAAGTGATTGCTGAAGTGGAGCGATTCCTGAACACTCAAGACGAGGAGTTCTATAACAATGGCCTCCGGCATGTGGTGCATCGCTGGAAAAATTGGATAACTTTTGGTGGCGAACATGTAGAAAAAGTCTCAACTCCTACTTGAGTTTGATTGCTCAATCTCTATTCCTTCGTGACAATAATACGAACTTTATGAACGCCCCTCGTACCTTACCTCTTTCACGGCTTCACTTAAATACTAGCAAGAAAAAACACGAAGAAAGACGCCAAAATCTCAATAATTCACATAACTTTGCGCGTAAAAACTCACAAAAAAATTTAAGGATATATATTTTTTTTTTAAGAATATGTAGCTAGTAACGTAGTTGAGTTACCCGTTACTGTTTGGAAAAAAGTAACGAGTAGGTTACTACGTTACCGAAAAAAACTAACCCGTTACATCTAACGGTGCGTTTCACTATGCTCAATGACACAGCGCAGAGTGTTTTATTTAATCAATAAATAAGATCAGCTTCGTCATTGGTTGAGCTCGCTCCGTAGACTGCAGTGATTGGCTCTACCAAGTGCTTTGAGGGAAAGATGCTCTAAATTTCTTAGAATGTACATGCTTTACCTAGGTGAACTAGACGAGCCAATCACTCTGATGAACGAAGATAATTAAGAAAATTACAAAGCCCAGAACACATCTTGAATGTGTGCTATGAACTGGGGAACTGAGTATCGTAGTTAATCTGCTGTGCTTCTTTGCGCAAATAGAATGTTTCATTAAAAAAACACTGTTCGAACGGAATTCTGTGGTGATTGGCTCTTCGCTAATTTTCGCATCAGTGAAGTCTAGTCGCGAGTGAGACAGATTCCGGAAAGGCCCGATTCCTATTCGTCTGCTTCCTGTTCCAGGTTTACAAGTTGTTTTGAATTCCATTCTGAAAGCCATGGTGCCTTTACTTCATATCGCTCTCCTCGTGGTGTTCGTCATCATCATCTACGCCATCATCGGGCTGGAGCTGTTCTCAGGAAAGCTGCATCAGACCTGCTACATCAACGGGACAAGTACGTCAAATTGCATCCCTTTTGTCTTTTCTCGTCTTTGGATCGTGGAGTGAACGTAATAACCTAGGGGGAAAGCTCCCATGCCTCTCGGCTGCTCCGGATCCACGCGGCATAGACGCGCGGATAGCAGCAATTTCAATTGCATCATATTGATTTAAAAGGTTAAAAAGCGCAACCAAAACAAAGACAAAAAATACACATAGACGACAGGACGGGCGCTAACTCACAACTGATTTTATTAGAAAAAAACACTGTCCCCTTTATACACAAAATCGTTTGCCACACCCACACTACAACCAATCACCACTCTCACAGGCAGCTATCTAGACAAGTTACTTCTTTCTGGAGCAGAAAGAGAGAAGGCATGCTAACGCAGTTGTCATCTTTCCTTTTGATATAAAACGCCTCTATAGTCATATTGCTGGCCAAGCTTTCAAATACAAGGTCTCGCTAAAGAAAAAAAGAAAAAAAAAACATTGTTACAAAATTAAGCTATGCATAGCAGAACGCTGATTCTTCGCCCAATATACCGATCCCACTAAAGGTTCGGCGCTTGCGTGACGCCGTCATAAATTTAGTTGACAGGAGGCAGGCCTGAAGTCCCTCGATACTTCTTTCACGAGTAACGACAACCAATACAAATGACGAAGCACATTCCATTGGAACAAAATGGCGGCATTCAGTTCAAACCTCTGCTGTGCGCCTCCATTCGCTTCCTAAAACCTGCACCGTCACGCAGTCGGCGCTTCAAAAAATTTCGCTACTTGTAGGAAGCTCTTATCTAGGGACTTTAGGCGGGCAGCCGTGCAAGCGAGGGCTTGTGACGCCTCGTGCTCTACACGCGCTGGGCTCGAGGGAGGTTGTCGCACGTACAGAAAGTCGGAAGTTCCCTCGATGCATTGCAGCAGCGGCCGCGTAGTCAAACTGGCTGGCGAGATCGGTCGATTGTAGCGCTAGCGGCACGAACCAGATGCCAAAATTTGCCCGATTCAAAAGTTCTGCGATTTTCTGAAACTTTGAATGGGAGAATGGGGAACCGTTTTCGCCCGTTTTTAGTAACTGGCAACTCGCGCCATTCAGCCTGATGTAATCGAGAGCTCCGCCGGCCGCCTTTTCTCCATTAGAAATTTCAGAAAATCACTTATAACGTTTGGGTAAGATAAGGGTTGCTTTTATGACTTTTTATCCTCTGGTTCGAACCACTCGCGCTATATTTAAGCGAAGAATGTAGCGCTCGGGGCTGCGTAATTCTGTTTTGCAAAAACACAAAAAACGTATTTTTTTCAATATTTATATTTATACATTAGAGCGTCGCCAAAGGTGTCACCATATTAATTTGAATTAATTTTTTTTTGTTTTATTAAATCGCAGATAAAAAAATGCGTGGACGATCAGTCGAAACAGCTGGTGCGACATTTCGACGATGTTGCGTCGCGCGGTGTCTCTCGCGTAAACCACGACCGATCACACACACACACACGGAGCAGCTAGCACCAAACACGTTCTCGCACATGCGCTACACGAATTGCTTCTCGGTCGCACCAGCATGTCTCTTCTAGGTGCCGTTTCACGCTCACGCACAGCATGATATTAACGTCGAATATCTTCCGTCCTCGTAGCCGGAGGGACACCGTCGGCGCCGACACATCGACGATGTATACACTCTCATGGGCGCGTTTACTACGTCGAGCAGCCGCTGCTTGCTCCGGCGTCTGCTTCGGCAGCCGAGGGAACGGGCGACCGAAGGCGAGAAAGAGCAGGTGGACAGGAGCGCGATCACGTGACCCCCAGCGCCACCGCAACTGGACGAAGGCGCTGCGCCTCAACCGCGACTCTTATCAGCGAAAGGGCCGAGAGTATCGTTGCTGTACTCGCCCTCTCCCGGCGCCCAAGTCACCCGCGATAAACACCCCCATGCTCCGTTTGTTTTCGGCAACAGGACAGTTGCCCGGTACAAACACAGTATAGCTGACGCTGTAAAATAGTCCTAATCGCAACAAAAACCGTAGTAAAAAAAAATGGTCGACTTCTCGCGGAACATTACTCATTTTCCCCCTCGTGCGTTAAATTAATACATACGGTATGTATCTTATATCAAGCTGCGGGAGCCAATACATAGGTCAGATTGGCAGGTGAACAGATCAACGACTCCGGAAACATTACAATGAAGTTTCCAAGGCCTCACCTAATTCCTATCATCTTATAGTCATGTACGCCCGTTCCCCCACAGACACCAGGCCTAGTTTTGAAGAGTCAGGAATATTGGATAGGGGGGGGGGGGGGCATAACTGCAGATTCGGCCGGGAGACTAGAGAGTCATTCGCCACACACAGCGCAAAAAAATGTTTATAGTCCCTTACTATTTCTGACGAAGACTGAAGTTGAATTTCTCAAATCAGAGATGACTTTGTTGACATGACTTCGCATTTTATCTTTTCGTCTCTTCCCTAATTCCTCTCCTCTTAGTTACTTTCCCTTTCCTCGATTTCCCTGCCTTTAATCGGTTGTTTTCGCTTTTGGAATTTCTATATGTACGTTGGTAGCTGATAGATGCGGTTATGTCGACTTCGACCCATATGTTTATTCTTTCTTCAATCTTTCCCCCACCAACACGCTCTTCGTCCATTAATCTTATATTAGATTTAAGTTATTCTATCGAGACATACGCGTTTCAAGCGCCAAAAGCGTTGTTTCTGTCTCTAACAACTAAAGCTCGTAAGAACTACATCGCGCAGCTCAGGAAATAACGCGCAAAACATCCGCATTTTATGTGACGACAAGTATAGTTAAATTTCGCTACGTTGTTTGCAGCCAAATTTAACTCGATCATATCGTTTTGTAGTGCTCAAAAGTTGGACTGCGTTTCACATATATCATCGCACGGCGCCCCGGATAATACTTTCTTACGTTTTAAAGAACTGCGGTTGGAAAATCTTACCCTTGCCCAAGGAACGGTCACCTCCTTTCACTCGAAGATTAAACCCGCCTCAAATACCGTGACAACTTACGTAATTACAGGTAGCATTAAGGAATTTACTGTACCCTAAGTATTAATGTAAAAAGTGACTAATTACAGCACTAAGCAATTCAAGTGACGCCATTTTCAGCATTATCAGTTTTGTGGCTGTTTCGGTGTACCTCGCAGGAAATCGTGATTTTTTAGAAAAAATCTTCTTACTCTGTAGCTATAGCAGCACCGGATGATCGCTCAGAGCCAACCTAAAAAATTAATTTAACATGAACAGCGGGAAAGACGAGAACACAACATGGCGAAGACAAGACAAGCTCCCTATTACAATGTCGTCGCCTTTCGCGCTGTTGATTTTTAATTAGGCTCAATCAGTGAACAGGCGATTTTTATACAGGCTTAACAGAGAAGTTAGGTTTTTGGCACGCCACTGGATTCGTGTATTCGCCTCACTTTATGTACCTAGGGCAAAGTGACGCTCGATTCAGGTTCTACCAAAATATGCACAGTTTTTTTTTTTCTATGGCAAAAATGGGCAATACGTATCGCTGCGTATCTGTGCCCAATTGGTGCAGTGCTAGCGACCCCAACCAGATGCCAAAGTTTCAAAACTATCCGTTATCTTTTTAAAAAAAGTTCTAAGCGATTTTATGAAATTTTCTTTGGAAAAAATGGTGGCCAACGGAGCCTTCGAATGCAAAGAGCTGAATGGCGCGAGTTACCAAAAACGTTCCCCAATTTTGCATCGAAATTTTCAGAGTCACTTAAAACTTTTGAACGAGGTAACGGTAAGTTCTAAAACTTTTGCCTCTGGTTCGGATCACTGGAGCTTCATTTGGGCGAACGCTGAAAGTTCGATCCCCGTAAAAAACGTTTTTCGTTCTTAAACACCAATATTAAAAAACAAAAACAAAATTAAGCAATTAATTATTTTGAATGTATGTGGCGGTTTCGAGTCTCCGCATAGTCGACCGGGCTGCGAGTGAGCGTTGGGTGGTCACCATTCTGAATGAGGCATTTTCTGACGAAGTTTTATTCCCTGGACCAACGCTATACCAGTACCAACTAAGAGACAAGGCATGCGCACCTTTCCCCTCCCAATGTCATCACTAGTGGCCTTCCAGGCAGCGCCGTCTAGCTTGCGTCAGCATCGCCACCAGCGCCTCTCGCGGCGTCTCCCATCGAGCGCGACGCCCACACGCGGCGACGCCAAGACGGGCGCGTTTGCCGCTTTGCGGTGACTCTCTCGAGCTTTAGCCTGTTTGCCGCTTGGGGCACGTTGGGGATCCACTAACGATGACGTCACGCGCAGACCTTGTCTTCTAGGTGGTATTGGCTATAGCCAATACCACCTATACTTCGTTTCACCTTATGTCAGAGCGCAGACGATGTTATGAGCCGAAGGGCCAATCAAACAGCGCAAAAAGCGCAACGTCATGGCGTGCTCTCTGCGATTGATAGAACTAGCCGGCGGAGGAGCACACACAGAGAGACGGCGAATACCGGCTGGTCCTTTCAACTGCAGAGAGCACACCATGACGTTGTCCCTCTTTGGCTGTTTGATTGGCCCTTCGACTCTTAATATCGGCCGCGCTCGGGCCTAAGCTGAAACGGAGTATAGAAACTCTGAACTCCACAAACTCTGAAGCGTCTATTCTGCACCAAATCGCTCGGGAGTGTCAATCACTACAGAGAAGCTGTATATGACTTGCAGGTGGGATTTTTTCGTGTCAGTGCACAAAAAAAAAAACGATGCGTGTGCCTTATCACCCTTCGCGCACGCTTATCATTTATTGTGTCAGAATCACAAAATCATATCAAAATCACAAAACAAGTGTCAAAGCCACGGGATAGATTATAAGGCGCGCACGAACGATGATAAGCACGTAGCGCTCCCCGCATGCGTTTCTCGGTAAAGATTGGGGCTGCGTAAGCTGCCGCAGCAAAGGCAGCGTACAAAGTCTTTCATATATAAGGAAAGTTTTGGTATAGTGCATTTACTTTTCTTTCGTATATCATTTGGTGAAGACCCTTTGGTGTTTACAAACATGAACTGCCGCTTGCGTCCCAAGCGACTTCCGGATCGCTACCGTCTTTGCAAGCCTGTTGAGCTTTCAAATACGGTTCGCAAAAAAAAAAAGAGATTATTAAAGAATGGCGTGGCGAGTTTTTTGGCGTCGCATCGCAGCCAGTCAACTTGCGGCTGTTGCCGATAGCCGAGTAACCAACCACTAAGCGAGAAGCGCGAACATACTAAGCCAGCCCCTGGGAATATTGAGCTGTCGGCGAGTGCAGCAGCGGTGCCACGGACTACAATGGGAGTCCCGCACAGTGGTCTTACGGGCGCCGCCGTTGTGGCCTTGCAGACGAGTTTGCGGAGTCGGAGCCGCACCCTTGCGGCGAGTCTGGCTTCGTCTGCGACGCCTCGGAGGGCCACGTGTGCAAGGGCTACTGGACCGGCCCCAACTTCGGCATCACCAACTTCGACAACTTTGGCCTGGCGATGCTCACCGTCTTCACCTGCGTCACCAACGAGGGCTGGACAGGCGTGCTATACAACGTACGCGGCCTCCATCCACACCCTTGGCCGGATACGCTCGTTGATTTTAGGCACTAGTTCGCAGACATCTTGTCGTGCATCTGTTCGTATACAATGCTGACTGCCAGCAACTCGGCTTCCCAAGCGCGGTCACCATACGGCGCTGCTTGCTTCGAGTAACTTGCATCCATCACAATCCCTTTGTTTGTTGCGCCGCTCGCTTGCGATTGGTCACCAGCGCGCTGTCACCTGATCCCTTTACCACCGTTCTACTCCGACTACTCGAATGAGAGCCAAAATCCTGCAGTCACTCGTTACTTGGTGCCTTTTGATGCTTAGTCAAACATTACTCGACAGGGCTCTTCTCTTTTTAACTCTAATTCCTCAGGGCGTTTAGGTATTCGGCTCAATCAACAAGTCTAAATGCGGGGACCCTTCGTCCTTAACTGCCCTACCTGTTCTCGAGCAAGCTTGAATATGCATCGACAATACCGGTGCGTACCAAGAATAAACCAGTAGAGGGGGCACGAACATAATTAGTTTTTTATTTTTTTTTATTTTTTAAGGAGCGATGATAATGCAACTATTTCAAAGGTGCAAGCGAGCTGTTCTCCTTCTCCAGAAATTATTATCGTCATTCTACAAGAAAATGTCTTTATCTTTACCCAGGTTTACGAGCAATGTTTCTTCAAAGTTTGCTCAAAACGCGTGCCGGGTGCAGGGTGAGTGACGTTTGACTCTCCTTCTCAGATCAACGATGCAATGGGCAACGAATGGCCTTGGATCTACTTCATCAGTCTCATTATCCTGGGTTCGTTCTTTGTGCTCAACCTGGTCCTGGGTGTACTCAGCGGGTGAGTAGCATCTCATATTATATTCAGGGGCCGTGGTTCCTCAAATATCAAAACCTAAAAACGTTCCGTTTTTTTTTTTTTTTGTTGTTTTTTTTTGCTTTGAATAACATGGTTATAATAGCTAAAGAAACCTAGCTAAGATGTGATTGTCTGTAACCACTACTCCCTCCCTGCTTTGCAATGAGTGCTTTATTTTACTTTACCTAGGGAGACCTTTAAGGTTAAAAGCACAGATGCTTAGGACCCGAGCTTCGAAATGAGTGCAGTTTTCATTAGTTTTTTGGTGTTAATATAACATATAGAAATCTCCGCCCGTTGCAGTACTCCTACTTTAAAATCAAACGTTTTGTTGGCTCGATTTAGATTGATCGATAATTTAGTATGGCTCCTTCTTTTGTTGTTGTTTTAAGTGCCACAGCAACCATTAGTAAAAAGAGGCCATACTGAGACCACGCCAGGCTGCATAAGAGCAGTTTTTTTTTTTTCTCGGTCTCCTTCTGGCGTGTGATTTATGAAATAAGGATTACTTTTAATATAATCGTTATTATAAGCTGCCCAGTGGTAACGATACTATTGCTTCTGGCAACGTCCTGACTGTCTAAAAGCCCGTTCACACACCTGGGTCTACTTAGGACCGAGTTATTCTGATCTCTTATGACGAGATAATACACTGGCACGTTGTCGCCCTCAATGAGGCGACCGTGGAACAGCATTTTACTAGAGTGAGGGTTTTGCACTATTTGTGATATCAGATGTACGTACTATCTATCAATATATTCGTTTATAACATTGTCAAATAAAACAAAATTATGCGAAAGCAAAAATAGGAAACCTACAGAGATTTTAAGAGGGACATACGGTCGTAAGCCGTCGCAAGTGTGTGAGTAGGCCTTTAGGCTGTCAGTGTCCACATCTCGTTGACCTTTGTCTCTTCAGAGAGTTTTCCAAGGAGAGAGAGAAGGCCAAAGCTCGGGGCGACTTTCACAAGCTGAGGGAGAAACAGCAGATCGAAGAGGACCTGCGAGGCTATCTGGACTGGATCACGCAGGCAGGCAAGCGATGCGTCCGCTTTTCTTCTTCACTCACCACGTTGTCTCGGAGGTGCCGATCACTCCACTCTGATTGCCCACGAGTTACAAACTCACCGATTAGCAAGCACCGGACACGAGTCTGTTGAGTGCAAGGTACACACGGTAGGCGTTAATGCACGACGAGAGTGTTTTCCCGTAGGCTGGGCATATCGCACCTGGTGAGCGCACTATGTGCACCTGAAGTGTAATGTAAGGTTAGTGACATTCAAGCTTTCTCGAAGAGCCACGGATAGAGTTACACTTGTCAATGGATTTCCATGGAAGGACATCTGCGAACTTCGACGAATTAAATCAAACTTTTGCCTAAATTGCTTCAGGTTGATTCTCGAAAGGGTCGTAACAATACGGGTGATATTTGTCACCAAATTTCCATACATGATATCGATGAACTTCGACGAATCGAATAAAACTTTCGTTGAAATCGGTTCAGGTTGATTCTAAAAAGAGGTGCAACGATACCAACGAGCTCTAACGGCACATACAGATGTGACGTCACGGGCAGTTGTGACGTGGCATTCAAGCTTTCTTAAAAAGCCAGATGTGACGTGACAGATGTGACGTTATGGACATATGTAACGTCACGGACAGATGGTGCGTCACTGAAAGATGTAACGTCAGGGATAGATATGACGTAATGGACAAATACGACGTCACTGAGAGGTGTAGTGGGAGCACATATTCTTTTCTCGCACAATTTATCGGTGAAATTTACCACGTCGTATGACGTAACCGAATGTTGTGACATCACTGTCACGTGATACCTGGGAACGTATTCTGCGTTCACGGGAGTTTGGCAGGTTCTTGAAACTGTCCATAGAGAGGAGTCGTACTGAGTTGGCAGTGGTGTTGCAAGCACATGAGATCCTTTCTCCCCCACAGAGGACTTAGAACCAGACGACAAGGAGGCCGCCGAGGACCGGCTTAGTAAGCAGGATTCCTCTCTCGGTGTACTCGGGCTGCGCTTTGCCGCGTCAAGGACCGCATGCTCCGCGCTTACTAGAGCTGCTTACAAAATTTGAAAGGCTTACTTTTTGCAGCTTCTTGTCTAATTCAACAATATAGTATAGTAGTTTATTTGTGCTACGATCGCAGTATATTATTGTAGCGAGACGGCTCTCACTTCGCAGTCCTTTGTAAGGCCTGTTCACACATGCAGCGGAGCGCAACAAGCATAGCGCTAACCTCGCGCTAAGCGCGTGCTGACCGGAGCGTTCACCGGCTTTGTATCGCACCGCCAAAACTGTTGCTCGTGGCAGGCGATAAGTAGCTGACGGCACGTGAGGAGCGCTACATCAGCGCTTCGCTGCATGTGAGAACCGGCCTTAAGGCTGGTTCACACGTGCGACTGTTTACAACCGAGTGCCTTAAAACCTTTTAGGATCTCTTAAGACGAGAAACACACTAATGCTATCAATAGGGTGGCCATGGAACACTTGGCATTTCCGTATATTTCCTTTTTGTTTTCGCGCATCATTCTTTTTTGTTCTTTGGCTGGAAGAACTTGACAATGATATAATGACATAGTACGTACATTTGATCACGCAAAAACTACAGAACCTTCGTGCTAGCGAAATACAGTTCCAGGGTCACGTCATAGATGGCGCCAGCATACCAGTGTGCTCTCTCGTCGTAAGAGGGAACCGAAACTCGGTCGTAAGCAAAGTAGAGTTCGTGCGCGGGTTTTCAGTCTGCCCTTCTTTTTAACTAAATAATGTTGATAGACAAGATGAAGAAACCTGTAGCGTGTTTCGATATTAAGCATGCTAAGGTGCTGTGCATACTGTCGAGCGCTCACATATTCTACCAGCTCTCTGTCGTGCTTCGTCCATGCAACTAAACTACTTTGTCATTATCCGTCATTTATCTTTGCGCAGGCACGAATATGTCCGAAACTTTCAAAAAGTACAATTGGCTTGTGGGGAAGTTATTGAGCACTTTGATGTCCCGATGCTTAGCACTCAAAACATATCGTTGGCGGTGGTTTGTGAAAATTTCGCCAACGTTTGCGCCAGATGCTCAGCGCAAATATTGGGGCAGGCAACTGATGAATGTATGAAGAACCACGTCAGCCGCTTAATATAGAGCAGTTTCTTGACAAAGGCCGCATTCAATCATTTACCTTACGCGCCAGACCCCTCTTTCTTAACAATGTTAAAAAATAACGCGCACGGGGGTATTTTATGCCTCGTCAGTATTGTACAACCAAATTTGTTTTTGTCCCATGTTATGCGCGTGATTGCTACTCCGTGTGCCTTTTCTTTTATTGGTACGATCAGAGTACCCTCACCTAAGAGTTATTCTAGACAGTTAAAGGTATGGTTTGTTCGAATATCTTAGCCGTATCAAGTCATGCTTACTTCGCACGCGCGTCCTGCGTCAAAAACTGACAGCGAAATTCTTCTCGGGACGATGCTATCAGACATAACGTCCTTGAAACGCTTTATGTTCTGCTTTCTAATAACGCCATTGTACGAGTTATTTGCCGTTCTCTGCACGCCCGTGTCCGCTTTCAGTGTGCATGGCATGTTGGCGACGGCACACGCATGCACACGCACGTGCCTGGGTTTCTCACGTGTCTCGCAAATATTATCACCGTCACAGAGCACCAGGAGTCTTGGGTGCAAGGGAAAAGAGGTGAGAACACAAATACGAGCCTAAGGCCGCCGTAGTCACGCTGCGAATGCATCATACAAGAGACAGTCTGCCTACAGACGCCATCTGAGGCGTGCTTCTTCCTCGTGTGACGGCCCTCTCACGCCGGTTATATACACTCTGCAGACATCTGAAAATACGTAGATGTATAGGAAGCAAACATGCCGCGAGCATGTGTGAGTCGTGTCCGCAGATATTTCTGTCATTAACGTGTCTTTTGTATGGTGTATGAACAGTGTGAATGCGACTTAAGATAAAGAACCTGCAAGTAGTTATTTCGAGTAGAGACATCTTTAGTCTCTCCACTACACAGCCATCACCTCACCGATCCCCAGAAAGGGGGAGAGCCAACAACTCTACAAGCCCGTACAGGCAGGACAGCTCAAAACGCGTGAAGCGACATAACTCCGCCATACGAAGTGCTCCAATCCACTTTCGTCTGTTTGTTTTTTTTGGTGCCCGGAGGAATTTTGTTGTTGTTTTTACGGATGTTTGGAGCGTGCTCATTACGTGGTTCCGGAAAGCCACTCAGACGCTCTGTTGGCTATCACCAAGGCCCCCACTGTTGTTCGAGTCTGAGCCTCTCGAAACGAGAAAGGGAAGAATACGGGGGCGAAGGGGCGAAGCCTCTTCGCGCGAGCCGTTCTTGGATGGCCAAACCTCTTCGACCTTCCTCCCGTGGCGACGGCGGCCGCGGGTCGCGGCTGAACAGACCGACAGGCACACCATTGGCAGCTGACGGACATCAACTTTCACTTCCTATGCCGGAGTTGTGTCAATTCACACGTTTTGAAGCTTCCTGTTTAGACAGGCCTTTAGACAACGAGGCCGTAGAGCAAAACGTTCTACGTCACCTAAAGAGGCAAGCGCGGGTCACGGACAGAGATCTTGAGCGCTGCGTCAAAGTTCGGCTGAGACTCGTCTCCAATCAGCGAGGACACGAGCAGGAGCCGAACTATGAAGCGATGCCCGAGTCCAATCCGTTCGCCCTGTTTGCCCTTTTAGGTGACGTAGAAAGTCCAGCCCTCCAACCTTGTTATTTAAGAAGTGTCGGGAGAGCATGTCGCTGCGGTCAAAGAAAGGGGCCGAGGAATAGACCCTTTTCAAAAGATGCGAGCCATCTACTGGGTGACCCAAGGAGCGGCCAGGCTCTTTAAATAGACCGCGAAATTCGGTTTCTTAACCTATCGCGCTACGACTTTGGGCAGCGCGTAGCCCACAGATGGTGCATTTTTTTTTTTTGTAAAATTTGCAAGGAGAAAATTTACATGTGGAAAAAGTAAAGAAAGAAAAAGGCTTAGTTCCTATGGAAACGCGGCGAAGCCACCGGTCTTCAAACAATACGACGCCGCTTCGCACGGGAGACAAGAGATGGCGCAAGCGGTCGCGACGCCAACTGCCGTCAACGAACGAGCATACGGTGCCGAGAGCCGGCGTCTTTAGAAGACGATCTTTTCGACTCAAAAGCGGCGTGCGTTCCGCAATCGGCGACAGTCGCAGAAACAAAAACAGGCGCGGTAACAACAAGGAACTGCAAAGCAGACGACATAAGTATTACGAAAAAAACAGTGAAAATAACCCGACAAACCATTCTTTTAATCGATTATGTGTCCATTCAATGCGTTTTATTAGTAAGGATGATAAAATAATGCATTGGCAACTGATATAAAAAAAGCTCGCGCCGCTTTTGAGTCGATAAGATCGTCTGCTAAAGATGACGGCTCTGGGCGCCGTATGCTCGTTCGTTGGCGGCAGTTGGCATAGCGACCGCTTGCCCCATCTCTTGTCTCCCGTGCGAAGCGGCGCCGTATTGTTTGAAGACCGGTGACTTTGCTGCATTTCCATAGGAGCTAAGCCTTTTTCTTTCTTTACTTTTTCCCTCTCGTAAGTTTGCTCTCTGCAAATTTTCCCAAAAAAAGAAAAGAAAAGAATGCACCATCTGTGGGCAACGCTGCACAATATCGTAGCGTGATAGGTTAAGAAACCGAATTTTGCGGTCGATTTAAAGAGCCTGGTCGCTCCTTGGGTCACCCAGTAGTGGCTGCTGCGCCAACTGTCCGAATCCGCCATTGTTTGGGCACGTGTTCTGAGCATTTATTAGACACGAGGATTACGCCAACGGTCAGCGTGAACTCGGCCTTGTTCGAATCAAGAACGAGTGCTGCGTCAGCAGTAGTTGAGGGGTACTAAGATTCAATCACACGCTTGGTGCCCAAGACATGGCGGCCGCAGATATTGCTCGATTGAGTCTTAAAAAGGGTCTATCGCTATTCAGGATCAATCAAAGAAGGCAGACGGTTCTGCTAACCTCCCCCCCCCCCCCCCTTACACGAAGAAAAGGAAAAAAAGGTTGCATTGGAACGGCAAGCATTTGAAACGTCAGTCACAACAGATGTGGCATTTCGGTATCAAAAAGGCTTGTCCTCTTCTGGGCTTTCCTGGCAGATCGAAGTGATTGGCTCTTTTCTTTATGCGGGGAAGCAGACGTGCTGGAAGTTTCTAGAGCGAAAAACATGTGCTTTAGAAGGTTACTCAAGTGCATCCTGGTAGTTCGTTAGCTAAGCATAGGCTTCGAGCGATTACATCGCAGCTTACAAATTAGTGTGGTATACCAGTGAAACGTTCGTGTGGCATAAAACCGTATTGACTTTCATAGTCCCTGCGGCTCAAGAGCATTCCTGGTTCGATGAGCGAATCCTCGGGAGTTGAAGTAGCAACCTATGTTTTAAGAAATGTACTTGAAGTAAGCTTCAGTGAAGCGCTTAGTGACTCAAATTCACGAAAACAAAACAACTTATTGGCATGCAAGTTAATTCGTCTTGAAATAAAGCTCAGGAGCAGACGATGCTGCGAAAATAAACGCAGCACAAAACAACATCCACATTAAACTTTCGACTAGCCTGCTTCGCATTTAGTTTCTCCTGAAGCTCACTTAATTTTGCTAAACATATCTTTTGCCGCTGTTTTGGTATTATGTCCAAAACTTCGTTCGAATCCACTTTAAGGTGACTCTGCACCTTAGACATGGGAAGTGTAGTCTACAACTGAGAAGTGTGAGACTTCCGCAGAACGTAAACCTAGAAATAAGTTTTCGCACACCCCTGATTTGTGGACATGCTACTCGTTCACACTCCCTCACTTACAATGACACTTCCAGTTACGCAGATGCCCCGGTGTATGGTTCCTGACGAGTACATAACATTTTGAATGTATTTCTTTATTTTTTATTCATTTATAGTACACACAAAGAGCTTAAATGCCCAAATAGGGTTGCAGGTACACATAGTCTATAACAATAAAAAAATGCTTACAGCCTAATGAGCGATTATTGATCGTATACATTTTGATAAGCATTCAACGGGCATAAAAATCGATATCAGCGTTATTTGACTAATCATAAAGAAGTTGGCATACGAATCAAGGGTCTATTATGAAATAAATGAATAAAATGAAATTTGTATGGAGAATAAAAGTGTAACGCCGTATTTGACTCAATCTTGCATCGCCTATATTTAAGCTGAATATTTTCCGGTGTTTATTTATAAAACATTCGGCATGTTTTTCGGCGGTTTTTTTTAATATCGGTGTATTAGGTTATTTCTTTAAAACTGAGACTAGAAACGGTGATTTTAGGTTGAAACTTCTAAAGAAAAATGAAGGGTTGAAGAGTAGGAGCCGTGGGTTTCGCCAAAGAAGTCCAAACTGAAGCGAAAAGTGTCAGAAATTGGCGTTTTTCGGTTTTCGTCAATTTTGTATTTTTGACACCAATATATTTTATAGGTAATTTTTGGTTTCAACCGGTTTTGTATATTTAACACCAACTGTTGTGTATCGATGTTTTTCGGTCTTAACCGAATTTGTATTTTTCACACGAAGTTTCACTTATCGGTGTTTTTCTGTTTTAGCTGATACTGTATTTTTGAGAACGACGAATGCTCATCGATGTATTTCGGTTAAAACCGGAAAATATACGGCCTACCTTATTATTTCTTACTAACCAGCCGGCTCTGCCCTCAAACGTGAAAAAAAAAAAAAAAAAAACCCTGATATGACAGTTTTAAAATAGCGCTAAGGGATGGGACAAAAGTAGCGCCGTTTTAATACTAGAGACTTTTAGCAATCCGTTACCGTGTTCCGCGTACCGGACTACCGGAGCCTTTGAAGGATGCTTTTAAGCGCGCGCCCGGGGTAATACCATGACCGCGGGGAGCGCGCTTAAAAGCATGCTTCAAAGGCTCCGGTGGTGCGGTACGCGGAACTCGCTAACTGATTGCTAAAAGTCCCCAATGTGGTTCAACAACGAACAAACCGAGCAATCCCCCCTTTTCCAACCGATATGGTGTCATGTGGAGCGAACTGACGCCCGTTTCGCTCTCGGCTCGACCCGACAGCGAGCCAAGAGGCCGATCGGGAGCAGCAGAGAGATCGGGACAGCGCCAGTGGGGACGTGGTTGTGCCATCCTGGTGGACGGCCAAAAGGTACGCCCCCATCACTCGCGAGCCGACCCATGACGTCAGCAGCCCAGATAAGTCACCCAAGGGACGTACTCCGTTTCACTTTAAGCGAGACTGCAGCTATAGAGTGCTACGGTCCACGTTGCTATAGCGTTACTTCAACATTAAGTTACCTTTAGCTCGAAAACTATAAGTACATATTTACTTTTTTTTCGAGCCTCCCTATCAGTATTGTAATGAAGGTGCGCTACCAGTGAAACGCTATAGTACCCTTCTTAAAATAATTTGCGGGAACAAAATAGAGTGATCTGGAAAAAGCTTACCATCGTTGTAGTGACCATTTTTTTTTCTGATTCGCAAGCAACAAGAGCTTAAAATGCACAGCTTGGAGCAGCCAATATTTTCTTCTTTCGAAGGCCAGCTTTTTGATAAGCAATTTCCGATACAAAAACACCTGGCCGCTAAAAGCGGCGTTCGGGCTTCACGAAGCGAAGCTTGTAATGGGAGTTTACGCTTACTTATTCATTAAATTAAGCCTCGATTGAAAGCGAGCTGGTTTAAGACTGAAGCCTGGTTCAGACAGTTGCGTTTGACTGCGTTTGACTGCGTTGCGGCAGCGAGAAACCAGGACATCCCTGCTGCTTATATCGCGTGCCAAGACGATTCCTTGAATTGGATTCCACGCTTCATACGAAGCACATATGTGCCGGTGACTCGCTTTTGGTTCTCGACGCAACGCAGCCAAACGCACTCAAACGCAACTGTCTGAACCGGCCTTGACATTTTAAGTCCATAAACCCTTTTGCTGCTTACAAAAATGAACTGCAGCTTGCGTCCCAAGCAACTTCCGGTCGCACCGTCTTTCCAAGCCTGTTGAGCTTGCTTATGTCACCAGTGCTAGAAAGCATAAATGCTACACGGACAAGAGAGTTGGAAATTTAACGAGGGCCTTCAGCTGTACAATATTACATCTTGGAGGGGGCAAATTGGTTTACAAGAATACTCGAAACATTTTAATGGATCTCGCACTCCTCCGTTCTTTTAGCGTTCACCTGGAGAATTGGTGGTTAAAAGTTTCATCTAAATTTCAAGCAGTCTTTATTCAGTCTTTTTCATAGACCTTTTCTTTAACGACGTCTTGAGAATTGTGGCTCCGACGACGCCGTCTAGCGGCTTAGAAAAAGAAATACCGGCTAGTTCTGGCAGCACAGCTATCTGGGTAGGCAACGGTGTGGGTATGGGGGGAACTTGGCTAGACTTGGCTATGGTGGGCTGCAATAACTTGGTTGAAGCTTGTCCGGTTGAATCCAGCTGGCTACTCACAGGCCATCACCTTGCCTCCTCGAGAGAACGACGACGAAGACGGTGGGGTGTTTTGATTGAGTTTCCACAGCGAAGTATATATGAGGAGTTTAATGTAGTCTATGCAGGTAAGCTCTCGGCATTTGATAGCTCCATCTTGAGTGGTGGCATGTAGACTTTTTCATACCTTTCACATACCATGGGGCTTGCAGTGATAACCTAATGGACCACCTGCACCGGGAATTCGCAACTTTCAGCGATGGTGGTACCGCGTTGTGAGAATCGCGCACCCTAGCTCCTGGATGATTGGCCTTACAATAAATGGGCTAGCCTACACCTTCCTGGCGTGAAAAAATAACGTAAGGCTATAACACTGCTGGTATATAGTAAAACTATAATTACTTACGCGTCGCAGACCCAGCCTCGTACCGCTGTTCTACGACGATCATCCAGATGACAGCCATTTTGATAGGCACCAGCGCGCCCCCTATAGGTCGTGAAAGTTGCGAATTAAAATCGGTCCTCTTGTCGTAGACGAAGTGGTCGTGAGCTTCAACGTGACGTTGAGTCTGATACGAATCTCTCGCGATTCAAGCTTGCAATCGACTGACTCCATAAATAAGGATTCTTGGGAAAAATGCGAAGCTCGATAACATTGCAGCCAAACTCGCGCTGCAGCTTCTTGTGCTCATGGCACACTTTCTGCTACCGCTCTTATGCTTTTTTAAATTATTTATCCATTCGACAACCACGCAGTGGTAGCCAAACAACCGTAGATTTTCGGAAATTGCAGCACGGTAAAAAGGAGCACTCGGAACTAACTCATGCATGACGTCCGTTTTTAAGCCTTTTCGCCCATACCCTTGGTGGTTGCATACCCTGTGTCAGCGGGCAATCCAAAAATGCACCAGGTCGAGGGTACGTCAGTTACTGGCTGGTTTGAGGTTATGCGAAAAAGGTCTATAAACCGAAAGTTCTCTCAAAGACTCGTGCACAAACTGGTGGCGTTTGCCATGAAAAGAGTCTATAGCGACAAAAGGACAGTGTGAAGTCAAAATGCAGCACTTCTGCGATCTTTCTTTATAAATTTTCTCGTCCGTGTGTTTAGACAACGAGAAGTTAGTGAGCCTCGACGGTGTCTGCCGTCTGGTCTCTCCAGTGTAGATGAGAAGTTTGGCCAGTGGAGTACCACCGCTAGCACGGGGTCTTTAGCCTGCTTCACTCAGTAGTGAGTGCACGAACATACGCCGGTAGGACGCTAAAAGCAGGTTCACACAGACCCGCTTTCTTACGTTACGTTACGTAACGAAAGCTTATGTCCAAGTCACCGGGAAATCAGTGCTTCGTATTAAGCGTGGCTACCAAGTCAAGGAGATAGCCTGGCACGCGATATTCGAGACACGAATGTTTCGGTGACGAGGAGCTAAGACGTTGTGTTACCATGGCCACCAAGGACACAAGGCTCGCCATAACGTAACGTAAGGAGTTGAGCAGTTTTTCACATAGCACCGTTTTCCTACGTTGCGTCTAAAGGCTGAACTCCATGGGACGAATATGCTGCGAATAACCGACGAATTTTGGCCGGCGGCTTTTGCTCTGCGCGTGGAATCAACACAGTGGCTGCTACGTCGCGCGCAAAGCGAGCGTGCCGTCGGGCGGCGTTCGCCAGTTATTCGTCACATAATTCGTCCCATGGAGTTCAGCCTTAAGTCACCGAAACATTCGTGTCTCAAATGTCGCGTGCCAGGCTATCTCCTTGAATTGGTAGCCACGCTAAATACGAAGCACAGATATTCCGGTGGCTTGTACGTAAGCTTACGTAACGTAACGTGAGGAATCGGGGCTGTGTGAACCAGCCTTTACCCAGATCGAAATGGGCAGGAGTAGAGCCTCTAAATGAGCTGCGCTAAATAAGCGTAGCTTATTTAGTGGCACTAGGCAGGAGTGGGTAGTAGCCCCGTGCGCGACCGAAAGCGTCGCTGTGGTCGGCCTTCCACGATTGGCCGAACGCTGCCTATGACGTCGGAAAGGGGATTTATCATCGACGGAAATAAGAGGAATGAAAGAACTTTAATTTTGACGGTGTTGGCAGTGTTCCTTTGAGAGCGCAATGATGTCAAGCTTCCACCATGCTAATAACAAACACCATCGAACTTGTTGTTTGCAAGGTAATGACGTCACAAGGGGGAACCACAGGAGGGCGCCACCAAAACTTCTCGCCGCTGCAGCGCGAGATATCGCTTCACGCGCTCCTAGCCATGGTGCGTTAACATACACGTTGTACAAAGTTTGAAACAACTACCGTTTGCGAGTAAGCATTTTCTTGGCGTGCCTGCTCTTTCCTTCTTGTCCTCGTTTATTGGCTGTATTTTTTTATTATGAATTTTTAAGCGTACAGTGTGCTCAACTGTTAAACATAACGCGGGAGCGGTGGCCGAAACTGATATCAGAGCTGTCTAGCGATTAAATCAATCATGCGGCGGAGAGTAAGGCGGCTCTCCTTGCGATTGTCGCCACTCCCCGATACAATTATTGCATGACCTCCTCGTTTCCTTCTTTATCATCCACGCTTTAAATTTTTACTTGTTTGGTTTGTTGTTTTTATTTTAGTCACACCTACGCATTTACCATGCGGGGCTACCATATCTCGGTGATCTCACAGTTTCTCTGATAAAGGCTACCTTCTTTAAGCAACAAAAAAACAAAATACAAGAAAGACTTTTTTTTTTTTTTTGCCAAACCACGTATCGGGGATTGTTTCGGAGCTGTGAGTGTAGCTCCTGAAAACAACAGCGTCATAAGCTGCCAGAGTGAGCCGGGAGATGACGCATGCCGTCACTCCGGGCACAGCTCCCGCGTTATATTTAACAGTTGAGTAGACTGTACCTTTACCGGAGGGAGGATACAGGGTGTCCTCTCAAACAAAATTACGGAATTTGTTTAGACACCCTGTGCATCGCCGAACGCTATTTTTTCCGCCAAAATGTAGCGTTAGCGCTCTGAACCAAATGCTAAGGTTTTAGAACTAACCGCTATCTTATTCAAGAACTATTAGTGATCTTTTTCTTCTTTTTTTTAATGTCAATGGGAAAATGTTTTTTGTGTATCCCTTGAAAACATAAAGTTGAATGGCGCGTCAGTTACCGAAAACGGGCCAAATCTTCAGATTGGAAATTTTCAGGAAGTCACCTATGACTTCTTTCATGAGAGAACGGTTAGTTATGAAACTCTGTCATCTGGTGCGGTCCGCTAGACCTACATTTGTACGGAGATGAACCTTTCGTTGTTGCGTAATTTATTGTGGCGGCAAAGGAGAAAAGGAAAAGAAACATTTCGAGGAACTTGGGGGAAGGGGGGAGAGGCACGCTGTGCTTCCCTGAGTGAACCGTGGTTCCTGTCGCAATAAAGTTGAGCGCAGAGATGTTCGCGCCCAAATGATTATGTGACCCGGTTTCTCCATAGGACCTGGTCAATTTGCTCCGGCCCGACCAATCGAATGACCGGCTGTGCTCGATAATGACCAAATGTTCTAGGGCCTACTATTTTTGTACCGGATTCAACACTGTTAAAAAAATCATGATTAAAAAAATCAAATAAATCAGATAGACTCGATTGAAATCAAATTTATTTATTTAAATCACGGTAGCTAAAAATTAGTGACTCTTATCATTGCATATATCTTTAAACATGGCAGATTGATTGATCAACCTGTCCGATTACTGATAAGAATGCGGAAGAAGTAATTACTATAAATTAAAAAAAAACTGTTTAAATAACTTTTTATTGATGTGACCCCATCATACTGGGCCAAAAACAGCTTGACTTTTCTAATTAGACAAAAGGCCTTATTTGTTTTTTGTTTTCCGCGTTCCAAGGTTCTCGCAATAAGACATTAACTATCTAGTTTTTGTTTCTTTCTTTTACGGTCTCATTTACTCGCAATAGGACGTTACGTGACTTACGAGCAACGCGGAAAATAGAAATAAATATGTGATCCGATTTGCACAAAAAATCAATGCTTTACCATTTTCTTGAACCACCTGAGACTGGGTGGAGAACCAGAAGAACCAAAAGTGGAAGGGACAGGAACAAAAATCTTCCTCGCTCGATGATTCTTTAAAATGAATAGGAAACAATTGCACATAAAAAGCATCGAACGATAGACAGAAGGTAAATAAAAAAAAAAACTATTTATATAACGATAATATTTTTTTTCTTTTTCTCCGTCCTGGGTTTCAGCAAGCAGCTGAGTCGCACGAACCGGCGTCTCCGTCGGGCGTGCCGCAAGGGCGTCAAGTCGCAGGCCTTCTACTGGATCGTCATCGTGCTCGTGTTCCTGAACACGCTCACGCTCGCCTCCGAGCACCACAAGCAGCCGCCCTGGCTAGACCACTTCCAAGGTGACGCCCGCGACCCTCTCCGGCACCTGTTCCAGCAGGGCCTGCACTCCAACGTCACACCGACGTCACCTTCCGACGAAGCGGTGGCGCTGCTGTTGGCACTGCGCATGCGTAGACGCTTCCTCTCGCGCGAATCTGGTTTCTGCGCATGCGCATTGCCCACACCTGGTGTGGGCATACGCCCGGGCGTGTTTGTAGACTGCGTGCCGATTGATTTGTACTACCATAGCCTCCTCCATACTCGCAAACCTGGCGATTCGACGACAGAGCCATAGAGTGCCCGGTCGCAGATTTGGAGCGCGAGGATCTGGTAGCACAGAGCATTTCTCGGGGAGCCTGTAGTCAGCGCACAGCTTTTGCAAAGGCGAGGACCCGAAACATGTTTCGAACCTGACAAGGAAAGAAGCGGTAGCCCGAGGAACGCGAGAAGCACGAGCGGATATTCCATCGCTCTGGACAAGTGTGTTTCGGCGTCTCGCCGCAGCGGGGCGCCCCTTTCATGCCTCTTGTCTGCCATTCTGCCTTTTCACTTTCGGCGGCCGCGTCTCGTCGCGATCTGCCAGGCTTTGTCAGTATAGAGGAGGCTATGGTACTACTCTCCCCCAGTATGACACGCATGCTGCAAAAGTGCAGTAGCGGCTAAATGAAAGAGGGAGAGAGAAAGGCAATTAAAAGGTTACTGTTTAACTGCGCTTATCTACCTGTTGTTTTCCCCCTTTCAAATTTTCGCATTTCGTGGTTCTTGCATGAGCCGGTCGATTTCCAAATATATCCAATATATTCTTTCATTTCAATGAGCGTCTGAGCAAAATCTTAGTTACTCGTTCCTTAATTTTATGAGAACGTTTTTTTGTTTGTTTTTTTCAACACAGACAAAAATTTCATAAAGTGTCGCAAAATCTGTTTGAAATCTTTTTTTTTTTCTAATATCGTCTTTTTCATACTGGTGTCAGAAAGATGTTTCTAGGTACATTCTGGCAACTAAAGGTCTATTAAACAGTCCAACGCTTCGTCCCATTCTCTTTGCTTCCGCATTCATCCCATACGATAACACTATGTTCGAAACAAGCCCATAAAAAAAAATGCTACCAGCATTGTCTGCATAGTTGACGCAGCGCTGGATGGGATTCGCCTTCAATTTTAAGAATTCAATACTTGAGCAACTCAACTTTCTTGTGATCTTGCATCACTTGCACGTGCTGGACATCCCCTTCACGTCATTGACTTTTAGCCCATCACCAGGCATAAAATACATACATTAATTCGAAGACGTGTGTCCAAGCTTTAGCCATGTTCCATCCCCGAACACAGCACACGCGTTACTGTTCAAAACACGCACCGCTTAAGGCAGCAGCAGCAGCAGCATCATAATTGATATTAATGCGAGCTTGTATGCAGCTGCAGAAATCATGGAGGCTATCTTGTATAGGTGGAATGTCACAGATGGGAAGTCATGTTCATCATGTTGCAGAAGGTCGCCGATCGTGCAAATTCTTAGCCTAGCTGGCGCATGACGTAGAGCAGTCAAGCACTGAATTCAACTGTACGGCCCAATACTTTTCTGTGGCTGAAATTGGATGCTTCAAGCAGTTTCGTGCCTAAAGCCGCTGTCACACTGCTCATACATTATACAAAAGACAGTGTTTGCAGCAAACATGATGGCAGATGCGGACACGCCTCATTCATCTTCAAAACATGTTTGCTTCATGCAGGCTTCGGAGATGTCGGCAGACAGTTTTTGTATGACCAGTGTGGCCTTCATACGAGGAAGAAACAGGCCTCGTGTCTGCAGATGGTCATTTATAGCAGTGTGACTGCGGCACACGGGCATAGCAACGTTCCTTCCCCATTGCATGATGGTATACATGAGCGTTTACGCGATTCACTTACCGTTCAACGCAGACGTGGCGAACATGTTCTTCGTGGTGCTCTTCACGCTGGAGATGCTGCTGAAGCTGTACAGCCTGGGATTCCAGGGCTACTTCGTGTCCCTGTTCAACCGCTTCGACTGCTTCGTCGTCATTAGCTCCATCCTGGAGACGGTCTTCACCTACACGGACATCATGCCGCCGCTCGGTGTGTCGGTGCTGCGATGCGTCCGTTTGCTGCGCATCTTCAAGGTCACCAAGTGCGCATCCCGTCCTGCCTAGCCGTGCCTATGCCTGCCACCCGAGGATAGGAAACAGTCACGCCCATGGTGGAAGAAGAGAGAAGTGTGTGCCTTCGCGCAGGCGCGTTCTCGCGTGGCTCCTCGATTGACTCTCATTGGCCCCTTTCATGCTGCGCCATCTCACGGTGTTTGTCAGAAATGCGAGGCAAACCTTCGCCACACTTGCTCCGTGGCGAGGCGGTGCCGTTCGGACACCTCTTTCTCTCTCTTCTTCCACCGTTTTAAAGCATCTGCCTGTTTAGTTCAGCTCTGGGACAAGCCAATTGGAAGTTAAGGGGGATAAATGAAACCAGTAATATGGGACAGCCAGTGGAACGGCCCGGGAAAACCAACCGGTACTAAAAGTACCCAAGTGCCCGACTCACCCTCCAACTCCGCTACTGGGACACGAGCGTGCCTCACAGCGGGTCCGACGGTCACTGAGTGGCAACCATGAACCACACAGCCCCGTCGCAGTGATCACTTCTATATCCCTCGGCTCCCTTGGAGGTCACCCCCCCGTCTGGGGGGCCCACCCTAATTGGAGAAACCAAGAGGCACCACCTTTATGACAGCCTTCCCCTTATTTGGATGCCTCGTCTCGGATCACCACGCAGCGTCACACGTCCTGCGTGTACACGTCCCGATCTCACGTCACCCACTCCACGTCCTACTCCCCACATGTCAACACGCTTCACGTCACACTTCCATCCCTTTACAGTTCAGGTCGTCACACGTCATGCGTCCACACATGTATTTTGGGTCGTTCCACGTCATGCGGGCTCACGCCGTCCCCACGTCATCACGACTCACGTCACACGCCGCGCTCCCCGCCTCAGGGGCTCCGTCCTCCATCGGGGAAAGCTAGGGTTGACTAGGCCCTTTTTGTCCCCCCCCCCCCCCGCTTAATGGAAAACCCCAGTGCTAGGGTTCCCCATCCCAGGTGGGGGGGTTTTCGCCAGAGCCTCCGTTGCAGCTATAGAGCTGGCAGGGCGCACCACGGGCAGGTGGAGGTTGACTTCCACAGCGAACATACTTTTCTTTTGTTCGTGTTTTTGACACAGCGCTCGGCTGAGGCTCGTGGTCAATCAGCTCTTGAAGGATACGAGTGCCAACGCGGCGCTCGTATCCAATTTGTGCCCCGCGTTCGATCGATGGAAATGACGTGAATATTCCAGATTAGAGGCCTTGTGTTGTGCGAGCCTGCAGGATGTATGTATGTATGGATGGATGGATGCTTACAGCTGAACCCTTTAAATTAGCCAGCGGCTCGCTGCATCCCTTTACAAAAATGATCAATGAGTCTCTATTGAGCTTCTAATGCATTCTTATAGAATACATTAGAAACTCAATTGAAACACATTGATCATTTGTGTAGGGGTCTGCCCAGTGTTTTTAATAACAACAAATAACCCCCGCTTAATATACAAAACATTGAGGTTAAGCCTTTTCATGCCGATGTCGCTGCTGCAGGTACTGGGCATCGCTGCGCAACCTGGTGGCGTCGCTGATCAACTCGATGCGGTCCATCGCCAGCTTGTTGCTGCTGCTGTCTCTGTTCATCGTGATCTTCGCCCTGCTCGGCATGCAGGTGTTCGGCGGAAGGTTCAACTTCCGGCCGACAGAGGACAAGCCGCGCAGCAACTTCGACACCTTCTGGCAGGCTCTTCTCACCGTCTTCCAGGTAAGGACCACAGGTCGGCCAACACCTCCCAGATAACAAGGCCTCAGTGTTGACGTTACTTATCGTAGGCCAGCGCGGCGCACAAATTAAACACCAGTGCTAAGTTATAGTTCGGCTAGAACTTCGAGTTCAATAAGTGAGGACCCTGGTCTAAGATATCTATAGGTATGAACACCGCGAGCGTCGCAGCTGCCAGATAAAGTCCTCCCTTCGCCTTGGTTACAAGCGGCGCAACTAGATAGCTCCTCGATATGCGGCTAAAGACAGCCTGTCGCGGGACAGGTTTCTCTTGTTTTTGTTTTATGAGAGACGCTTGTTTTTAAAATTGTTTTCCGGGTGCGCCACGTCGTGTAGAACTTGGCACTTGCGCTACGCGTGTTCCTTGGACACTGCTTCGTCATTGACCCTAGATTCGTGCCTCAACGGCGGCAAGAACTGTCTTATGAGCGTGTTGAAGTGGAGAGATATCTGGCGTGGTGTTCAAGCCGGGGTCTTTCAATGCCAGAGCTGACGCTCGGAGCGGAAAGAGCGCGCGTCCGGGTGCCATGAGAACCAGACACTTTTTTTCCCTGTTGCGCCGGTACGCGCCAATAGGACTTTATCTGGTCGATTCGCGTCGCAGCGTTCGCCGTGCTGCGCGTCCTTCGCCTGTATACATATCTTACACTGTGGTGAGGGCAAAACTTCTAGCTCAACGCTGACGTAGGACTCGTCTTCAATGTGCGCCCCGAGCTGGCCTCCAGTAGATGACGTAAAGAGTCCAGCATTACGGCCTTGTTGTCCAGGAGGAGTTCAGATTCGCCTAGGGTCGCCCAATTCCTCCAGGTCCAGGAGACATTCACCCCGCTCACGGTTTGCAACACTTAACGCCGACAGTTGAAGAGTTGGAGGACGCCAACGCCATGGAGTCCCTTATAGCTGTAGCGAGTTCTGAGAAAGCTAGCTTCAGATTGTCTACCGCAAACTGCTGATTTATTTAAAAAAAAAAAAAAAGTTGCGGTGGCTTAGCTCGGCTATGCCAGGATATACGTAGCGTGAGCTTAGGTTCAGCTGGTTATTCTTAGCTGTCCTGGTTGTCTAGGATTAGCTTGATTATCATGCTTACTGCTGCTTCAATGACACACACACGGTAAAATGAGAGGCGCTATCAAGCGGCTCCGGTGCAGCGTCAGACTTGGCTACTGCGCAACGGAGGCGCACAGCTGGGCACGCGGCGGCGCCAGTGCGTCTGCCGCGGCTATGATGTCACTCCTCTGGAATGCGCAGACCGGCGAGGCGCGCGCGGTGGCGGCGGCTCCGGCGCGCCAGCTGTGCGCCGTGTGACGTCACTGCTCCTCGCGCATGCGCAGCACGGCTCTCCGGGAGCCACGCGAAACTGCTCAACCTCGGCCAGTGTAGCTCACGCTACAAAATACTTCGTCCGTGAGAGCTGTCTACATGTGTGCTTTATGGACAGCGTTATAAGGGCTTTATCATTTTTTTATCGTAAATAATTGCAAAAAAAAAAAACACAACAACTTGACATTGCATTAGAGACAATCCATCTCAATAGTGAACTTCGGCTTTCATTCCGCTAACATATGAAATTTCAAGGAATACTAGCTCGATAGAGGGTAGCGGGATCCTCTATTTTCACAACCCAGTAACTCTATTCCCCGCAGAGATAGGTTATAGCGAGTTCGTTTCTCATGCGACCATGCAAGTTCCCTCCCAGAATGCATCGCACCCTCGGAGTGCCGCTTTTTTATTTTTATTAAAATGGCGGGTATTTACACGGGTAAGTAGGAGTTGTCCGGAGCATATTTAAAGCGTCTCAACGGCGTGCCTACACAGCACACTCACAGCGTCCCAGCCGAACTTATTAGGCATCTGGGAGAGTGTCCCTACACAAAGAAAAGAAACGGGCTAGCCTTCACGCTTAGGCGTTACTACTGCTTTTGCAGGTGCGACTTCCAGGTCGCCCTGCACTCCAAGTCTGGCTGTGAAGTGGTTTGTATCAGGAAGTCAACGTACATGAAGCCTTCGATGAAGTGGCGCATGGAAAATCGTTCCCGAACGAACTTGCCGAGTGCAAGCTGATGCTGTCGCCATCTATGTTGTAGGAAGAGTACCGACCTCAAACCGAACGAAAATAGCGCACTGCTGTTCGACATGACAGGCGGGAACGCGAAACAGTGCAGTCGCTGCAATGTTTATATTTTGCGATGACTTAAAGAACTTGATTTTCGTGGATATATTTACGGACGACGAATGTTTCCGCCGCAAGCTGACAACAAAACTGTAAAAAATAACAAAAAGTGAGCAACCTTTCAAACTGTTTTCACTATAGAAAACACAGTTGATACTATTCACGCAGAAGCTTAATCAATTTTAAGCGCGAACTTTAGTCCGTTGGAGTCTAAAGCAATACGATTCGCGACACCTTAGGTTTCGATCATTGGTCGAATATAGCTGTGTCAGCTTTTATTTCTAATAAGAGCGGTGAGATCGAGAGCTTTCTCAAACAAAAAAGTGAGGGTGCAAAGTAATTGGTGCAGGTAAATGTTATACATGGCGATTTTACCCAAGCCTCGGTTAAAATCACCATATTTAGCTTTCTCGGCTGCTAATTAGACGCGTCACAGGTTCTGCTGGGCGAGCTTTCTCGAGAGATGTTGTTCACTCGTAAGTCTACAATCGGCCATATTTCGGCGATAACTTTTCACCCGTACACACGCGAGACAGACCTCGTGGTCGCTGCTGCGTTTGAACCTAGCCTTTTTACTCATCGGTAGATTTCAGCGGCTGTGCGGCAACAAAACGACCCAAAACGTGCAAAAGTATAGGTTGTCGATCTCTTCCCTTATGATATAGCAGAAAGTAATAATTCAAGCTCTCGTTCGATCCCGTCTCTCACGGGACGCAATTTCTAGCAGAAAGCCTCTTCTTTTAATAGTTTTTTTTTTTTTTTTTGGTTTCGCGTTGTGCGGATGGCAGCCTGTAGACCAGTAGCAGACGATTCCCCGTCGTCTGCTCTCGCACCTGGCTTGCATTGCCTGAGCGATGCATGGCGGGATTGCATTCTGGCGCACGCTCGCGATTTTCTCGGTGCAGCGAGAGCATGCACTCGTGGAGTGCCGGTGCCGAAACGAAGCGAACACTCGTGAAGTGCAGCGAAAGGAGCTCGCTATTAAGCATTCGCGTATTCGTGGCCTCCCTCTCGTTTAAAAACGTCAAAACAGGCGCACTCTCACACGCACACGAAATCGAAAATAGTTCTTACGCAGAAATTTTACGATAGAACATTGAAATCAAATCAGATCAAATCAAATCAGAAATTTGATTCAAGCAACCGACGATGACTGCTCTTTTTGTTTACAGATACTAACGGGCGAAGACTGGAACGTGGTGATGTACCACGGAATCAATGCCTTCGGTGGAGTCGGCTCTTCTGGAGTGTTGGCGTGTGTTTACTTTATCATACTTTTCATCTGTGGTAACTGTATCCTTCCCCTTCCTTCGTGGAACTACTTTTTAATAGAATATTGACTGCATATCAATATGAGAAAAAGCTACAATTTGGACGCACCACGGTCAATCAAAGGAAAACTCCAGGTGAAAAACGAAAAAAAAAAAAAAATAAATGACTGGTATCGCTTTAGTGGTACGAAATGGTCACAGTGGAAATATTACGTCAAAACGAAGCCGCGTGTTCCACTAAAACCGATTTTAAAGATGGGACTAAGTGATTTTTAGCGGGTGGCAAGAGGGTTAGCTTTTAGTCAAGGAACACTGGGCGACGCGTTCAGAAGCGTCCCCGTGACGTCACGTCGCGGCCGTAGAGCTGATTATCAGGGTTGCCATCCGTCTAGTAGATAGTTTCGGTTTTGCCGCAGACGTCCGAAACCAATCTTTGAACCGTGATTTTTATAAAAACTACGCACAATATTGAGAAACAAAATGTATACCTTTGTCATTGAGGGGCACTGACTGAGTTTGAAGGAGTCATAATCTCAAATGGGAAAATGTTGACCGGAGTTGCCATTTAAGTATATTGTCCCTAATAGTGATCGGCGACTCTCACATTGCGTTGCTATTCCATTTTTGATTGCAGAATACAATGTAATAGAGGCCAAGTTAGGATTCCTGTCACGCCACCATACTGTGCCGTTGTCAGCTAAATCATAGACCAATGTCCCGCTAAACTTGGCGCTCTCACGTCCTGCTAAAATTAGCGTGACACCATTATGGATCAATAATGCGCGTCTCCTTGCGTCGCGGCTAGCCTTGCGTCTCCAACCCACTCTGCATACTTTGATCTAATTCAAATCAAAATAACGCCTTAGTTTTAACTTTCTTTTTTTAAATAAAATGTGACCAAGGCCCGCAGGGAAGCTGAATAGTAACGCATTTTGTTTTAGCCGCATTGAAAGCTTAGTATTATTTTGGGGCAATATGTTCCATGGGGAAGTGCTTATACCTGAGTTTTATTAGCCAGTCTCTGACGATAGTTTATGCCATAGCCTCCTCAATACTGTCAAAGCCTGGCAGATCGCCACGAGACGCGGCCGCCGAAAGTGAAAAGGTAGAGCGGGAGACAAGAGGCTTTACAAGAGGCATGTAACGGGCACCCCGCTGCGGCGAGACGCCGAAACACACTTGTCTCGAGCGATGGAATGTCTGCTCGTGCTCCTGGCATTCCTTGGGCTAGCGCTTCTTTTCTTGCGGGGTTTGAAAACCATGTTTCGGGTCCTCGCCGCTGCAAAAGCTGTGCGCTGACTACAAGTTCCCCGAGAAATGCTCTGTGCTACCAGATCCTCGCGCTCTAAATCTGCGACAGGGCTCTCTATGGCTCCGTCGTCGAACTGCCAGGCTTTGTGAGTATAGAGGAAAATATGTTTATGCCCACCGTTTGTGAGTGTTCGCGGGAGTCCGTAACCCCTTGACTGAAGCGGTTAATGGCAGACATTCTGCTCAATGTGTTCTTGGCCATTGCTGTGGACAACCTGGCTGACGCTGAGAGTCTCACTGCCATCGAAAAGGTGAGTCGCGTCTGCTGGAAACACACGCCGTACAAAATACAGGCTTTCCTTTTTACTCATCACATTTAACTTCTATATTGTGCTTATTATTCGGCTGGATAATATTTGAGGAACACCTAGCTCGGTGTAGCAGTCTTCGCTAACCTTAATAAAAAACTTTTTTTTTTTTTAAGTTGAGCGCGGACGGACGAGAAGTACGAACATTTTGTGTGTCGGTTTTGTCTTTTCGTGTCTCTTTCGTAACATTTTTGCATCCCAAATTAATTTTCAAAGTGTCTTTCACATAGAAAACAGCGTAGGCGCATTCCAAATTAATTCTTAAAGTGGCACGCCAGATCGGACCGGTACTTACTGACGGTTTGCTTATTGTAGCATTCAGCGTGCCAGTGTTGGTTCGATTATCGCCTTGTTATGCGGCTCGCATCTGTTGAGGGAGAGTGAAGAGGCTTCACTACGACTAACTACAGAGTAAACAAACCTGGAACTGTGTACAGACTTCTTTCTCTTGCTCCTATAAGGCGGTTCAGTCCAACACTTCCTAGGTACCAAGGCCGGAGTGCTGGATTTATTACATCACCTACCGGACCAGCGCGAGGCACCGATTGCAAACGAGGGCTGTGTCAGCGTTCGGAAAGGACTCGCGTTCTCCCCGATCGGGCACGAGTCCCGCCGATCGCTGACGCGGCACTCGTGGGCAATGGATTTCCGAGCAGCCCTCCGGTAGGCGACGCCATAGATTCAGCACTCCGGCCTTGGTTGGTACCTTCGAGATGTTGTCGAGTTCCGACAGGGGCGCGCCTCTTCCCTGCAGGAGGAAGAGGAAGAGGAGGAGGAAGAGGAAGAAGGAGGCGAGGAGGCGAAGCCCAGTAAAAAGAGGAGGCGACGGAAGAAGCGGCGACGGAGGCGCACCAAGGAGCCCGAGGAAGCCGGGCCCGAGGACGCCGAAAAGCCCGACCTGAGGGCCACGGACGCCGGACACATGAACCATGCACCCCTCATCAGGATGTAAGCGCTTCTGTCCACTGAAACCGCAACAGCCCCATCATCATCATCACCATCACGGCAGGCCCGACAGCGCCTGCGGTCGGCCCTGCGATGAGGATCGGCGTTTCCCTCACTGTTACCGACCTACTTTCTTTTCGGGCAATTACATCGGGCTAAGCTCACAATAGAATACGTAACGCTGTACACAAGTTTATTACCGCATCCGGACGATAACTTTTTTTTTTAGGCTTTCCGCACTCAGTGACTACCTACAGCTTGAATATTCTGAATGAACGAAAAATATAAGGTGGTCTAACCGTTCAGATCCTTGGTCAATTCCTTCTATGTGCCAAAAAAGACATTTCAGAAACAACAGCAACAAAGACATAATCATCGTTATGAACGTAACCGGACTTAAAGCCCCAGTCACACTGCTCATACGTCGTACAAAAGACAAACATGACGACATAATTATGTGCGAACACGCCTCAAGCATGCTCTGAGCATGTTTGTTTCGTAAATATGAAGGTGTAGCGTCTGGGGTTGTTCCAAACTCAAAGTTAAACTGGCCTGGAACGAATATTAAGTATTTTTTAGTTAAAACGGGGAGCAGTAACGGGCTGTAGTTATATTCTGTTTTCCAAAGTTCAGCTGGCTCTATTATTGAGGAGTAGTCTTCGTATACTCTGGTGTCGTTCTCTTGTCAAGTCTCTCTGCGCAGCCTTTCTGGTGTCGCCATATTCTCTTGTACCCTCGTGCGTAGGGTTACGTCGCACGAGGTAACCCTACGCACTGGTGAAATCGCGAGAAAGCAGTTTTCGCGGTGCGATGGTGAGCCATCAGGTTATTATTCAATGTTATGCACCCTGGATATTGCGCGGAACTCATGCAAGCGTGCGGCAAGTGTCGCCGACGACGCGGCACCTGAATCGGGTATCGTGATCCGATGCTGTCAAGAGCCGATGGAGTCGAGCGGAGAAATGTTCTCTCGGGAGCCGCTGTATGTTGGTGCGTGCGTGACCACATAGCCTTTGAAGATGCCTGCCGAAAGTTTTTTTTAGAGCGGTAGCTTTATAGACGTTTCCACTGTTTACAAAAATCACAGTCCACACGTGTTAAATCACAGTCCAGAACGCGCACGTTCGTCGCTTCGGAAAGCGAGCAAATCACGCGCCATACGCACGAACACTGAAAATGGAACCTGCAATCAAGGTCACGAAACGCCCGTGGCAGAAGTGCTCGTGGTTGAAGCGATGATGGCTGAAGCGCTCGTGACTGAAGCGATAATGGCTGAAGTGTACGTATCTAAAGCGCAGGTGGCTGAAATGCCCTTGGCTCAAGCGCCCTTGGCTAAAGCGTCGGTCGCGTAAGCCGCGGTCGCGTAAGCTCGTGGACCGGTCGCGTAAGCGCCGGTCGCGTAAGCTGGAAGGCGCCAGTAGCTGATGCTGACGTGACCTGACGTCTTTGACGTCGTCCTCGATGTGGTCCTAGAAGTCGTCCTTGAGGTCGTCCTAAAGGCCGTACTAAACTTCTTTCTTGACGTCGTCCTAGACGCCGTCCTTGACGTCGTCTCTGACGCCAAGAAAAAAATATATGTGAATGGCATATTATAACCATTTCATCACTGTACCATTTCCTTTTCTAATTATTTGCACTAACGATCTTCCCGCAAAGCTACCATATTTTATCATGTTTTTTATGACCAGTGTGACGGGACCCTCATACGAGGAAGAAACACGCCTGTGTCTGCAGACTGACTTTTGCATTAGCAGTGTGCCGCGGACATAGCTGTTATAATTAGGGGTTCGGTGCTCTGAGTAAATATATAAAAGTGTGCCAAAGTCATTTGTAGAAATTCGGTTTGAACCAAAAAGAAAATGTCAGGCACAGCTAATGCTATGTTCACACTACGGACGCCATGCACGCGCCGATCTTTCATAAGACGCGCAAACGTAAGCGCAAGAAGTGAACCGATTTTGTTCCGACTACAAGCAATCGTGGTGCGAACGAACTCGTTCATCTCCTTCCGCTTAGGTTTGCGTGTCTTATAAAAAAAAAACGTCGCTTTGCGTCCGTAGTGTGAACATAGCATAAGGCGTAATATTTCTCTCCATTGTGTGCTTGATCACGGTTCCGTACACTTGACATCCAACAATCAAGGTCAGAGTGCAGAACGACGACAATACAAGGCGCTATTGCATTGTCGTCACGGTTGTCGGGTTTCAGCCTTCAATATGGCGGTTGCATGTTCCCCGTGGCCCTAAACACCCCAACTTGTTAGGTGACCATAACTACAGTAATAGCCCAGTGCTCACAAAAGGAGACAGAAATAAGAATTTTATGATGTTAAGTTGAATGAAGATGTTACCCGTCGGACCGGAAAAAAATGCAGACATATTTAACAGAATTAAAAACCGGAAAAAAATTATTTTAAACAAAGTTTAAAAAAAAAAAAGACGGAACCATTAACCCTTAGTTTTAAACATCATCACGGCAATTAATAGTAGTCGTCATCACAAACCCAGTAAGCAGAATGGCTATTACTGACGAGGAGTTCCACAAGACACCTTTGTTAGGCTTAGTTCGTTAGCTAATGAACTCGCGTTTGCTGAATGTGCGGAAACACGTGACAAGTACTTGAAAGCTTGTCCCAGCACGTGCGAATGTACGTGGTTCACAATTGCTTCACTATGCTTGTTGAAGTGCGTAACACACAGATCCAACATCGTTTCATGAATGTTTAATGTACCTCTACCCTCTATCTTAAAGGGGTCGTGGGACAATATTGCGCTTTAATGTTCCACACGTTACGCAGGCATACAAAGTGACAAAAGTATACTCGCACGCACAGTCACTGAGCCGCGAACTTCTTTGTCGCGGTGTACTACTCCGAGGATAGAGACGGTCTACTTCTTTCAGTGTCACCTTCAGAAAACTTGCTACCCCACTGTGTGTAGGGATCAGGATGTTGACGTAGTCGCAAGGATCACCCTAGGTCGGCGATTGTGAAATGCAGTACATTGATTGGTCACAAGCGTTGCGTGAGCAGTTGACTTGACTCGGTTACGATCAATGCTTTCGTGGACATTCAGGTCGGGGCTTGTGTTCAACCACTGCTGTGACGGAAATAGCCGACGATGTTCGGAGTACTGCGCAGGCCTTGCGTATTGCCAACCCCAGTGCGTGGCCACGATGAACATCGGTGGCCTATTATTGGCATCAAATAACGTGACCGGTAAATCTGGCTGCGAGTTGACAATTGCTAAGGAGGTGAACGCGGCTCATTTTTCTTTATGCGGAGTGGTAGTTCGTCTGCTTTTTTTGCGGGGGTTGTGGTGACGTCAGAACGCCGAACTCTGATTCTACCCACTATCCTTCAGTCAGAGCCAATCAGAGCTCGGAGTTCTGAAGTTACCACAACCCTACCAAAAGAAGCAGACAAACTGGCGCTTCGCATTGTTTTTTTCTTTTAAAGAGAAGGTCAGCCACGTTTATCAAGTTATTCATCGTCAAAGATTCATTATGAGAAGTGTTTATCGAAGGTGACAAATTTGTTTTATGCCCCCTTTGAAAGTACTATAAAATAATATTGGTTCCGCATATAATTGACTGCATATCACTTAGCAGTTCACAGGAGAACTGCCACACGAGAACAAGAAAACAGAATTGTAATTTCCACAGTGAAATTTTCTGGTTAGGATAAAACAGAATATTATTTCGCCCCTTAAAAAAACAAAAAACTTGACTTTTTTGTGGATATATCGGATTCAAATAATGCTGGGCGCATCACAATTGAATGCGACATGCGGATGGGACACGAGCACGCTGTACCAGTCGGCTTCCGTCGGCGAGCATTCGCCAGTTCGACAAAACTCGCCGAACCTTAAAAGTGTCCGAAGAACAGCTCAAGCTTTCGGAATTGCCAACCCAGACGCGTGATTCTGATTAGTGCTGATGGAACAGAAACCTAACAGCTTTTTTAAGCCGCAAGAAAAGCAATTTTCTTCCATGTCTTCTGTATAAGATAAAGCTTGGAGCTACCAACGAACGCATTTTCCGTAGAATTTGAAAGTCGGTGATTCTGGTAAGCGACGTTTATCAAAATAAATAAAACAAAATGGTAGATGGTTAATTTAGCCCCTGCTTGAAGCGTGCCCAAGAAAAAAAAGCAATCTAACTCAAGGTTTTAAAAAATTGCTTTGCCTATGCGAGCGCGTGTGCAACGAAGCGTGGTAAAAGGCAAGTTGGCTTTGCATAATATTGATTAAAGTGCCTTGCCATGTTATACATTAAACGGAGCTGAGAAGCAAAAATGGACATGTACGTGTATCTGCTAGTGGAGCCTTTTCAATGCTATGCTACACTCTCGCGTCCGCACGTTGATGATGTAAGCAGTCTGCGAGACTCTATACTTTGTTCACGGTTAATTTGACACGATGAATTTGTGCTCTTTTCAGATCCAAGGAGAAGTTAGACAAAGTAAGTCGGTTTCATCAAACCCTTCCGTCTGCTAGCTTTCTTAGCGCATTGCAAAGTCGACCAGTCTGTTGTCGCCATAATCACGTCGCAATATTTTTTTAACGGCTGGAGCCAACAACATCGAAATTAATGAAGGCATTTGCTAAACGTTTCGCAACACGCAGTTATCCTTAAACCACAAAACAAATTAAAGCGTTCCCATGGAGATAAAGAATGCCTTCCCGTACAATTACATTGCAAATTAGAGGTAGCGACGGCTCCCAATGAATTAATAAAAAAAATCACGATTTACTTTTCGTTTTTACATACGCAATATGAGTTAATTTGGTGCCATCAAAATTATCCAAAATTTAAGAACAAATAAGCTAAGCAGAATCTAGTAATTTACCCAAAACAAACTGAAGATTAAAGAGCTGGTTCCCTGCGTCGTATACGTCTTTAAACAATCTGCCCCGAGCATATAATTTATCGACGTTAAAAATATATAATTATCGTTTACACATTAATACTACTGAATTCCCGAAACTGATGCACGTATTCTTTTTTTAGACTCAAGTACAAATCAAGGTGGAAGATGCAGATGTCGAGGAGACGGCCGTAAACAATCCAGGTAATTATTTTCGTTTATTTTTTTAGGAGTTTACCGCTTTTTGCAATTGTGAGAAACGTCGACCCTCAGTTGCTTTTCAGCATTGTGCCAACTTTTTTTTCTATATTTATACAACTTTTTTATCAGGATTGGTGTAGGAATAGCCATGAAAACAAACATCACATTAAAAATAACTTGGTCATCAACCCTAATTGCTAAAATTCTTCATCCCCTAAAGGCTCCGGAAAAACACTCGGAAGAAAATTAAGCCTTCACTGTTCGTAAATTTTTTTATGCTAATAAAAAATAAATTTACAGGGCTATATCTAATTATTTTTTGTATATGTAGATTATTCTAGGTCTTGAAGGTGCAAGGAAAATACAAATATTAGAAGAGGTAATTGCGTTCATGTGGTTCTACGTATAGTGTGCATGTTTCCCTCGGGAATGTGCATTTAAATTACTCGTTTATGATGGATGGATACAAAATAATGGCTATACCCTTTCTAATGGGCGGTAGCTTGCGCCACCTAGCCTAAAAACAACAAAACCCGATTTCCCCTTTTCCCCATCCAAGCTAATGCGTTTCTGTAAGTATCACCAGGCCATGAAGGTGATTATTAGACGGACCTTTGGGGGATCGGGGAAAAAACAAAAACAAATATCCCCTTCGTCAGCTAACACCAGACCCACTGAGGGACTGGGTTGAGACTTTGGGACAGAGCCACGCGGGACGGAGTCCCAATTTTCCTCTGTCCCGCCTGTCCCCCAGTTGTGCTAGTTAGCTGTACTTCGTTCAAGTTTCCCATGATAATTTGCACCAGCACTCCAACCTCCTCTTCGTTGGCTCTACTTTCCTATAATCCACCCTTCCATCTTCTCTAGCGAAACCAAGGGCCACCGGTATAGGTCTGTCGCCCCTTCGGGAAGGGCAGGACTAAGATCCTTACATTCTAGAACCTCATGCTCATTTATTTCCGTCTCCTTACATACTGCACACATTATATCTGTGTCTTCAAATTTGGCCCTATGCGTTTTTGTTCAGAAGTGAAGCGGTGTGGCCAGAGCAAAACGACCGCTAGCCTGTCGTTATTAGTGTATCAATCCCTGTAGACGACAAGGCCGTATGGACTTGTCATTTAAGGGGCATCGTAGTAATGTTAATCGTCACTGCGATTCAAAAGGAATGCAGTACCTCAGCTTCAAAGCAACGCGTTATTTCCTGGTTACTCTGAATGTGTCGTTTTTATGAAGCAGTATCTGCTTCCAATACTGTCGTCGTTAATAGTTCCTCGATTTTAACGCGTTCATTCAGAAACTATGGTCATACTGAGATAGCTTGGGCACATCTTTTTTATGGTCTATCTAGCGTTTTCTCGGCATGCAAACTACAGGCTTGAACTAGGATGGGAACTAGGTTGCGTACTTCCGATGTACATGTTTCCCTCCAGAAGGCAAGAAACTAAAATCCCTTACTCGTTACTTTACCACAATCGAACGAAGATATGTCATTCGCTACTCCCCTTAAAAAGTAACTAGGTCGTTATTGTGTTAAGAAAAAAAGTAACTATGGTGCAAATAATGCGTTACGCTTTACGTACAAGTCTGCTCGCCTGCACCCTTACTATGTTACCTCTACGCATTGTTTTTTCAGCTGACCACGATGAAAGCGACGAAAATGAGGAAGACGAGGAAGACGACGAAGAAGATGACGACGACGACGAAGACGACGACGAAGATGACGACGACGACTACGAGGACGAGGAGGAGTCCGAGGAAAGCGACGAAGACGACGAAGAGTCCGTAGCGTCTGCCCGGCCCCGCCGCATGTCCGAGCTGAACATTCAGACCAAGATACGCCCCATTCCCAAAGCCAGCTCCTTCTTCATCTTCTCACACGACAACAGGTGGGTGGCCAGGCTGGCTGATTCTTTGATGATCTTGCGATTTATGGTGGATATTGCGGACGTCCGAACAAACAAAATGAGGAGCGATACAATTTTTGAAAACTTCCCGTACCAAATTCTTACTTTTGTCGCATTTTGCATTTTCCGTAGGAGCGGTACGCCCACTATGTGGAGGGCTGTGCACAGCCACGTTTCGGGGCCAAACTAATCTAATTTAAATGAGTGTGGGATGTGAGAGTATTAGTGTTAAAAAAGCTAATAAAACTCTAAAAGGTAATCTAAATTGGTAAAATACTTTTGGGAAATGTTTGCAACCACGGGGCGCCCTCATTGATTCCATTTTAGCATGTCAGAGACTGGGTTTTTGAGAGCTAATTTTAGCTGAGCCACTTGCTAAGCCCGCTGGAAGTTTCGTAGTTTTCCCGCACCTGTTTGCTCCTAAAGGGGCCATTCGAACAAGGGAGCATCTTCGGGAAGGGATGTTCGTGACGTCAGCGGTCGGCAGAACCAGCGGAACTCCCTCCCCGGCTACGGCATTCACACGGACGGTGAAAGGCTGAGGGGGATGTCAGTGTTAACAGACGAATTTAGCGGTCGCACTTTCGACAGCGGGGATCGGTGCTCGCTGACGAGAGTAGAGAAATAAAGGCGTACATGACATGGCGACACGCCATTAAGGCAGCAGCTGTATTAAATGCAGAATACAACGAATCGCTTCCTGCTAATAAACAACAACAAGATTTTGGGTGAAAAGGTGGATACATCACAAAGAAAGTGAAATCCAAAACCAGTTGTAGGAGCTTGAGCTTTTTGAGGAACAAGTACTGCAAAAGGTGGAAATCCTAGGTTTTGCAGTGATCCGCACAAATTTTGGCACCCTTCAAGGGGTCCACCACCAACCTAATCATGCGAGCCCTCGGTATTCGTTGAGGTACTGTTTTCGGACAGGTCTCAGGACATACACCATGCAAAACCGAAACTAATCGCTTTGAAGCGAGGCCTAATGCTCAGCGCTCGGTCTGACTGCCACAAGCACGACAATGGGCACTGTGATGAGCCCAGCTTTGACATCTACGGACCATTTCCCCGCCTGGAGACAAAGTAAGCTAAATTGATGGCTCCCAATGCCCCAATGTTCTGAACCCATAGTTGCCCCCCAAGACCACGCCACAACCAGCTACACCAAAGATCAAAAACAAAAACACCCACAACATTAACCCTCGCCCACAGGCTCCACTTGAACCATCATCACCATTTTTATTTCACCTGTGAAATTCCATTGTATCATATTTAGACGCGGCTCAACAGGCCTTCATAATATGGGCAATTTGCCTTCTTGCCGCGCCGCGGCTCTCCTGAGCTCTCCTGAGAATAAAGATCACTATCACTATCATTAATAATATTGAAGACTGCTTGGGTACCGTGGACGGCATGCGTAAGCCACAACAAGTTAGGCAATCCCGATGCCACCGCCGGTATCCCGCAGAGAAAGATCTGTGAAGTTGCCACACACGCTAAAAAATTACCGTTGATTGCAAAAAGATCTCCTGCCAATGTGGGGACTGTGCATCCCGAACAGCTCCCCCATCCCAGGGGGATGTCTACGTCAGCGCGCTTCCACACAAAGGCGTCACGGTGTTGTCACGTGATACGCACCAGGGGGAGCAGAGGGAGGGAATTCTCCCCCGTGGAAATTCCCATTAAACACTGCTCAGTAACGGTTAGGTTACTCGTAAGGGGCCTCAAGGTATAAAATACGGTGACGATGATCATTATTATGACATGTAATGAAAGCGCCTCCGACAGACGTCACGACGTTTCTGTTCCAGGATACGAATCCTTTGCCATAAGATCATCAACCACAGCTACTTCGGCAACTTCATCCTAGTCTGCATCCTTGTGAGCAGCGGAATGCTGGCAGCCGAAGACCCCCTGCGCTCAAACAGCTACAGAAACCAGGTGCGTGTTCCTCGGCTCCCCTGAATACAGCGAGGGTCGCTACATTACGCTCTTGAGCCCAGGGAGCATCGATGACGGTCTCTTTTACGGTAGAGACACTTTTGGTTGAATAAAATGTCGCCAAAGTGTGGTGATGCACGGCACTAAATTAAATTTGAAAGATCAAATTCCGCTCAAGCATTACCCAACGCTACGCACCTAAAAATATGAACAATTATGCAGCAAACTGAATGAGTTGTCATTTTCAGAAAACATTGTGTGTGTGTGTGTGTGTGTGTGTGTGTGTGTGTGTGTGTGTGTGTGTGTGCGCGCTGTGTGTGTGTGTGCGCGCGCGTGTGTGCGTGTGTGCGTGCGTGCGTGCGTGCGTGCGTGCGTGTGTGCGTGCCTGCGTGCGTGCGTGCGTGTGTGCGTGTGTGTGTGTGTGTTTGTGTGTGTGTTGTGTGTGTGTGTTGTTTGTGCTCTCTACTTGACGTGTATGCCGACAACTCACCCCCATTTGAAACTTAGATTGGAATGAAGCTATTGGGGCAATTAAGGCTGACCTGTAGTAAGGGAGAATTTAGTCAGAAGAAACCACATCTGGTGAACTCATACCACTATTGGATTTGTGGAAGCTTCTTCTGGAAGCCTCAAAGTGGAAGACGATGTTTCGCTGAAAGGCTTTGTTTCTTCAGAGCCATCTTGTGAAGTTAAGCGAAACAGTATCTGTCGCATCTAGAAGGCTCCGGTTGAACTTTTTTTCTCTCAACTTTGAGCACATTCATATCTCGTTTGTCTTTCGGAGAAGAATTTATTTTTCTTTTACATGTCTTGCTTACGTTTATAGCGATGCCCTTAAAATACCAATCTATTCGAAGACTGACAACTGCTCTCGAAGATGGCAAGCCCGCAACAATTAGTAACTTATGTTACTGCTGCTCTAGATGAGTCTGGCGGCCATGCGGATATTCTAATGATTACTTTCTCTTATGTTCTTACTTTCAATGGTAGCTGGCTTCGTCTAATAATTGCAAAGTACGAGTCAGTAAGTCTTTGTAGTCATTTATGAAAAATCCTCTTGGAGTCAGTAATGAGGTTGATCTGTTGAAAGTCGGCTAATTGATATGCTCGTTTGTACTATTTGTATTGCAAAAATAGTTTAAAACCTAGTAAAGGTGGAGTCAAACATGGTTCAAAAATGTCCGTATGCTGCATCTTGCACAGTCTTGCCAGTTCAAGGTCACGCTTTTTTAACCACATTCGGCGGTGCCAATTGCTTTATTTCTTTTTTTTTTTTGGGTTGCAATGACATATGAAGTCAACTGCAACTGCACCAAAGCCTCTTTGCAGTGATTTTTCTTGCGTGATTATCTTACTTATGAGTCATCAATATCAGTCAACAAAAAAAAAAAGAAAGTGCCCACATGACAGCGTTTGTCCTGTGTACACTTATTTTACTTTGTCCCCGTTTTTTTGCGCGCTGCTTGCCCTTTTGTCATCATGAATCAATCAGCCCACATCACCACCCTAATTAAGAATAACATCTAAATAATCCTTGTAGTCATAAACCTTAACTGCTCGCTAACTGAACAGTTGGAAGAAAATTGTAAAGTCTTGTCATTACTATGTCAAGCGAGAAATTAGACATCGCATTAAAGCAGGATTTATAATTTGCCATATACCGCCATTCTTGAATGTTTGACCTCGCTCCTTCACCCACATCTTTATCATCATTGGGGTCTAGCAATTAGTACATCTATATTTATTTTTATCTTGTTTCAGATCTTGAATTACTTCGACTACTTCTTTACTACCGTCTTTACCATTGAGATCACACTCAAGGTAATGTATATCCAGCTAAGATTGGATGTATAATCGAATGGTTAAATGATTATAATAAAAGGCGCATTTTTTGGTGCGTCTGCTAAGTGCATTCACGACTGCCCCGCAATTCATTCCCTGCTATATTTCAGGTGATCACGTACGGAGTAATTTTGCACAAAGGCTCTTTCTGCAGGAGCTATTTCAACCTTCTAGACGTCCTTGTCGTCTGCGTTTCCCTCATTTCTTTTGGATTTGGGTGAGTGCTTGCTTTTCATCTCGCTAATATGAAATCGCAGGGCTCAGCTGTTTCCCGACGTTGACCCGTTGAGGACAAACGCATATGACGACAATGTTGGCGTCGAAATTCGAATTAACGCCTACCAAGAAGAGGCCGAAGTTCAGACTCGACCTTGTGTCACGGCAGAAGATCCGTTTGGCGCCGTTCTCTCGCCTGTTACGGGCGATAGCAAAAAGGGCGCGAGGTGGAAGAAGAAGGAAGGGAAGTGGACAACGCTACCTTAAAATACTACCTGCAGATGACGTCATTTAATCTTTACTGTTACGTTGGGCGTGATTTCATTCGTAACTCCCACCTCGCGCATTAAATGTCCCTTTCTCCGTTTCACATATCGGACACCAGGCCACGCAAGCTTTTGCCGCACACTGGATAGACGGGAGCTCCTCGCTCCTCTTCTTTACTTTTTCTTTTTTCCGCTAGGGGATTTCGCTTTTATTGGAGTTGAGAATAGAACAACCTTGACGTAATATTTTTACCAATGTTTTGTACACTCGAGACGCCTAGATGAGACAGAGGTCGCGGGCTTTCCTATCCTTAATTTCTACGTTTGAACGACTTTTTCTTATTTTTATTATACTTCTATGTCATGCGAGAGTAATCTATTAGCGTGTTTTTACTGGCATTTAAAGTTTTCTCTCTCTGGGTTTTTAACCATTCCGGTGTTCTTTGTTTAAAAATCGGCCGTAACTCGATGGTCTCGCACGTATTTTGTTTGGCGTCCGCTGCAAACATTCTAAATGGGCGCCGTTCCTTGGTGCAGAGACGGGACCATTTCGGTGGTGAAAATCCTCCGTGTCTGCCGTGTATTACGTCCACTCAGGGCCATCAACAGAGCGAAGGGCCTCAAGGTAAGCCGAAAGTTGCGCACCGGGAATGTTCCTTCTGAGATACTCTCAAGGGGGGATATGTAACTCTGGGGACTTCACTACTTGAGTCATTTTCCTGGATCCTTAGAGCTGATTATCTCACTTCCAAGACAGTCACACGCGTGTTTGAATCACGCGACAAGCTAGAAAGGGAGCCATATTAAAGACAGGTATTTCCTGTCCTTCACAGAAGCTCGAAATACCGGTCGTCTTAACTAGCTAGTGGAATTCAATAAATGAAAAATATGATGAGGCCGACTGCCCAAACCGTTTCAACATACTGGTTTCCTCGTTTCTCTCGCTTTTCTGCAGCACGTGGTGCAGTGCGTCATAGTGGCTGTGAAGACAATCGGCAATATTATGTTGGTGACGTTCCTGCTCAATTTCATGTTCGCTGTCATCGGCGTGCAACTCTTCAAGGTAAGGAACTTTCTCTACTGTATAGCCTTTTTCAAGATGCGAGCTTTGATCGTCGAAATTTACAAACTAACTCGCGACTGTGATGTTGGCCCTGCTGTCCGCAAGGCCCATGCGCACACGCTGCATGTAAACGTTTCTGCGCACGCGCGATGCCCACGTTAGGTGCGGAAAAACGAGGACCTCCTTGCAGACAGTGTGTTGGTCTCTACGACTTCCCATTCCTTCAAATCTCTAGTTTATTAACTGTAATTTTAGTTGACAAAATTTGCGTTTTACTCGACCGATCATTGTAGCTCACTCGTGTCCTATTTGTTACAGGGAAAGTTCTTCAAATGTTCAGACCCTTCCAAAATGACGCAACCCGATTGCAGGTAAGTCTTGAGCTGAGATTCCTTGCCACCTACCTACTAGGTCAGTGAGACTGGTCAACTGGTGCACGCAAGGGGAGCCTCGTGTGCCCTAAGTTTTCTGATAGTGAGGGAAGGAAAGACCTATTTAAACTCCAGCACATGCTGAAGCGTGATGTCTTAAAAAGGTGCACAATTCTGTGATTCCTACTAAATTATGTTTGTTATTAGGTAGAATAACACTTCCTCAGCGCAGATAAAGATTCTGGTTGTTTAGCGTCGCGCGTTAGTGTGCATTGTGTTTACTTATCTTTAAAACAATATTGCTAGCCGCCTGTACAGTGGCCAAGAATAGGGTGAGCACCATTTCGCCGAATATAAAATATACAAAAACGAAAGACAAAGGGGAATCTAAAATAAAAAAAGCAACGCGCTACTATAAGACGGCAACGCTACAGGTAGACTAAAATTAAATGTTTACTGCACAATACACCTTAAAGGTTTATTGCAATTTTATTTATATTTGTTAATTGAACGTTTTGTCGTCACTCCCGAGCATGCTCCCGAGTGCGTATGATGATAGTTCCTTCACAAGATGTGACAGATACAAGGGAGGTTTAGCGGACGGTGTTCCTAAAACGATATGGGTACGGAGAGCTCGTGCTCGCTCTACAAAGCATTCTCTGAAACGCGCGCACCGAGCGTTCTCGGTCACGTGAAAACGACCTGCTAAACCTCCACGAGGAATTAATACAGTGATTAAGGTGTCTCAAACGCGTCTCCTACAGGTGTGTTTGGTGTCCTATGCCGCACATGCGTCGAAAGTAGTCCCGTAGTGGCAACAATTGTCGGCATAAACGCCGGAGCGTCACGCTGTCGGATGTCGTGATCCTGACGGTTGGTCGTAGAAATGCTGGCGAAAAGCACGAGCGAACGCGAGTGTCGCTGTCGTCGCGGCGTCCCAACTCTTGGCTGCCGAAACTTCTGTACACTGTCACACTGGAGAGCGACCGGCAGCACAACAGGCGTCTGCCACATCCGCCATTGCTGCTGTGAACCCGCCAGGATCGCGGCCAAGGACGTGACACTTCCATGACGTCATCAGGCGGAAATCGAGGAACCACTTTTTTGGACACGGTAAACACACCAGTCGGAGACGCGTTCCAGGCACCATACAATAATCAATTTCCTACGCCGGGCGCCATTGTTGCTCAGTGCTTAGTTGTTTGCTCCTCAATGCTCAAAGGGAGACCTGGGACCTTGGATAACTCCGATAACAGACGGCAGTGAATGCTCACGCGCTGCCTGTTCTTTTGCCTCGCGCAGGGGAAAGTTCATCATCTACCAGGGCGGAGACATCACGCGTCCTGTGGAAGAGGCACGCTCGTGGGACCGCAACAACTTCCATTTTGACGATGTCCTCAAGGCCATGCTCACGCTGTTCACCGTGTCCACCTTCGAGGGATGGCCAGAGTGAGGGAACTGAGCGCGTCTGCTCTCATAGGGAGTATTCGCTGGTTACCATATCTGAGTCCGCGGCTGCTCAGCGCGTGCTGACTGCGAGCCTCTACAGCTTTTTTGCAATGTGTATTCTAAAACATCAAGATTGTCGGTATCAGAAGTCAATGAATTGTTAATGCTTACTGCGCGTGCTCATTCTGAGTTTACTGCGCATGCTCACTTTGCGCATGCGCAGTAAACCGCGCGCTCAAATAGAGAGTCCAGTGAGTACCCTCTATAGTTTTCTTCGGAAACGCTAAATGAGGGACTCAATCTTGTCTTCTTGAGCAACCGTTTTAGGGACTCAGGTGGAAAGTCGCCAACATTCCTTCATCTATAATAGTCATCACAATGTGACCTGTGTTCGTTGACCAGAACATGGCATAACCGTAATATGGCGAAGTTTAGTACTAAGGGGAGACTGGCCTGCAGCTCTATATTAGCAGGGCTGTACCCAAACTACCTAACGCAGTAGCCGGTCATCTTACTTCAGATTGCTAGTGAACTGCAATAAAGGGACATGACGTCGGTCCTTTCCCATCGTGCCATCATGACACTCATAGAGAGGCTAAATGCAAAAAGCACACGGGTATTTTGTTTGATTCTTTAAAAAGCGCCGTCACGGGCGCAGTTGGTTTAAACGTTCTTCCTAAAACAACGTAGGCATCGAGTGTCGCTGTCACCGCGAACTGTGCCATTAGCCTTTCATGAAGCCTCGCTTTGCTAACGAGTGTGTTTTGCTCTACATGCGAGGTTTGCATACCATGGGTCCCTATTACAATTGTGCTGACATCTGAATGAAACAAAACATGAACCACTGTCCGGTTTGGCGCAATTCGAAACTATTTGCCTAATGCTGAGCGTCACATCCAATCGCTGATGGGTGGGAAAACAAATTATGTACGCGACATCGGCTTGGACGTGTAAATTAGTACGGAACCGTACCGCGGGTGGTCGACGGGCCGGGAGGCACTTTTACGTGCGTATCCTTTCGAGGCAGCACCGGCGTTGTGTACCGTAAGCGAAGTGGTCCTTTTAGTGGGACGTGTACCTGCACGAGAAGGAAGAAGGCGGACCGGTACCACCGGTGCGGATTTCGCTTGTTTGCAGCATGTTTGCTTCATATATCCTTTTAACATATCTGCAAACAGTTTTGTATGACTAAAGTGACAGGACCATTATACAAGGAAGAAGCGCGCGTCACACAGAGACTGCAGACTGTCTTTTGTATGATGTATTAGCAGTGTTACCGCGGCTGAATACGTCCACGCAACTGTTTTCGAGAATAGGGAGGACGAGTGTGTGCACTAAAGAGCAGCCTTAGCGCGTGTTAAGAAACGTGTCACTGCATGCTTCCCGTTCGCTTGGTGCAGCCTCTTGTACGTGGCCATCGACTCCAATGCGGAAGACCACGGGCCCATGCACAACTACCGACCCCTCGTGGCGGTCTTCTTTATTGTGTACATCATCATCATCGCTTTCTTCATGGTTAACATCTTCGTGGGCTTTGTCATTGTCACGTTCCAAAACGAGGGAGAGCAGGAGTACAAGAACTGCGAGCTGGACAAGAACCAGGTCAGTGGCGTGCCTGCTTTGTACGGCAGTTGTCTTTGCCTCGAGCTGTATTGCATCTCTGCCTACGTCATAAGCGATTACATTGTTTGGTGACTTCCAAAGGCGGCCCTTATATTGTTCGTTTTTAAGAAAAATAAATAATGACGATGTTGATGATGAAAGTGAACCCCACAAAGGAGCTAGACCTGACGGCGCTCGCGGCGCTTCGATATTTCGTGACGCGACTTTCTTGAAAGGGGCTGAAACTTGAGTAAAGGCCCGTTCACACATTTGAGTTTGACTACGAACGACTGAGAAAAGACCGGTTTCTAAGCCTGTTGTGACGGCTTACGTGCAGCTGCGAAGCAATGCAGCCGGTTGTAAGCCGTCAGAAGAGGCTTAAACACCGGCGTTGTCTCAGTCGGTCGGAGTCAAACGCAAGTGTGTGAAAGAACATGTCCGGACGAGGTTGTTCTAAGCAGATTGGCGTAGAGACATACTTGACTGTTTTCCAAATCTTACCCAAGTGAATCCGAGTAACTCTGGCGGGTCGTGTCACGTGACAGTGCAGATTGAAAAACGCTGGACGCGGGTAGGTTTTAGAACGCCAGGGTACGGACCCCTCACCCTGAAGTAAGATCGAATGAATTTTGGAGCAAAGCCTTACTATGCTCCGTTTCAAGTCCGACATCAGCCAGCGCTACACTCTAATGGGGCTAACCTTGCAGCACCAAAATTGCATCGTAACAGCGATTGGTTTTGTTTGTGAATATGCTATCATGCACCGGCTAGACCAATCAGGCACAAAAAAAGGCAGGACCACGGCGACTTCACTGTGCGTCATCGGTTTAGTCGATGGTAGCAAACGTACAAAGCAAAACGAGCACAGTGACAATGCAATTTTGGCGCTGCTTGATTTCTTCATCGGATCGGAGCGTCGGCTGAGATAGGAGTTAAAAATGAAACGGAGTGTCATCAGATCCAATAACCCCGCATTCTGGCTAACTGCGTCACACACTGCACATGCGAGAAATCTGGAGCACGGCGTGACAAGGACAACGACTACTTGCATCGTTTGAGACTGTCTGTAGTTTGGATATTCCCTTGATTCGCTCTGAGACCAGAGTGTTCCCTTGCAGAGGAACTGCATTGAGTTTGCCCTGAAAGCGAAGCCCGTGCGCCGCTACATCCCCAAGGCTCGGTACCAGTACAAGATGTGGTGGTTCGTCACCTCTCAGTATTTTGAATACGCCCTCTTTGTCCTCATCATGACCAACACCCTCACCCTTGCCATGAAGGTAAGCAAGCACGCTCACCTTCTTCCTTTCTTTCGACGCTGGTTCACACACTCGCGGCTGCTTAGGACCGCGAGCCTTCAAACCTCTTAAAGGCCGATGACCAGTTCACGCTTTCCACCTTTTTCTCGCTTCCTCCTCTTCCCCCTTTAGCCTGTCCACCGCTGCCTGTTTCCTCCTCCCCCATAGGTGAGGAGGATATTCTGCCGTGCAGAATCTCGAGTCTAGTCGTCGGCCTTTAAAATCACTTACGACAAGCAACAAACTGGCGCCATCTATCGGATAGCCGTGGAACACTTGGCATTTCCGTATATTTTTACGCATTATTCTTTTCTTCTTGGCTCTAAAAAGTTTTGAACGATGTTATAAACGATAATTGCTCACAGATAGTATGCCCGTTTGATCTCGCAAATACCGCAAAAACCTTCGCTCTAGTGAAACGCAGTTATAGGGTCACCTCATAGATGGCGCCATGTGTGTTCCCTCGTCGTAAGAGATTAAAAGAACTCGGTCGTAAGCAAGCGCGAGTTGTGAACGGGCCTTTAGACTGTTCCAAAAGCAAAAGCTCTTTTCGAGTTTTTTTTTTTTTTTCCTTTTTTGTATCGTAAAGAAGCCTTAAACTATTTACTCATGTGGACGTCTCTGTCCAAACTATTTGTTGTTGCCGTGTGTGCATTACATAGCGAGACCATGCTAAGAATCAGCCATTGGATAAAATTTACGACGCGTTTATAATAACTGAAATAAAAGCCAAAGTATCGAAGCTGAGCTGCTAATACATTATCGCGCGGATAAAACCAGAAATTAGGAAGTCTGTTAGCCCTTCATCTCCTGTTTTTTCCCCACCATAATTGTACTTATGATACTATGACCGCGCTTTTGTTACCCTTTAAATTGTCGAGTCTAGTGTTTATTTTATTTATACGGATGGAAACAAGTTTAAAGTAGTCGCAATAGATTTTAGATTATAACCTACAATTTCTCAAAAAGGTTAGGAGCCGTTAGGAGCAGATCAAGGAAATGTCTGAGGAACTCCACATATGTCACAAGTGTCTTTTTTTTTTTTTTTCTCACGTGTTTCGATCTCGATGAGAAAGGCACCTCTGAGCCTAACATAACATGGAGATCGCTCGGCCTGCAATACGTACAAAACGAGCGAAAAAAGGTGCAGAAAAACGAAATTGTGACGTGAAAGACAGATGATTAGCCGCAGTTCGACCTTTGTTATGTTTCTTGTGTTGTCAGGAAGGGTTTTGTAACCAGCCACCAGTGTTGGCGGCCGGTGACGCGTTACGAATAACGGCGTTACCCGTAACACGTTCCTTTATTTTCCTTTGGTAACGTCGTAACGTACTCGTTACATATAACGTAGCAAATAACGTACTGACCCTACTTATTTCGAGTACCGGGTATCGTAGTTCCGTTACATCTTCTACCCAAGACTTCATAAGAATTATACTTCAACCTTTTTCGTGTTTCTGGGCGCCAAGTCATGTGAATTTTTGCACTCATCCCACATCCCTTCAAAATGTGGCCTCTCTTTTCTCCTAATAAACACTCGCATTTTACAAAGCCACAACGCCCACGCTCTTTGTCTCAGTCAAAACAATAAAGCGTTTTAATCCCCAAATAAAAAAAGAACGTGTGGTACGTTTAATCGGTGCCGGTAATACCCCTGTTACACGGGCACCCTTAACCGCGGTTAACTCAGCTTTAGCTGCTGTTACGCGGCACCACAGTAACACTCGGACAGCTATTTCAGAAGAAGTGAATAGTGCGCGTGCACTGCTTTTATGGGTGCTCAAGATGCTCAAGCGCACGTTCGCCCATAGCTTTGACAGCATAGCCGCATAATACTGTCCGCAAGTATTGTGCGTTAACTGTGGCTTGGCGTAACTGCAATTAAGTGTGCCCGAGTAACAAGGGTATCAGTCATCCTTTTCATTTTGATCTAACGTAGGTCGGTAACGCGTTCCTTTCTTTTTCTTTCAAGTAGCGAGAAGTGACTACAACAGTTGCACTAACATATACGCAGTGATTATACGCCTGTTTTGTATGCTTTGCCCCTTCCGCAGTTCTACGGTCAATCGGACACCTACACGTACGCCCTGGACATCATGAACATGATTTTCACAGCCGTTTTTGCGCTTGAGTTTGTCCTCAAGATTGTGGCCTTCAGGTTCAAGGTGAGACCGCCCCTCAGATGTTTTTATTACCAAAAAACGGTGTCCTTAAAGTTGTTCAATGTGATTCTAAACGCGAACTGGCTCCAAAGATGCAATTACAACCTGAGTAAGACCTCGACTACTATATAGCGACGCTGTGAACGCTTGCGCCATTGTATGTTGGGAAAATGCGCACGAAGGGTGCCCTATTCTTTCGAACAAAGTATTGCGTTCTATAAATGCATGGGGGCGGCTCGCATGTCGGCGAACAGTCTGTACCTCTTTTTCGGAAAAGAATGTTGATAAGGACTCCTTCATCTACGTGCTTTCAAAGTACAAACCAAACTTGAGCAAACGTGCAATGGCCTCCAGCAAGTCATGACCATGTGAGTGACTACAATGTTCAACATGACATTCCTTCAGTTGTAATATCAAGCATCTGGAGCTAGGAGAGCGAAACATTGCACCTTTGAAAGGCCATCTCGTCCAAGATAAAGCGAATTTTGAATTGTCGCGTTCTTAACATGAAAATTGGGAAAGAGGAAGTCGGGATTTATTCCAGCCCATTTCAGTTTTTAGGCGAAACATTCCATGAGCCTTTAGAGCAGGCTCTCTCACTCGACGTTCATTTGAGTAAAAATTTAAAAACTGGTTGTATATAGCATTAGTATTTTTTATAATAATTGTCTTGAAAGATTTCTTCGACGTTTTCTTCCGTCGACAGCGGTCCCCTTTGTCACCATAGATATGGTGCTTCTCTCACCCGTGCACGAATCTGTGCATATGGGGACACGCCAAAGCACGAATTTTCGATATCCCTATTTAGGGACATCGACAGGCATCCCGCTCCTACAGAGGTTTGCCAGCACGGCCTTTGCACGCCACCATCTTGTTTTGGTGTGTACAGACCGGCTGGTAGTCAAGCTTGGATGGATGAATGGATGGATGTTAACGGGTGTACCCTATATAAAGGGCGGTAGCTTGCCTCATCTAACACGTCTTCCTAAGGCGTGCTCACAGTTACAAGACTGATGCCTCAACAAAGCATTTTTCACCCGCATTGGCCTAGACTGAAAGCAGTCACGCTTCAAAAGTTAGTCTGGCCACTGTGGGTGGCAAAATTATTCGTTTGACTGCCAGTCTAGACACCTTGGTTAGGCCTTAGCAAAGCTTGACTATCACCGATCTACACCCACCAGCACAAAAATGGCTGCACCCAGACGCCGTATAATTGTAAATATATATAGTAACGGGTTGCCTGTCGCTGTGAAGATGAAAACTAAATAACGGCGTGTTCCTTTTTGTGCAGAACTATTTCGGGGATGCCTGGAACGTGTTCGACTTCATCATTGTCCTTGGAAGCTTCATCGACATTGTCTACTCCGAAGTAAACGTGAGCGATGTCCCTCTCCGCGCCGCCCTCCAAGGAGTCCCGACGCGCTTCGCAATTCGGACAATGGCGAGGCTCCGTCCGCCGGTTTACTTTGTGGATTGGACTGGATTATATTGGATTGTGGCGACTTAACCCTTCCCATCGGGCATAATGGTTGCCAGACTGGAGCGGAACCAGCGGCACTAAGCTTCGAACAGCCTATTGAACGCCGCGGGGAAGTCACCAAATCCAAATTCAACACGCTTCGCTTTGCTTTTGCGGTAATCTTGATAAGACGGTTTGTGATCTTTTCTTGACTAACCGACCATAAAAGAGCAAGGTGACTGAACTCTCATCTGGCTAAACCACGGAATGTGGTCGGAGAAACGACATCGTACGTTAAATTTTAAAAGTCAGGATAATTTTTTTTCTTCGCGTATGTTGAGATAATTGTGAAGAAGGCTATACCACCTGCGCTTTGAAAAACGATAGTCTTAAGAAACTAAAAAAGAAACACGATTGTACGAAAAAAATTGTTCGATTTCTTTATGGTCGGAATAAAAGTCACAAACCGTTTTCTCGGAATGTTTTCCCGGTGGCTTCAACGCTGTTAACAGCGCTCGCGTGTCAGCAGTACGCGGCGGACGGCGAGGCCCGGCCTCGGGACTTCTTGGAGGCGGAACTAACCTCCTGGTCACGGATTCCAAAAGGAGCCCACGGTAGGAAAGGCAGACTCCGGCTTTTGCAAGTACCGCCTCTGGGCGCCACCATCTTACTGCTCGCTTGTGTAGATCGTCCGATGGACAAAGCTCCACTAAGACGTGTCCGCAGTTGCCAGACTGGCGCACCAGGGTGGCCAGCGTAGTTTTTGAAGCCTGACTGCTTGCAGACGTCTGTACTCCCTTTGACCTTGCAATGTATGGTCGGCAGCGACGCTACGAGTCATCGGAGCCAGTTCATAACTCGGAGCGTGTCACGCGCACCTTCCGGTTGGGCGGAAAGGTGCACGGAGCGTGAAGTCACATGGCACGTGTAAAGCACTGGACCTTGTAACCTGTAATGAGAAATTGAAATCATCACGCATCAAAATATATACTTACACAAGTGGCTAATTACCTTTTGGAAACATTTTGGTATAACATATAGGTGTTTCTACATGGCCCATATATGTTATATCGGCGCCTTTTTATTGATTACATATCTGTATAATGAAGGTAACTGAAACAACCGTAAATATTATTGAACGATAGCGCTCCTTTTTCGCACCGATATCGAGACCGATCATTCGAAGAACACCGTTACGGTATAATTTAGTGGTGTGTATTTTAATGACCGCCTGGAACTGAGCATAGTAAAAACCATAATGTCAGAAACGTTTGTCACTGGCTCAGTTCATTATCTCAGTATGTGTCCACCTTTTGAAATCCGTGTCCGGGTCAGCACGAGACTGGGTTCTTGCTAAAACGTAATTACAACAACAAACAAAAAAAAAGGGGGGGGGGAGAGTTGCATGTGATTTATTGTCTCGAAAGTCCCGCTGATAAACATAGTCTAAGCATGTGTGCCTTTCAGTAGCGGGTGTTATCTCGACAATTTAGAGATATCTCGATTGAAAGCGTCCAACTTGCAGTAGAGCGCTAGATTTTTAATGCATGTTGTCCGAGGCACGCTGGTCATCGAAGAGTGACTGACGACTCAGTCGGAACCCGGATGAACGCGAGGATAAGATGCGAATGCTTTTCTGTTTGCTTGTATTCAACTTTATTTCGTGCCAGCATGCGTCGATCTGGTAGAAGAAATAGTAGTGTGCCATGGCTGCTGACAGGCGCGAAATCGGCAACCACGCAAAGTCTTCCCTGTGACGTTCTGTGCAGAAATGCTATATACGGTCAAATCAAGAACTGGACAAAGAAGGCCATGTATGGCCCAATACAGGGTGTGTGATTTTAATTCGAACAAATTTATTTAAAAATCTTCCAGCTTTTCCACTCTGGTGAAGAAGGAAGACCAGCGGAGCTGTACAATGGAAAGTAATGGCCGGCCGCAAGTCGGCAAGCCAGAGTGGAAAGGCTGCCGCCATCTAGGAGTGACGGCGGCAACCAAATACGTGGCTTGCTGCCGTCGCTCATAGATGGCGGTAGGTGTCCAGACTCCAGAGATGGGTGTCTTCATTTCTTTGCGGGGGATACGGTCCTGGGGACACTAGCCCTTAACAGCTCCACTGTAAAAAAGAAAGCTGTGAAAGGTGGAGTATTGAGGTTTGTGCGAGAGAGTTATTCGACCAGGGGGACTAATAATACAGGTTAATCATCACAATAAGTCAAACGATGTACTAAAATTGTAAATTATTTTTTTCATTAGTGACAATAAACAATAGTTCCAATTAGAAACTTTTTGAACGTGATCTAAAACAACTAAACAATTTTTAGAAAGATTTGGAGCATGTGATAAGGCGGTTGAAAAGGTTATGAATCGTGTCTTCAGACCGCCAGCCTGTTTGCTCGATATCCTTCTAAATGTGACTTATTTAGTTGTTTAGATAACTCTCATTAAGTTTTTAACTGGAATTATATGTTTAGTTTATCTAACTAAAAAAGTGTATTAACAAATGTTAGTTAATTATTTGACTTCTTGCGACGTTTAGACCCATGTACCGTGTCGCCCTGGCCGTATAACTCACTCGCACAGACCGCACTAGTGTACCATTTGCGGCTTTTCAAAAATAAGTCTGTTCGAATTAAACGCAAACACTCTGTATATAATATGGCTATATTACAGACTTGTACGTAAGGCGTTAAAAGAAACGCATTACTTCTATCTGGTTAAAACAATATTGCTATTAATTTTTAAATATTTTTTGTATTGATACGATTCGTTTTTGTGAGTAATAAGCGCGTTATTGAATGATGTATTTTGTATCATCAAATATTTCATCCGCCCTCACATACTGCCCTAACCAAACAACTTTATCTATATATATATATATATATATATATATATATATATATATATATATATATATATATATATATATACAGGGTGTTTAACGAAAGGTAGACAACTTCGATATTGCAAAAACTACGCGTTGCAACAAAAAAAGGCTAGTGTCGTTTTGGTCTTGGGCCAGGGGCCTATTTAGGAAAATTATTAAAGTCCGGGATAATTCGATTATTAATTATTTTTGCGTAATTAACTTTTTTTAATATTGTGTTTAAGGGCATGGTTTTAATTAGAAAATTGCTCAGCGTCATCAAAAAACACTAAATCAACAAATTGCAGAACGATAGAAGGCACGCGAAGCATTTTACGGTTTTGTGAAAAACCGCACAAATTCGACGGGTTTTTAAGTTTCGGTTCGTTATCGGAGCGCATCTAGGCCCCGGCGGCACCGCGCCCCGTGGAGAGATAGTGCAACCAGCCTCTGCTGCGTCACGCGATGACAGCGCAGCAGAGCGAGCAGAGACTGGTTGCACTTTCTCTCCACGGGGCGCGGTGCCGCTGGGGCCGAGATGCGCTCCGATAGCAAACCGAAACTTAAAAACCCGTCGAATTTGTGCGGTTTTTCACAAAGTCGTAAAATGCTTCGCGTGCCTTCTATCGTTCTGCAATTTGTTGATTTAGTGTTTTTCGATCATACTAAGCAATTTTCTAATTGAAACCATGCCCTTAAACGCAATATTAAAAAGTTAATTACGCAAAAATAATTAACAATCTAATTATCCCGGACTTTAATCATTTTCCTAAATAGGCCCCTGGCCCAGGACCAAAACGACACAAGTCTTTTTTTGTTGCGACGCGTAGTTTTCTCAATATCGAATTTGTCCACCTTTCGTGAAACACCCTATATATATATATATATATATATATATATATATATATATATATATATATATATATATATATATATATATATATATATATATATATATATATATATTTATTTTTTTCGAGGAAATTAGTTAGTATACGTTTCGAGAGAAGGAACAATTAACGATATTTTGTTGCTTCGGGAGAGGAATTACCCCCTTGCTCGCCCTGTGACTTTCAGGGCGAGAAAAAAAAAATGCAATGCCGGCAAGAAAATAAAAATAATGCCCATGAACGCGTTAAACGGCTAAGCAATATGAAAGACGCAAAATAAATTTTTGAGCGTGTAGCGAGTAACGGTATTTTAGTTCCTTTCATCAGTAACGTGTCTGGCTCTGTCCTTGCCCACTCTTTGACATGGCATACGGCATATCCCACGGACGCTCCGAGTGGAACTGTGGTGGGGAAGCGGGTCTAATGCTGCGTTCTTTGCCGCGTGTCATTGCCCCGCCAGCCCGGAACCAACATCATAAGCATCAACTTCTTCCGTCTGTTCCGCGTGATGCGCCTCGTCAAGCTTCTGAGCAAGGGCGAGGGCATCCGCACCCTCCTCTGGACCTTCATCAAGTCCTTCCAGGTGAGGGACCGTCTCTACCATGCCAGCTCTTCCTCTAGGTCTACTTGCAGTCAGGAATCCGGCTATCAGCGCATCATAATACTTGGACGGATTAGTATACATAACATATATTTATTTTAATTTAAATTCCAACATATTTATTAAGGCGAAAGCCTTATACGTCTCATCGTTCGGTCGACCTTCAAAGTCCTCGAGCGAAAACACGTCGGCGACACGAAAGGTACCAAAACGTTTACGCGACCACTCAGGCGATTTAGAGGCAATGAAATTAAGAAGGATTGCTGAGCGAATTAAGATTATGACTCAGCACATTGAGAAGGATGACTCAGCACATTAAGAAGGATTGCTGAGCGAATTAAGATTATGACTCAGCACATTGAGAAGGATGACTCAGCACATTAAGAAGGATGACTCAGCACATTAAGAGAGGTTCTCTTTTCCGCTTGGGCTCTCGCCTTCAAGTCGTCTTAGGGATAACATAAGAGAGGCTGTGAACATTTAAAAATAACGCCGCGGAAAGTAGACTAATGCGATTTGTGCGGGTGAGTTATACTACCAGGGATGCATAATATATGGGACTCATTCTCGCAGTAAGTTGGATAATTAACTAGAACTTGCGATATAACGTTTTAATTAGTGAAACGTTATTTCGCTTCCAATTAGGTTCCAATTAGAAACTTGCGGAGCGTCAGCCAAAACCACTAAATCAGTCAATTTTATAAATATTTGAAGCACCTTGGTAAGCGCGGGGGTCCTCTAACGTTTCCATTCGTACAAACGCAGATGATAACACGATGATAATGCAATTAAATGCAAAGGTACGGGCGAGCGGGACAAAAATGACAAAATAGTCAAAATAAGCAGGATGACGAAAATAGTCTCTTCCCCAGGGATTATCTTCGTCCTGATAACATTTGCATCGGCGTTCGCGCACCGCCAACGTCGTACCTGTTGCCCGAATGAACACTTTAGCGGAGCACCGCGCTTGCCTCGTACTTCGAGTCTTTCTAAGATTGCCCGATTTAGTGGCTTTAGTTAGTCATCTGACTTCTCGTGAGGTTTATCCTCCTATATTATGTCACCCTGGTCGTTAAACGCACCCGCACAAACCGCATGCGTCTACCTTTCACTTATTTTTTTTCTTGAACAAATCTGTTGAAATCAGAGCCGTATATGGGGAGAGTTTGGCCAGTCTATGATCTCGCCGCCGTAACGCCTCCCTTCCGACTGAGCCAATCAGCCCGCGGCGCAGACCGAGAGGCGTGAGCACATGCGCGTGAACTCCCGGCTGCTTCCAGCTGAGCGGGGAAGGGCCGCCATTTTCATTCCTTCGCCCGGCGGAATTCATAGCGGAATGCAAGGGATCGACATTCAAATTCCGGTTCTTTCCTTTTATTTGGCAGGCTCTGGCAAGAAAAATGATATAGGGTTATTCCTCGGTGGCCTTAAAAAGCTAACGAATGGAGTATCTCCATGTTTGAACGCAAACTTTTATTCGGGCGAAAAAGAAATAAGCCCGTAGCGGACGTCGTGTAGCCTCAACAGTGCATTGCGCCGTCAGCGTTGCGTCAAAATGGCGGTCGTCTTCTCTTTGCTCTCTTCTTTCTCTCTCGCTCCTTCGGTGCTCTCCTCTCTTTCCTTCACTTTTCTCCTCTCTAGCACCTTCGTGGCCACACCCACTGGCCAAACTCTCCCAATATACGGCTCTGGTTGAAATTAAAATTGAACACCCTCTATACGTATGTATATATGTTCCAGCCACGTTTTGATGAACCTCGCTGGTGCCTGCCATAGATAATAAAAGCTTAAAAAACCAGCAGGCGTTGGCGAGTCCTGCGCATTTGTGATTGCTTCACAAAGCGCCCCGAAGAACGAAACAAAACGCGTGAATGCGGACCGCAAGTTCGTCTGCTTTTTTGTAGGGGTTCTGGTGACGCCAGAACGCCGAGCTTTGATTGGCTCCGATTGAAGGATAGTGGGTGGACCTCAAGGCAGCTTGCTTTGAGGTCTACCCACCATCCTTCGATCAGAGTCAATCAGAGCCCGGCGTCTTCCTGGCGTCACCGCAACTCTTGCGCAAGAAGCAGACGACTTGCCCTCCGCATAGATTAAGCTCTGCGTTTCTTTAACTGCCCGTGACCAAAGCGACGACCGGTCGCCTGATGCTCAAACTTTGAATTCCTCGCAGCCGTCGTTTCCATATCGAAGGCTTCGTGCTACTTGAACACGTAGCACAGCCGCGCTACCGGATGAAAATGATAACAACACTCTAAGGTTTCTGGAGCGACCGCAATCTGCAAAGGGAGTGTGGCGAACGACGGGGCTGAGACCGTTGCGGCGTAAAAATGCCGTCCGCGCTGTGGCAGTGAGCGAGGTCACGGTGAAACGCTATGCTCAATGCCACTGTGCAGAGTGTTCGCGTAGGTCTCAACACGTTATAAGCCTCCCTCCCCCGAAAAAAAAAAAAAGAAAGCAGCGATTGGCTCTTCCACGTGCCTTGCGGGAGAGTAGTCGCACAAGATTTCTTAGAGCGAAATGAAAAGTGCTGGCCGCCTTTCGTTAGCGTGGTGCAGGCGGGAGTAAATTCTACGTAGGATGTCGGCTCAAAATGTGACGCAATCTGTGGAGACCTCTATGGGGAAAACCGGACTGGACAGTTGATACATTAACCCCTTCATTGCCCGTTAATCGGATAGTCGGAGGAGTTGTTAGCAACCTAACGCGGGGCAGACACCTTCGATAACTCTTACAAATTTCGCATATTTTATGTAACTTTAACAAGAACTGCAAGATTCTTAACGTTGTAATTGTTTACATCGAAGCTCATTCAGTGAGTTGCCGGCTACGAGTAGAGTGTTCGAACGGCGAGTATTGAGGCTCGCTTGATGTTCGGGCTTGAGTGCTCATCCTGCTGTTCTTTCCAGGCCCTCCCTTACGTCGCCCTGCTAATTGTGATGCTCTTCTTCATCTACGCAGTCATTGGGATGCAGGTGGGAATCTTTGTCACTTTGTCACAATATTTTTTGCCATTAGTTTTTTCCCATTTGGGTAAACGGCACGACATCGTGGTGTGGTCCACTTAAGGCAAGAAGCAACACACAGTAGGCAGCTTGTGAGGTTGCAATAAACACCTGTAGCGAATAAAAACACAACGACACTACAACCGAATGCTTAAGGTACGTTGCAATATTTACTTTTGAACATATCAGAAAGTTGCCTAGTATATGACAATTAATGTTCTTCTTCTCACTTTAGCGAAGCTAAACTCCGTAGGCGAGCACGAAGGCTTGCTTTGGAGAGCGAACCTATTGGTCGGGTGGTCGCTGAGCGATACTTGCTTATATCTTGCGTCAAAGAGATAATATTCTTCTTCGTAGCGCAAACACGCCGTCGCTTTAAAGGTACGACACCACCTACATGTACAGCACCGTATAATGCCTGTTTCCGTTCCTTCGAGCCGACAGGCGAACGTTCAACGAGGTCAGAACGGTTTGCTCAAGCTGCACGATGCCTTCGTCTCGCAAACGGTCAGCAAGGAAGGCTCTAGCAGCAAATCCTTCGCCAACAACCTCTTTTGTCATACGTACCAAATTAGCTGAATATCCGCCTCATTTGTTGGCCTTTGGTGTTTTCCAGCACCCTGTGTTTGTATGGTGCCAGAGTAACGGAAATTAGGTATGCTCTAAACGCGAGTGTACGTGCGAAGATGATTGATGGTGTTAAAGGCGAACTCTTTTTCACTGTAGCGGAGATATATGGTATGCAACTTTCACGTGACAAAGTACCAATGTTGTCTCATAACACTTTGAAACATGAATGGGAGTGTGCAAGAAGTCTCTTTGATTTCAGTTGTTCGGCAAGATCGGCCTCGAGAACGACAGTGCCATTGACAGGAACAACAACTTCCAGACGTTTCCACAGGCTGTGCTTGTATTGTTCCGGTAATTCCACTTCTACTTAGCCTTTCGCACGTCCTAATCAGTTTTCACATCTCTATGCTATATGCCTTCTGAGGATCATCGTCCTTCTCAGGATTATCTCAGAGAACGTGTCTTCAAACAATAGTCTCTTTGCATTTTTGGCCTTTACCTAATAATAATTAAGCGAGCTCAAATCACTGTGCATCCCGAAAAATGCTGTGAAACTGAGGTTACTGTTTTTGGTCAACGCCCGTATTTGTTGTTTTCTGGTTTTTGTGGAGACTCGTTAATGCGAGTCTCCACTGATTGAAGGATAGTGGGTAGACCTCAAGGTCTACCCACTATCCTTCAATCAGAGCCAATCAGAGCTCGGCGTTCTGACGTGATCACAACCCCTACAAAAGAAGCAGACGAACTTGTGCTCCGCATCCAAAATGAAGTGGAATGTAGAACAGTACATACTGAGGTAAAGTAGCACAAGCACAAAGATTGGAAGAAGAATGAGACAAGACGGAGTGCTGCCTTTTCAGGTTTTTATTTTGGGTAATCGTCGTCGAAAACAAGCTGAAAGGCCCACTTCTTAAATGTTCATAAATTATTTTAGTATTGTTATTACCGTAGCGCATGCATAAAAATGACATCAGCTCGTACGCCCTTAGTTTGTTCGAAGCTGCTTATGATTTCCATCGCGGGTGCATAACACAAACTATATTCCAAGAAAAAAAAGAGATTTACGGGACATTTTTTTAAAGGTATACAAAACCCTGTCACCTGATGCACGTGATGTTCGTGGTTATGGAATTAAGTTACTGCGCAGGCGAGCTGGTAAACGATCGTAGTGATAAGAAAACCCCTTGAGATTAGATACGTGAAAAAGGACAACATAACACCGTCATGTGAGACGGTGTTGTGTTGCCCCTTTTTTGTGCCTAGTCTCTAAGTTTTCTTCTTTTTTTTATGTGGTTTTGGAATTATGAATAATCTACTGTACTCATCATCACATACAAAAAAGTTCTGCGCATTATTCGTGCACTGTGCGAAGTAGTTCTTGCAAGAGTTGGTTAATTTTGTGTTTGAAACGTTTACATCTTGATAAAAGAACACCCTAATCTAAGTTGCACCTACATCCATCTTAATTCAACGCATTATGGAGGAAATTAGTAATGTTCCGTGGGGGCGCGCCGGACCATTTTTACTGCGATGCGGTTCTTGAAGTGAATACTAGTATAGATAAGAGCAGCGAAATCTTTTAGACAGGTTCATGAGCTGCCCGATTTGCTCGTCCTCTATGAAACCATCCAAATTTCTGGAGGCCGTCGTTGTGTGAACCAATGGCGCACATCGGGCTACTCCTTGACCTTTGGCAAAGTTGTCGGGTAGCGAGGGTCCAGATGGTTCAGAGGCCCGATTTGACGAGTCCCGCTGCGCACAGATCCGCCACCGGCGAGTCCTGGCAGGAGATCATGCTGTCATGCCTGAACACAAAGGAGGCCAAATGCGACAAGTCTTCAGAAGAAGGGGACCAGGCCCCATGCGGGAGCGACGTTGCCCTCATCTACTTCATCTCCTTCTACATCCTATGCTCCTTCCTGGTACGCTATTCTTCACATTTTCCGAACGTCCGCATGGTTTAAATTATGTTGCTGTCCTTCGACCAAGTAAACGGGATTTGCTGCACAGTGTTGTACGGAACGGCGTTCCAAGGAATGACGTTCCTGGAAAGGGTTTCTTTTGTGAGGAACGGAGGAACGCCGCCGTTCCATCTTAGGTCGATGGAATAGAAACGGGAACTCGTTACATTTTCGAGGGAACGGGTTCCCATTCTCTCTAAAACGCAACGAGTTCGTGTATTTATCTTAAATTTTTTCCAAACTTTTACAGGCATTTAGTACTTTTGGTAACAATTATGGCAATGTCCGTGATGATGTCTTCACGGGATGGGGAAATATTCGAGGGAGAATCGAAAGAAGGAACTGGAACAAATCTGATCGCGTCGACTCAACATGCATAATTCGTATAATGTAGTTTGATGTGGATATTTTCATTTCCTCGCTTAATTCATCTACGAATTATCCAGCACGATAGTAATTAAAGTACGCAACTGTAACTTTAAAGTAACCATACGTTCTAATCTCAGAAACGTAACGAGAAAGTGTTCCGCACCACTGGAACTTGTAACGGGAACTCGTTCTAAGATTTAGAAGGAGCGATGGATGAGGCTTTCGTTCGTGTTTTGGAGGAACGTTTATAACACCGGTATTTGCATCCCAATTTCTGGTTGCAGTGGCAAGTAGCGTTGCCGCTTGTTACCAGTCACTGAGCAAATTCAGAAATGAGTTTCCTACGAAAATAATTGATTTTGTGATAAAAATATTCAATAAAACTGAAAAAAAATCAACACACAACAGAAGAATGAATGAGAACCTGATCTTAAGCCGTCTTGACTAAAGAAAGTTATCTTGAAAGTCAGTTTGAAACCAAGAGCTTGATTTACAGTGTTCAAAAGGAAACTGGAGTGGTTCTGTATTTGAGAAGAAAAAAAATTTCAAGGGGCATTGAAGTGGTGTTTGAGATCTTCGTTTTATTGTCATAACTCAATCTACGAGTTAAAAAAAATGAAATTACATTTATGCGCGGCCGATTTGCGTATTAAAAAAGTTATCAAGTTCCCGGCACTTACCGTCGGCGCAGAACAACAGATGGCGCTACCGAACTATGCTGTATATGGTCGAACGACGGACGGCGCTTGTCGGTCAATCGAGAGCGACGAGTTCTCGCGTGGATGATCTGGACTGGTCGGCCGCTCGTCCACGCGAAAACCCATCGCCCGCGAGTGGCTGACCGTCCATCGTTCGACCATATTCAGCAAAGTTCGGTAGCGCCATCTGTCGTTCTGCGCCGACGGTAAGTGTCGGGAACTTCGATCACTTTTTTTTAAATGCAAATCGGCCACATATGAATGCAATTTTGGGTTGTTTAGGACGCGTAGAGCTCGTCGATTAAGTTATGACCACAGAACGAGTATTTCAAAAAGCACTTTACTGCCCCTTTCCATCGTCTTTATTTGGCCTCCAGAATTACGAATATCAAAATTATGTTTCAGACTGATGCGCCAGGTAGCCACAACAGCACTTGCAAAATAGCGTTGAAGCCCCTCCTTCCCGTCGCGTTCGATGCGAGGAGGGAATCATGACGTAGGATACGTAGATCTCACCATTTCCGCGCTTCCCGCAAGCCTCACCGGAGCAGTCGAAAGCACTGCACGTGTTCCCTCACAAGCGGCACGCGCAAGGCAGCTGGAGGGTATGACGTCATACCCAGTGAACGGTTTTCCGGTACTTCTCGCGTCTATTGATACGGACGGGAAAACTGCTTCTGAAACTGCAAAACCTTTTTATTTTCTCAGCCCCTTCTTTTCGCGAATCGGTCACAGAGGACATAATCGCGGTCACTACATTTCGAGAATTCCAGACGCCAGCCTTGAAACTCTGAAGGATAGTAATTTTTGCGTGCCCTTAAATTTCGCGAATATTTCAATTTGTGAAATTCGCGAAAATGAAGGGCTCGCGAGCATTAACATGCAAAGAAAAAAACATTTTTTTTTTAAACAGCTTAGATGGAAAAAGGATGTCATAAAACGATTTTACAACGAAGAAAAAAAAATTTTCGAGCTATATTTACGGCGCTATACGAATTTGTAGTTGGCGCCCGCGGGCGCCGCGGAAAAGTGGCCCTTATTTATCACGTGACGGGCCCATATTTGTCACGTGGTGCTCGCGCTCTTTCGGAAGCTTCGTATGGCCTCTAAAAGTAACTTATTCATCTTTATTTAAAGTATAACAAAAAACTAAGATGAATAAGTAACTTTTAGAGCCCAAAGGAAACTCCTGAAAAAGCGCAAGCAGACGTGATCGACCTGTGCGCCGGTCAGATGACGGCGGCGGCGCCCCGAACCAGAGGAACTTCTGCGGCGGCGGCGACGGCGGCGTTCGCACAACGCTCAGCGTGCGGCGGCGGCGTCGCTTTACGGCTCCGGCGACGCAGGGCGGCGGCGCGCGGGCCTACCACGTGACCAGCGGCGGCTCCAGCGGGCGCCAACTACAAATTCGTATAGCGCCGTAAATATAGCCCTAAAATTTTTTTTCTTCGTTGTAAAATCGTTTTATAATATCCTTTATCCATCTAAGCTGTTTAAAAAAAATGTTTTTTTTTCTTTGCATGCGTCCTTTAAGGGTTTTAGAGCATTCAAATTCACACGTCAAACATTCGGTAAAATTCACCTCGAACTTGTTGTTGTTGTTTTTTTTCAAGAACCTCTTCAGCTTTTCTTTGAAGCTCGAAATTGTATTCCTTCGTATGTCTGTATTACCTCATTCTATGTCGTTCTTTGTATGAGACACTCTTATCTGTTTTTTTTTTTTTTTTCGTTTGTCGATGGCGCCTTTTACAAGAAACGGTTTTCTTCCTTCATTTTTTCTTTTGTTCGATGTTTAATATGGTCTTTCTAACTCAGCACTGTATGTGAACTCAAGAGCAATCAGGTTTTCTGGGTCCCCCTCGGCAGATCATCAACCTGTTTGTAGCAGTGATCATGGACAACTTTGATTACTTGACACGGGATTGGTCCATCCTGGGGCCTCACCACTTGGACGAGTTCGTGCGACTCTGGTCAGAGTATGACCCGGATGCCAAGTGAGTCGAAACGCCGACACGTGGCGGGAAAGATGTCTCCTCTTAGATATTTCCGAGCAGAATTCAAACAAACAACATTTCTCGTCATCACAAAAAAGAACTGCAAGCTTTGATGTCATTTTCCAGCAGGCTGACCAACACGCCTCCTGCATGTTCTGTGCCCGAACGGCCAATGTCGCATCTTTCGCAGCATTGCATCCTAAAAATATGTTCATTTTACACGAAATAAAAAGAAAAAAAAAAGAAAAAAAAACATCTTGGACTGAGAACGTGTTGCTTAGTAGCGCAAAAAAACATAATACGAAGTGGAGAAATAGGATATAACAGATACTGTCGAGACCCGTTATAACAAAGTCAACGGGAATCGGAAATCACTTCGCTATATCCGCTATTTTGTTATAACTGACTTCGATTATAACGAAGCGGAAAGGGGAATGGGAAATTGTGACGCTTCGCTGTAGCCGCTATTTCGTTATAACCGATTTCGTTATAACCGTCTCGACAGCACTGCCATTCTAAAGCATAAAATGCTTTTTAGCCGAACCGCCCCCTCCCCACCTCCCCAATCCCAAAATTGTGTCCGTCCGTCCACGCATTTCCCGCTAAATCTAACTGCGAAATTGACGTCACATGACCAAGCACCAATTCAGTTTCCCCGCTCTATTTAGCGTGGAAACTGATGTTAGGTTAACTGACATCACGAGACCTGAAAACCAATTCAGTTTCCCCGCCAAATATTGCGGAAAAATGTGACGTCACGTGACGTATACACCAATTCAGTTTCTCCGCTAAATTTGGCGAGGAAATCAGTGTCACGTGACCTGACGTCACGAGGCCAACACACTAATTCAGTTTTGTTGCTAACTTTAGCGGGCAAACTAATGTCATGGGACTTGACGTCACGTGACAAGATAGTTTTACGTGGAAAATTTAAGTGACGTGATATTTTTTACCAAGTCACTTTCCCCCGCTAAGTTTAGTGGGAAAATTAAAAACAATATATTTTATTCTTCACTCCTCAAATTTAAACACGTCGCTTCTTAGGTACAGCGTTTCATGCTTTACATGACTTTGGAGGAAAAGGTCGCTGTTAATATTTTGTGACTATTTCAACCTCTGCCGGCCATTTTAGTTTACAAAAAGGGGGCCGCATGTTTTCTCAGAAAGATATCCCAGAAACGCACAGGGACAATTCCATGCGAACGGCGGTGCTGGCTAATGGAGGCAACCTTTAGAGACACCCATACATCGCGTGAGAAACCGGGATTCGTCGGTCGACGCACCCGTCACCCTTGCAGAGGCCGAATTAAGCACTTGGACGTGGTGACGCTGCTTCGAAAGATCCAGCCTCCCCTGGGTTTCGGCAAGTTGTGCCCACACAGGGTGGCCTGCAAGGTGAGCTTCGTACTCATGCATCGCGTCGCTTCAACTGTCCAATGGGTGCCGCCGTAAGGATCGGCATATTTTTGCTGATCCTTACGCGCTTCGCCCAATTCCAATTCCAAACGCACATAACTGAAACGGTGCACGCGAACGTTGTCTCGCAAAACCTTTGATGTCTATTTTGCTTAGAACTCAACTCAAGGTTGTTAAAATTTTAAAAATAGTGCAAACACGGCGACTGTGCATTTCCTATGTCCCATGAAGGCCTGTTTATCGTCTTCACACTGCTTTGTGAGTTCGTTCTCGGGCGGCTTGCTGAACGCAAAAACACGTAATAGGGGCTGGCGACGAGCAGGATAAACGCGAGAATTTACGAATTTAACAAAATACGCGAACAATGACCACCAGGAGAGAGCTTGTGAACCATTGTGCAGACGACGAAAAAAGCCAGTATAGGACATAGGAGATGCACGACCGACGTTTCTGCGCTATTTTTAATATTTCACCGCCTCTAAGTTCAGTTCTAAAAAAATAGACGTACAACTTTTTTGCAAAACGAGGTTCGCGTGTTTAATTTCAGATGTGTTTATTTAAAATTCGAATTTTGCGAGGCGTGAAAAAATGTGCTGAATCTATAGGGCCGCGCCCTATATGTAATGCATCAGGACGGAGGATTTAAGACGATATGCCAGGTTGATTGGCCTAAGACTGGCAAACTCTTCCTGTGAGTCGTTTTTTTTTGTTGTTGTTGTTTCGAAGGTTAAACGAGCATTTTATTACGTCCAGACCCGTTACTCGGGTAAGGTTTATACAAGATACGTTTTATTTATTTATCTGGTAACTCCAGGTCGGTTGCTGAGTGTTTAGGCTGAAACAGAGCGCAGCGATAGCGCGTCTTGTAATTAAGCCCGGGCGGGGTACATCTGTTCTTATGATGACCTCAAGTGCAAATTCCACGGGGAGCCATATTCGATTACAAGATTTCATATTCGTTATAATCACTCATTAGTCGTAAGGCCCATAACGGCTGACGATGTGCCATTATACTAGCACTCCAGAGGTCTATGACCGTCTTATATCTTGATGAGTGCACCCTTACCTTTTCCACGTCGATTGAACTGTGATGCACCGTAAGCCTTCCCACAGTAGAACAGCCCTGTAAATGTTTTTTTTTTCTAACTTGTGGGATAAGGTTGGCTCTCGTTGACGAAGCGATGGCATTGCTCCCTCTTCCGCAGAAACTGGTGTCGATGAACATGCCGCTCAACAGCGACGGCACTGTCATGTTCAACGCCACTCTGTTTGCTGTCGTCCGCACCTCGCTCAAGATCAAGACGGACGGTAAAGACCCGCAACCTTTCTCCACACCGCTACTTCACTTAACGCCTACGGTGGAGTCAACGCACTCTTCTATAAGTACAAATACAATACGCTGCCATCGGCGTCATTAGGTTTAGCCAGCATATTGCTAAACTACTTGCGAGCGTGATTGACAGGACGAATATCCTTATCGTGTGTACAGGAAAGTTGTATCGTCCGCATTGGTATGTGAAGTCCTTTCCTCACACGTACCACTGCCGCTTGCTTGAAGTATACTATTTCGGGAGTTAGGATCACCATTATCTTTGATGGCACTTTCTCACAATGCGATAAACTAAAAAGATTCAATGATCAGAATGGTCGGAGCGAGAGGATGCCAATTAGGGGCAATATCCATTGTTGGAAAGCCCAAATTATTATCTCGTTACGCACGCACAGGAAACATCGACACTGCCAACGAGGAGCTGAGGGCAATCATCAAGAAGATTTGGAAGCGCACGAGCCCCAAGCTATTGGACCAGGTAGTTCCCCCCGCAGGTAAGAAACTGCTCTCCCACCGGTCCCCGTAGCAGGGATGCATCTCACTTTGGAGATGCATTCTGAACGTTTGTAACATTTGGGTTTCAAAGTCAGGGTCGACTTAGAGAGGTAATATTTATCGCTGCTTCCTGATTGTCTTCCCTTCTTTGTAATCTGGAATACCGTAAAGTGCGATCAGATCAATAATTGCCATCGTTTTAATGGTCTCTTGCAGACAGCCGAAGGGCTGCGGGGTGTTGCTAAAAATGTTTTTTTTTTTTTTGTGTGTGTTTCTACACTACACCTTTCTACTCCAACTGGTGTATCGTGCTTATCTATTCAGGGTGTGTGATTTGCATTCGAACATATTTTCTTTTAAAAGAAGGCGAGAGTTAGACGATGCATTTATCAAACTAGGCGGGCATTAGATGAGGGGATAATTGTCATCATGATAATTAAGCTGACTAATTAACTAAAATGTGGTAATTAACTGTTTTAATTGTTGGTGTTAGAGGACATGTTGCAATAGCAGTATTGACGGAAATTACTATTAGGGACAAGACCCTTTAAAAGAATTTGCGAAAATGTGATAGTTTTTTTTTAGATATTAATTGATCAATTTTCACGTTTTTTAGTCCGGTTTCAAAATTGGGCGCAAAAAGAGCACCGCAAGCCCTGCCACCCTGCCAACAATGGCGATTAGAAAAATGGCACAGTCGTCTGAGTCGCGTCGTCACTTGTGTCGTCGGCGCACCCACCAAGGACACACTGCCGAGGTAGTGACGACATAATTGAAACGACTGCGTCACTCTTCCAAGAGTCATTGTGGGCAGGGCTTGCGGCGCTTTTTTTTTTTGCGCAATATCTTTAAATCGGGATAAAAAAAAGAGTATTAAATAATATCTAAAAAAAGAAAGTTACATTTTCGCAAATTCCTGCACTTGGTTAGCGTCTAAAGGAAATTGCATGTCAATACTGCGATTGCCACATGACCTCTAAAGTCAACAATGAAAAAGTTAATTAACGTATCGTATTTAATTAGCCAACGTACCATGACCATTATCGCCTCATCTAATGTCTGCCAAGCCTGATAGTTACACGTCTAACTCTAATTCCTCTACAATAAAAGAAAGCCTGTTTGAATTAGAAATGAAAGGCTTGTGTACTTTTACATGTAAGTTGGCTCCACTGGCAACTCAAGCCAGAGTAACTCAGAGAAATGTATGGATGGCGTAAGAAGTGGCATCTGCATCGCAGCGGACGATGATGTGACGGTGGGGAAGTTCTACGCCACCTTCCTGATCCAGGACTACTTCCGACGGTTCAAGAAGCGCAAGGAGGAGCGAGCATCCCAGAAGGAACCTAACGAGAGCACCGTCGCCCTGCAGGCACGTCTGCCATTTTTGAGACCGCAGTCTGCGAGATCATTAACACGCGCTGGCACTCTGCCGCAGGCGGGTCTTCGAGAGCTGCACGAGATGGGACCCGAGATCCGGCGGGCGGTGTCGGGAAACCTGGACCAGGATTTCGAAGAAGGACAGGACAACGAACCAATGCACAGAGTAAGGACAGTCGTGCCAGTCTCTTCAGTGCTCGAGTATCTCGATGGGCCCCCTCTTGCTGTTGTCCTTGAGCTGTTGGTGCTACCCAAGAGGAAGTTCGCCAGGTTGGACACCAGTTGCGCGTGCACTTAAGCCTAAGAACACTCCATTTTAGGGACAAATTTGAGCGCTTTTGTATATTCTAGAGTCGTGGGTATTATAATCTAAGCAACGTGCATACGTTAATCATGGAATAACGGTTCTGTGAATATCTTTTAAAATACAATAAAACGCCCATGGATCTGGCTAATGCCGTTTCATTTTATGCACACGAAGGGCCTGCAAAATATGCATTACTATAAATAAAACATTCTACGTAAAAAACATGCCAGGTAATTACATACGAAGAATATCAGACGATAGATCTTTCTGTCGAGTGATGGCTTTGCGCAACCGAAAATGTAGCAAACATTGATCTATGATTACTTTATACTAGGAAGAGAGAGAGAGAAGAGAGAAGTCTTGCAAAAGAGGAAAAACCAACATTAGAGTTACAGCCATGTGTAGAACGGTCATCGTTGGATTGGGGGGGGGGGGGGGTAACAGCTGATAGAAGAGAAAATTGTGAAAAGAGAGGAGGGTTGTTTCGCCAAAGCCGACAAGCGGAGCACGAGGAGCCAGAAAAGGCCGGGAGGAAAGCGGGCAGAGCCGAGGAAGGAAGGAGATCCTTTAGAAATGTCCCAGTGTCTTGTCCAGAAGTCCGGAGCACATCTTCACAGTATCCAGGGTGGGCGAATCAGGGTCGGCATGCGGTGTCCGAGTTTTCCAAGTACTGTCACCAGTCACACCAGCGCCAAGCATTCCAGTATTCCGAGCCAAAGTGCAATGGGTGGGCAACCCGATATCTCCGTTACTGCCATACTAGGAAGGTTTTGATGCATTTTCCTATATACACGCGTACGGGCTTTAGGCGTTGTAACCCCGAAGTGCGGAGAGGAACAACCGAAACTCAAAACAATTCGTGTTGGCGTTTGAGTTGTCCCTCCCCACGCTCCGGACTTGCAGTGTTGGTTTTCATGGCCAGGTCTCTCGCACACTCGACTTGGAGCTTTAGCAGACGCTTAATCTCAACGGAACCACACGCAGCGGAACCACACACTGTTCGGGAGCATGTGGTCCTCGATGCGGGCGGCCAGCCGGCCGAGTGGCGCGGGGGCCCGGGGCGGCACGCCGCACCACCACGGCTACGCCCACGCCCGGGTGTCTCCCACGGCCTCGCTGGACGTATCCGTGCGGCCACACCAACGCCGGCCCCGCCACGACAACCACGTGCAGCTGCGCAAGGACGGCGGGCCGCCCCCGCTGAGACGCCCGAGCTCATCCAGGTGAGCGCGCGTGACCTCGTGCAGCAATCTCGAAAGGATCGCGACGAATTATGGGAACTTCTTGTATGCTCCTCCTCGCTCCTGCAGCATCGTCAGTAGTAGGAGAAGTGTACCACTCCGGCCAGATAACGATCAAACATATGTTTACGATATCGATATGTTTCCGATATCGCGGTGTCCGGTGTCTGACATCGATCCTATCTACGATATTGATACGCGGGCCGATATCGGAAACATATGTTTGACGATTATCTGGCCGGAGTGGTACACTTTTCCTACTACTAGCGGCTACCACGTGACACTCAAGTTACGTGTCACACTAATTATACGCATGGTGTTCGCGGCAGACATGGGGACATCTGCGGACACGCGTCAAGCATGTTATATGCTTAGAACATGTCTCCAGTGTCTCAGACAGTGTCTGCAGGCTGTCTTTTTTATCATGTATTAGCAGTGCGACCACAGCTTTACGCGAAACACAGCGATTGTACAACTGTGAATTCAGACATGATTCGCGTTATTTATAGGAGCCAAACATCCGGACCAAGATGACAAGCCACGTGTGGTCCTCGCCGCACTATTTGCAACTTCAACGTTGTTTATTTTGGGGCGAAAAGAAAAGGGAAGCTAGAGAGGTGCGGGCCTTAAGTCAGAGACAAGCTGCTACCTGGCGTCTCGGGAGAGGAATGAATAGAAGGAACGACTTGTAGTTATCCAGCGTGCATTTAGTACGCTTTTCACTGTTTCACATTTTGGCCGCCAGGACGCGCCTCTTTTCCGCTGCCGTCTTAGGTGGGCGGTGCCTCCCCTGTTCTCTCCTTCACGCCTTTTCCGCTGGGTGGCTTCGCTTCCTCTGAAGTTGCGAATAGCATGGACGCAAGATGCGTAAATTATTCATGTGCCGCTTCTCTGTCTTTAACTCAGCCGATGAAATAGAATTCACTGATATAACTTCCTGGCCAGTGCGGATACATGTGGCAAAAAAAAAATGATGCCCTGAGAAAACTTAAAACCTTCGACACGAACTACTAAATGGCCCCAATCCTAACAAAGAGAAGACGTTGTTGAAACGTATGCGCTATATAGTAAAGGGCGTTCTTTTTTCCCTCAATCGGTGCGAGCTAAACGAACGCACCAGATTCATGGTCTTCAGTCTTAAAATTACGCTGTTTCAAGTGATTCTGCGAGTTAAATGGTTTACAAGTGCCAGACATTTCCCAAGCTGCTACATCGTATATTAAATTAATTCCTCGCCCCACCAATCAATTAAAGCGTGTGTGTGTAGGGGGAGGGCGATACACTGAGTTCTCCTAGCAAAGCGCCACAATTTCGAAAAACAAACCTCGTAACTACATTTAATGTATATTTAAGTGGCAGTCGCGCGTACACAGATATACTTGATTCGCTCAATATAATATCCCCCAGCAAAAATAGCTCCTTTCCTGTCTCTTTCAGCCAATGCAACAGCATCATCGTTTATGTTACATCATACTAGCTTTCGCAAAAGACGAAGCTCCAGTCGCTCTTACAACAACGTACCATCCGCTTCCCCAGTTCGCATAAGCCCACCTCAGCTGCACACCACAATTTTCGCACTGCGAACACTCCCACGCTTTGCGCTTAATCTCTTTAAGCAAGGGCTCGGACAAGACCTTTGTGTACAGGCAGCTCCTGCTGTTGTGTCTTCCGTTTTATATTGCCGTTAGGAGGGCTCCGTAGTGTTACGGCTTTTTTTTGTTTTTACGTACGATCAACCGTTCACGAACATCGGACCGCCCATCAAAGGGCCGGAGGGCCACTGGTATCTTAGTGTGCTATCACCATCCGCCGTAAAGCCCAAGGAGTCCTTCTAACGGCGCCGTTATATCTGTGCGACTGACATGACCGTAATCTCCCCCGTACCTTTCTTGGCTTCGGGGTCACAAGCAACTTAACGACGGCAGGGCATGGCCAGATATGACCCCGTATGTATTTTTGCTTCCTGATTGTTCCATTTTCTTCTGCGCGGTTGAGGCTGCAATGTCATTGGCTGCGACGACGTGATATACTGGGAGAGTCCAGGCTCGCCATGCCCTTCCATATCGTGCTCGCATGTGACCCCGATTCGAAGCTTCGTAGTTGCTCAGAATTCGGCGGCTGTGCAATGCCTCGAGTGTTTGGAGGTGTCCGTGACCATTGCCTGTTGTATACATGTGGCCAGCGGCAGCTTACACGATGTTCGCTGAGTGTGCTTTTCTCTGTGCGCTCTGCTCTCTTCGGGGCTTGGTGATTTATCCGGATGCGAAGGGATTCTGGTTCTCGCGGCCTACTTTTAACATAATTTTTTTCAACATAATAAATCGCCATCTTGTTTTACAAAGAGCAAACCGTCCTTGATCGCCATCTGGTTTGTTAAAAAGGAACAGAAAGTTCACCAGAAGTACTACAGGGGACAGAATGCCTCACCCGTGCTTCGGGAATCAAGGCGGTTGTCGCCTGCATTTTGTGGCTTCAGGCCTGATCAAACTTTACCATGACCGGCCAGGCGAGAGTACCATGACTGGCGTATGCAGTAAAGAAACTCCGCTACCTATGTACTAGATGGCATAAGCAAAGATTAAAAACAAATATGACCACCGCATATGTATTGAGTTACTTGTTTTGGATCTGTCGGTTAAGGTAAAATTCGGCTTTCTGGGCGGTTTCACGGACGAGAACCAGAGATCTGAGCTCCGGTTTGCTCGCGTGTGCTCTCGGTGGTGGCTCTTGTCGCAAACAGCTGGACGGGCCGCGGCTGTCCTGCTTGCTTCGTCCGTGCCACCGCCTCGCCTCGCCGCACGGCTGGATGACGACCCGCGTCGGGTTTCTTCTCCAGACGCGTCTGTCTTCGTGCACGCGGTGTGCTTCCCGTGTGCAGTGTGCTCCCTCGCACGTGCATTTTTTCGCACGATCTGTTCCGTAATGTGAATGCCTCGCTCTGCGAGTGACCGTCTCCAACTGCCCAGTGAGCCGTTTCAGTTTAAGTGAAGAAGCGGGGCCACCCACTGATCTCTATGACTATTTGCTGGATCGCGTTTGCCCAGCTCCGCCTATACACAGGGACAGGCACGTAGCCAGGATTTTGTTTCGGGGGGGGGGGGGGGGCCGCCCATGACAAAATGCTATATGAGGGGGAGGGGGGAGAGGAGGTCCCAGCAAAATGGAAGATTTCGGGGGGGGGGGGGGCCCGGGCCCCATGGGCCCCCCCCCCCCCCCCCTGGATACGTGCCTGCACAGGGATATGGCCACGGTCGGCCATCTTTTTGGCAGAGTTATATTATCTCTAGCCGTCATAGGGGTAATATGGCGTGCAGGCTGCCATAAAAATAGCCGTGGGTCTAGTTTACTGTACCGTGGATGATATTTCGTGCTTGATTGAAGTCCCTCGACAAAGCAGATTCTTGAAACTCCGTGGATGCGACAGAGGAAGGTCGACTATTCCGTCATGTTGTGCGGCGCGCTGTTCAAATCGACCCGATAGCGAAAAGACAAGAACTTACAATCGGTAAGTATTCAATGTTTTGTAGCTATCCTGGCGCATAAAGACTCGTTCGGTGAAAAAACATTTATTTGTTCTCAAGGCTTCCACAAAGTCGCCCCGCTACCCTTCAACTGTGTGCAAAAAAGGTGTAGCCTATCTAACGGGTAAAAGATTGCGCCACCATGGTACTATGGTCTGGCTAGACATAACATAACTCTACCAAAAAGATGGCCGACCGTGGCCGCATTCGTGGAGCGGGCAAACGCGATCCAGCAAATAGTCATGGAGACCAATTGAGGCACCAAACAAGTCCGCCATTCATATCCCTTGTGCACGCAAACAGTCCCATTTGTATCCGTGATAGCGTGTCTTTTTAATATGATAGTGGTAAAACACAGAGTGGCACACGTATGATTTGCATGTTTGGTCTTAGGACAGAAGTCGCAACGAGTAAAACGAGTAGACTTTCCGATATGTAAAGCTTTTTTTCAGAATGTTCACAGGGCTGAGGCTGTGACCACAGTTTATTCAGAGGTATTTTTGAGTCCACACCTCATGCCAGGGCTTTATACCTACAAGAAAGCATGTGCGACGTTGTCTTCCCTTGTGGGTGTTGAAAGAGCAGTGGAATCTGTCTTGAACCAGATCGCTGAGGAGGAGTGCACCGGCGTTGTGAGCTGCCTTCTAATAGACAGCATGGCTCGCATAAAGCCTCGCAGTCACCCCATTACCGGTCCCATGCAGGCTACATCCCTCACGGTACCAAGCAAAGTGCATAGGATTTCCGGTTGGAATTCCGTCCCGATTGTAATGCTCCGCGCTTTCGTATACGTGAAAGAGGGAGGTTCGAAAGCAGCAACTGGACAGTGTGGTTGGACAACGCCACCTAGAAGACAAGGCCAGCGCCTTTCCCCCCAAACGTCATCCCTAGTGGTTCCAGATAGCGCCGCCTAACTTGCGTCAGAATCGCAGCCAGAAACGTCTGTCGCCGAGCTTCAGTGTACGTTTGCCGCTTGGGGCGGGTTCGCGGATCCACTAACGATGACGTCACGCGCAGGCCTTGTCTTCTAGGGAGTTTGGATCGCCCTTCGGGGACTATGGTGTCTTGTGAGCGGTGTTCGTTGCACGTCTTTCTCCGAAGTGGGCCCAAAGGGCGAGGTGAGCGCGTGTCCTTGGAGCCGTCCCGCGAGCACTAACCCCGTGCCCCCCGCTAACACGCGACCCGCAGCAGCAACGGCTCTTCTGCCGACGACCCCGACGGCATCGCCGCACCGTCTTCGTCCCCATCGGGAACGACGACGAGACAGGCGGCCTCGCTGTCCCCCGGCAGCTCACCGCGCCAGGGCAGGACGTCTGCGGCCTCGTGCGCCGGCAGCAGCTCGCTCTACGACGACGACGAGGAGGCGGCGGCACGCAGCGAGACCATCCCCCTGCGAGCTCTGCGCCGCTCGCGGTCGGCGCGCGAGGCAGTCGCAGGACAACCTGCCCAGGGCCTTCAAGAGCGTCTTCAGACCCGAATTCTACTTCCGACCCCAGTAGGTGCAGCCCCGCCTTCTCCCCTGCCTGTCCCCTCGCTCCCTCGTCAATTTTTTTTTTTGTTTTTACACTTGGTGTTTATGAAAGCACGATGAGCCTTTCGCACGGAATTTAAAAAGATCTGCGTCATGCAAGTTTTGGGAAGGATAAAAGCCACAACGGGAATGTTGTAAAATGTCCTTGGGTCCGTCGCCCTCTGGCAGCCTTTCCAGTGCTGAAAACTCGGGCGAAAAACGCCGAGTCAGTGAACTGTGGAGACATTCGCGGCTTGTGATATTCCGAAGGAGAGAGCCACTGCACCTGCCCAGAGCGCGTTCCACACCTCAGTACGCAAAAATGGCAGCGCGCCGAAGGCGATCCCTGGAATAGTACGGGCGACTCCAGCGAAATCGACGGCCCCTCGAGGCTAGAACAGAAAGCTGTGGCGGATGGTTCGCTCGCCAGCATTATCAGGCAAATTATAATTTCACGGCGCTGTAAGGACGAGGCCGTGAAAGTAGGTTCGAAAACACGGGACGAAAATTGCCGATAGCTCGTCCTCAGGGTTTCGGACGGGTCGCACGCGCTTCCTTGCCGCAAATGTCTCGCGCGTATTTTCAGGAGCTTCTCTACGTGTCCTTTAAAAGGTCCTATAGCCATTGCGTTGCATTCACCCGCCGCCAGACCTTTCATAAAACCTCGCCTCTATTTTGGCAAGTAAGGTAACTCGGAGTTCTTCCGACATGTTGCCGTCCCGACATCAGTCCGCAGTCAATAATATTGCAGCACAAAGCGCGAAAGAAGAAAAAAAGGGATCGACCAGGAGGCAAACGGGACGGGCATGAGGGATAGCACCCCGCGTTTCACGTACTTGTCAATGACGCCATCGTTTCAATGGCGTGCGTTCATTGTCCCTCCAAGCTTAACACGGAGCACTTTCCAAGCGCCTTTCCTAAGACCATTTTCGTGTCACCCCTTCTATTTCTCGCCTTGCTCTCTAGTTGTAAGAATGACAGCGATGTCCTAGAGTCGATTCATCTGCGCGTGAATTGTCCCACCGAATCGCTTTCATTTCGACAGAAACTGGAGCTGTTTTACTTCAAAGTCTGTAATCTCTGGCAGCCGAAGAGTAAATAAATACCTCGGAGCACTGTCGAAGTCCGGGATACACGCACCCATATGCAGAAAGACTTCGAGGTTCGAGACTCCGCAGGGTTGCGGCTCGCACAGCCTACGCTTGACAGGGCAAGCCGGCGTATGACACAGAGACTTGGCGGACGTCACTGCTCTCTATACGCACTGTTCGATTGACCTCTTTGGCTCGTCGTAGCGCCTGCTGCGCTCTGACTTTTGGTGAGACGAAACAGAGCTGCAACGGTATTCAGGTTCTCTGAAGCCACATTTTCTTCAACGTACGAAAGAACTTCGCATGATGTTAGCTCTTCCAATATATAATATCAATCATATTTGAGCATGCGCATGAAAACACCATGCTGAAATTTAGAGATGGCTAACTCTAATCAAAGCCTGCTTGCTGAACGAAAATAAAGTGCAAGCAAGATACCGGTTTTACGGGGGCTTTTGCTTAAACTTTGGCTTTTATGACATCCAAATTGCGTCTATTTATACGTCGCATTACGTTAGGATGTAACGTTTACGGAACGGACGGGTTACTCTTAAGAGCGGTCCTTCTGAAATGGCTAATTGTATTCAAAACCTCGTGGTTCCCAGCGTACAATAAATAAAAGGAATCCATCGTACGAACACTAGCCGAGCAACGTTGCGTAGCCTGGCAGAGGATTCTTATATAATGTCCATCCACGCCAAGCAAATAATTTTTAATTTTTCGAATGTAACATCTGAATAGACAATTGGCAAAATTTCGAAGCATATATACTTATAGAAAACCTTCAGTTTACCCTTTATTGACGGAACTTAATTCTCATGTCAATGTTTCATTTTGATTGAAGTGCAAACTTTCTAATCAATCTTGAAGTTCTGTCAGTGGAAGAAAAAGTTATCAAACAGGCGAGCTGGTTAACGTGTGTGTTTTTCCTTTTGTCTTTTTGTCATTCGTTCGTCCCTGGTTTAGCAATATTCTCTGTCAGTGCCCCAGTCGCAATGTGCCATGCATTACAGTATCGGTAAATACAAATTTCCTTCTTCTAAATGCAAAATTAAAATTGTACATGCGGTTTTTGAACATGTTACATTGCACTTTAGTTGGTCGCCCCTCTGTTCGACCACAAATATTGGCTATCGACACGAAACGCTCTTGTTGAGGAAAAAAAAAAAAGTAAGGAGAACAACATAAAAAAGTATTAGGAAGGCAAGGCCAGGGTTGTAACTCGGTGACAATTCAATTTCCTCCGCGCATGACAAAAAAAAAAAAAAAAACTATACCTATAACTATAGGTATAACTTGAAATCTTAATCTGTGCTCTGAATGTCGCTACGCTAACCGCCTGAAGCGCTCAGCATGGTTTTGCGTGCAAAAACTGTTGCGGTTGCATGGCTCCAACCTCACGAGTGCCGTGCCGTCCGGAGTGGTGTGCTGTGTGCCAGCTAACCCCCCCCCCCCCCTCTCCCTCCTCCCGCGTAACCAAGCACGAGTGCCGACGACGACGACGAAAGCTACGGTGGCGGCGCGGCTCGGGCCCCCACGCCGCCCCCTCGGCGCGGCCTGGTCGGGGCGGTGCGCACGGGCAGCTTCCGACTGCCATGCTTGAGCAAGCAGGACAGCCACGAGCGGCCCATCCTGAGCTGCAGCTCGAGCTCGCACGAGACGCCGCCGCCGGGACCTTCTACGAGGCGTGCCCTGGCCATGCACAGGATCGCGGCGTCGCTGCGCCAGGCGCCGCTGCCGGCCATGGCCGTCGCCGGCATGGTGGCAGCACCGGCGAGTCCCGCCGCGATCCGAGGGGGCAGTCCTGGACGCTTCCTGCCCACACACAGGGCATCCTACCATGGTGAGTACTACGCTCTGCTTCGCATTAACCGCAGCCGACGCTTGGCGAACAGAAGAGGAACACAAATATTTCAATGGGAATTAAATTATATAGAAAAAATAATTCGCGGATGGGGAGCAAACGAATTGGTACAACGCCTTTCTATCCGCGAGCTCAATGTGAATGCCTTGCTCGTCTAAAAAGCTCTATAGCAGGGGTGGTGTGTACTGAAGCATCTCTAGCCCGTAGTTCGTTCTAGTGGCACCCCCCGGGACCCGGCGCTGCGCACTCCGTATTCAGTATTTAGCGGGAGAATTCTGAGGGTGTTTCAAAGTAAACGGAAATTTAACAAATATGTGAGACACGTAATTTCTTCGCTAAAATAAGGGGAAGAATTGGGAAATTGAAATTGTGTGTCATTAAAGTAAAATCCTAAACGAATGCCCGCTCCCGAGAGATCGCCCACCTCATATTTCCCCCCTTGGGTGTACGAAAATTTGAATATTTATATACCAATTCAGGTTTTTCCGCTAAATATAGGCTGGGACATGTCTTACACTTTTACCTTAGAATTGTATTTTTTTTTATGATACCCTAGCCCCAAGCACGTCGTGTGTGAAAGCTCTGCGGGTCAAGAGACATCAGCCTTGTTTATACCGTTGTTCTTGTACGTCGTGACGCTGTCCACCTCGTCCTCTGAAGTTTCTTGGGCACTCTATATTTCTGCTGCAGGATCGTCGAGGGGCAGCCCGGGACTGGACGCCAACCACCTGGTCAGTTCCCATGGGTGGTCGTCGCCTCCAGGAACCCCTGGGCGTGTTCATTGGCAGCGCCGAGAACCTCGTCGGTCGGGTGCGTTAATTGTGCGCCGTTTGGATACCAAAGCGTGTACTCTAGACAAGCGCTTTGCTTACAAACAAGCCCGCATTTGCCCACATCAGGTGTTGGCACTGAGCGTGCACAGAAACCAGATTTGTGTGAGGTTAAGCGTCTGCCATTGCAGTGGCGTGGCATCAGAGCTCGTCGAGTGTTGGTGTTAGTATACGTCCCCCATCATACTTCCACAGGCGGTATATTTTTGGGGTGGGTACCGAAGAGATATATTTTGAGACTGCTAGTCGACCATTCCCGCGGTATCCTGAAGGGATTCGTTCGGGTTGCTAGGTCAGCGCTTTTGCGTCGAGTGTTCATTTGAATTTCAAATTTGATTTGAATCTCGAGTGGTTCCAGAGACACAACACCCTCTATGGGCGCGTGCTCACAGAAGAAGGTGCACGTCTTTGTGCTCCCGCTCGCTGTCATTGAGGAATTAAAACCTGTTTCTCAGGAACATCGAGACAAGTGTCTTCAACCAGAGGCGACGCTAGGCATCTTATTGGAATGTTCTGCCGAACAGCTGCGCTCTTTTGGTGGAATTGCGTATCTACCTATGTCATAAAACAGTTACAAGGATGTGCCCGTCTTGTTCACAATTCTATTTTAACAGGCTGTCACTGCAGTAAAGTAACGCCTCGCACGTAAAGACTGAGATCCCGTATCGTGAGCTATCAGTGCTCTTAGCAGACCCTGGCAGCACACGTGTTTCTTGAGACGTCCAAATTATATATTCAACCGTTCCTAACATGGTACAAGTGCCGTCAGGAGAGCTTTGTTGAAGTATCATACGATGGTGCCCTTCCGCTGCGAAACAATCCGTGCGGTCCTTTCAGGTGCTCCACGAGCAGGGTCTGGGCAAGTACTGCGACGCGGACTTTGTCCGCGCCACGCAGCGGGAACTGGCCGAGGCGTTCAACCTGACCCAGGAAGAGATGGACCGGGCCGCCCACGAAATCCTCCAGGCCGAACGCCGGCGCAGCCTCCCCTACCTGCACAGCTCCAGCTCGGACGGCCTGCACCTGGACACCGGCAACACCAACGCCGACCCGCCCCAGCAGCAGGACACCACGACGCCCGCGACGACCACGACACCCCCACCGCAACGCACAGAAAACGGAAAGACGGGAGGTCTGAAGGACACGTCCTTATAGCAACGGCGAGAACTATTTCCCATCCCTGGATTTCGCTGACAGAAGCATTCGCTCGCGATGCTCCCCCGTCTAACCACAGGAAAATCTTCTTCGCTGTCCGTACGCGAGATGCTCCTGGTGACGGCGACACGTGCCCGGATTCGTCCGGTAGAAGCCCTGGCTCTCGGTGCTCCGCCGTCTTACCAAATGAAGATTGAAGTCTGCAACACGCGAGGAGACGCGGTGTCATGGCTGCTTTTGCCGGCTACCTGTCATCAGCTGAGGGCCTTCAGACGACTTGTTATTTTAAGCGCAGGCGTTCGTCAAGAAGCTCTGGCGAAAAAATCCCACGACAAGCTCCTTTTTAGCTGGACTATTTTCACTGGTCGACAACGCTGTTTTCGGACGGACGAAGCAAACTCGAAAGCGTTCGAGCGCAGAACCTTGTTAGAGTTCGGTCTAGGCTCAAACATTGTATTTTGGAGCTCTATCTCTTTCTTCACTTCCACTCGCGGCTGCCTCTCTAGCTGTGTGTACATAGCTGTACAGAACTCTAGCGCGTCCCCAGCGGCGCGCGCCTTGGTCCATCTCCCCCTTGCGCCGTCGTGACGCTCTCTCAGTGCCTTCTCAAGAAATGCGGAACGCGTTGTGATGCATTTGGATAGCGGTCCTCGCGGTGTCAAGCGACCAGCCGGCTCGGAGCGGCCTGCACCGCGAGGGACACACCCAGAAGCCAGGTTTCTCGAGTAGAGAAGCACCCCAGGCCTCCGAGGCGGCTGCCAAGAGTTTGGTAAGATACCCTCTCTGCGCTTTGTAAATGCAGGTTCCCCCACTGCACATTCGATCCCTCAATATTTCAATTGGTACAACCCAGTGTTGTATGCAACGGCCTTCCAATTCAGGATGTTCCTGGAACGCGTTCCTTTGAAGAGGAACGCGGCCGTTCCATCTTTCATCGGTGCAATGGGGACTCGTTACGTTTTCGAGGGAACGGCACAATGAATGGCGTTCTTCTTTTCTTTCCACATCTGCAATTTTACTCGAAATTAGTATGTATTTAGACTTTTTATTATCGACTATTTCAGCCTCCGGCTTCAAGGAATAAGGAAACGTTCTAGAGACGATAGAAATTGACTGAAACAAAAGTAATCGTGGCGACTCGACACGTCGTTCGATCTGAATAGTTTCATTTCTCTGCTTTATTTTTTCTAAGGATTATTCCGCACAAATGCGGAGTTAAAGTAACGGCATGTTCCAATCTTAAAAATGTAATGGGGACGCGTTCCAAAATTGAGAAGGGACGAGGAACGAGCTTTCGTTCCTGTTTTGGAGGGACGTGTATACACCAGCGGTACTATGCCTTGCGTTCTAATCGCGTATTTGTGCTTGCTTGAATGGGAGATGCCAAAAACTAATCCTCGTAAGATCTGCATGGGAGGTATTCTGACCACCTCTGGTGTTACAACCCAGCCCGATACTTTCTCTCGTGTCATGTTTATAAAAGGAAAACCAACAAAAAATGTGGACCTCTCAAAAAACCTACGAGTACGAAATAGTTGACCGCATTAGGCGTCTGCTATACTCTGTTTTAAGTTAAGAAAAGCATGACAGGTTTCTCTCGCAAAGCCGCCTACTCTTACCACTTTAACAGCGCGAAAGCTCGAATGAACGCGAGTGGACACGCCTCCTCCAAACCTCCTCTCTTGCCTCCTCTCCAGCGTTAGCTCCGCTAAAGTGGAAAGGGCGGGCGGGGAGGGGGGGCTTTGCTAGAAGAATTTGTCCTCATTTTCTTGATCTACAACAGAGTATAGTTATAAATCCTTCTACTGTGCATGAAATGTCTGCTTCCCATTTCAAGAAGCAGCGCATACGAGCAAGCAACTTACCTCCCCTCCGTGTTAGTAAATCTAAGTGCTGAATGTCATATATAGTCTTTTGTTGACAATTCAAAGCCATTTGAAACACGCCACGGTAGTTTCCATAGTTAGAGCTTTTGGACGATGCGACGTAGCACTGGTATCATCATCAACCGATTTCCTAACTCCAGTGATGATGATGATGATGTCTGCGCTCCCACACAATCTTGAAAACTCTCGGTTCGTGTGAAACGGCAGACATTTGGAGGCATCTGAATAACTACGGGCGCCCGTCTCTTCCTTTTACTCGCAGGTGCATTTGAAGATGGTGAAGCCGCCTGGCTTCTGTGGAGAGACTTTCCTTTTCTTTGCCCGGTTCTCGGCATCTCATGTACGACTTTTATTGGCATAGGTCATCGTTGTTGAAGTACGCCTTTGGTTAGATGCGTTTTAGACTTTATCATATACTATAGGGGCGCCGTATCGAGGTGCCCCGTTCACGGTGTACTTTGAATTTTGCGCTTTAGGTGTATATTATCGAAGCGGCGATCATGTCGCCTGCACGGGCATTGCTCCCGTTTTGGTGTGGACAAGCCGCACTGGACTGGAGGACGCTGCGGAAACCAGCGCCACTCGGTAGATCTTTGTCTTGGCGTAGCATTGTTGCGCGTCCCGTTCTCGGGCCGATCCGAGTGCCCCTTGCGCTGTTCGATGAAACTCACGATACAATCGTCCTAATCAATTCAAAACGAGCGGCCAAACGACTTATTCGGCAGCAGCAGGTGACGCGGTGTAGAGCCCGCGGCTCTTCCACACCTCCCAGGAGGTTCAGCGTCACAGTCCCTTGTCTGCTGCCCGTGGCGCCAAAGGCCAGTGCGGCTTGTCCCCTTGCGCCGCCGATCATCGGCTCGCATTTTTGGGCAACATTGCCATCGGCACCCTGTGGACCATAGTGCTGTTGTCTTGTCCGAGGCTCCAAGCGTGGCGCTCGTGACGGTGCCGCGCAGCCCAGTGACGTAGATATGCATGCGAAACTTTCATTAGCGCCAGCTTTGACTTAGCGTTGTTTTAACGGATTTGGCGGCGTTTTTTCAAAGTGCCTGTATCGAACTGTACCCGTTGGGCATTTGTCCCCTTTTGCACTTTTTAAAACGTTGTGATACACGGAGCCTCTCGGGCGCTGCTTTGTCCAGGTCCGGTTTCACACAAAAGGGATAGCCAGCCTGGTTGCTGATTGGTCGACGGAATGCGAGGAGCCGTCATATTTTAAAAGCCTCTTGTGAATTAGAAGAAGAAAAAAAAAATAAGACCCCTAGCGGATTCCGACAAATATTTTACGAGGCTCAGAACGGTTCGTAGATAAGCATGTTCACGCTTCGGGTTTAGGCCAAGCTTTGCGGTATTGTCGAGATCGCTGATTCAACACTCGGGCCACTGAATGTTCGCAGAATGCCGCCACTCTCAAGCTTCGATTTGCCGCGGCGCGATGGCACAACCATCGAATTGGCCTCGATCCTTACGCAGCTTTTTAGTGCCCCTTTTGCTCAGATCTCGGCGAGTTTTAGGTTGTTCGACATCCATCCATAGCAAGAATCATGTGTGTGGCAGTGAGCTCAGCAAAGCTTGCGGAGAGACACGACCAATTACGCGGGGGCAGCTTATCCGCCAAAGCACAGAAATGCAGCCCCCTTGAGGGTTCCGGGCAGTGAGCTATTCCGAAGGCGCTCATCCTCGCTGACCCCCTAGTGGAAGTTGTCTGGCGTCAAAACGGCTGTCCCACGGGTGGGCCTCGTGAAAATTTGATCCGGGTTCTCAGTCAATCATTGGCTCTGGGAGGTACTCTGAGAGCATTCGGTGGTTCCAAGCTCTCGACACGAGACTCTAGCCTTAGGCGCGTTTTGTACTGCGGCCTCGCGGTCGAAGCTATTTGGGGGCGCCGCTTTTCGGGGCTCTTGGGAGCCGGTTAGCTGCCCGGCTTTGCAGCGCGCGCTTAGTTTGGGCCACGGAGGCTGATGCGTGTGCCAAAGCTGCTGCGGCCTCTGCGCACCCTTTTTGTTTCATTGTTCGCACTCCGCTTCTGTACACATCTTCGCTGGTGCTGTGTGACGCGCAACGGGGCAGCTTCACGACACAAAGCTCAAGTCAAGCGCATTTTCATCAACGTCAGTGACGGCTCGTCGTAGCCCTCGTCGTATGCGCATCTCCCGCGGATGAAAACCCTCCAAATTTGAGACGGCGAGCGACTGTTGTTTGGCGTCGATAGAAATGCGCCGTACGCATCGTGCATTTCACGTACATTAGCTGTAGTATTTGATATAAAAAACAATACAAAGAAAGAAACGCCATTACCGTAGGCATTTATTCACTACCCGCTGTTGATGGAAACTGCAGACGTAAGCACTGACTCACAAACCCCGCATGCAAAGAGTGAGAGAGAGGTTTCGTTGGAGTTGTTTTTTCTTTCCCGTTCTCAGCAAATGTTCATCTGCAGTGAAACAAGGTGTGTGCAATCTTCACATGCGACTGTTTTTAGACGAACGTAGAACAACACACGGACAATCAATGTTTTCAAGTTTTAAGACCGCTATAAACATTTGGGAGGTTAATGAACATCCTGTTGTTTTTCCCATTAGGGTTTTTAATACATTTTTTGTAAATTCTCGGGTAAAAACAATTAGACAATTTGGTGACAGTATCTAAATACTGCTTAAAGTAAAACTCTAGTGTGACAAAAAAACAAGTGCGGTTTGTGGCACGAAAAATTCAAGAGAGCCTGCCACGTTAGCAGCTGCAGAAATAAGCGAGAGTTCACCTATTCTGCGACGACCAAGGCACCCGGGATGCACAATTGCGCCACTGGCATGATCGAGGGGAAACGTGATTACGCTCGATGTACTTTGATACCCGTTGATGATTTCTTGGGGGGCAAAATAATTTCACTGGCTCTGGTTATCAGAAACCGCGGCAGTAAGCGGTGGTCATGATTGTCATAAAACGCCACCAGCGAAAAGCCAAAAACGGATGGGTGTGATTCTAGAAGAACGCAAAATGCTCGCTTTTATAGGAAGATGGCGAAGTTGCATATTTTCTTTAACATCGTCGAGCACTCGCATTATATCATTCAGTGTCCTGCGGTTACACGACGCTATTTGCGGGGTTTCCTTGCTGTTTCTTGTGCTTTTGAGCGGGTGACCTGTTGCTTTGCCCATTTTCTCTGTCTGGTTTGTGTGCCATGGGCCGAGAGCCTTGCTTGCAGACCACGCGCAATCATTCACGGCTGAGCAGTAACAACTCACTCTACGATGTACTACCATGTTATACGATGACGTATGACCGACGTGTCACACCTCTATACACCACGGTAGATTGGAGGACTGCCCAAACGGCACTCGCATATGTAAGTATTAGGAATTATTGCAACACTCTCAATGTCAACTATCTTTCTCTAGATTATTGCCTTCTTGTATTTACTTTGTGATCGACGCTTGAAGACGCTCACGTCATGGACCGAGTGACCATTGTATTTGTTTTCACGACTAAAGGTTCTGCTGAAAATCCGTCTCGTGTTTGTCTTGAATGAACTTGCCCAACCATAGAAGAGGAACCTTTCCCAACAGCCGCTCTCGGATTGAATGGTTCAGATATTTCGGGGACAACGATAGTAGAGCACAGGACAAGCGCTCGCATGCTCAAGGCGTTGCCAGAGCAATTTACCATCTGGCAAGGAGGTTAGAAGTACTAGGAGAGGGCACGTTGCAATATTGGTGAAGCCTAGTCATAAAAAGTTTAAACGATGTTGTGGCCAACGTGACCGTAGATCTCTCTGGCTATTGGTGCGCGTGACATGTCACGTGTGAAATGGATGGTTGATTCTAGAAGGATTCCTTGCAGGCTTGCGCGCGCTTCGTCTGGTAGGTTTTATCAGATCAAAGGCTAGACGAAGGCTAGCTATGGTCACGTGATGTGGTCACGTTGGCCATGCGTTGGCCTGACAAGTGGCGGGCTGTGTTCCAAAATTTACTCGATCCGACTCCAGAGTAAAGGCTTCGTACCGTGGCGTTCCAAAACTTACTCGAGCTTACTCGATGACGTAAGAACTCGCGTTCCAGAAGCGGGTTGTTTACTCCGGAGTAATTACTCACGCTACCCTCCTCGATCGGTGGGTAACGTCGGATCAAATCGAGTAAATATGTCACGTGATCTGTTCGTCGTCTGCTGTTTGCGCCGACAGCCGTCAAAGCTCGCTTGCTCCGTTGGTTTTGGTGGCGGACGTTCGAAATGACAAAGAAGGAGATGCAGCATGTGTGGCTATTGCGATTTGCTGTTTTCAACGCACGAATTGACTGCATTACATCCATACCATGCACCTTCCCCGGGAAGGTATTATGCATGTTATTATGAGAGTGCGAGCGTAAACGGGAGCTTCTCCGAATTCTCGTCCTCGGCGTTGGAGGGAATGCCGTATTCTCACGTTCAAGGCTGGAGATGTTTGAACGCAGTAAATGATAAGGTAGTATTTTTGTTTCCTCCAGAGTGTTTGTAATGAGAGGATAACGCTTGTAAAGCAGTGAAGGCTTCAAAGATTTTATTGTAATCATATTCGCGTCAAAGCGAACGTAAGTTTCATATCATTCTTGAGAAAGCACCCTCGCGCTGTATTACTACACCGTGTGGAATCAATTTCTGCAAGACATAATCGGTACAAATTACAATGCGTGGAATATATGTTTAGGGCGCTCGCGCCGGTTAATAAAAACACATTTTTGATGTCTAGCCTGTAAGGAGTAAGTAATTTTCATCTCAATATACAGCTCATAAGGAAGGTGAGTAAAAGGAGCTGGTGGATCCACCTCAAAAGACACCGCGTCGTCATTGATATTATCGTCTCTTCGAGTGCTTTCTTCGTGATCAAAAGAATCGTCTGCTATTTTCTCCCATCACTGCTGTGTTTTCTTTTTGCCGTAGCCCAAGACGAAGCCAATCCGCGTAGTATCCAGGTGATTATCCCGGCCGTTCCAAAATCGAGTCGCGGATCGTTTACTCGCGATGTCACGTGGTATTACCCGCTGACGTAGGAGGCAGGTAAGATTTGGAACATAGCCAGGAGGGTAAGGAGGGAAATGAGAAAGAGGCGAGGCGTCAAGGGAGCATGGCTTGTGGAGGCTACGCGGCTGACATCATGCCCCCTCCTACCCTTCTATCCTCCTTGCCATCTGGCCAGTACTAATCTCGCCATCAGGGGCCCTAATCTGGACACTTGACGAAAAAGTAGGCGAGAAATCTGGCGGCTCTGATTGGCCAGCGCCAAGGTCAAGTGTGGCGTTGGCCAATCACGGCCGCCAGATTTCTCGCCGTCTCTTTCGCCAAGTGTCCAGATTAGGGCCCTAGTGGTCCCGATGTGAAACGCGATTCCAGTTTCGCGTCTTTGACGCTACGCGGCTGCCTTCGAGTGCTGGTACAGTGTGTTGACATTCTTGACACGACGTCTGCGCAGTGTTGCCAGGTCTACTGATTTGTTAGTAGATCTACTGATTTCGTTCCGGGTCTACTGATTCACTGAAAAAAAAAAGAAAAAATCTACTGACTTTTTCCTTTTAGTAAACATATTAAAATTTATTATTTGGCCCCTTCGGTAGTCAGGGTCGCCCATCAAAGAAAACTCATATTCTCCCAGAATTAAAAACGAGCACTGGCTAGATGGCCCAGAAGCCCGTCCTATTCGAGTGACTTAGCCATATATTCATCCATCTATTCACCCAGAGCAGGTTTGACGGTGACATCCGGGCCAGATCCATATATGGTGAGAGTTTGGCCAGTCTATGATCTCGCCGCCGTAACGTCCCTGTCCCGAGTGAGCTAATCAGCCCGCGGCGCAGAGCGAGAGGCGTGAGCGCATGCGCGTGAACTCTCGGCTGCTTCCAGCTGAGCGGAGAGGGCCGCCATGTTCATTCATTCGCCCGGCGGAATGCATGGGATCGACATCCAAATTTTGGTGCTCTACTTTTAGTTGGCAGGCTCTGGCAAGACATTTATATAATGTTATTCCTTGGTGTCTCAAAAATCTAACGAATTAAGTTTCTCCAGGTTTGAACGCAAACTTTGAGTAAGGCGAAAAAGAACTAAGCCCGTAGCAGACGACGCGTAGCCTCAACAGTGCTCCGCGCCGGCAGCATTGCGTCAAAAACCTTCCACAGCCCAGTAAAGAAAGATGGTAACTTCCAGAGGACTTCCATTGGATATGTACGCGCGCACTTGCCGGAACGTCTTGTTTTGGTTTCGTTTCAAAAAATAGCGACAGATGGATGCCGCACTGTCGCCCTTATCTGTTGATTCAAAAGTGGCTCAGTCTCGATTGCAAAAAATAATCCTCAAAATTGCCACACTAATCATGCTAATAAAAAAAGAAAAACATTCATGGGGCCATTTTACTTTGTCCTCCATAAAACAGGTTTTCTTCATTTTTATTTGTGTTTATTACCATGTTATTTGTTACTCCATACTATTTCTTCGAAGTGTGGTTTAATGGAAATAGCAAAACATGGCAAAACACAGATTTCGTAGAATCTACTGATTTTTGTGCCAATCTACTGACTTTCTGGTGATTAATCTGCTGACTTTTTCTTTCTCCGCCTTGGCAACACTGCGCCTGCGTAACGTTGCCTTCGCATTTTCGAAGTTAGAACCAGATCAGGCCATAGGGAATAATAGCATCTACACAACACAAGAGGAGGATCATAGTGAAGGAAAGGAAATGACCATAGGGGAATGGGAGAAAGCAGAAGGAAGGGTTCCGGCTGGAACTGCGACAGGTCCAGACGGCATAGCAATGAGACTGATAAAAGTTTTAGGCCAAACAAGCAAATTGAAACTAAGGCAGGTGATTGACCAGATACTTATGGGAGGGGAGGTACCCAGTGACTGGAAATTGAGCAAGATGAGATTACTATATTATTGCAAGGGAGACAAAGACAGTACGAAATCATACCGACCAATCACAGTAACTTCAGTAATATACAGACTAGCTATGCAAATCGCAAAAGAAGAATGGAAGAATGGGCAGAGAGAAAGCAGATTCTGGGGGAGCTTCAAAACGGTTTCAGGATGGATAGACGACTAGATGATAACTTAATCATAATCACTCAGTGCATAGAGATAGCAATGACAAGTCAAAGGCCATTATGGGTAGCATTTTTGGACATCAAAGGGGCATATGACAATATGAATCAGGAAAAACTCTGGGACCAACTGAAGAGGTATGGGCTAGGGGGAACCACGGTTAATTTCCTAGAACGGGTTTATACCAGACTTGGAAGTAATCCGTTACAAGTAACGGGATTACTTGTAATTAATTACTTTTCTTGTAATTTAGTAATTAATCCGTTACTTTTTTTAAAAATGTAATTTGTAACGTAATCTCATTACTTTTTTCAGTAACGAATTACTGAAATTACTCGTTACAATTCTTCCGTCCCGTCAAAGAAAGAAATAGAGTGGAAGAAGGGCGATGCAACGGCCTTCGCGCTTTTAGCATGGTAACAGAAGACTCTGATGAGGTTATGGTGAGGGAAAGGAATTCACAGAAAGCACGACAGCCCAGCCAGAGACCGTTTCTCGACTCGTTCGTACGGTCAGCCAGGCTGGGAGGATTTGGCACTCTACAGAAAGGCAACAGGCTTTGACTTCTTGGAAAACGAACGGACGGCTGTGAGCTTACAAAAGAGCAGAAAACGAATGGACCATAAAACCGTGGCTTGGGGTTCGTGTCAAGTGGGACCGTGGACAGAGTGACCGTGGCGCATACGTCCCCTCCCTTCCTCCCCCCCCCCTCCTCTACCCTCCTTCATCCCTCCCCACTCCTCCGCGCCTTGTTCCCCCAAAACAATTTTTTTTTTTTTTTTTAACGAAACCGTTCTTTGCTTGTTGATGTTTCCGCCTTTACACACGCTCACCCCGCAAACAGAGAGGCAGCTCTAATGAGACCTCGACCCTGCTCATCCTTGACAGCGCTGTGAAAGATGAATACTGGCTCGGCCAACCAGCTATGTGGCTCCTGTTGCTTGACTTCACACTATCGGATACTTAGGGCAAAAACAGGAGGAATGCGATGGTGGCAGTTCATTGGAACAAAGAAAAATCTAGCATCAACCCTGCTGTCAGTTTAAACAGTAACTTTCGACAGCAGGCAATAAGCTGGTCGGGGAGCACAACAAAACGGCTTGGGACATCCAAGCTGAGCCCATATTCTTAGAAACGAGAATGCTAGGGTTCTCGTCAGCGGATTGGGCCTGCGGGAACTTAGACCGAAATTTTAGGGAAAGGAAACATAGCCCGAGTTTTCTGAGAATAAACGGTGACTCACTTGGAGACTGGAGTTGTGAAGCCGCCTGTAAACGTGTGAAAGACATGAAGCGTGCTGTTCACTGAAAATTGGCCTGTTTTAATAATTTCTAGACGGGAAAGTCCGTTCAGCTGAGAGATTGTGCAATAATATTTCGTGTGACGTCTTGGTTCTGATAAGTTTGGTGATCAAGAAAGAAGATCAAGTGGGTCATTCGGTCGGATAACAACCTTCATCAAGGAGGAGTCTTTGAAATGTTCCCAGAGGCAAGTACCGCATCTTGGTCTCAGAGCTAGTCCGTTTTAGTAGGTAAACTAGCCCCTATATAGGCAAAATGCAGCAAACATAGAAAAACCATATCTTCAGGGAAATCGTGTTTTGAAGCTTGCCGACGCCAAACTCGGATTGATTCGAATGGTGTGCATGCGTGCCTCCACTGTCCAAGTGCATTGGTCGCATGTTCATAGGGTTTAGTTCTGTCCCGGTTGGACAGCGCAAGGCTCGCTTACCTTGAGCACCTGTTCAAGCTCTTCAAAACTTTATAGATTCGTTCTCCAAAAATTATTAACCTAAACTATTGGGTAGAAAGTAATGAATATGTTTATTTCTGTTTTAATTTTGATGAGACCCAAAAGTTTCCCCTTTGAGCACGCAGTATATAGTGTGTCTTTTTCGTATTCTTTAGGAGTAACGTAAATGTAATCGAGTAAAGTAACGAAGTAATTAATCGATTACTTTTTACGGCGAGTAATTTGTAACGGTAATTCATTACTTTTTAGGCCAAGTAATTGTAACTGTAATTAATTTCTTTTCTGAAGTAACGGGCACAAGTCTGGTTTATACGTAGGATAGGGTGGTTATAAAATGGGAAGCCGAAACTACAAGACCAGCAGCAATAAAAAGAGGACTTAGACAGGGTTGCCCATTGTCTCCCCTGCTCTTTATGTTATACCTCAGTGAGATGGAAAAAAGATTAGAGCAGCGCAACCTAGGTTTTTACCTGAATTACATGAAGGAAGGACATAAAGTAAATCAAGTATTGCCAGGGTTAATGTATGCAGACGACATTGTACTCGTATCAGAAAGTCGTGAGACAATACAGGAACTGATTAGAATTTGCAGCAGGGAAGGGGACAGTTTAGGACTAAAATTTAGTAGGGACAAGTCGGGTATAATAGTTTTCAACGATGAGAAGGGGGAACCCCTGGAGATACAGGACACAGTGATAGAGCACGTAGAAAAGTACAAATATCTGGGAGTCTGGCTCAATTAGGGAAGGAAATATCTAGAGGAACACGGGGAGAATATAATCAGAAAGGGGAAAAGAAATTCGTCTATTATGAAGCTAAACGCACTATGGAACTATAACAGATATGAAGTGGCCAGAGGTATATGGAAAGGAGTGATGGTACCAGGACTGTCTTTTGGCAATGCAGTACTGTGCATGAAATCTGAGGTTCAATCAGGGTTAGAAATTCGACAAAGAAGCGTGGGCAGATTGGCGCTGGGAGCACATGGAAAAACACCAAATGAGGCAGTAGAGGGGGACATGGGATGGTCGTCTTTTGAGAGCTGGGAGGCAATTAGTAAGTTGAAATTTGAACAAAGGTTGACCGAAATGGATGATACGCGGTGGGCACGGAAGGTATTCAAGTATTTATACATGAAACATTTAAACACAAAATGGACAAACCGAACCCGAAAGCTTACATTTAAATATCTACACACTGGTGATGGGGGTCTACTTCAGTGAAAAAGGGGGTGAAGGAGGCAGAGAGGAAAATGTGGGAGGGGAGAATGCAGGAGAAATCTGCTTTAACAGTGTACAGGTCACGAAAGCAGGACATAAGAAAGGAAAATCTTTTTGACAATTCACTGGGAAGTGCTTTGCTCTTCGAGGCAAGAACGGGAGTTTTGAGGACGGGTACGCATAGGGCTAAATTTCAGGAGACAGACACATTATGTGCCACCCGCCATAATGATAGCGAGACACTAGAGCACTTGGTTTTGAAGTGCACGGGGCTTCGTCCTGCCCTCCCTAAAGGGGTAACAGATCTGGCCGGGGCCCTGGGCTTTGCTGGCGACGATGGATGGACGGTGGAGAAAAGGATTACAGTGACAAAGAGTCGATTAGAAGATTGGTGGAAATTATCTAGGGAGAATTAAATGATGGACAACTAACTAGCACAGCTGGAAACAGGCGGGACAGAGGAAAATTGGGACTCCCTCCCGCGTGGCTCCGGCCCGAAGTCTCAACCCTGTCTCCCAGTGGGTCCGGTGCTGGGGTAACGCCGAAAAGGTTTGACCAAAGGAAAATTGGCGACTCCCTCGCCGTGGGGAAGAGGCAGGGGGGTGATGTTTTTAGTTTTTTGCCCGATCCCCCGAAGGTCATCCTGGTGATATCCCAAACTGCCTGGTGATAGTTAGGGGAGAAAAATTGGTCTTAAAAGGGCGGGGGGAATCACGCTTTTGTCTTTTTAGACTAAGGCTAGGTGGCGCAAGCTACCGCCCGTTACAAAGGGTATAGCCAGGGTATAGCCATTAACATCCATCCATCCAGCCTTGTCTGAGCACGTTAAAAAGCTTGTCACTGTGCGCCTAGGCATGTCGTAACTTGTCACTGCAGATCACTTTGCTGGTGAGCATCTCAAGAAGTTTAATTAACTCAAGTACGTAATCGAGCTCGGAGCTGTCTCGCGATCGTCAGCGAACAGAAGTCTTCGACGCACTTGGTTTTTAGCGGATCCGGTGAGTTTGGTGAGATTGCTTACCTCTGTGATTTAGACAGTGCTAAGGATAATATGGATTAGAGTGCCTCAATGTCCTTCTGTGTGGGGTGATGCCATCGTTTGTAGTACCCAAGACCGACAGCACGCGCTCACAGGGGAAATACAAAGAAATCGCAGGAAACAAAATGTCGCCGTACCACGGTCAGCGCCACGAGCGCGTGCAGGGACACGCCCTTTCACGCGCTTCAGAACAAAAAACAAAATCGATAAAAATAAGCGTTTGAAACAAAATGGCCAGATCTCATCACCCCAAGCAAAGCACACATGAAGGCACCCTAATATGAATCGGCGAGTGGAACTGTCTTGGTGGACTGTGGTGCGGTGTTTGTTACATTTGCTTCCCGAAGCCGCCAAAACAAGGTACTAAACCGGTTTCTACAATCTCTGCCGGTTTGTTTTGTTTACGTACTTTAACAACTTGACACCTTCGTTGAGGCAGCGTACCTCCACATGCACATATTCATTGTTCATATTATTATTATTACCCTTTCGCTGGCTTTCGGTGTGGCCTGCTCCTCAATCTCCATTTTTCGCTTCGGTCTGACCTGCATGAAAAAAGTTAAACATTTTATTGAGGCACCTGTGCGCTGTCTGGAGGTCTGTGCGATGTCAAAGGCCGCTTTGTAATAACCTGCAAAGCGACCTTTGACGCAAATACAGGGCATGCTATTTATCTGTGATATGTTGGTGTTGTAGTTTTATTTTTAAAAGTGTATGTGTCTAACCCTGAAACATTTCTGCTATTGTTTGTGGGCTGTTGAGAACTTTCATGTAAATTTTATGACATTATAGCACATTTTGATCACTCTTCTTGATAAAAGTGTTTTTCCCACTTTCTCACATGCACTCTTTTTTTCTTCTTTTTTTTGCATTGCTTGTTTTTAGAAATGATAAGAACTAGCGCTTGTTTCAACCTGTTTTGACAATCAATGTCATCATTTTGCATTTTCTTTTTGTACGCCTTTCTTTATTTAGCTTTTTTTTTCTTGAATTGAATTGCTTACTCACTTTAGCATAACAACCAGGGGACCTATGTTGGACAAATGTTTCGTTTCTCCTAAAAGAAACGGAAGTGACGACATCGCGTCTGATTGGTTGAAGCTCGAATGACGAAAGTTCGCTATGAAAATGTGGGCGGAGATGGCGAACCGCCCCCACCAGAAGTGACAACACTTTGACGTATCGTTTCCTCGGTGTTTCGTCTGAAAAGGGAACGAGTCTGTCGATGGTCTTTTCGAGGTAGCGAAATTGGAAACACGGCGTCTCGGAGGCAGAGCGACAGTTTTCCTATTGTGGAACTTTTTTTTTTTCTCCGGAAAGGCTCAACCGGCAGCACCACGATGCCTTTGAACTCCCGGAGGAGACTTTTCGGAGGCAGTACCGTGGTACCGTCTCGCCAAGAATGTGGTCCGTTGGTTGTGCGACGAACTGCGCGAGGAGCCAGAGTTGAGGAGGCTGCGAGGTTCGTGGACGGTGATGACTGTGGAACAGCAAGTGTTGTGCGCACTTCGCTTTTACGCCACGGGGAGCTTTCAGGGCATGGTGGCGAGCGACGAGCACATAGCGAGGGGTCAGGCTACAGTCAGCATCGTTGTACGGGCTGTGTCCCTCGCTATTGTGCAGTGTCTGGGGGTCCGACGCGGCTGGATCGACTTTCCCCAGACAACCGGCGAGAGGGACGACGTCGAAAGAGGCTTTCAACGGCTCGGCAGGATACCCGGCGTCATCGGTTGCGTCGACGGGACGATGATCGCCATCGTCGGCCCGTCACAGAACGACCCCACCGTCATGAAGGCGGCGTATTGGTGCCGCAAACAATACTACGCTCTAAACGTGATGGTGGTAAGTACGATCACATATATACTACGTCTCATCTTAGCATGAACTAACTGAGAAAACTGTGCAAGCGCGAACGGCTTGACTGGAACACTCGCTGCACGAGCGCTCGTGCAGCCGCGGGGCTTTATCCAAAGCAGCTAGCTCGCGCTTTTAGCTATAGGTCAATGCCCGTTCTGAATGGGTTTCAAAAAGAGCGTAACGCTAATACGGTGCGGATATGCCATTTTATAAATGAGAGTTATGGGTTGTTAGTAATCGTTCATCCTCCGCACAAGCGTTTGTTCGACGAAGGGAGGGAGGGTTTGTTAGCTGAAAAGCTTTCGATCTCTGTTTGTGTTCATGTCGTGTTAAGCTTTTAAGCATTAGTCCCTGTCCTGCATGATAAAGTGTAAACTCTCCTTTGAAGAAAAAGACAAATTTGCCTAAACTTTTACGTGTATCAAAGGAAGTAGCTATTTATCATATAATTTTAATCTTTGTAACACAGGCAGCGCTCTGTCTGTGTCCTTCATCCAGTCCGTCGTTTTTTGCGCTGTTTTAATATTTTAAGTTTGTAAACCACAATATTTATGGTGGTCTGTTGGTCAGCATGTAAATAGTATTTGACAGGGCCCCATGACAATGAGTGCAATCAACTATTTGTGGATTCAGTTGAATTAATGCCGACATATGTCTCACTATTGCAGGTGTGTGACGCCGACTGCCGGGTCATGAGCATTGACCTACGGTATCCTGGGTCGGTGCACGACTCCTTCGCGTGGCGCTACTCGTGGCTCCCGAGCAACTTCGAGCAAGGCCGGCTGATAGACGACGGCAGGTTCCTGCTCGGAAAGCATACTACATTTGTTGGTTCTGTACATGATGGCTCTGCACCACTTATAAGCTACAATATCACACATACTGTTCCGAACATGGATAGCTGCCATGTGCTCTGGCCATACCTGTGACACGTCTCCTTGGAAACACTCCGACGCAGCTGTCAACTACAGGGGGGAAAGGTTGCAAACAGCAGCTTTACCTGCTTAGTTGTCAACAATTTTAAAGGGATACTACAACGAAATTTCGGTGCTTATTTTTTGGTCTATACGTGTTCAAAACAGCAGTATCACATCGGACACATCCATATCTTGTTAAAAAAGACACAAAAAGGCATTTAAAAAAAATTAGGCGAATAGCAAAGAGCATTTTCTATAGTCGGTTACAAGTTAAGAAGGTATAGGAGAAGCTCCTCCCACAAGCGTGGTGCGCCGGTTTCAAATCCCTCCGCAATCGAAAGAAGAGTTCACTGGAAACGCTCCTTGTTCCGCTTCAATGGATAGATAATGGCCACAGAGTGGTGCGAACTTATCTCCGACCCCCACTTTTTAAGAAAGCGACCTTTGTATTCATCGGAGAAGGAACCGAGCCCCTGAAAGCAGCCTTTGTATCAATCGGAGTGGGAAGCTAATCCCAGAAAGTCGTCTTTGTTTCCATCGGAAGGGGGAAGACTTAATCTCCCTCTCGTGGCTTCCACAATGCTAACTCAAAGTCGAGAGATAAAGCAAATATGTACAGAAAGGCACAACCCTCCTCGCGCGTTGGCCGCAACGTCACGGAAACGATGGGACGCTATTGGATGCGGAGGTGGCGGAGGGATATATGATTCCCTTTGAGGGGCATTTGCCGCTACCTTCTTGACTTGTAACCTACTATAGATGTCGCTAAAGCCGTTTGTAATGCCCGTCTAGGAACCTCGACAGGTAGTGACGATAACTGTCTTGCCTAGAACTATACATGCTTTGAACCTGACGTCATCCCGACAGCTCTACGGCCAGCAGAAGAGAAAGGGGGAGGGAGGAACTCCACACTCAACGGGACACTCTTTTGTGCATCCTAAGATTATAGAAGATTAACCCGTCACTCAAAATTCACACAAAAGCAGCTTTGGGGTTAGTTGCCGTGGCCTGATGCTGGCGTGCTTCGACCGCTTTGGTTGCTGGAACAGCTAGGGCATCCTGACGTCGTCTGCCTCGCCGCAGCTTTGCTGATCCCGAGATAAACTACATCACAATTGGACCGGATGTGACGTGCTCTCTGCTGGCTGCTCTCCGAGCGCTTGCCAGTGTGGGCTATTAATAACGAAAAATACAGCCATCAGGCTCAAAATACAAATGTGTGATTGTCATTTACGAGTATTGTGGATCATATTCAGCCTATTTCTGAACACGACGGGTATATTTCAAATTTCGTTGAAGTATTCTTTTAAAGCGAACAGCATTAATATCATACATTTCCTTCTCTGACTGTGCAGGTGACAGCGGCTATGCTTTGGAGCCTTGGCTCATCACCCCTGTCCCTAGATTCCATGCGACCTCCACCGCTTGCGGCCGGTTTAATAAGGCACATTCTTCGATGAGGTCCGTTGTGGAGCGCTGCATTGGGCTGTTGAAAAGCAGATCTTGGTGTCTGCAAAGGCACCGTACTCTGTATTATCATCCAACAACAGCCACTGTCATTATATCGGCGTGTGCAGTGCTCCACAATATCTGCCTTTCATAGAGGGAACCAGAACCGGAGCCAGACTCTGACCCTGACGAGCCAGGGTTGGAGTCTGGGCCGAGCTCGGACGGTTCTGAGTCGAGCTCGGATGGGTCAGTGGCAGATGACGAGAGGCTGGCTCCTGCCCACCCTCGGGTCAGCCTTTCGGACAGGGGAGGGGGGGGGGGGGGGGGGGGGGGGGCTCTGAGGCAGCGTTTTGTTGCGCAGTTTCGAACCCGCCACAGCCGTGCCTCCCCGGAGCCCCACGCAAGCCACGGTGGCAGTCTCGCCCACCAGGAACACCACCAGCGCCAAGGAGTCCGTCGCCACAACGGAGGTCCCGCGCATCAGGGACACCGTCGGCGACTGGGAGCCCCTGATCGTCCTCGCCACGGTGGCACTCCCGCACACCAGGGACGCCACCGGCGACAGCAAACCCCTCGTCGTCCTCACCTCGACTGACGCTCTCGCCACCAGAGAAGCCCTCCCCGTTGCAGCATGTACTTCGCTTGTTGATCCACAGTCATGGCCGTCCATAAGCTCCACAGTGTCAACTCCAACGCCTTGCGCAGTTCGTCGCACAACCGCCGTGCTACCTTTACGGACATGTAGTACTGCCTCCGAAAAGCTATTCGGTGCATCACGGTGATGTTGGTACAGCCTTTTTTTAATTTGCAAGCAGGGTGCATAAAATGCGTGGGACAATAACAGAAGGTTTTGTAGGGTTATGTAGCTAGCCAAAGGGGCATCTGGCTCGCCCTTGCAGGAAACTGAGAAATCAATGAGGCTAATGGTGAGACCTATTTTCTTTTAGAGCGCAGCTCTTAGGCGCCTGTTTCCGGGCGCCTAAGATCAGTGGTGGCCGCATTCCCGTTCATAGGCGGAGCTGGTCAAACGCGTCAAACGCGATCCAGCAATTGTCATTGAGATAGACCTGTGCGCCGGTCAGAAATCGCCGGCGGCGGCGCGCCGGTGTTTGTACCTCCGGCGGCGGCGTGTTGACGGCGCGGGGGTCAACGGATCGGCGGCGGCGTGGCGCGGAAGAGGGAAAGGGGGGGGGGGGTGTAGTAAATGACAGAGAGAGGGGGAGTGAAAAGAGAGTCGTTTGAATTTGGAAAACAAGATGCAAATACCATAAAAAGGAACACGCTTTTTTTATTTATTTTTTTTTTTTTTTTGTGGAGAGTTACATTGCCTTTGCTGTGAAGAGTGCGTCCGTTAGAGGAATCAGGCACTTCGGCGTCTTGTTTATTCTCGTGTGTATGCCGGCGACCGCAGCCACGGCGCAAGATCCTCCGCAAGACGAGGAGCGACGACAACAGGTACTTTATCACCGTGCTCGACCTCACCACGCGCTTGTCGCGCGCCCCGTGCCTGACAAGTCGACCGAGCACGTCCTTCGATTTCTAAAACTCGCACTCTCATTCGGTACGCCGCAAGCCGTCCTCACCGACAACGATAGGGTCCTAACCTCACGTTCGGCTTCGCGGTACTTCGCTGACAGGCACATTCAGAACATCCCTAACAGTACCTTACGCTCCCGAAGCTAACGGCTTTGTCCAACGCGCCAACGGAAAAATCCTTCCATGTCTGCGAAAGAACGTCAACGGCGACATCGACCATTGGAGCGACTATCTCCAGGCAACCAGCTTTCAAGTGAAGCAGCAGCCGCACGCCGGACTCACGACATCACCGTTCGAACTCCTGTTCAACTTTGTCCCACGTCGACCAATGGAATTTTCCCTGCTTCCCGACGAGGTCGGCGACGTCCACGCGACCTACACCATTTCCGGGTTTACCCCGCAAGGCACACCGGATTGCCGCCAAGTTGCCGCGCGACAGCTTTTTTTTTTAAATTTTTTTTACGATCAACTTGCAGCGATCGACATGCCTCGATTTCAACCAACTCGCCTTCCACCGCGGCAGATCCTCCGATTACACGCGCTTCACGCCGACGCCGCCCCATGCCGCCCTCCACGATGGCTAGACGCATAACCGAGGATCACGAGGACGCAAAGATTTTGAGCTCGGGAGTGTATGTTGGCGGCAAAGCCTCGTAAGGAGAGCCTCGCCGCCTCGACCGGATGGGAGCCCGACTAGCTCAACTTTGACCCCCGATGCTGGATCCCGGCGTGGGAACGAGAAAGGAGGACCCCTAGAAACACGATGTGACAGGAACGAAAACGGACGCGAATATAGCCCTCTTTTATCAAATTATTTCACAAAGCTTTCATTAAATCGTTTTGCAGTCTACAAAACCGTTCATTCCGTTATAACTCTTTAAAAACACAGGCGAGCTGGTGAAGAACTTCCATAGTGACCGGAGACACGGAACGATAAAAACACTGACAAGACAAGTTTCAAACACAGCTTCTATGCCCGTTTTTACGTCAATAACCCTAGTAAAAAAATAAAAAAAAAAAGTCCGACTCCTCGCGAACCATTACTAATTTCCACCTTTATGTGGAGAATTACGATAAATGTACGCGAATTCTACTACATACTGTATATTATCAAGATGTACACGTTCTAGCGCCAAAATCATCGCTTTTTTTTTTTTTTTTTCCGGCAACCAAATCTCGTAAGACATCGCGTCGCGTATACGAAGGAACAATGCTCAAAACTTTTTTTTTTTCTTAAGAAAACTGGTATAGTTTATTTGAACAACGAACGCTCTTATATATACGTCAAGACCCTCACCGCCAAAAAAAAAAAACACTCCACTACACTCTAAAAAACAGGGTATCACCTTACACCCTTTTGTCCCGTATAATGCACCCCAAAACTTGGGGCTTGATAACGGTGCGATAGAACTTATCAAATAGCTAAAGTACGTATCAAAGACCACAGAAAGAAAGCACTGAGGTTTTACAACAGAACCAAGAGAACCCCGATTCTTTTTTTTTAGTCTGTAAAACGCACATTAGCTATTATAATAAGTTGTACCACACGGCTATCAAGCCCCTTGTGAAAGTTAGTACTGTCAGATCGACGTCAGTGCGTTGTACGTCAAACTGAAGTTTTCGGATGTCTTATATGGGACAAAGGGTGTAAGAATATACCTTTTTTTTTAGAGTGTAGGTCACTGAAAGTCGGACACTCAGACAGATCTAAATTATTCATGGTCACACCAACCAGCCACCCTGACGACCACGCTTGATGACTGACCAGCCTCATGCGGTAACAGGCAACTCCATCACAACCCTTACTTTAATACGATACACCCGTGACGACATGCCCCTACAGGACTTCTTCCAAAACCGACGCGCCCCATCGCGGCAAAATACCACGCAGTGCACTCTGGGAACTAGTTGGCCACTCAATTTCGGTTTCGGCTGAGCAGCTTCATCTCAGGCTATCAAGCCGCGACCGAGCGCGCTGCTTACGTTTTTGATTATCTGACTTTTCACGAACGTACAATACACTCATTCTCGAGCGATACAAAACGAAGACCGGGGCACTTTCCTTGGTTCCCGAAACGCCGGGTATTATGATGAGTGCGTATGCAAATGTAGTAAGACGTGGCTTAGGTACGTCACCCCACGAGTGCATCTTTGAGTTCAATTTCAATAATTCCGTCTATGTACCAGTGAACTACAACTGAAATTTGGTCACCTGGAGCTTTACACGTATTTTGTTTGCCAAACGTCCGCTTCTTGTTACTTCATTGGGCTAAAAGCAAGCCGCATCCTCACAGGAGTATCAAAGTTGAGCCCAGCGTTGACGCATGAACTTTTAAGAAAACGCAATAAATTCGACCTCACTACTGCACAAACGTTACTATGATGTCTTCCTCGTGTCATCATATATCCCCCACTCAAATTTTATGCTGATAGAAGATTAAGTTTTCGCAAACGCTAAGATCGGCTAGCTACGACGGAGGCCCTAACAAGGTCCCCTACTCCTCGCTAAGCCATTTTGGACGAGCTTTTACTGACGCCCAAGATCTGTGCCTGAACGGTGTGTCTGAAATTATCTCGGCATACTCAGGCATGAAGAAAAGAAACACATAACAAATATTATGGCCATTAGCAACCGTCAAACGCGCTTTGAATAATTTCGTTCGTTTGGCGCACCGCATATATGGGTTCATGCATGCCTGTCCGCGCTCTTCACACAAGTGCTCGACTTTTGCTTTCTTAAAACGGTTTGAATGTGCGAATGTGCCTATATGATCGCAGGATAACTTTATGCGCATACGCGATGTTGAATATTAGTGGAATGCAAGCGGGAGGGGACTTCACTTCGTGCAGTGCTGCGGGTCAGTACAGATAAGAGATAAGAAGTGTGTTAAAATTGAGCTTTTCAATGGCGCCTCCGAGTTTTACCTCGCATAGGCGTATTAAGAAAAACAGTAATTGCAAAAAGTAATATTTCGTCGATGGACGCACGAAACAAACAAACTTCCGGATGAACAACACTAATGTAAAGGCGCGAGCTCGATGTATGCATACTTATTCGTTGCTACAGCTTGTTGATTCGTACACAAGCAAGATCCCCGAGCTTCGTAGCGTCGTGATTTCCAGCACTGGCTTGTACACATACCTCGATCGGAACGCTAACAGAAAGGCTCAAGTACAAAGACAAGCTATACGTCTTGGGCTTGTGCTAAAGCTTCAATGTCTAAACCATTTAGGTTAGTTTAGAGACCACAAGTGACGCTCTCGGGACCAGAAAACATGAGATAACGGCCTTTAATAGTCCACGCTCTGTGTATAATATCTTGTCGACGTGTCGATCGAAACCGAAACCGAAACCATGCCACTCTCCTCCCTGGCCAACTAGTTCCCAGAGTGCAACGCGCGCCGTGTTGCATGCAGGGCTTTATGGAAGTAGTCAACGAGTGTCGATGAAACGATCGTGTCGACAAAACGTGTGTCCGTGAAACGTGTGGCCATGAAAAGTTGTCTGCGGAGCGGTACTTAATTCCTCGAAACGAGTTTCGACGAAATGAGAGGGTCCCGTACACCACTCCTGCCTGAAAAGTTACATCTGGGTTCTTATGTTTTTTTCTGGCACCCCTGAGGACCACCAGAAAGGGGGTTAACCTTTCTAATTTGTGCTGAGCTTTGAAAACTAAATTTACACCGAACCTCTTTGCCACTGATATAAAGTGATAAGAGATTCCGTGGTAGTGAGGCACACACACAACATTCTTCACAACCGGTTTTTCCACAGGAGCTGGATATTAAACCTTCAGCACCTTGAGCACAACTCTAACAATTACATCATGGTGATGGCTCGCTTCCAAACGACGTATCTTTTGCAACTCAACTCCCTTGCCAACCCAAAGCCTACGGGATTTTTTACAGGCGTTATCCATCGCAGACGCAATTACACCACTCTTAACTATTTTCAAGTGACAGCTGTCAGCTGCCAACAGAGGCTTTGCTGATTCCTTGTCGTACCTCCGGCACAGGCCCTTTTCCGTGTGCAAAAGGAGGTCTACAAGTACTTAATTCGACTGTTGCGACCACAGGGTTGTGCGGTCCTATCGTCAAAAACCGCACAACCGTGTCAACGTGAACATCAATCTCGTTTTAAAAAATCTCGGACAACACTGGAGCAATTCACGACCCAATACACACACCGTCGGCGACTGGGAGCCCTTGATCGTCCTCGCCACGGTGGCACTCCCGCACACCAGGGACGCCACCGGCGACAGCAAACCCCTCGTCGTCCTCACCTCGACTGACGCTCTCGCCACCAGAGAAGCCCTCCCCGTTGCAGCATGTACTTCGCTTGTTGCTCCACGGTCATGGCCGTCCATAAGCTCCACAGTGTCAACTCCAACGCCTTGCGCAGTTCGTCGCACAACCACCGTGCTACCTTTACGGACATGTAGTACTGCCTCCGAAAAGCTATTCGGTGCATCACGGTGATGTTGGTACAGCCTTTTTTTAATTTGCAAGCAGGGTGCATAAAATGCGTGGGACAATAACAGAAGGTTTTGTAGGGTTATGTAGCTAGCCAAAGGGGCATCTGGCTCGCCCTCGCAGGGAACTGAGAAATCAATGAGGCTAATGGTGAGGCCTATTTTCTTTTAGAGCGCAGCTCTTAGGCGCCTGTTTCCGGGCGCCTAAGATCAGTGGTGGCCGCATTCCCGTCCATAGGCGGAGCTGGTCAAACGCGTCAAACGCGATCCAGCAATTGTCATTGAGATAGACCTGTGCGCCGGTCAGAAATCGCCGGCGGCGGCGCGCCGGTGTTTGTACCTCCGGCGGCGGCGTGTTGACGGCGCGGGGGTCAACGGATCGGCGGCGGCGTGGCGCGGAAGAGGGAAAGGGGGGGGGGGGGGGGGGTGTAGTAAATGACAGAGAGAGGGGGAGTGAAAAGAGAGTCGTTTGAATTGGAAAACAAGATGCAAATACCATAAAAAGGAACACGCTTTTTTTATTTATTTATTTATTTTTTTTTTTTTTTTGTGGAGAGTTACATTGCCTTTGCTGTGAAGAGTGCGTCCGTTAGAGGAATCAGGCACTTCAGCGTCTTGTTTATTCTCGTGTGTATGCCGGCGGCCGCAGCCACGGCGCAAGATCCTCCGCAAGACGAGGAGCGACGACAACAGGTACTTTATCACCGTGCTCGACCTCACCACGCGCTTGTCGCGCGCCCCGTGCCTGACAAGTCGACCGAGCACGTCCTTCGATTTCTAAAACTCGCACTCTCATTCGGTACGCCGCAAGCCGTCCTCACCGACAACGATAGGGTCCTAACCTCACGTTCGGCTTCGCGGTACTTCGCTGACTGGCACATTCAGAACATCCCCAACAGTACCTTACGCTCCCGAAGCTAACGGCTTTGTCCAACGCGCCAACGGAAAAATCCTTCCATGTCTGCGAAAGAACGTCAACGGCGACATCGACCATTGGAGCGACTATCTCCAGGCAACCAGCTTTCAAGTGAAGCAGCAGCCGCACGCCGGACTCACGACATCACCGTTCGAACTCCTGTTCAACTTTGTCCCACGTCGACCAATGGAATTTTCCCTGCTTCCCGACGAGGTCGGCGACGTCCACGCGACCTACACCATTTCCGGGTTTACCCCGCAAGGCACACCGGATTGCCGCCAAGTTGCCGCGCGACAGCTTTTTTTTTAATTTTTTTTACGATCAACTTGCAGCGATCGACATGCCTCGATTTCAACCAACTCGCCTTCCACCGCGGCAGATCCTCCGATTACACGCGCTTCACGCCGACGCCGCCCCATGCCGCCCTCCACGATGGCTAGACGCATAACCGAGGATCACGAGGACGCAAAGATTTTGAGCTCGGGAGTGTATGTTGGCGGCAAAGCCTCGTAAGGAGAGCCTCGCCGCCTCGACCGGATGGGAGCCCGACTAGCTCAACTTTGACCCCCGATGCTGGATCCCGGCGTGGGAACGAGAAAGGAGGACCCCTAGAAACACGATGTGACAGGAACGAAAACGGACGCGAATATAGCCCTCTTTTATCAAATTATTTCACAAAGTTTTCATTAAATCGTTTTGCAGTCTACAAAACCGTTCATTCCGTTATAACTCTTTAAAAACACAGGCGAGCTGGTGAAGAACTTCCATAGTGACCGGAGACACGGAACGATAAAAACACTGACAAGACAAGTTTCAAACACAGCTTCTATGCCCGTTTTTACGTCAATAACCCTAGTAAAAAAAAAAAAAAAAAAAGTCCGACTCCTCGCGAACCATTACTAATTTCCACCTTTATGTGGCGAATTAAGATAAATGTACGCGAATTCTACTACATACTGTATATTATCAAGATGTACACGTTCTAGCGCCAAAATCATCGCTTTTTTTTTTTTTTTTCCGGCAACCAAATCTCGTAAGACATCGCGTCGCGTATACGAAGGAACAATGCTCAAAACATTTTTTTTTTTCTTAAGAAAACGGGTATAGTTTATTTGAACAACGAAGGCTCTTAGATATACGTCAAGACCCTCACCGCCAAAAAATAAACACTCCACTACACTCTAAAAAACAGGGTATCACCTTACACCCTTTTGTCCCGTATAATGCACCCCAAAACTTGGGGCTTGATAACGGTGCGATAGAACTTATCAAATAGCTAAAGTACGTATCAAAGACCACAGAACACAACAGAACCAAGAGAACCCCGATTCTTTTTTTTTTTTTAGTCTGTAAAACGCACATTAGCTATTATAATAAGTTGTACCACACGGCTATCAAGCCCCTTGTGAAAGTTAGTACTGTCAGATCGACGTCAGTGCGTTGTACGTCAAACTGAAGTTTTCGGATGTCTTATATGGGACAAAGGGTGTAAGAATATACCTTTTTTTTAGAGTGTAGGTCACTGAAAGCCGGACACTCTGACAGATCTAAATTATTCATGGTCACACCAACCAGCCACCCTGACGACCTCGCTTGATGACTGACCAGCCTCATGCGGTAACAGGCAACTCCATCACAACCCTTACTTTAATACGATACACGCGTGACGACATGCCCCTACAGCGTGCAATGGACTTCTTCCAAAACCGACGCGCCCCATCGCGGCAAAATACCACGCAGTGCACTCTGGGAACTAGTTGGCCACTCAGTTTCG